>JAHRHZ010000029.1:16204465-16222010 GCA_024137785.1 Ginglymostoma cirratum
CACACTCACACTCACACTCACACTCACACTCACACTCACACTCACACACTCCCAGTGTCTGTGTGGGTTTCCTTCCACACTCCAAAGATGCAGAGGTTAGGTGGATTGGCTATGTTAAATTGCCCATACTATTCAGGAATGTGCAGGCTGAGTGGATTAGCCAAGGGAAACATAGGGTGGGTCTCGGTGGGATACTCTTTGAAGGGTCAGTGTGGACTTGATGGGCTGAATGGCCTGCTTCCACACTTTACAGATTCTAATGATTCTAACTCACCCCTCAGAATGAACTGGGGAATAAACATTTGCAATAGCTTTTAGACACAGACAACAGTAATTACAAAAGGGCCATTTACTTAAAAAGGACACACAAGCGAGGCTAGGCTAGAATAGGCAGCTTGTTTGCCAGATAGTGAGTATCTTAATGGCTTGTGCATTGCTTGCTGATTTTCAACAGCTTCAAAAGAGATTTTGAATGGTTATCGATTGGACCAGACAAGCATCTCTTAGCAAGAAAGCAATTTGATAGTCAAGCAAATGGTGCCTGGGATTTCGCTGTGTCAACAGAGAACCAGTGGTGAACCCATGGTCAATTCCATTGGTTGGGGGATGTGGGGTAAGTGGGGGGGGGGGGGGGGGGGGGAAGGGGCCGGGGGGAGGTTAACCCAATGGAATGAAGTTGACCACCCTCCAGATTTGGACCAAACACCCCAGACTACAGATGAGTGAAGGGAGGGCAGATTTTGCAGAGTAGAGGTCATGTACACCACCTCCAAACCCGCACCCCCGCACCCCCCCCACCCCCCGCCAATGCAGTGTCCCGTACATTGGGTACCGCCTCTCAAATCTATTGCACTGTAAAAGGAAAAGAAACCACAGCAAATCTCAGGGACCGAGATAGAGATGAAAGATTTGAAATTGGCAAGTGTTAGGTTTGTGCCCACTAGAATATTTTCAAAGATCAGATTTTATAAAAAGAACAAAAAGCCTTGTGTACAGAAATGGGCCGATGCCAAGTATGTCCTGACTTGGGTCTTCAACTAGTGCAGTACCTGGAAGCACATCAGAAGATAATGCAGAAACATCTGCTCCCTGAAAGGGAAGAGATATTTAAAAAGATGGCAACCGCAGCAGTCTGTCAAGCAGAGTATGACCAGACAATGATCCTTGATTACACAGCTCAGACGTGACTGGGAAGTTCTGCCTCCACAGAGTAACCGCTGGCACAGGGTAATCCTACTGACTGTGTCAGCAGAGTTAGGATGTGCGCCGCGTTCCCAGACTACCGGTAGTGTGTTACAGTTCACGTAGGAAGTCTAAGTTGCTGCAGCAATATGTACTATTGGATGCTTGTTGTAGTCTGGAGCTACGGACAGTGAAGGTAGGTCCTCCAACAATCTTTCCATCACATGGCTGACTAAGAACATCTCCTACTTTTACCATCTGCCATTGGTGTGTGTTGGAATGATTCGCAAATTGATATTTAAACCCATTTGCCTCCTCTATTCATTCACAGGATGAGGGCATCGCTGGCTAGGCAACATTTATTGCCCATCCCTAATTACCCAGAAGGCAGCTAAGAGTCAACCACATTGCTGTGGGTCTGAAGTCACATGTAAGCCAGACCAGGTAAGGATGGTAGTTTCCTTCCCTAAAGGATATTAGTGAGCCAGATGGTTTTTTCCAACAACCAGCAATGGATTCACAGTCATTATTAGACCCTTAATTCCAAATATTCAAATACCACCATCTGCTGTGGCAGGATTCAAACCCAGATCCCTGGAATGTTATCTGGGTCTCTGGATTAACCGTCCAGTGATAAATAACACTAGGCCATCGTCTCCCCTGCATTAAGAACACACATTGCTTTGTCCTAAAGTGCTAGAGTGGAATCCAAACACAGCGCTTCTGGCTCAGAGGCAGAATGCTATCTACTGTGTATCAAGGCTCTGAGCTATATTGAGAGCACTTGCAACTGGTGATGACATAATGACATGTGGAGAATGTAGTTAGGATAGCTGGGGCCCTTTAGATATCACTGAAGCCAACTTAACCAGAAACAAAATCCCTCAATCAAATGTTACCGTTTGCATAAGCATAGAGACTCCCCGGGAAACAAGAGACAATATAATGTCTTCTCTAATCACCCTCTCAAGTGATGCACTTCTGCTGCTTTACAATTGAAAGACAAGCAGAGTTGCACTGCATATAACATTTCACGACCTCAGAACATTCCAAACCAGTCTTCAGCCAATGAAATACTTTACAGCACCTGGAAAAATGTAAGATATTGCTGTAAAATAGGAAGCCCAGCAGCCAATTTATGTACAGCAAGTTCCCATAAACAACAAAATGATAGTCGGACCAATCTGTTAAGAGACGTTGGTTAAGGGATAAACAATGGCTAGAACAGAGGCAATAACATTGCCACTCATCTTGGAAATAGTTTCCTGGGATTTTTATATTCACACAAGAACACAGGTTAGGGTTGATATACACAGTTAGTTTAATACTTCTTTTGAAACAATGGCACCTCAACACTGTTGTACTTCCTCATTAGTCTACATTATTGCTTTCAAAATCTTTGGAATGAGATTTGAGTCCCCAATCTTGTGACTTAGAGGCAACCATGCTCCCACTGAAACACAACTGGTATGTGTCCAATTAGAAGGTTTACAATGTTTAAACATATATCAAGTTTATAAAGCCCAGGAGGAAAAGGAAGTGAATGGTATTACAAAGTGGACAATCTGGAACACTCATATATATGCCTACTGGGTGATTATGGTTTTCCAGCTGTACACCATTTGGATCAGAATGCAGTTTCTACACATCACTTGTTGCTGTTCAATGCAAACAAGAGCGGCAGTTTCAACATTTTTGCAGAAAATCACCCCTCCTCCCAAGATGTGAAGTGTTTCTGGGGGGTAGGGTACAGAATTTATAAATGCCTAGTTTGCCTGGAGTGCATAATGTAGCCAAGCTCGTTCTCATTTGCTGTAAACTTTAACAACTCACAGGGTACATGCCATAAAAAATGTTCCCAATGGGGGAAAGAAATCAGCCCTTTGGAGTCATTAGTTGCTGTGGCAAAGTGAGTAACAAAATGTTAATTGTTCCAATTCAGATTAACATTTGACAGTGAATTCTCATTAAACTGAACCAAGCCAAGTTAACTTATCCCTTATTCAGAAAAAAAGATATTAATTTAGCATCTTTCATTACAATGAGACATTCTAAATTGCTTCACAGCTAATGTGCGCTCTGCAAACTTTCATCAACAGCAATGCGATAATGACCAGATAATTTGTTCTGTGATGTTTACGTAAGGAGAAACGTTGGGCCTGGGCTCTGGTGATTACTCTTCTTTTAAAAAAAGCGCCATGGGATCTACAAGGAACTTAGTGGGGGATCAACTTAACGTCTCAAGCAAAAAAAAGGCACATCCGGGCCCACTTGTGGTACTCTGGTTGTGTCCCTACCCCTGGACTGGGAGGCCTGGGTTCAAGTTCCACCTGCTCCAGACGTGAGTAATAACATTTCTTTAAAGGTTGATTAGAAAAATAAGTAAATTTTTTTTAAAAAAGCACATCCAACAGTGCAGCACTCCGTCAGTTCTGCATTAGTGTCAGCCTTGATCTATATGCTCCAGTCCTGGGGCAGAGTTTGGAAACAAAACCTTGTGATTCATCAGTGAGTGCGCTACCGACTGAGCCCCGGCTAGTACACTAGATTATTTATCCAAGTCACATTTAAGGTAGGAAACAGTGATGAATGCGTCAGCTATGGTGCTATGGGATGATCCTTGATTTTGAACTGCAAAGTTATGGATTCGGTGCCTACTCCAAAGACCAGAACAAAGTCAAGTCCGATCCCTCAGTTCAGAATTGAGAGAAGAAGTGCTGAATGTCAAATAAGACATTAAATGGAGACTCTACCTACTCTCCAAGGTGGACACAAAATAATTCTATGGGTCCTATTTCGAAGAACAAGAAGGATCCACTTCTCTGTAAGGCGGAGTGGGGTAGGGGCAGAGAAAAAAACGCCTATATGAATTGCATCTGCAGAGAGTTGACCAACACAATGGCCCCAATGGTCATAGTGCTGTTATCATTCTTCTCACATCCTGGGCCTTTGGTTCCTTCATACATACAGGTTACCTAGCAATTTACCTCAACTGACTGCTGCATTTCCTACATTACAACAGTGCTTAAGGCTATAAAGTACGTGGCAATGCTGAGGTCATGAAGGGTCATACAAATGTAATTCTTTGTGAAAATAAAACATTCCATCATCAGCAGAAACCGTGATTGATGTTGTTTTGTTAATCAGCATTTAAATACCGATGTCATGTCAGCAAAGGTCTGTTGAAAAGTTAAAAAGTTGGCCTTTTAGAATCTATTTAATTATTAATAAATTGTATGTAGTCAAACCATAATGAGCTTTGTGTTGCCAGGTTTATAACTGGTCCTCAATCTGGAGGGATGCCTGTTACACTGCACATACTACTGATTCAAAATGCTTCCAGATTCACAACGGATCTAAAAAGTGAGCACCATCATCTCAACTTCTGAATACTGCTGCTAGAAATTGTTAAAGTTAGCTACACACCCGATTCAATTCAATTCACTTCAAATTGGCTCAATTTCAAAACAAACTCGAGTTGTAAATCTATTCCGAACTCTATAATATTCAAATACCTCAATGCCCTTGCAGAAGCCCAAATATTGGCCAACATCTGCCAATAAATACAGCACAAGAGGAGATAGATTTTTTAAAAAATCTCAAATATATTATTTTTATCCTCGGTCAAACCACGCAAGATTTTGCTCTCTGGTTAACCAGCTCAGCGGGATATCGCAGTTCATCTGTTCAAGATTCTCTCAAAATTAATTTTCTTAATCAGAACGTCTTCATGCCTGCATGGGAGGTTAGACACAAGTCATGGTTTTCTTTCTTTGAAATAGCCAAAATTAAACTGGATTCAGTTACATTTCTGATATAGCTAACATTCAACCCCTTTTATTCAGGTTTTATAAAACTGAGTGACTTGGTAGACTATCTTGGAGGGCAATTAGGATTAAACTAGCATTGGACAGTCCTAAACATCAGATTAGACTGTTTGCTTCCCTTGGGAACAAAAAAAAAAGTACATTTGTGAACTAGTTGTATTCTTTCAAATTTTTGAGAGTTTCATCAACACAAACACTAATTCCTGATTCAGATTTAGTAAGAACTGCAGATGCTGGAGTCTGAGATGACACAATGTGGAGCTGGAGGACATAGCAGGCCTGGCAACAGAGGAAAAGGAAAGCTGACGTTTCAGGTCGGAACCCTTCTTCTGAAGCTGTGTTCCTCCAGCTCCACACTGTGTTATCACCAATTCCTGATTGATTGTTTTTGTTTCTGTACTCTTAAGCTCCACAAAATGATGTGAATTCAAATTCAGATTATCACTTGGGAAATTGAACTCAGTTAATAGCCGAGGCATATAGATATCAAGCCCAATCATATAGCTATACCATCACTGTACCCTCACAAAACTCCAACACAGAACATAGAACATAGAACAGTACAGCACAGTACAGGCCTATTGGCCCACGATGTTGTGCCGAACTTTTACCCTAATCCTAAAGTCAATCTAACCTCCACCCCTACCTTATACTATCATCCATATGCTTATCTAATAGCCGCATAAATGCCCCTAATGAGGCCGACTCCACTACCCCCTCCAGCAATGCATTCCACGCCCCTACCACTCTCCGAGTAAAGAACCTACCCCTGACGTCTCCCCTATATCTACCTCCACTCACTTTAAAACTATGCCCCCTCGTAATAGCTACCTCCACCCTAGGAAAAAGTCTCTGGCTGTCCACTCTATCTATACCTGTGATCATTTTGTACACCTCTATCAAGTCACCTCTCATCCTTCATCGTTTAAAGAGAATAGACCTAGCTCTCTCAACCTTTCCTCGTAAGACCCCCTTCCATTGCAGGCAACATCCTGGTAAATCTCCTCTGCACCTTTTCCAACGCCTCTACGTCTTTCCTGTAATGAGGCAACCAGAACTGGACACAATACTCCAGATGTGGCTGAACCAGACTTTTGTATAGCTGGAGCATAACTTCACAACTCTTGAACTCGATCCCTCTTATTAATGAAAGCTAACACACCATTCGCCTCCTTAACAACTCTATCCACCTGGGTGGCAGCTTTTAGGGAATTGTGAACACGAACCCCAAGATCCCTCTGCTCCTCCACACTGCCAAGAATCTTTCCGTTAACCCTGTATTCTGCTTTCAAGTTTGTCCTTCCAAAATGAATCACCTCACACTTTTCAGGGTTAAACTCCATCTGCCACAACATTGAATACTTGGTAGCAGTTTATTCTTTAACTATACTTTCAGCAGCATTTTGAGAAGGCTTTGTCCTTTACACTTCAACTTCAAACTTACAGAACAAAGTTCTTTGAGTTAAGTTCTTGAAGGCACAAAATCAGAAAATGTTTATTGCATTGCAGCACCGCAACAATGGCTGGGCAATGAACTCTTCAAACATAAAATCTCTTTCATAATAATAATAAAAATATGGAAGAATAACTCACAGAGGGAGACCAATTTGCAAATAAAATACATAAGAATCTCCTCCACCCAACTTGAAGCCTTTAAGTTAAACTTCACAAACTTTCTGGATAAGAAGATGGAGCAGATGGTTCTGGGCCGGACACTGTCATTCAAATGTTGGAGTAACCCAGAATAATTCTCCTCTTGAAGCACTTTGGTGTTTATGTGAAGCAGCTGTACAGTCCAATTATCCAACAGCTTAAGGAAAAACACTCTTGTCCCTTTTTTTCCCCTCCCAAATATATTTTGTATATAAAAGCTCCTTCACACTATTTAACAAATTTAACATATAACCATTGTGGTGTGGTTGGGGTGGGAGGTAAATGCAGAGAGTATCACATTTATTTCTCCCATTTGGCTAAAATCTTTCAGAATAGCTAAACGTTTAGAACTGCAGAACAAATTGAAGGAGCTGGGGAAGAAAAGTGGAAAAATGAAGTTATATTTGAACATTTTCAAGCTGATTCATGCAAGTCCTTTCAAACCTCAAGCTTACTACCCGCCATTTCATACAAAGATATTTATGAATTATCTGTCATGAAAGTTGGTGACATTTAAGGGGCCCACATGAGCAGACGGGAGGTGCAAGTATATGAGACAAGGAAGGGACTTCAAAGCAAGTCCTTTTAAGGAGTGAGGAAGATTAAAATGACAACTTGCAACAGTAATTATTTGTTGAATTGTGGACAAGCTGTGTAGAGTGATGCCAAGAATTCAAAAGGAAGTTACCAGGAAACAGTTCAGGCTTACAGGGAACGGATGTCATGTTCTAGCTTCCCATGCTTACGCTGCTCATAGTCTCCAACAACAGAATTAAATGAGTCCCAAATGTAAATATTCAATGGGTTTGATGCCTCTGGTTCCAAACAGAATTGACAAACTTATGTACAAGAACATGCTCTACAATGGAAACGAATTGCCAGGATAATAGATAGGGCCATCTGTAGTATGGAGTTTAACTATTGTGCAAAGAAAATACTTTAGCATCAACAATGTTCAAGTCATAGCTACAGGGGTAAGCCATTTAGCCCCTCAAACCTATCACAATGCCATTCTATTAGATCACAGCTAATCAGTGATCTAATTCTGCATATCTTATTTAATTCCTCTGGTTAACAAAATGCAACAAAGTCCAAAAGGTTACAAAATCAAGTCCAATTCAAGCCTAAAATGCAGGTTGCAGAGTTCAAAAAGTACTCTGTTGGCAGAAGCACCTCTTTCGGATGAAGTTTGGAACTCTTCAATAAGCGATAACTGATACTAGATCAATTGTTAATTTTAAAACTGAGATGAATAGATTCTAAAAAAAAGTAAAAGGCATTATGGAACACAGAGTAAAAAGGTGAGTATATAGAGTTAGGTAGCACATTCTCCAGAAGCTCAATGAATGGCAGAACATTCGAGGCACTAAACATCTTGTCTTACTATGTGAGCGGTGGTGTTAAAATGTGGGGCCCAGTCTGCTCTCTCAGGTGGATACAAAAGATCCCACGGCAATACAGTGTGCTTTTTTCAAAAAAAAAACACCAGGGGCTCTCCAGGTGTTCCAGCCCATACTTATCCCTTACTCAGATTAATTCAGGCAGGTTTAGTCATTTATCTCATGGCAGAACCCTGGAAATTGCCTGCTGCGTTTCCTGCATTACAACAGTGATCACACTACAGGTTGCTATATACTGGGGAATATTCTGAGTTTATGATTAACATTCTACAAATGTAATTGTTTCCTTAATACTTGGGACCAGGACACTGAATAAGGAGTCCCAGACCTAGTGACATGAATCATCACGCACAGCGAAGTGCAACCTCAAACACATGAACCTGACACTAAGGTAATGAAACACGAACACACAATCTTAAGATGGAAAACAAATATAAAACATATGTCCATAAACTTTCAAAGTTTCTGCTCACAATACAGTAAAGCTAAGGGTCAAATATTAATGCCAATTTGCAACAAGTTACATAATTAAACAAAGCAAGATCACACAGACACAAGATATTTAGATTGAGAAGGCAAAATTAACTTTCACACCAGGGAGTTGGCTTAAAACACAATTCCTTGCAGGCATATCGCTATCCCATCAGACTTATTTGCTCATAAATACAACATTTAGTATTCTAACCAATACATAAACCTGGGGGATTAAGGCTGCAACATGAAAGTAAAGAACACAGTTGAATCTCTGCTCAAAGGAAAGTTCAAATTAGGAGTTACGAGTCCTCTCATCTGCTGCAGGTTACATTTGAGATTTAAACAGGGCACATTCCATTGGTATTAATGTTCAATCATACATGATCCCACAGTGTATCTTTAATGCTCTCCCTTTTACAGACGTGTATATTCACACAGTTTACTACATTGGTCTTGAATCCAAAACTGCCCCCTCATTCAGCAGTTAGAAAAGACAAACATTTCTTGAAGCAGGTTTTCTATCTGGCAGTGAAAGATAGACTTTGAATTCTTCTGGTACCTTTCATGATCTTTGGACATCCCAAAGCACTTTACAGCCAATTAAATATAATAGAAATGTAGTAACAGTTACTACAGACAATTAGTACACAGCAGACGATTAGTACACAGCAAATTTGCACTAACAACAACGTGATAAACACGAACTAATCTCCTTTATTGGTTATGCTCGGAAGATAAATATTAGCTTGGGTATCAGGGAGATTTTCCCTGTTCTTCTCTTGAAATGGGGCCAGGAGGTCCCTCAATATAGCATTGGATGTACCAGCACAGATTTTCTGATCATGTTTCTGGCGTGCAGCTTAAATTCACACCGTCTGATGCGGTAGTGAGTGTGCTTTGACTGGCAGGATTACTAGGAACACTATAGGGACACTTGAGCATTACTATGAACATGTTATTTGTGTCTCCAAGACACTGAGATTTAAAAAAAAAAAATTGGTATTGAATTTCAGGATCAGCATGAAAGGGTTAATTTTGGTTTACTATCAAGTGGACAGCATGGTGGCTCAGTGGTTAGCATTGCTGCCTCACAGCTTCAGGGACCTGGGTTTGATTCCAAGCTGGAGCGAATGACTGTGCGGAATTTTAACATTCTCCCTGTCTCTGCATGGATTTCCTCCCAAAGATTTGCTGGTTAGGTGGATTGACATGTGCCATAGGCTCATTCCAATACTGACAATTATGCAGATTTAATTAAATCAGAGAATGTGAACTGTGTCCAGTTCTAAAAGCAGGCCCACATCTTAAGCAAGAGCTTTGACAGCTGTTTGAACCGCAGACTTTTGTTGGACTGTTCTTGTGTTGGTTTTTGTTGTTTGACTAGAGATCCTATTGGTTGGCAGAACAAAGACTTTATTGCACCAACTCAACGTAAGAGTTCACAAAGAGTCACAGAGTTGGGACTGGACTCAATGATGCTATAAATTACACCCAATTCTGGAGTAAAGGAGAATACAACGAAGAATAGCTAGGTGTTGGCAGGAGAGAATGGAGACGGTTCCACTTGGGATGCAAATCACCAAAACGGAGTAACCTCATCAGGATACATACAGCTAGTTACAACTTGTGTAAGACAGATCAACAGGGTGAATGTGAATACACACTGCAATTGTTTTTAGATGATTTCTCACGGATGAGTGTTGAAGTAGGTTAAGACAAAGTTAAAGGAAGACAACTTCAAGAGGAAGTTGTCCAGCACTTTTTTAAGATATAGCAAGGCAGTGCTGATGGGAGGTGGGGGCAAGAGGATGCACTGGATTGACCCAGGCCATTTCTGAAAGGCTGGATGTAGTGAAGGAAGTCGAACTTATGGTCAGTGCACTTTATAATTCAGCCCAAGAGAAAGCAAGGGAGGTTACTGAAGTTAAGGTCAGAAGTAAATTCAGCACATGAAGAAGACTGTTAAAGTCAGCAGGATTTACTTAGTTTCTGATATCAGACAGACAACTGGGAGCACTAACTGCTAGAAGACAGCAAATGGAGAGGTGGGAAAGAAGCAAAGATTGGTCCATTAAGAACTATGCTTCAAGAAGAGGAGTTGCTTAGAAGCAATACATTCATTGTTTTGTGCCAAGGATGAGCAGAATCAGTAGACAGCAGTGTCCACCAAGGAAGAGGGGAGAGAAGGAAAGTGGGAGAAACTGAAGGAGTCCATGATATTGAAGATGAAATGACAGAGCTTTGTCCTAAAACACACAGGAATGTTTCTAAGTTGAACAGCATCATGGGGAGGGCAGAGTTGCATTGGACGTGGTCTACAAGGAATGGTTGAAGTGTAGTTGCAAAGGAACATGCTCCGTGATTTTGAAAAGAGACACAATTGATGACAGGCAGCAACTGGATAAAGCAGAGCTATCAGCAGAGCAGTGGGACCAAAGGACTAAAATGGAGAGCCAGTGGAAGCAAAAGGACATGGTTGAGTGAAGAAAAGAATATTTTCTATTGGTATTTAACAATGAAAAGGACTTTGCCAAGCTTTAGTAAATGAAGATGCTGTCTCGATATTGGGTAATATAAAGAGAAGATTTAGAAACGCTGGTGGAAATGAAAGTGGATCAGCCACCTGGTTCAGATAGGATACATCAGAGGTTATTGACAAAGGCAAGGATTGAAATTTCAAAGGTGTCAACCACAATCTTTCAATCCTTCCTTAGATACAGAGTTAATGCCAAAATATTAGCAGATTACAAATGTTACACTCTTGTTCAAAAAAGGGAGAAGGGTAAACCTTGACAACTGCTGGTCAGTTTTTTCTCGGCAATGGGAAGCTTCTGGAGACAATAATCCTGAAAAAAAATCTCATCTGATGAAGCATGGATTTATTATTGGCTAATCACATTTGACTAACTAATTTGACATCTGTTGAGGAAACAGAGGGTAGATAAGGGCACCTTAATTGATATTGTCTATATGAACTTTCAAAAAGCTTCTGATAAATGATCTCATAATAGGCTATTTAGCAACATTGAAGCAAATAGTGGAGGATGTAGATACAAGATTGCCAAACAGAGGCTGCAAGGTGACATATAGGCAACGTCAAAGATTCAAATTAAGACCATTGATTTTGATGTACACATTGACTTTGATTTGAGGTATAGGGTACAATTTCAAGATTTGCAGCTAATATGAAACTTAAAGGTGTTGTAAATAGTAAGGAAGGTGGGAACAGACTTCAAGAGGGTAAACTGGAGGAAATGGTCAGACATATGACAGCTGAAAGACATAATGCCTTACAATTGAACAAATGAGGTGAATTATTAGATACATAATGGAACCATTTTATAGGTGATTTAAATTTGGGGGGGGGTGGGATGGTGGTGGTAGGAGTAGATGTTGAGGGTAGGCAGAACCTGGAGGTGTCTGAAAGTGGCAGGACAGACCAACAGAGCAAGAAATAAGACATAGGTATCTTGTACACAATTAAAATTGGATCAGTGCAAAAGCCAGGGAAGTTTTTTTTCTAAAAGACAATTGTTTAGTTTCAGCTGGAATAAGGACGTCCAATTCTGGGTCAATTTAGGAAAGACATGGAGGCTCTAAAGATTCTACAGAAAAACAATGGAATAGTTCCAGGAATGAGAAAGTAGAGTTACATGGATTGACTGAAGAAGTTAGTTTCTTTCTCCTTAAAGCAGAAAAGGGTGATTGAAGATCTGATAGAGATATTTAAGAGATTTAGTTGGAATAATTAAAATGCGTTTCCATTTGTTGCTTTGTCCATAACCAAAAGGGTTCAGACTTAAGCAGAGAGATGTGGAAATGATTTTTAAGATCCAACAAGTGGTTGGAATAAAGAATACACTGTCTAGTAGAAGGTGAAAACACAAATTCAAGATAGTCTTCAAAGGGAACTAGGAAAAAGGGTGGCAATGGCCTAATGGTACTATTGCTAGACTGTTAATCCAGAGATCCAGGTAATGTTCTGAGGACCCAGGTTCAAATCCTAACATGGCAGAGGGTAAAGTTTGAATAAAATGTGGAACCTTTGTAATTTTTGGGGAAAAACCTACCGGGATCGCTGAAGACCTTCAAGGAAGGAAATCTGGCCTTCATGTAAAACCTGACCCATAGCAATGTGGTTTATTCTTAACTGCCCTCAGGGCAATTAGGGATGGGCAATAAATGCTGGCCTTGCTTGTGATGCCCACATTTAATGAATTAAAGAGTATAAATACTTGAAAGAGGAAAAAATGCAGAGTTTTGGGGTAAGAGCACAGAAGTGAGACCTGTTGAATTGCTTTGTGAAAGATTTTCAAAAGGCAAATTGTCTCATTCTGCACGACTATACTTCTAGCAAACAGCCGGCAAGAACAGGGTGCAATAATGATTCTGAAGATACAGACAACACCAGAAGATGGGAAAACTGATCAAAAAAAGGCCAAGCACCACAGACTTGAATCAAATGCAGTTTACACATATGAGAAACAATTCAATTTTCTATGGAGCCAGTTTAAAACCACAGAGCAGGAGAATTTTGAAACTTGAACATGAAATTCCCATCATTTAGATTGTGATTTATAATGAGAAACAGCTTCCAATCTGGAAGAAATCCAAATTCAAAGTCAAAATTCAACTTGGATTTGAGAGCTAATGTATTTCTAAAAGAAAGCCAAATCAGGAGGTACTGATAAGATCTCTCCTTTATACACACAACAAGACCTATGCAAATACCATATGGCCTCTCCTTCAATGGGATTTATAAATGTTTCACTGTGTTGCATTTGCTTGCAGAAGTTTAAAAAGAAATGACAAGATCCAAGATATCAATCGTTTTATATCTGTTTCCTCTTTTGTCTATTATTCTTCTGGTTTATGCATTTCTACTATAACCATTTCAATTATTTTCTATTTCTCCATCTTTTTATTTCTGTTTACACCCCAAATATGTTACCTTTCTTTACAAAAATTATAAATGACAGAGTCAACATTAAAACTCAATGTCCTAGCCAACATTTATTCCTGATTAATATTGACGTTATCTCATTATTACATTGCTGTTTATGGGAACTCACTGTTTTGATGTTGGGGCCAATTTACTACATTTCTCAAGTACTACAGTGGCCACATTGCAAAGTCATACAAACATGACAATGGCAGAATCATCTAGATTTTAGGTGTTGTTTAACAAATATTTGTTTGAACACCTGTGCAAACTCCATACTTTCCTCACATATTGCCATAAGTTCTTTTACAGCCAACAGAGGGGACCAATGAGAATCCTGTTTTACGTCCAGCAGTCCCTCAATACTGCAACGTTGGTTTTTTCGCTCAGGTCTCTGGGGTAGGAATTGAACTCACAACATTCTAACTGAGGCAAGCGCAATACCAATTGAATGACAACCAACATTCAACATTGAGACAGCAAGAACTGCGGATGCTGAGTGAGTTATAATGTCACTGTGAAGCCCCCATTTCTGAAGAAGGGTCCCTACTCGAAACGTCAACTTTCCTGCTCCTCTGATGCTGCCTGGCCTGCTGTGTTCTTCCAGCTCGATACAGTATTATCTAACACTCAACATTGGTTTCTAGTCACAAGATCTAAAACTGGCTGTGGCTAAACATGCTCTTTGTTACTGATGGACAATAAATTTAGGGTCCAAACCCAAAATATACAAACAAATCTGTAATGACTCATCTTGTTAAGCCAGGAGTAGCTTGTCCAGACAAACTAGTGCAAGCCTATATGTTATCTTAAGTCTACTTGAGTTGGTACAATAGCAGAAGCAGCGTTCTAACTTGTACATTCACCATTGTATTAAGGAAAGAGGGTAAGTAAAAATCAAGGCAGGGATTTGGGTGTTAATAACCATCCCATGACCTTTATGAAGTGCATAGTGGGGGCACCAATCATAAATGTCATCAGATTGGGCCATAACATATCAACAGTCAAACAGCCTACATACATGAAGAATGGGCTCTCAGCCGGAGTACCAGAGACAAATAGGCATTCTTTTAAGCAAAGCCAGGAGGTACTTCCCACCTTCAGGTTCTTAGGAAAAATTAGGAGGAGGATAAAAATTCTGTTAAAAATCAAAATAATACAAATGAATGTTTAAAATAAAATCTATGCCTACAGTATTTTAATATACAGCCTAGATTTATTGTTATTTACCCTGAAGGAAGAAATAAAAAGCTGGCTTCATTTAAAGTTGTAACGTCATGGTATTAGGAAGAAAATGTACTCAGAGCAGTGACTGCTACTTTGGAGATAATTTCATAAACTAAGGATGGTGCATACCATTGAGGGATGTGAAGGAAAAATACTGGTGATTGTTTATCCTGTATGTGGTTTGAGAGCCACCACTCCACAAATTTGGGATAAGGCCTTTGAGTACTACCACAGCAGATACAGGACTATTGGAGTCATTCATCATAACAGTCTTGCCATTCCTCTAACTGAGCTACCCAATGTCCCCAATCCCAAATGGACCAGCCCTCCCCTGCTCAGAGAAGTTGCTGATGGACAGCCTGAATTGGGTTCGGTTGTCAAGAAAAAGATAAATTGTCGACCCGGTCTATCAGCGTTTAGGGGGAAATGGAAATTTCGGAACATCAGATTTTGAATGCAAAATTTTTTGCTTTGCATTCCATGATGATGGGCATAAAGTAGGTTCCAATAAAAGAGAGACTATACTTCTCCCACGATTCAACAAGCTTACTCAAATGGATAGCTATACTACACATCAGGATGATTGAAGGAAAAATTTCCAGTCAAAGTGGAGTCTTCAATAAGAATAAAGAGAAGTAGAAAGACTAAAACTAACAAGACAACTGCTCATTTTGAGGACAATCAACATTTAGATTGAATGATCTTTTTGTTTGTGCGTTGCAGTTCCTGTATGCACCATGTGAATTCACCCGCAGGTTGTTCCCCTTTAATAATACATAGCCCAAAAGACAAGTTAATCAGATTTTTTTGTACAGTGTATTTATACAGTTCAGTGGACTAAGTGTCAATTTTACTATGATTTCAGTTATGGCTTTCCTTAATCATACTTTAGTGTGTCTATGTGAAAGTTCTGCATGCCTTCCATTAAACTTCACTGATTACATCATATCAAAAAAGTCCAAACACTTCAATTCTACAGTCAATGCGTAAACAGACTGGCTATAAAACGGCCAAGCCATCCTTGACTAGTTCAGTTTCCCCACCCCACATTGTTATTTTGGGGGCAGCAGACCAAGTTTTGTATGAAAGAAGCAAGACATCTTTCTCCAATCTGAACCAACTCAAACACAGTGCTCGCTGCCAGGTCATAAACACAAAAATTAATGCTTTCAGAACAGATATATCATGAAATCGGTTAGCATCATTATCAAAAACGGTTTGGTGATCAAGATTGGCAAGGAATAAACATGTCACAGTGTGCAATTAATGATGAACTATGTTTACACTGCTAAACACTTTCCCATTGTGTCTTGCCCTTTTTTTTGGTATTTACCTACTACTTATCCTCTCAGACCACTGGGCATCTGCTCATAGGTCTTGCAAAGTATGCAAATCTAAAGACAGAGGGTTTGGAGAGAATGCTGGGGGGGTGGGCAGTGGTCAGTGAAACAGAGACAGGAAATCAAAAACATTAGCCCTACAAATGCTGCTTTCTTCCCCTCAGTTTGTAGGTAAAAAGTAAGTAACTTTTTTACGTCTGAACGCGTACAAAAGTAAAACAGACCCCTTCTAATACATTACCCAGCCCTTCATGAATGTGCAGTGTTTAGATACGGAAACAGCACAGGGAGAAGCTGAGACAGACCCCACACAGACATGTATCTTAAATTGCATCCCTGCAATTTAAATGATCCTGAGATCATTTGCAATTTCATTAGTTTTATTGTATTTCTGAGATTATTTATTAAGTAGTAACTTCGGTGGGGAGGAAGACGGTGGCACAGTGGTAATGTCATGAACTAAAAATCCAGTGAGTGTGACCAATGTGGTGAGAACATGAGTTCAAATCACACCATGGCACTAGGAGGAATTTGAATTCAATGAATAACATCCTGAAAACAAAGCTAGTGTCGGTGGCTGTGATCGATTGTTAATGGTCGTAAAACACCATCTAGTACCCTATTTTTCTCCCTTTCGGGAAAGGAATGGTGCCATCCTTACCTGGAGACACACAGCAGTGTGGTTGACTCTCTGGAATCAATTCAAAGGCAAACAGGCAACAAATACTGGCCTCATCAGCCACCAGTGGAAGGACACAGAAAACAAAAGCTGCTGATTCCCACGGGAAGTACTGCCTCGTTGTAAAGACTGTAGAACTGAGAAATCTGCCTAGATGTTGTACTGTCCTTACAGCATGTTTATTGGTTCAAACAGGAGAACGTGCCCAAGTCACCTCTTCTAAATCCTCGCCCCCGTCCGAACTTCAGACTCAATGGAAAGAAATCAGTCGAGATTTGGGAATCAAACCTTGACATCTCCACAACACAAGCAGCGATAGCGGCCAGCCCAAGCTCAGAAGGCTGCAGTGGGCATAACAGATGTGCAGATTCAAGTACATTTTACGGATTTCACCTCCCCGACCCCTACACCCCTCCCTCCCGGTTACAATACACCATTGGCGTTGGGGCCCTCACAATAATCTAAAGGTGTACTGGGGAATGTTTGCCTGCTGTAAGGGGATCTTATTGGGGAAGGGTTGGGAAGAGGTCGTCATTTATATTTCGGAATTCCCTTCCTAGGGGGTTCAAGTCAATTACCGTAGAGAAGGGTCGGTATCCGCGCAATTTCGCCGGCTCCAGGACACCAATCCCCGTTGTCTGGCGCTCGAATTCCTCCAAGCCCCGGCGGTTCAGGTAGGCATTCACCACGAAACTGTCTCCTGCAAACACAGGTCCCAGGAGGGATGGAGGGGATGGGGGAGGAGGAATGGAGGGGATGGAGGGGATGGGGGAGGAGGGATGGAGGGGATGGGGGAGGAGGGATGGAGGGGATGGGGGAGG
>JAHRHZ010000029.1:16237010-16255478 GCA_024137785.1 Ginglymostoma cirratum
TCAAGCTTTCCTGCTCCTATGATGCTGCTTGGCCTGCTGTGTTCATCCAGCTCCACACCTTGTTATATCCAGGGATGGTAATGGTGTTGTCTGAGACATTGACTGCAATGTATGATTCCACGAGTATCATTATGTCGAGACTGTTTCTTGATTAGTCTGTGAGACAGCTCTCTCAATTTTGGCTCTAGCCATAGCCATAAGACCATGTGGTCCATCCAGTTTCATTTCCTCTTTTGTCTTTCTCACAGCTGACACAGCTGAATGGTTTGCCTGGCCATTTTAGAGTCACCGACAATACTGTGGGTCTGAAGTTACTAAAAGGACCAGGTATCGACAGCAGTTTTATTTCTAAATGAGGAAGATTTTCCTGATAATGATTTCATGTCTATTACACATTTAATTCCAGAATGTTTTTTGAATTCAAGTTCCACCATTTGCCGTGCTGGTGTTTAGACTTAGGCATCCAGAACATTACTTGGGTATCTAGATTTCCAATCTAGCAATAATACCATTAGGCCATCTCCTCCCTGGAGCACTGTAGCATATGACTACAATACTCTATGCCACTCTGCTTGCTGCACTCTTGGAAGTATGTGATTACATGTGAAAGGGTGCAGAGGAGATTCGCCAGGACGTTGCTTGGGTTGGAGCAATGCAGCTATAAAGGGACAGTAGATAGGCTGGAGTTTCTCCCTTTCAGCAGAGAAAGTTTAAGTGGAACTTGATTGATGTGTATAAAATTATGAGGGCCATAGTTAGGGAAGATAGAAAGAAAGTTTTTCCCCTAGTAGAGGGTCAATGTCAGCAGCCACACAACACCAGGTTGTAGTCTAACAGGTTTATTTGAAATCATGCAAGCTTTCAGTGCGCAGCCCTTTCGTCAGGTTCGGTGAGAGATCATAGTACACAGACCCAGAGTTTATAGGCAGAGGGATCAAAAAATCATACAACTGGTGTGAGTGGAAAGTCAGGTGATAAGTCTCTGCAGGTGTCCAGGAGTGTTAGATGGTGAGTAAAGTGTCAACACATTGGAGGCTTCATTTCCATGCCAAGGGTGAAAGCAGCCCCTGATTAATTTGAGTGGGGACAGAGGACAGGATGTAGTATCTTAGGAAAAGTACATAATCTAGGTTGACATATCATTGTGGTACAGAGAAAGCATAGAAAATTTGTGTTTTGGACGAGTCATAGAGTCATACAGCATGGAAATAGATCCTTCGGCCCAACTTGTCCGTGCCAGCCAGGTTTTCGGAACTGAACTAGTCCCATTTTCCTGTGTTTGACCCACATCCCTCTAAATCTTTCCTATCCATGTGCCTGTCCAAATGCCTTTTAAATGTTATAATTGTACCCGCCTCCACCACTTCCTCTGGCAGCTTGTTTCATATATGCACCACCCTCTGCATGAAAAGGTTGCCCCTCAGGTCCCTTTTAAATCTCTTCCCTCTTACCGTAAACTGATACCCTCCAGATTTGGACTCCTCTTCCATAGGGAAAATACCTTAACTATTCACTGTGCTCCTCATGATTTTATAAACCTCGATAAAATCATCCCTCAGCATCCAACACTCTAGGGAAAATGTCCCAGCCTATCCAGCTTCTTCCTATAACTCAAACCTTCCAGTCTTGTTAGCATCTTTGTAAATCTTTTTTGTACCCTTTCCAGTTTAATAACATCCTTCCTATAGCAGAACAACCAGAATTGTATGCAATACTCTAAAAGTGGCCTGACAAATGTCTTCATTAGCCGTAACATGACTCCCCAACTCCTATACTCAATGTTCTGACCAATGAAAGCAGGCATGCCAAATGCCTTCTTCGCCACCCTTTCTACCTGTGATGTCACTTTCAAGGAACTAATTACCTGTACACTAGGTCTGTCTGTTCAACAACACTCCCCAGGCCCTGACCATTAACTGTGTAAGTCCTGCCTGATTTGTGTTAACAAGGTGAAACACCTTGTGTTTATCTGAATTAAACTCCATCTGCCATTCCTTGGCCCACTGGCTTCGTTGATCAAGTTCCTGTTGTACTCTGAGATAACCACCCTCACTGTTCATTACATGACCAGTTTTGGCGTCATCTGCAAATTTACTAATCAAACCTCTTACAATCTCATCCAAATCAATAATATAAGTGATGAACCACAGGGGACCCAGCACTGATCCTTGCGGCATACCACTGCTCTTAGGCATCCATTCTGAACAACAACACTCTACAAGAACCCTCTGTCTCCTATCATCAAACCAATTTTATATCCAATTGGCCAGCTGTCCCTGGTTTACATGTGATCTAACCTTACTAATTCATCTGCCATGTAGAACCTTATTGAAGGTTAAATCTAAATTCCATGTAGACAATGTCTATTGTTCTGCCTTCATCTGTCTTCTTGGTCATCTCTTTAAAAACTGAGTCAAGGTTGTGAGACATCATTTCCCCCACACAAAGCCACACTGACTATGTCTAATCAGTACTTGCCTCTCCATACAGATCTTATGTCTCAGAATGGCCTGCAACAATTTACCCACCACTGAGATCAGGCTCACTGGTCTGTAATTCCCAGGCTTTTCCTTGCAACCTTTTTTAGATAATGGCATGACATTAGCCACCCTCCAGTCTTCCAAATATTAAACCAAAGCCCTTGGATTCAGCAGCTCCCAGGATACTACATGAAGAAGAGCAGGTAAGTTCTTCTTGGTATCCTGGCCAATGAATACACCTCAACCAGCATCAATGTTTCTGGGAACTTGCAGTGTACAAGTTGTCTATTGCATTTCCTAAATCATATCAGAAGTACATAAATGAGTGTACTTTGGGGCTCCTATGATTGTTAAAGATGCATTGTAAATGCAAGCCTTTCCATTTTCTTTAATGGTTACTTCAAGACTTGATTTTTTCAATTCTTACTCACCACTTTCCTGAATTTCATTCTGCAGCAGCAGCTCCAACTGTTCTGATACTCTCATGCCAGAGTCATGTCTTGTGATGTTCTTCCCATCGTATATGTTTCTGCTGACCTTCACTAATTCTAAATTTGTCAGTTGGCAGTCTCGTGATAAAAGTTGGTTATTCTCATTGCCTGCATAGAAACCAAGAGGTAATAAAATAAGGATAATTTTGCAATTGCAACAGAACAGAATTTAGCCACTGTCACAGCAGGAGGTTCAGCCAAAGCCCAGACATCAGTATGATGTCCAAACTTCCAAAACTGAAATTGGTTCCCTGAGTATTTGAAGGCTAAAAGGTTTCGGCAACGCTAACACTGATTCATTTTGCCAGGCCAAGAACCTTGGTTTGATCATACCTCACAATGTTTGAGGCAGTCGGATTTCTGAAACTGGATCAGAAATTAAATTGTATAAATCACATGCATGCACCATGTATGATTGTATGCTCATGAATCATATGGAAAAACAGAGCTCAGGGGTGTAATGAACTAGAACATTTTGCATTCTAAATTAGTGAGTAACCAGTTTTTAACCAGAAGAGTTTTTAATATTTCCTACGAGTGAAACAAGAGAACATAACATAACATGATGTAAATCACAAAGCTTAAACAGTTTGGGTGGTCTATCTTAATTCCAAAAAAGGCTATTTACTTAGATGGATTGAGTTTTTCTATTTACTACACTTAAGAATTTCCAGTAAAGGACTGTAACCTTTTTCTAATTTGTTCATGGAATGTGGGTATTGCTGGATTACCAGCATTTATTGTTCATTGGCTAGTTCAGAGGCTAGTTAAGAGTCAATCACATTGCTGTGGGTCTGAAATCACTTCGATGCTAGATCAGGTAAAGATGGCAGATTTTCTTTGCTAAAGGATATTAGTGAACCAGATAAGTTTTAATACAATGGTCATTATTATCTTTTTATTCAAGATTTTTATTGAGTCCAAATATCACAATCTTCCATTATGGGATTTGACCCAATGTCCACAAAACTTTAGCTTCTTGTTCTGTATAGGGACATTACCATAATACTACTGCCTCCCCCAAAAGTTTTTAATGATGTGCAAGAATTGGTGATTGACTTCATTTTAGGTAAAGAAAGGTCAGGTGCTGAAGTCATGCTGACAATATTTCATCGATTCAGAATTACAGGAAGAACAGCAAACTCTCCATGGACATATTAAGGTAAGGGGGATGGCTAGCACAGTTGGCTGGATGGCTGGTTTGTGATGTAGAATGGTGCTAACAGAGTGGGTTCAATTCCTAAATTTTTCCAAAGCAAGTTTATTTTCCAAGTGAGATGTGATGCATAGGTATCCATCTGTCCATTTAGTAGAACAATCCCAAAAGCTTCAGCACTTAGGGCTCTGTTTAGATGCTACTGTTTCTAGTGATTATCATCTGGACTATTAGTTATTCAGGATATATTGCAGCAGCATATTTTCACAAAATAAACAAAACATTTAAAAATAAACAAAAATTACTTATGTTTAGAATCATCATAATTTTTTTTAGTATCTTACACAAGTTAATGGGTAAGTGACTGAAGGAGATCATTTTCATTTGAGCAATGGTGTAAAACAGGAGAATTTGGATAACCCACACTTTCCTGATATTTCTTTCCATAATGTGCAAGTGGGTGGAACTCGTTTGAGTAGAAAGAAGTCAGTCAGAGTCCTCAAGCATCAGATGCAGGCTCGATGGGCAAACTGGCCCTTTCCAGTGTGTGTGTTTTGTATGTTTGCAAATTAAGAGTTGTACGAAAACAGTTTGGCTACATTTTTCCCACCTTGGGGCTAATGTGTTTTCCCCAACTTCGTTACCTCTTACACGATGATGCTGAAACAGTGGAATTAATTCTCTGAATATCTGCTTTCCCCAAAAGAGTATTTTACTCGTTTTCATTATAGTCCGTGGTTAAAATTCAGCCAAAAGTTATAAACAAGTAACAATTTGATCCAGTGGACTTGTAACACAAACTAATTGCATTAAAGAACAAATGACATTTAAATTACTTTTTTTTAACATTAATCAAGATTGTTTGGGCCAACATGGAAAATAATTGCATTAAGTGGCTCGTGTTGATCCCCAGGATAAGGCTACTAGGTCTTTGGGAAAGTCAAGGATGAGGAAGGCTACTTGGTCCCTCAGTGCTGATCACTTTCTCATTGTGCCAACTAATTGCATTTCAGGTAGCTTTTGTATCTTTGTAACAATGAGTTGCATTTACATACACATTTGATATAATCAAATGTACTCAAGCCATTCACAGGAGTGCTATCAAACAAAATTTGACATCATGCCACATAAAGAATTATTAGGACAGAGAAACCAAAAGTATAACTTCAAAGAAGCATCTTCAAGGAAGAGAGCAGTAGAAAATGTTGTTTGCTTTTATTATGTCAAGGTGGTGGGCATTAACCACAGTTTCCAGTGCTCTTATAACTAGAAACAGACTGAAACTGTGGTTGTTGGGTTAGGAGGTACATGCTTGTAATGTGTATCACTACAAATAATTCAAAAGTGCGTAAAGATTGTTTCTAGTTCTGTGGTTGGTTCGCTCACTGAGCTGGTTCGTTAGTTCGCAGACGTTTTATTACCCTGTTGGGTAACATGGTCAGTGCAGCCTCCGATGAAGTTTTCCTGTTTGGTAAACCAACCACAGCATCCACAAACCGAGCTACAAATCTACTTATGTTTCTAGTTCTATCCAGAGCGGTGCAGAGTTTAGGGTCTAAAAGGTTAATGGTATGACAGCTAATTGTGATTGATTTAAATTGGTAATAATCAAGAGGCAATAATTAGAAGAGTGCAGAAACTTTGGGAGGGTTGTGGGACTGCAGGTGGTTACAAAGTTTTGGAAATTTGAGGCCAAGGAGAACTTAGAAAACAGAGTTGAGAATTTCCACATCACTACATGGATAAGCACGGACCATGTAGAATCACAGAATTGTCACACCACGCCATTCAGCCCATTATTTCTACACCAGTCCTCTGAATGAACATTTCACTTAATGCCATTTTCCTGCCTTCTCCCTATAATCCTGCATGATCGTTTTTAAATAATAGTCTGATTCCCTTTCAAATACCTGAATTGAACCTGCCTCCACTATTCTCTCAGGCAATGCATTCCAGACCATAACTATTCACTGTTTGAAGATGCTTTTTTCTCATATCATTTTTGCTTCCCTGGCAAACTACTTTACATTTGTGCCCACTTGTTCTTAATCCTTTCATCAGAGGGAATATTCTCATCTTCAAGGAAAATGGGTCTGAAATCTGCAACCTTTCTTTGTAACTAGAATCATAGAATCCCTACAATGTGGAAACAGGCCCTTCGGCCCAACAAGCCCACACCAATCCTCAGAGAATCCCACCCAGACCTGTCCCCCTATAAGCCAACTAATCTACACATCCCTGAACACTATGGACAATCTAGACAGGCCAATCCACCTAGCCTGCACATCTTTGGACTGTGGGAGGAAACTGGAGCACCTGAAGGAAACCCACGCAGACACGGGGAGAATGTGCAAACTCCACACAGGCAGTCGCCTGCGGTTGGAATCAAACCTGGGTCCCTGGCGCTGTGAGGCAGCAGTGCTAACCACTGAGCCACCATGCCACTCCTAAAGTTCCTCATCTCTGGATCCATTCTCCTGAATGGTTATTATGTCCTCTCAATGCCTTCACATCATTATTAAAATGCAGAGTCTAGAACTTGACACAGTATTCTAGTTAATTCTTAACTAATGTCTTATACAAGTTTAAGTGCTCTGTACCCCTATTAATAAAGTCTAGGATATGCTTTAACCTCTCTCTGACTGTCTTGCCATCTTTAAGGACTTCTGCAAAGAGAGACCCTCAGGTCCCTCTGCTCCTGCGTCCATTTTAGAATTGTACATTTAATTTTATGTTGCCTATCTGTGCTCTTCCTAACAAAATGAATTACCTCATCTTCTCCACATTGGCCATCTGTCTGCCTATTGCATCAATTTTTCTATGCCCTTTTGGAGCTTGAGACTATCCTCCTCATGGTTTTTAAAACCCACAAGTCCCGAATTATTCACAATCTTCAGATTTGTGGTCTATGTACATGAAGTCAAGATTATTAACATCAACATGGAAAATCCATAGTTGTTACACTGCGGAACTCCATTACAAACATTCCTCTTGCCCTCAAAAAATCCGTTAGCCACTATTCAATTTCTAGACATTCAGCCATCAGCTACACTTGCAATGAAAAACAATTTTCTGCTTTCTCTTCCAAGATTGGCATGGCATTTCACCCTTGCCAGTAATAATTAAACTTACACAACAACCACAATAGGATACACACGTAACCATGTATACACTGCCTTCTACACCCATTTCCTGTCTACCCCACTTCTTTGTTCTCAGAAACCCCACCGCAGAACTTTCAGAACAGGTGGATGTAGAGCAGTAAGTTACTGTAATATTGCTCTCCCCACACTGCTGGCCACTACAGTATTGTTCTAGGCTGTGATATTAAGGCACATGTTAAAGTCCAGGAATTTTCTGTAGGATTAGTCATGGCAGAGAATGAGCCAGGAAAATCACCTTTTCCCAACAGCTCCTAACATTTTTTTACGTAATAAGAGTTTGGAATAAAACTCAATGAGCCCTTGTGGAGCTAACGTTTACTCTCTACTCAGTCATACAGTAGTGAATATTGACATAGAATAACTTTCCTTAGATGTTAAAATTGCACTTTACTTGCTCCAACTTTCCCTTGCTTTGAAGAAAAGGGACACAGATTGCTGTTGAACCAGCAATTTTTGTCACTTGTATCTGAGCAGCTTGGAACCCTGAGACTTGTCTGAGATTGCACAATGTCGCATTTGACAACACTGTCATTCCACCCGGAATGCTAGATTGTCACTGAAGGGAAACCATACAAAAACCCACACCAAATATTTCCCAAACAACTCTCATCTTGACGGTTGGAAATGCATTGGGAATCTTCTGCTAGCAGAAGTTTTCTTTATGATAATGCACATTATTTTTAGGAGAGGTTGAATTGAGAAGGGGCAACTTGTTGCTCCGAGGATTTACAATAGAGAGTTTAAATGAAATATCCAAGACCTGGCATCTCATAAAAAACATGGTTTACAATTGAAAGGCTTCTGGTTTGAGTCATGTTAAGTAGCTATGTGTGATATGAACACAGGTTATGTCAGATAGTTGCAATGCTTCCCAGAAACCAGTGCATCATTAAATCAAGTTCTTTCGCAGCACAAACTTTAATGTTTAATCAAAGTCCATGATTAAGGACTTTGTATTCCCCCCACCCCCAACACAATTTCATCCTCTTTTCATTCTTAATTGATTGACGGCATTTTCTCTTGCTGCAATAAGGTTTCACAGATTTGAGTTCAGTACTAACTTAGAGGGGGGACTTTAAATGTCAAGAAGGTAATCTTGTCAAAGGGGGGGAGGACGGGGTGAGGGACAACACATTGGTGATGGGTGTGATACCCTGATCACTTTAGTTTAACATGATGTGCAGTCCTCCACAGTGGTCATTGGATTGTGATCCGAGCTGGATTCAATGCCCCCCAACTCCACTGCTCTGTGGCTAAAAGTGTTCCAAAGATTCTCCGCCTTCTGAGAGACAAAAAAAATTCTCCTCATCTCTACATTATGTGAGAAACCCCTTTTTTAAAACTGTGTCCCTTAGCTCTAGCTCCTCTGACAAGGGGAAACTTCCTTTCAGCGTCTATCCTGTCAAGTTCCGTTTGATTTTGATTATAATTTTTCCTTTATTCAGTCACAAAATGAGGATGTCGCTGGCCAGGCAGCATTTATTGCCCAATCACTAACTCCCTAGAGGGCAGTTTAGAGTCAACCACATGCCTGTGGGTCTGGAGTCACATGTAGGCCAGACCAGGCAAGGATGGCAGTTTCTTTTCTAAAGGACATCAGTGAACCAGATGGTTTTTTTTCCCTGATAATCGGCAATGAATTTGTGGTCATCAACAGATTCTTAATTCCAGATGTTTATTGAATTCAAATTCCACCACCTGTCATGGCGGGATTCAAACATGGGCCAGAATGTTATCTGGGTCCCTGGAATCAGAATACAGCAATAATACCACTAGGGCTATCGCCTCCTCCCCCTAAATTCAATAAGGAATTCAGGTGAAATGTAACTTCTTTACCTAGAGAGAGGTTAGGATGTGGCACTTGCTACCAAATGTAGTGATTGAAGGAAATAGCATGGATGCATTTAAGGAGGAATGTGATTTGTACATGCTAATAAGGTTAGATTAAGTCTAGAGAGAATTTGATGATAGGGCTTGATGAAGTTAGCAGGAGCTTTTTGTACAGCATAAAAAACAGTATAAACTATTTGAGCGCCATGACCTGCTTCTGTCTTGCAAATCCTATGTAATTTCATGTAACTTTTACAACTCTTGCCCAGCTAAAAACAGATGTGGAACTGTTAAAATGGAATGGAATGTTTAGCCACTGGCTTCTATCGTCATCTGGTCAATTGTAGTTTAAAATTGCAGGCAGCATGAGTCCCAGCTAGCTCTATTCCAAGAAACTCAGTGGTGAAGGATAGAATTGAAGCCAATGTTTACAAATCTTTAAAAGCATTTATTTACATATTGCAAGTAAAATAAATTAGATTGCATCACATAACTCAAAAGCCACTATTTTAGCTGAGACAACAAAGTGCAGAGCTGGATGAACACCGCAGGCCAAGCGGCATCAGAGGACCAGCAAAGCTGACGCTTTGGGTCTGGACCCTTCTTCAGAAACTATTTTAGCAGGTTCCGATTTATAGGAGCACAAATAAATCCACACTTATTGTCCACCATCTGCATACAATAAACATAATTCATATACAGCCACCATTGGTGGTGTGGGGGGGAAGGATTTGAAAGGTTGGCTGTCTTGTGGCGCAGTGGTATGGTCTCTACCTCTGACCCAGGGATTCAAGCTCCAACTGTTTCACAGGTGTGCAGTAACATTCCTGAACAGGTTGAGTAAAAATCAACATCTCCCAAAGCCAGCCTGACTCCAATACTAACCAGAGACCTAAGCAAGGAAGTGGAGTGATGATGTTTTCTCTGGCAAACAGACTAAAGCTAGAGAAGCTTCTGTAAATTCACACTTGGTTTACCAGTGACTCTGTTATGAGGAGGAACACCCCATTGTTACACTAGGGAACTATGGGATCTCCTGCCCTGTATTTTCTAACTCCACTTTACCTATTACTGTGCTGGCTTCCCTCTGTTAGGAGCTGTAATGTCAGGTCCTCCATTGGTAACTTTAGGCTTCCTGAAATCTGCCTCGAGCCAATCAACCAGGTACTGATTCCAGCAAACTTCAGCAAAGTTGTCTGTTAATACAAAGTTCCATATTAAAATGAAGCCCAAAAGCTAACATCTTAGCCTCCCATGAAAGGGAAATGCCATCCTGTTCCCTCCCCCACCACATGTGAACAAGTATCATTCATATTGATCCCTCCTCCTTTATGTCTGAAGACGATAATTGTACATGACGTGAAACTAAAGTCATTAGCATGTCATAATGAAAACGATGATGTGAATGTTTCAGGTGTATGAACTAATAACACAAATCATCACAATTGCAAAATGAAAGATTTTAATGAGGACTTTCAAATCACTGTATGAAGTTATTTTATCATGGACTCCTGCTTCTTGTGGCCAATAAGAGTAACTTAAAGCAATGTGTGGAGAATTACCAGGACAGAAGCAGGGTATTTTGTCCCAACTGGTTTATGCTAGTGTTTGTGCTCCATGGAAGTGTCTTCCCACCCTATGTCAACTAACTCCATCTGCATATCTTTCTATTCCTTTCTGACTCACGGGCTTGTTTAGCTTCCTCTGGTAGACATCTATTTTGAACCATGGAATCCCAATGGTCTGGAAGCAGGCCATTTGGCCCAGCGAGTCCACACTGACCCTCCGAGGAGCATACCACCCAGACCCACACCCCCTATCCTATCCCTGTAACCCTGCATTTCCCATGCAGATCCACCTAGCCTGCACACTATGGGCAAAATAGCATGGCCAATCCACTAACCTGCAGATCTTTGGTCTGTGGGAGGCAACCCACACAGACACAGGGAGAATGTGCAAACTCCCCATAGACAGTCACCTGAGGCTGGAATTGAACCTGGATCTCTAACACTATATGGCAGCGGTGCTAACCACTAAGCCATTGTAATTAATTTTACTCAGCAACAATTCTATGTAGCAGCAAATGGCATCTAACCACTCTGGGTGAAGACGCTTCTTTGGAATCGCTTCATTAGCGTTACTTGTGACTTTCTTACATTTATGGCCCAGGTCTCGATTTCATGCCCTAACACTCCTCAAGTGGAAACTGAAAATTTGTCTTACTGAACCTCTTCATAATTTTGACAACTTCTTTTAGGTCACTGCCAGAGAAAAGCATCACTGCACCAATCACTCTTTTCTGGCAGTAGTACCCTCTTAGTTCTGCTATTATCCTGATAAATCCATTTTGCGCCTTCTCATTGCCCGCTTTGTAACCTTTCTTTTTAATACTGTAGGGATCAGACAATGCGTGGAATATAGCATTGCTCTTTTTGTTGATATCATTATTTTTAAATTTTAAGGTGCTGGTGTCACTGAGCCTGTTATAGGTGCCTTTTCTGTTCTGGGAAGAATACTGCTTTATGAACAGTACCATTATCACTGCTGTTCAGTCACAAACTGGGGGTTAAACTTTGCTGCACACACTTTAATCAATGTTTTCCTCTTAACTTCTTAGTTACATTTTAAGGAAATTAAAACCACTGTAATTCACCATTCATTCCAGAATTAGTCAATGGATTATGCAGATTGATAGTACGCATTCCACATCCAATCTGATTCCAAATTGACCATACTTTGTTAGTTTGAACAGTATGCCAAGAAAATGACACCTACCATTAGATTGACTACATGTTGACTTTTGACTGATTAGGAGTTCTCTTACAGCTAGAAAGTACAGCAGAGAGGGGCAAAAAAAAAGCATTGACTAGGGATAAATGTTATTCACTAAAAGACAAAAGAAGGGATCAGGTAGTTTTATCTTTGCCATTAACACACGGGCTTCTCAGTTATGACTAAACTATCCTTTAATGATAGGGGGGCCTATCGAAAGGGTGAAAATTCTCTGTCCAGCTTCATGCTGTTTTATGCTGGCAAGACACCTAAGACACAGTCTGGAATCCTGCTGTGTTCGCTTCCTGAGGAGTTAGACTGGGATAAGTAAAACTAGAGAAACAGCCTGTTCTTTGTTGTTATAGCACATATGTGTTAGGGTTTTGTTTCATCCATTTTAACAACCATGTTTTTTTCAATTTGGCTTACATCCTTAAGTGTTTGGAGAGTTGAAACATTTGGCGGACATAATGGGCCTTAAGAATGTGATTCTTTAGCAGTAGTGAACATCACATCACAGTGCATTCCAGTTAATAGGCACACTGTTTCATCAGTACATTCATTTAAAGGGGACATTTGTTCAGATTGATCTATTCCATGTTGATGGTCAGTATGGACTCAATGTTGACATTCTTGTCTCTGGGACAGCAGGTTGAGGATTCAAACATCATTCCAGAGACATCAGCGCACAATTTAGGCTGATATTCTAATACAATACTAAGAGAGGGCTGCATTATTGCAGGTGCAACATTTTGGAAAGAAATCTCAAGATGGTGGCAGTGATGGGGTTGGCAGCGTTCAACCCCTCAGCATGGGGCTTGGCTGCTCATGGGCTCATGCAACGGGTTCAGCAGCATCCACATGACTTTATCGTTGTCTTTCCAGATCGGTAGCTCGCTAATGTTTTTCTTTAGTTTTGGAGGCTCCGGGGCCTCCTCTTGATGCCCTCCTGCAGGAGGCCGGAGTCCCACGTGACTCCATCCCCAATCTGTCTCAGCTGGTGGTTTCAGAAGACCGTCGGTTGACTCAGAACCACATTAGAGGAGTTGGGGGACCTGCACAGTGTGACCATCTCCAGCTCGGAGGCAGCGTGAGTGGCAGGGTTGGCGGCAGCAGAGAAGGAGCACATTGCCAGGACCCCAGTGGCTGGAGGAGCAGAGAGGGTGAAGTCTACAGAGAGGGAAAGATGAACTGTTGAAGCTGTTTAGCTAGATCAATTTACCACTAATTTAATCAATATTTTACAATTTATGCAACTTATTCAGTCATTTATTCAATACCGCAAGATGGTGCTGGGCGTGGTGACATTACACATTTTTGACTGTACCAAGGTACAAGTGACAATATTAAATAAATCTAAATCTAAATCTAATTCTAAATCTAGATGTTAAACGGAGGTGGTGCCTGTCCTGTCAGCTGGTGTAAAAGGGCTCACCACACTATTATAAAAGAGCTGCAGAGTTCTTCCCATTGTCCTACCTAATACTTACCACACACACGTAACAAATCTGTGCATAAAGACATCAAAGACACCTTCAAGTCATAATCAGGAAAATCTTTGTACGATACTTCGTGGGAATGTATTGTGTACAGTTTAGCCATTGCATTTCCTGTATTACAACAGTGACTCGAATTTAAAGGTACTTCCTTGGTCGGAAAATGCTCTGGGACATTCTGAGATCTGGAAAGGCACTACATATGTTATGTAAGTCTCTCTTTAACTAGGCAGACATGGATATATGAAGCCTTTTGATCAGTATGAAGAGAGTTCTGGTAAGAGTCTATGACTATAATGATTAATCTTTGAATTTTGCACCTGGACAGATTGCAGATTTACACTAAGCATCAACCAGTTGGCTGGGGATGGGTTGAAGTGCCCTCAAACATCAATTATTATAAACACTGCATAGTCTGGCTCTTGCATGGAAATGAAGACAGAATATATACTTCAGCGCATTTTAACCCTGCACTTTGATCCTGTTAGCGCTTTGCAGATTAATGAAAGTAAGGTTAATGGTCTAATCGCAAGACACATCTCCAACTGTGTTTCATTGAGACAGTGTTATAAATTTCACTGATATGGTCAATGGCACCAGGGTGACTGCTTTTATAAGGATTATGAATGGGCTTGAGTCATGGTCAAAGTCAGTATGTTTTCATAGAACTGGAATGAGTTGTGAGTATAATTAGAACCAGTTACTGTGTAACCCTTTGGGTACTGAACTTCCTTCCCTTCGTGGCAAAGAAATATATGGAGAGGATACGCAATGGGGACCAATGGGATACACTCCATTCCACATGTAGGGGAGATACCTTTACACATTAATTGGTGATGAATTGCTTTCTCAGATGTGGAATAACTGCGTTGCCCATTATTCATTATATTTGCATGACAGATGAAGACACCTAAATCAAAAGAACTCTAGGAAAGAATGTGAACAACATAGGAACAAGAGTGAGCTATTCAGTCACAGGCATTGGTTCTTCTATTCAATTAGATAGTTTTAATCTACCTCTGCTGTTCTATAGCTCTTAATACTTATTCTGGCCTCTTGAGCATTCTTGATCTTAATCGCTCCACCTTTGATGGCCATTCCTTCACCTGCCTGGGTGTTGAGCTCTGGAACACACTCATCACATCTCTGCACCTCTCCAGCTCACTTTCCTCCTTTAAGACACTCCTGCCTCCTTGACTAAGCTTTTGGTCATCTGAACTAATATCAACTGATGTTGCTTGGTTTCATATTTTGTTTTAGTTGTTCTGAGAAGTGCATTGGTACATTGTATAATACGAAAGGAACAATGCATGAATATAATTAGAACCAGTTACTGTGTAACCCTCTGGGTGCTGAGCTTCCTTTGTAGCAAAGGAATATATGGAAAGATGCACAATGAGGACCAATGGGATTTACGGAGATAAGGAGAAACTTCTTCAGCCAGAGAGTGGTAAATCTATGGAATTCACTGCCACAGAAGGCTGTGGAGGCCAGGTCATTGAGTACATTTAAAACTGAGATAGATAGGTTCTTGATTATCAAGGGGATCAAGGGCTATTGGGGAGAAAGCAGGAGAAAGGGGTTGAGGAACTTATCAGCCATGTTTGAATGGCGGAGCAGACTCGATGGGCCGAATAACCTAATATCTGCTCCTACGTCTTATGGTCTTATGGAATACACATTCCATTCCACATGAAGGGGAGATACCCTTACATATTAATTAGTGTCGTTGTTCATAGCTTGGCTTAACAAAAGTTAATCAATCTGTTTTTTAAAGTTTCAGTTGGCTTTAAATGTCCAACAGGATTTTAGGAAAGCGTCTTTCAGATTCTACTCCTTTCTGTATGTATGTATTAGTATCTCTGCACAGCCTACTTGTAATTGTAGGGTTATATTCCATTGTTCTGAATCTGACGATCAGAGGAAATGGGACAGAACAATGTGCCCTTCGGCCCTGCCGGAACAGTGGATCCATTCTCAGATGGGCTAATTTGGCAGGGTCTGCTATGATTCTTTTTCAAAACAATGGCTTTGGTACCTCTCCTCCTGGCCTCCAAACAATTAGGAACAGTGGGCAGGATGGTCCTTCCATTCTGTCAGAGGAAGGATTTCAGATTAAATTGCATGAGTTACAAAGGCTCACCAGTGCTTTGATATTTGAGGCTACGGTAACCATAAGAAAAACAAGGAGAAGCTTCTTCCCAGGTCTCTCACTTTTATCTGAAGATGGAATTTGAGGGGCTGCAGGGAATTGTGTTCTCCTGAGGGACAAATTGTGGGGTAACCATGCTAACCATGGAGGTGCAGATGGAAGCAGCTGACAAAGGCAGCTGCAGGTGTCCTCTCCTTCCAGCCTGGCAGCATGAGGATCCAAGACCTCAGGAGGCCATGATGGGTGTGTGCTGTAACATAATCCCCCACAATGACTTTCCTCGCATTCTCCTGACAGCCCTTTCCAAGTCAACACGGCTGATAGTTTCACTCATCATTGTCTTTCTAGGCCACACACTTCACTAACTGAACAGCCGACATTCCCACGCTCAGAAAGAGCATAGATTCCCTACAGTGTGGAAACAGGCCATTCAGCCCATCAAGTCCACACCAATCCTCAGAAGTGCATCCCACCCAGACCTATCTCCCTACCCTGTAACCCTGAATTTTCCAAACTAGCCTACCTATCCAGATACTCTGGCAATTTAGCATGGCCAATGTGTCAGCAGTGAACGGTCCATGGTCCTGAACCAACCGAGGCACTGGTGGTCAGCTGTGTTGAGAGAACTGACCCTCTGTCTGTAGATTGTAATGAGGTTCTCACCTTCTCCCAGCTGGATCTCGGTGGCCAGTGGAGTGGGCTGCACTGAGGAGGACATGACAGGTGCTGCTGCTGATGTCGCTGCATTGCTTCTGGAACCATTGACTCTACTGTTCTCCACTATTTCCCTCAGGAGAGGTAGACAGCGGAGTTGCAGGAATTACCTCCATGCCATGGTAGGGGCTGGCAGCAATAAAGTACAGCTGAAGCTGTGAAAAATTTCCAATCACTTGGCTGGCAATCACTTGTCAAGAACTGGTGGCATTGTCCAAGGGAAGGAGTCCTTTAACAAGAGTTTCTCTGTGACCATGTTGCTGGAGCTGTTTAATGTAACTGATTACACCCTTCCCAGCTTTTGAGTTTGACCAAAACCCTCTGGTTGTCTTTGGTGAGGAGCAGAAATCCTGCACTGTTGGGATGAGAGAAACTCATGACTGAAAGAAGGCTTCATAATTGGCTTTCAATCACTTGAGTTGCTTTTTTGCCAAATCCTTGGGGATTACTGTCTAGACTTGAAAACCTTACTGGGCAAAAAAAAAAAGACATGTGATGATGGGATGAGATTGGTATCCCAACAAAATGTCGATTTCCAGGAACTTCCCATGTGCACAAAACTTACCTCTATCTGGCTAAGAAAATGCTGTCCAGGATTTCTTTATTTTACTCACTTCTTTGGTCAACTGAAATATCTCCATTACATCACCCTGTAATATACTGTGTTTCACTAAAATGCGAACTTGCATCGAAATATATGATGAAGTATACCTTTTGGCTTTTTACACAACACTGCAGGTACACACATTGTAACAAGACTGCTGATTTTGCCCTGTTCCCTCCTGATGGTATTTTTGGATGTCAGAAGATCACTGATTGGACGCAACTTCCGTGCATGGTGTGCTTTACCTGAGATTGTAGAGCTGTTGCTGCCATGAGCTGGGAGTCATAGATTATACAACAAAGAAATAGGCCCTTTGGTCCAATTCATCCATGCTGACCAAGTTTCCCAAGCTAAACTAGCCCCACTTGCCTACACTTGGCCCACATCCCTGTAAACCCTTCCTATTCATGTACCTATCAAATGTCTTTTAAATGCTGTACCTGCATCTACCATTTTCACTGGCAGTTTGTTCCACATACAAAGCACCTTCAGTGTAAAAAAGGTGCCGCTCAGGTCCCTTTTAAATCCTTCTTCTCTCACCTTAGAAATGTACCCTCTAGTTTTGAACTCCTCTACCCTAGGGAAAAGACCTTGGCTTTCCATCTTATCAAATGGCCTTGAGTTTGGATCTGTCATTGCTTCATGCAATTTCAGTTTCCATGTATTATTATTTTATTCCAGAAATCAGCAAGTTTGATTGCTAGGCTGTATGCCTATGGATGTAAATCCAATGGATTTTTGCATCCCATGTTAATATCTGCTCAGTTTCTCTTCTTTTTATTAGCAGAGGGCAGGATTTGTTTCACTTGCATTGACAGTTTTTGAAATAAGAAGGTAATTTAAGAAAATAAATTGGAAAATGCTTGTGGCTGGGAGCCAGATTTTCAGTTCTTTATTCTTCTTTGTCTCCCTGGACACAAGGAAGTCTCTAGCTGAAATGTGCATCTACCTGCATGAGATCTAGTGCGCTTTAAGTTATCCAAGCATTTGATACTTTGTAGATTTGACTATTAAAATGTTTGTGACCAAATAATGTTAAGATGTTTCTTGCTCAGTGAACAATTGTTATTTATTAGCAATGACATTTTTTAGATTACAGTTCACAAATTCCTGATTGCATACGTTTATTCAAGTTTTCCATGATTTCCCTGATCCCAGAAAGCCTACAAATTTGATGTAACTGAGAGCTGTACACATTGACCTGCCGTCAGATATTTATATTTGTCTGGTAGCTCTAACATAAACTCATGTATGGAAACTATTTTGAAGTACACCCAACCAAGTAATTTTTCCGGGTTGGAAAGGATAGGCCTTGCACAGAATCCTAGATAACAAGCATGGGGCTGGATGAATACAGCAGGTCAAGCAGCATCATAGGAGCAGGAAAACTTGACGTTTCGGGCCTAAACCCTTCATCGGAAATGGGGGAGGGGAAGAGGGTTCTGAAATAAATAGGGAGAGAGGGGGAGGCGGATAGAGGATGGATAGAGGAGAGGATAGGTGGAGAGGAGGCAGACAAGTCGAAGAGGCGGGGATGGAGCCAGTAAAGGTGAGTGTAGGTAGGGGGGTGGGGAGGAGATAGGTCAGTCCAGGGAGGACGGACAGGTCA
>JAHRHZ010000029.1:16259513-16332427 GCA_024137785.1 Ginglymostoma cirratum
GTGTGAGTGTGTGTGTGTATGGGAGGGTGTGTCTGTGAGTGTGTGTGTGTGCGTGTGCTTGTGCGTGTGTGCACGTGTGTGTGTGTGTGTGTGCACGTGTGTGTGTGTGTGTGTGTGTGTGCACGTGTGTGTGCACGTGTGTGTGTGTGTGTGTGTGTGTGTGTGTGTGTGATATGTAAGAAGCTTGAACTGGACAAATGTTGAGACCTCACTACCTTAGCAGAGGGGGCATGTACTGAAATACAATGGAGTGAAACTGTGGATCAATTTAAGAGTAATGTTGAGAGTTTTAAATTTGAGGGGTTGGTGTGAGTCAGAGCCAATGTGTATCATCAGTACACAATTGATAAGTAAAAGTGACTTGGTAAGATTCAGGATATGGGCAACAGATGTTTGGTAGAGCTGATGTTTACAAAGATTGGAAAGGTGGGAGGTCATTCCAGGAGGGAAATGTAAAAATTGAATCCAGAAGCAACAGTGGCTAGGTTTCAGCAGATGAATGGGTGGGAACAATGACAGAGTTGACTAGATTATGGGGTTGTAAGTAAACAGTCTTGGTGACAGAGAAGATATTGGGCTGGGGCTTCAGCTAAGGGTCACGTCAAACTTTGAGGCTGCAAATTACATACATGAGAAGATTAGAATAAGTGACTATGAGTCGAGTTTGTCATTGGAACTGAAAACAATAACTTTTGTTCCTCTCAATGATCAAATTGCAGTTCATCTAAGACTGAATCTCATATTCTTAAGACTTGGGAGCTCTTAGCAGTTGGTGGACATGAAAGTCACCTTAATGTCATTTGCCAAAGACTAGGTAAGTTCTCTGTAGTGTTCTAGTGCTTTACTGCTCAACCAACATCTAAAACAGAAGATCTACTCACTATCACTTTTCTGTATGTGGGCCCTAGACTTGTGCAAATTGGTTATCCCATATAGTACATTACGCTAGCATTAAGCTTCAACAGTACTTCATTTTTAAATACTTTGGGATGTTGTCTTTGGATCTGAGAGTTAACATCCTTGAGTAACGGAATAAGCTTCTTGTTGATGACTTGACCTGACTGACAAGATATCTGCTACCTAGCTAAGAGGTCAACGACCTCCATTTACCCAGGCCACTCCAGGCAGACTGCAGAGGTCACAATATAGAGGTATGAGGAGTAGCAAAAGTGAATTATGAAGAATTTAACGGCACAAGTGAAGAAATGCAAGAATTTAATTACCTACATTAAAGGAAGACCAGACTCGAGACAGAGGCTCAAGGAAAATAATCTTAAAAGCTCCAGTGCAAATTTGATGAAAACTAATTTTTTTGTAACCATTTTGTACAGCGTAACCACCAACTTGTGAAAATTAAAGCAGTTATCGATCTTGGAGTCCTAACATTGGTTGCATTCTAGTTTTAGCGGCTCCTACATTCAATTTTATCTTGTAATGGGGCAGAGTTTATTGGAAGAATTTTAATAGATCAATCAGAATAGTTCAAGCTATTTTGGTCAATTTTGGACAGAGATGAAGATTGCTATGTTTGAACTGCTAATCAGTCAAGGAAAAACGCAGAAGCAGGCTCCTTATTAATCAGGAGGCCAGGCTACCTGGCCTGCTGTGTTCCTTCAGCTCCACACTGTGTTATCTCTAACTCCAGCATTTGCAGTTCTTACTATCTCCTTGTTAATCACCACAACTTAACTCATTTTGTGTGTTGAGGCATGGAAAGAAATCCCAAGAATGGCTGGATAGTTCATTGCCATTAGAACACAGAAAAGATTTCTAAGAGCAGCTTAATGCACCTGAACATGATTAGAGCTTGGGGGAAAAAAGAAACTCAGGACGGTTCTAACTTGGTGAAGCTAACTGTCTGTGAAAAGCTGAAACTGTGCCTGAGTAGGTGCTGATGTGCAGTTTTTATAAACCAGGGGACTGCAATCATGATTGGGAGAGTAAACTGCTAGAACATTAGTCGTCATTTAACTAGACTATAACAGAACAGCTTTTGATGGAGTTTTGAAGCTAAGTCTTCAAAAGAGAAGAGACTGGTATCATTGATAAAGTTTAATGAGACTTAATGACTCACAGTGTCATTAACACTGTGGGAACTTTCTTGAAAATTGCTATTTGTTATGCTTTGGGTGTTCAAATGCAGTTTACTTGTTAACCACATAAAGCGCAGGTTAATTCTGGGTATTAGAAATAATTTCTATTTATAACAAATAACTGGCCCAGATCTGGATTGTATAGTTTGTTATTGTTTGTTCTAAATCTTGGTACCTCGTGGCTTTTTTCATTTAATAAATACTTGGAACCTCACAGTTTATCAATTGTAAAAGAGAGAAACTGATTCTTAACCAGCCGATATTTCACATTAGGCAGCCTGACCTCAAACATAACACAAAGTACAATGCATCACATGTCAACGGTCTGTGTGAATGCTTATGGTTCCTTTTTCAAGCTGGTGAACCAAGTGGAAGTCAAGGATTAGGTAAGAAAATCATTGGCAGACTTAGAAAAGTTTAGTTCTAGCATAAAATTGTTAGGGTGATTGGGTAACTTCAAAACAAAACTGTAGCTCCAATTTTGAACAACACCATAGCAGGCAAGAAGTATGGGGAAGAAATGGGAAAGCAAAAGTAAAGTGTTGCTTCAGGAGCATAGACAATGAAGATTAGTCATTCAGAAGCTAGACAGACTAATTTTCAAGATTTGAAGAAATATTTCCGGTCAAGTCGAGGGATTTCTTGGAGATGAAGAAAACACCTCAGATGGCGTCATGGTGAGGCTCAGAGGAATGGGAAAAAAATCTCAAATACTGCAAAAGAAACAGGAAAATTTCTCTTACCCTAAGATTATTTAAAGCAAAGAATAAAAACGCCTAGTAAACATTTGCATATTCATTACTAGGAAGATTTGATGACAAAAATACACCAAGTCTGAAACAGAATAAAAACCAAAAGAACTGTGGATGCTGTAAATCAGAAATAAAAACAGAAATTGATGGAAATTCTCAGCAGATCTGGCAGTATCTATGGAGAGAAATCAGACTTTTGGTTCTGAGTGACCCTTCCTCGCAACTTCTGTTCAGCAGTTCTTCAGCAATTTCTAATTATGTTTGTGTTTGCAATCAGACACAGAGTTGGGTATCACAGATATTACATTATTTTATGTAATTCAGTACTGATTCAAAATTAGGCAGCAAGTCTAATGCAGAATAGGCAATCATACTTCTATATTCCATTGGAGGCATATCAGATGATGTAATTGCTTGATAAAGGGTTAATGAAGCAACAGTCAAATTTCATGAAGTTTTAAGAACTTTTGAAAATTGCTTTAATCTTAGAACTAAGAAAATTCCCTTATAAAAGTTAAACAAAGAGTCTGGAATCTTAGTGAATCGATGGAATATTTTATGAGCAAAAGGAAATGTGAAGAGGCAATTCCAAGGCAAATTGCTCAGAGACTGCATGGTTGCATTTATTACTGATGAATCTTTGTCAGATTTATTTCAGACAAACGAAGACCTTATTTTGGAGAAAGCCATTCGTTTGGTTGGAGAAACAAAATTAGAACATATTAATCCTCTAAGGAGAGGAAACACTTTGGTACAAGAGATTAACTGAATATATTTATTCCCTTAAGAATAAGGCAGCGAAATAAACCCAAAAAAAGACACAGCTGGGAAGACAACCACAAGAGTTCAGAGATCATTGGCATAAATGTGGTGTCAAAAACCCTCATAGACATGAATAGTGTTCAGCCATTGAAAAGAATGCTTTCACTGAAAGCAAATAGGTAATTTTCAGTAGGAATGGAAAAACAGAACACATACTGAAAAAGTGATGAAAAAAAGTCTTCAAATGTAAAACTGGGTCAAAATTCTGGAAACCATTCCTTAACAGCGTTGCTGGTGTGTCTACACCACATGAACTATAGCAGTTCAAGAGTAGAGCTCACCTCCACCATTTAATAGACAATTAAAGGATTAACAAAAAATGCTTGCCTAGTTAATGACATTTGAATTTCATGAATGATTTTTTAAACAAAAAATAATCTTTGAAATTGAGCAATTTCTATTGGAAGATAAATTCAAAGCCTTCCTTGATTAGATAAATAACTTTGAACAAACATTTTTGCATGCAGAAATGTTCATGGACATCTTTCAAATTTTAAGTTAGGTACTGGAGAAAGTGTAACAGTCTCGTCAGACAGAGAACATTATTGAGGTTGGTTGGCTTGCCGAGCTGGTTTGTTGTTCCGCAGATATTTCATTACTCTGCTGGGTAACATCATCAGTGCAGCCTCCGATGAAGCATCGGTGTGTTTTCCTGCTTGGATTTTAAACTCTGGAGTCCGTTGAGCTGGATTGCCTCACTTCCGGTTTTCCTTCGTAGTGGAGTGTATAGGGGGTCGAGTTCTATGTGTCTATTGATGGCTTTCTTCGTGGAGTACCAGGCTTCTAGGAATTCCCGTGCCTGTCTCTGCTTAGCTTGTCCCAGGTTTTTACCGTTGTCCCAGTCGAATTGGTGGATCTCCTTATCCATGTGGATTGAGATGAGTGAATATTTGTCGTGTCTTTTTGTAGCCAGTTGGTGTTCATGTACCCTTGTTGTTAGTTTCCTTCCTGTTTGTCCAATGTAGTGTTTCTCACAGTCTCTGCAGGGGATCTGTAGATGACATTGGTCCTGTCCATGGCGGGGAGTGGGTCTTTAGTTTGGGTGAGTAGTTCTTGTAGGGTTGATGTGGGCTTGTGTGCCACTCTGATGCCCAGCGGTGGTAGGAGTCTTGTGGTCAGCTCTGATATGTTCATGATGTAGGGTATCTTCCTGATGTTGTTTGTGTAGGCATCTTCTGACCCAGTTTTTTGGATATCCATTATCCTTGAAAACCTGGAAGAGGGTCAGAAGATGCCTACACGAACAGCATCAGGAAGATACTACACGCCATGACACACTCATCACACCACCCCACATAAGGAACACATCAGAAGTAATTCCTAGAAGCTTGGTACTCCACGAGGAAAACCATCAATAAACACATAGAACTTGACCCTATATACACACCACTACTAAGGAAAACCGGAAGTGAGGCAATCCAGCTCAAAGGACCCCACTGTTTAAAAACCAGGCGGGAAAACACACCGACACTTCATTGGAGGCTGCACTGAGGATGTTACCAAGCACGGTAATGAAATGTCTGCAGAACAACAAGCGAGCCAACCAACCTCAACACCCACAACCCAAGCTACAAATCTCTTCCAAAACCTTAGAGAGAACATTGATTAACAAAGCACTACAAAAAATATAAAGAAACTTATCCCAATCCATTAGCAAAATCAACCAGTTACATTTTGGGATGAACAAGATGTTGAATCTGAAAGCTGAGAGGAACAGGAAAACTGAAACCTTCAGGAAGACTGTCCAAGCACAGAACCAAATTCTACAAGATACACTATCATTCTTTTGCATCATAAAAATGTTAATTGAGCGTTATGAAGCTTCCAAACTGACCTAATCTGGGAAGCAGAGACTTTGACAGTGTGGGGGAAAGGGTTACTATGTGAATATAAATAAAAAAATAAAGTGTACCTAATAGCAGTTGGGTTAAAGACTGGGGAAGTGGGGCTAATGTTGTATGTGGATATGAAATGGTTAGTATCTGGAAGAGTTTGGTAAGCAGCACCCACTGTGATGATGCCACACATAGTCATGGACTGTCTTACAGAGAGACAGAGACAACAGTGGAGAGATCTAGAAGTTCTTACGTAACCTGTACATATTGCAATGATACATGAAACATCTTTCTGTTGATTTTGTGATGATGCTATGGCTTTAAGAGCTGTATTTTGTCCTTTTTTTTATTGAAGAGAGGTTGAGACAGAAGCACTGAGCGGTTTGTTCCAAGCCAATAAACAGCTTGTGAGACCTTTGGATTTTTTTAAAAGTTGGAACCGTAGAAGCAGCATAAATGGGTGGAGTCAGGCATTTCAGGGTTTCAGTTTAACATTCAACAGTTGCTGGAGTCTTGAAGCTATTATTCCTCTCCCTGTTTCAGCTAAAAGCAGGAGTTCTCTGTGCTGTGAGAAATGCATGTGAGAGAATCTATTTGCCTTTGCCAAGGGTGTGTTTATGGAATGTTACTATATTGGAACAGTTGCTGTTCTGTAATTAAATAATATATTATTCTGTTTACTAATAGAGTTAAAATTATATCAATTGTTCTTTCTTTTGTTCGTATTTTAACTATAGGGTAAGAATAAAGTGTGTTTTGTTTAAAGCCAAGTAGTATAACCAAACAAATTACATCTAGAACATTGCACCTTACGCTTGCCTTTAAATAAGAAAAAAGTAGGGCCTAGGCTATCTCCTTCATACCTTTGAAGGGTGTTTAGTCAGGTCCAAAACAATTTTACCTGTATCCTGAGATCGCTATGAGCTAATCAAAAGAGGTGGATGACCTCAAACACCTCAGATCACTACAAACCCATAGCAGTGGTCTCAACATTTTGAACTTGTGAAAGACACTATACAATTTCAAGTTTGCTCCTTCTCCTTACAATACACAGGTAACTGTGAAGACTTCCTGGAAGAAGACACAAATGAATCAAACGAATGACAGTTATAGGTATTCGTTTGGATTCTTTCAGTAATGTTTGAAAAGGAAAAATGTCTGCAGAGATGAGTATGAAAGACAAAATCTTTGCCTGCTCCAATATGTGAAATTTACGCTGAACAATGTGGCAGCAAATGAAATTATAAATAATGCCACCCTGTGGTGTAGGGTTTCCATTTTGGAATATTGAAATGGATGAAAATTGCATCCAAGTCAAAAAGTGTCTCTTTCCCCTCAGGAATTGCCATTCAAACACGTTTGCAAATTGGCAAATGCAAAATCTGTCATGAACCAGTGCAATCTGTTAGTGTTTGCTAACAAATATACAAAAAAACAAAGATAAACTTTGCTAACAAATATACCTTGATATATTTAAGAGTGGAATGTAGATTGATTATTACAACGGAAGCATGTTTATCATTAAAATAAACAGTTTTCATCAACCAGCACTTATGAGTAACTTAATTTTAATTTATTGAAAATTTACTGAAAAATGCACTATTTCTTAACTTTATTGCGATGTGGTATTCAGTCTCTCAGTAAATAAAAAAACCTCAATTTCTTTAAAAAAAAAATTCTATTCATGTTCTTGAGCTCAAATGAACAAGCTGTACTTTTAGGCCCTGCTCAGAAGCCAATAAATTGCAGTTAGAAGTGAGGATTGGTGAGGCTTAGGGAGAGAATTCTATAGAGCAGAAAGTGTGGTGAAATAAAGAATGTACATAAAAAGGAAAATAGCAGCTAACGAAACATAGCAATCTCCACAGTTTTAAAAGTTCAGAAAATGAGATCATTCCCAACTTTATAGCAGACCAATAATCTACCTCTTTTGCACGGCTGACAGCAGCTTTCCTTTGATCCAGCCTATAGCCTTTAATTATCTTTCTTCCCTGCGGGAGATCTGCCTGACTTTCTGATAACAAGTGAAGTTGTTGATCACTGGCCAACCGTATGTTCCCTCTCCACACAGTAACAATGCGGTACCCACATATGTTTCTCTCATTCTTTCTTGAACATCCTCATTATCTTATATTTGTCCATCATGGCCTGTTTCTGGACCATGACATCATAATGGCACATGAGAAGAAGTATCCCCCCTCCCAAGAGATATATGAAGTGGGGCTTTGAACCCATGCCGTCCTTAAGCACCACAACATGCCAACTTTTTTAAAAAAAGTCATCCACAGCTAGGCCAGCATTTATTGTCCATCCCAGAGAGCACCTAAGAGTCAAACACATTGCTGTGGGTCTGGAGTCACATGGAGTACAGACCAGGCAAGGATGACAATTTCCTTCCCTTAAGGACATTAGTGAACCAGATGGGTTTGCTAATAATGGATTCATGGTCATCATTTGCCTCTTAATTCCAGATTTTTTAACTGAATTCAAATTCCACCATCTGCTGTGAATGGGATTTGAATTCAGTTCCTAGGGACATTACCTTGGTCTCTGGATTAACAGACTGGCAATAATACCACGCAGCCATTGACACTCCTAAGCTAACCAGTCTACTGGAGCACTTCCACAACCAATGTTTCCCCTAACTTTTTCTCCCCACTGTGCTGATCTCCACTATCCATCTGTATGTGCAGAATTACCAAGAAGCTGCGCAACACTCACACAGCTGAGAGGGAACATTGTCTGTGACCTAAAAGGAAATGCACTTAAGAGAGAGCAATGCTTTTTTTCTTTCAATAATCATGATCTACTTTCAAACATAATGCTGTAGATCTGTGAGGTTCCAGTGAAACTAGATTCAGCAGAGGGAGCCAAGAAAAATTGGCTGATTTCAAAACATCAGCAACAGTGTTCTTTTAACACTCCTGAAGCCGCTAATGAACTACTTCCCTGGTGTAAACTTCCAAAACATTGTGGTTGCTGAAGAATAGAAATGCTCCGAGTTCCCTTGGTACGCTGGTGGAATCTTGTGCAGATTGGTCTGGACAGAGTTGATAGGGAGAAACTTCCCATGAACAAAAGGATCAAGAATAAAATGGTATTGTAATTGATAAAAGGACCAAAAGGGACATGAGGAAAAACTTCTTCACATGGTGAGTGGTTAAGTTTGGAAATGTGAGAATGCAGTTGAAGCCAGGCCAATTGAAGCATTCCAAAAGGAATAAGACTGCTACCTGGAAAAGAAGAATGTTGGAAAAACCCACCTGGTTCACTAATATCCTATAGGGGAGGAACCTGCCATCCTTACCTGGCCTGTATGATATCTGACTATAGACCCACAGCAATATGGTTGACTCTTAACTGCCCTCTGTGGTGGGCAATAAATGCTGGCCTAGGGTTATGGCGAGATGGTGGCTGAATGGAACGAAATGAATTGCTCAAATGGAGTGCTGGTACAGGGTCGATGAGCCAAATGGCATCCATCTGCACTGAAACATTTTGGAGATTCATGACATTATTTCCAGGAATAGGGACTGTTTCCAGGTCCTGACTCTGCATGAGTTTGCACTGTGTACTCCAGTACCACCTTCTGGGAGACAGCCTCCTAGCCATGTATCTCCAAATCTGCCGTACAATTAGGTAAGGCAGATAGTTTGCTAAGACTGCAGGCCCAAGCAGAGAGCCCACATCTTTTCAAGCACCAGGAGAGGTGGGTTCTGTTGGGCAGAAGGGAGAGCGTGAGGGTTCTTCAAAAATAGATGTGTTTTTGGAAGCTTTATTAAAATTTGAAAACTGAAGAGTACTGATACTAGGGGCCATCGGAATCGCAGGATTTGTTTTAGCCACATGTGTGATCCTTCATCCCCATGGCCTTGCTGTTAGGGTTGGATCCTTAGACACTGATGGACCCCAGGAAGCAAGAAAAGTGGGAGACTAGCTCAAGGGAATCACCGGATTCCACACTATGCAAGGGCTGGCTCTGTGTCAAGGAGATTCTGGTGCAATCATTCCCATCCCACTCATTAGTCACTTAGTTATTCATTCATCAGAAATCACTCACTAACCAGTCTGATTGTCCACATCAGAAATTCTGTATTGCCCCGGTTGTGGGTTCCATGGATCTTTTAGTGGCTGGTAAGCCTGACCCTAGAGTCACAGCTCCAGCCACACATTTGGCAGATGTTTTTGGGAGGTGGGAATGGTTTTTGGCCTTAAGATTGTTGGTGTTCCTTTCCCCGGTTCCTTTTCCATACTTCCTTTTGCCGATTTGTCTTCTCAAAGAATATGTCCCTTCTTACAGGGTTTTCCTCAGTTTCTTCTGAACAAGGGTCTCCCATGCATTGAGATCTATGTTGCATTTCTTGAGGGAAGCCTTGACAGAGTCTTTGAAAGCCTTTGATTGTTCTTGTTTTGTTTGAGTGCCTTCCTTGAGCTGGGTGATGAGGATTTGATTTGGTAGTCTGAACCTAGACATCCTAAGCATATGGCTGGCCTTGGAGAGTTGGTTTCAGATGATCATGGCCTGGTTGCTGATGCTATTAGCTGCTTCAATGACGCTGATGCTAGTATGTCTGTCCTCCCAGCTGATGTAGAGAATCCATCTCAAGCAGCAATAATGATATTTCTCATTATTAGCCTGAATGATTTTTGGTCAATGCTGCTGTCCACCTACCTCTAACAAGATTGCTGTATGGTGACAACAGGGAGAAGCCCCTCTGCTTTGCTTTTACTCTGGATTTTCTCTTGTTCCTGTCTTCAAGCCTCGCTCCTTCAGACCAGGATGTTTCTGCTCTGTAATGAAACATTAGAACAATGCTTTTGGTGTACAAGCAATGGCTCCAATGAAGCTGAAAATGAGAGATGTGAAGGCCGCTAAGAACTCGAACTTTTATTTTACAAACAAACAGCAAGAATGCAGCAAGTAACACATCAGAACTGAAAATAGTCAATTTATAGATATGGCATTATTCATGCTATGACAAGAGGAAGCATGAAATCAGTGATGAATTTCTATGCATCAAACCTGCTCTTTCAATCTCCACCACGTTTATATTAAAAGGCAAGACATACATATGGTAAAAAAAAATGCACAAAATGCTAGATCGACATGGGGAAGCAGAGATCTTTTGGAAAGTATTGTCTTCAGAGACTGAACTAAGTTGTAAAACTGAGGGCCCTTGCTCTTCCATTTTCCCCAACTACGTATTCTTTCAAATAATCAGACTTAGAATAAAACCACTGTGACTGTTGCCTGGAAAGTAGGCATTGATCTTTCTGATCTTTGTAACTGAATGTGTGAGTATTGACTAATGAGAACATGAACTGGTCCATTAAAATCCCAGAACCAAGCTAGGCACTTGGGCATCATCAATGTCTTCCTGGATTTGCAGTGCCCTTTCATTCTGCTATTGAGTTACCAAGGAGAATGTTGTTTGAGCTTGTGTCGAATAAATTAATGACTCGTTTAATGTACGAATGCGCATGAAGTTCCCAATGTTCTCTGCAGCAATTAAAATGGGCCCAGAGCATACACTTTCATTGGCATGGTACCAATGTTGTTAGTGGGAATTGTCACTAGGTCAGTTTTGAACAGAGTCATTCTGCAAAGCCAACTCTTAATGTTAGTTTAATGGCTATGGCATTGGTTTGCAGCAGTATATACATTTCCAAAGTACTTCATCACTGTGGAACATGTTGGGATGTCTGGACATCATGAAAGGCACTGTGAAATGACATGTTTGTACTTTTCAAATAGCCTTTGAAAATTCTCCATCATCTTAGAAAAGCCCTCTGGAATCATTGGAGGTAGCATGAGCCAGGAATCTTTTAGTGTCTTTCAAGGTTTGCTATTTTGCATTTTGTTTGAAATCAGCATCAACTAGTCTTGGCATTTAGTCATAGAGTCATACAGCATGGAAATAAACCCTTCAGTCCAACTAATCCACGCCGACCATAATCCCAAATTAAACTAGTCCCACCTGCTTGCACTTGGCCCATATCCCTCCAAACATTTCTCATCCATGTACTTACCTAAATGTCTCTTAATTATTGTAACTGTAACCATATCTGCCACTTCCTCTGAAAGTTCATTCCACACATGGACCACACTCTGTTAAAAAAATTACCCCGTTTAAAAATCTTTCACCTTAAAAATCTGCACCCCTAGTCTTGAAATCCCGTACATGAGGGAAAATGCCATTCACCTTATTAATATTCCTCAGGATTTTATAAACCTCTATAAGGTTACCCCTCAATCTCCTAAATGCCAATGAAAAAAAGCCCCAGTCTATCCGGTCTCTCCTTATAACTCAAACCCCCCATTCTTGGTAACATTCTGGTAATTGTCTTGTGAACGCTCTACAGCTTAATAGTATTCTTCCAAAAACAGGGCAACCAGAACTGGACATGATACACCAGAAGAGACCTCACCAATATTCTATACAACCTCAACATAACATTCCAACTCCTATACTCAAATGTCTGAGCAATGAAGGCATGTGTGCTTAACATAACAGAGCTGTGGTGGTCTGAGTTAGTTCAGGGAAAAATTCCTTTGGTGTCCTTAATTTGTTCTGCGCTTAGTGGTTTTCTATTTGTTACCATAAAGTATACAATCTACATTCCAGAATACTAAAGGAAGTGGACCTGGAAGTGTTGGATGCATTGGTGGCCATCTTCAAACATTCTACAGAGTCTGGAGCATTTCCTCTCGATTGGAAGGTGGAAAATGTAGCCCCACTATTTAAAAAGAGAATGAGAGAAAAATAAACAAAGAATTACAGACTGGTTAGCCAGATGTCAGTCATGGAGTAAATACTTGAGTCTGTTATAACACATGTGATAGCAGAACAATGCTTGGAAATCATTGATGGGATTGGGTTTATGGAAAGTAAATCATGTTTAAAACATCTATTGGAGTATTTCTGATAATGTAACTGGTAGAATAGATTAGGGTGAACCAATGGTTGTGGTGTATTTGGATTTTCAGAAAGCTTTTGATAAATTCCCATCTAACAGCTTCATTGGCAAAGTTAAAAATATGGGATTGGATATAAAAAAATTGGGCTGGATTGAGGTGTGTTTGACAGACAGGAAGCAGATAGTGGGAATAAATGGATCTTTGTTGAGTAGCAAGCAGTAATTGATAGAGTACTGTAAGGATCAGAGTGAAAGCTGTAGCTATGAATTATATGTATAAATGATCTGTATGAGGGAGCTAAATGCAATATTTCCAAGTTTGCTGACAACACAAAACTGGGGGGATTGTGAGGAGGATGAAAGGAAGCTTCAAGATGGGTTAGACGTGTTGAGTTACTGGGCAAACACATGACAAATGCAGTACAATTTAGACATGTGAAGTTTTACACTTCAGTGTGACAAACAGAAAGATAAAATATTATTTAAATGACTCTACGTTGGAAAGTGTGGATGTGCAAAGGAATCTAGGTGTCCTTGTACACTAGTCAATGAAAGTAAACAGGCAAATGCAGCAAGTAATTAGGGAGCCAAATGGTATCCAGGCTTTCACTGCAAGTGGATTTGAGTTCAGAAGTAAGGTTGTCTTGCTGCAGTTATACAGGGCCTTCCTGAGTCTACACCTGCAGTATTGCATGCAGTTTTGGTTTTCCTACCTAAGGCAGGATAAACTTGCCCTAGAGGGAGTGCAGCAGAAGTTCACTAGACTGATAATGGAGATGGCAGGACAGTTGTACGAAGAGGAATTGATTTGACTGGGCCTGTATTCGTTAGAGTTTAGAAGGCATTTGTTCAAAATATATTAGATTTGATTAGAGCTGGACAGACGAGAAGAAGAGAAGATGTTTTCCTTGGCTGGGGAAGCTAGAACTTGTGGTCAAAATCTCAGCCATGTTGTGGAGGTGCCCGTGTTGGACAGGGGTGGAAAATGTCAGAAGTCACATAGTCCAACAGGTTTATTTGAAATCGCACAAGGTTTCAGAGTGCAGCCCCTTTGTCAGGTGCAGTGAAAGAGCAGAGCACACAAACCCAGAGTCTATAGGCAGAGAGATCAAGGGCAGAGAGATCAAAAGATCAGGTGAGTGGCGTGCCAGATAATAAGTCTCTGCAGGTGACCGAGAGTGTTAGAGGGTAAGTAAAGTGGCAATAGCTGAATAACCAGCAAAGGGATGACCTATAATCTGATCAAATGAGGCAGAGAGATAATAGCAAAAAATTAAAAATAAGGTGGTGCTGGAAACAAACTAAATGACTGGAATCGCATGTCGAATTCAAAACTGTACAAATTAATTAAGGTAGAGAGAGCATAACAATTTATCAAGGTGATGGTGTCAAAACAGGACAGTAAGGACGATTTTACAGACACAGAACAGTGTGTGGTGGTGTCACCTGTGGCACAACACGAACTCAAGATCACAGTTGATGCTGTCTTCATGGGTACAGAACATGGCTATCAGTCTCTGCTTGGCGATTCTGTGTTGTTGTGTATCTCAAAGTCAGCCTTGGAGATCACTTACCCGAAGACTGGAGGGTGAATGTCCTTGACTGCTGAAGTGTTCCTTGACTGGGAAGGAACATACCTGTCTGGTGATTGTTGTACGGTACCCATTCATCCATTGTCATAGCGTCTGCATGGTGTCACCAATATACCATGCCTTGGGGCATTCTTGCCTGCAGAGTATGAGACAGACAATAGACATGAATATTTGCCATGTACGTGGTGGGTGGTGTTCCCACGTGTGATGGTAAGTATCCATGTCGATGATCTGACATGTCTTGCAGAGGTTGCCATGGCAGGGTTGTGTGGTGTTGTGGTCTGTGTTCTCCAGAAGGCTGGGTAGTTTGCTGCAAATGATGGTCTGTTGAAGGTTTGGTGGTTGTTTGAAGACGAGAAGTGGAGGCCTAGGGAAGATCTTGGTGAGATGCTTATCATCATCAATGACATATTGAAGACTGCAAAGAACATGACACAGTTTCTCTGCTCTGGAGAAGTACTGGACAATGAAGGTACTTTTTTGGTTGTATCCTGTGTCTGTCTTCTGAGGAAGTTGTGGTGGTTTTTCGCTGTGGCACGTTGGAACTGGGAATCGATGAGTTGAGCATCGTATCCCGTTCTTATGAGGGTGTCCTTCAAAACTTTCAGGTGTCTATCACGATCCTCCTCATCTGAGCAGATCCTGTGCATGTGTTGGGCTTGTCCATGGGGGAATGGCTTCTTTAATATGTTTAGGGTGAAAGCTACAGAAATGCAGCAGCATGAAGTTATCCATGGGCTTGCGGTAGAGTGAGGTATTGATGTGTCTGTCCTTGATGGAGATATGTATGTCCAAAGGTGAGACTGATTCTGAAGAGTAGTCCATGGTAAGTCTAATGGTGGGAGGGAACTTGTTGATATTGCTATGTAGTTGTTTCAGTGATTCCTCACCATGAGTCCAAAGGAAGAAAATGTCATCAATGTGTCTGGTATACTGCGTTGATCAGAGGTCATGCGCAGCAAAGAAGTCTTCCTCAAACTTGCGCATAAAAATTTTGGCATATTGGAGTGCAAGTTTGGTCCCCATGGCTGTTCCGTGTGTCTGGAATAAAGAACTGGTTGCTGAAGGTGAGGAAGTTGTGGTCAAGGATGAAATGGATGAGTTGTAGGATGGCATCTGGAAATTGGTACATGTTGGTATTGAGTACTGAGGCTGTTGCAGTGATCCTGTTGTTGTGGGGGATGCTGGTGTAGAGTGCTGAAACGTCCATTGTGACGAGGAATGTTGCTGGTTTGACTGGCCCATGGGTGCTCTCTGCCCTTGATCTCTGTGCCTATAAACTCTGGGCCTGTGTGCTCTGCTCTCTCACTGTACCTGACGAAGAGCTGTGCTCTGAAAGCTTGTGATCTCAAATAAACTTGTTGGACTATAACCTGATGTCGTGTGACTTCTGACAAAATCTCAGCATACAAGGTAAGTTATTTCGGACTGAGTTGAGGAAGCAATTGACTGTGGTGGCCAGGTCGCTGAATATATTCAAGGAAGAGATAGATACATTTTTTAATATTAAAGGTATCAAAGAGTATGGGGAGAAAATGGGAATATGATTTTGAAATAGAGAATCAGCCATGATCATATTGAATAGCAGAGCAGTTTTGAAGGATCAAATGGCCTACTCCTGCTCCTTGTTTCTCTGTCACTCTATACCATGAAATCCAGGTTCTTGTTGAGTCAGATGTCTCAAAGTTTATTTACAACACTAACTATTTACATGGCTACAATATTACGCACACAGTTACTGCAAATGCCATTGTTACCACTGCCCTGCTCCTTCCCCCACCTCACTACTGGACACCTTCAACCTTAATGACACAGTTGTCCCATCCCGTCTATGAGTGACTTTCCTTTGTGTCCTGTGGTTCTAGCCCCTGAATACCTCATTGATATGGAGAAAACAGCTCCGGGAGTGTGGGGATGAAATAAACTGCCTGGAGGCTGGTGGGGACGGGGCAGCAGAGAACTGGTCTGGAGTGGCATGAGGGATGTTCTACAATCTGTAGGGAGGAGGGAAGGTGGTAGAGAAAGTTGTTGCCATCTGTGGAGGGAGTTGTGATTTTGGTGATTCAGTCCTGGAGAAGAGGAGAGAGTAATTGCAATCTAGGGGGTTTGGAGTGTTGGTGTGAATTTCGAGTTGGTTTGTATGGTAGGGCAGGCTGTACGTACTGTGGAAATTTACAAATCATCTGGTAGATACAGGGGAAATCCAACTATAATAATAAATAACAATGCCTGTGATCAAGCTCAGAAAACAACCGTTTGTATTTTTTTTGATCTGGAATTTTGCAAAATTTCATCTCATGGGCGTAATTTTCGCAGGTTCTGAGCAACATAAGCTAGATGAAATATATGGGAGAATCCGGCAAGATGTTCCGCAAGGTTGATCTTCACGCATAGATCATCTTGCTCTGTCTTGTACATTTTTCCCAAGTGGCTTGGTGACGTTCTCATTGGATAATAGTGAGTTCCCAATTGATGCTCAACGTTGCTTGTTAAACAGGCCAACTTATCACTGGTTGCAAGTTACCAGACGTGTTGTACAAACTCGCCATCGGAAAGAAGAGTGAGTTGTTGCTGGCTTCCACTAGCTCCTTGCTCCAAATGACCTTTGTGTTGAAGACCAGGCAACATCTCAGGCACGCTTCACGGGTACCAATCTCACACACCCCATATCCACAGTCATTGGCATCTGACTTATTCCAGCACAGGTCTGATCCACTTACCGGATGCCTCTGCACTTCAATGCTACACCTCGGGCTGGACCTCCAGCTCATGGACTGAACCAGATTACATTGTCATAGCCCTCACGCTCTATGAGCCTTCCTGAATGCTCACAACATCCTTGCCTTCCTTGCATTATTACTCCCTCAGCCAGCGATATCTGACTTATTTTGTTACTGTCTTCCTGCATTATTCAGCACAGACACAAAGCCAGGAAGCTTGTCAGCAGGCTTTAGTCCAGTCAAGATGGATAGCTTTTGCCCAAGGATCCTGGCTCAGTAAGTTAAAGGCACCATTCAATACCAGAACCAAGCAGTCCTCAGTGTAGTCAGAGTCAAGATCCACTGCTGATAAGGAGTAATGATAGGCTGAACAGCACGTACCTTGACTCTTTCTGCCCCTATGGGGGTTGTTTTGCTCTTGGAATGAGAGAAATTGAGGTATTATGGAACATGAAAGGGGGTGGATCAGCTAAAACTATTGGAACTGGTGGGGAGGTGTCCAAACCGAGTGAGTAGGCAGTGCAGAGGGAATGCAGGGTTAGCAGTGTCACAGGTTGGGGTGAGTGAGGCTGAGTGGGGAAGACGTTGCAGGCATTAGCGAGTGTGGTAGGGCATGAGCCTTGGCAGGATGTGGGTCCAGTAGCAGAGATAGAGTGAGTGGATGGTTTCAGAGAGAACGTGGCACTTCTGCTGGCAGAGTGGAGGACATCAACTTTCTTACTACGGTGCTGAGCATTCTTCCAAACTGCTGTAATGTGGGTGACAACTCAGACCAGGTGTGGTGCCTTGACGACCACTGCTGACCTAGGGGGACAAGGAAGTCCCATTTGTGAACCACCCCATCCAGCAGGACCATGTCCACAAAATGGGTTGCTTATCTTAGTCCCTGTCTGCCATGTCTCCAGCAAATGCCAGAAACAATGCAAGGCAGCTCCTTACTGCCAGTGCTTGTCTGGGTGCACAACAGCCTTTCAGATCTGGCACTGGTGTCAGGGAAAGGGATCAATTCCAAGATTGCAAGTAAGTGGTGTGTTACTCTGGGAATAACACAGAGTAAAACGGGATGGAAATCAGACCTGATACTTGCTGTAAAGGCTTAAATACCAATTAATGCAATGAATTTGGTAAGATATGGCAAGAAACCCCATTTGCCTTCACAGAAAGAAATATTCCATCAAACTCAGCGCAACTCACACTTAGCTAAAAATACCTTTAAATTTTAGCCCAAATTTTGACTGTATTTTCCATAGCCAGATCAGATCTTCCCTTCACATTGAATGGTATCATTATTGATGTATTGACACCGTGAAGGCTACCATTATATAGACACTGAACTGGACTGATCATATAAATAATATGACTTACAAGAGCAGGTCAGAGGCGAGGAATTTAAATGTGAGTGACCTGTCTTCTGAGTCCCTAAAATCTGCCCAACATTTACATTACACAAGTCAGACATGATAGACTAGTCTTCACTTGCCTGGATAATTGCAACTTCAACAACACTCATGACACCTCCAGAACAAAGCAGCCCGCTCGATAGGTGCCCTATCCAATCCCTTTCATGTTTCATTCCCTCCACAGCCAATGCACAGTTTGTACCATCTGTAAGGTGCACTGCAGCAGCTCATCAAGGCTTCTTAGGCTGTATCTTCCAAACTCGCCATGTCTACAAGCTACAAGGACAAAGTTGATACATGGGTATACCATCACCTATAAGTTCCACTGTTTCAAGTTCCTGGAGACCGCTCCCTAACAGCATTGTGTGTGTACCTTTATCACATGGATTGCATTGGTTCAGGAAAGCAGCTTCCCAATAACTTTTCAAAAGCCATTATCGATGGCTTATATATAGGCTTAAATCATCCTTGACATAATAAATGTTGACACTCACATCCCACAAACTAATAAATTAAAAAAAAGGTGTATGTGAACACATGGGACTTGAAGCCTGGCTTAGATGTAAGGACATTACCACTGCATCACAAGAGGCCATGGAAAATAATATACACAATGCATGCCGAAGCTCCATCAGCTGCCACTTGAATAAAACCTTAGTCAATTTTGCCATGTTCACCACAATTTTTGGACAGACTGGCTGAGTGAGCAAATACTTGGCATATGCAATATGGATAAATGTGACGTTTTCCACTTTGATCACAAAAACAGGAAGGCAGATTATTCTCTGAATGCTGGCAGTTTAGGAAAAGCTGAAATGCAATGAAACCTGGGTGTCACAGTGGAACAGTCACTGAAGGTTGGCATGCAGATGCAACAGATGGTGAGGAAAGCTAGCGGCATGCTGGCCTTCATAGCGAGAGGATTTAAGAATTGGACTAAGGACGTCTTTCTGCAGTTATACAGCGCCTTGGTGAGGCCACACCTTGAGTACTGTGTGCACGTTTGGTCTCCTAGTCTGAGGAAGGGTTAGGGTTAACAATTCTTGTTATTGAGGGAGCCCAGCAAAGGTTCACCAGACTGATTTCCGGGACGGGAGGACTAAAATATGGAGAAAGATTAGATTAACTGGGCTTGTACTCGCTAGAATTTAGAAGAATGAAGGGGGAATCTCACAGAAACCTCTAAATCCTGATGGGACTGGACAGGCTAGACATGGGAAGAATGTTCCTGATGTTGGGGAAGTCCAGAACTAGGGGTCACAGTTTAAGAATAAGGGGTAAGCCATTTTTTTGTCCAATGTGTGCAGGAGGGTTTCCTGACACAGTATGTAGGTAGGCCAACAAGAGGCGAGGCAACATTGGTTTTGGTACTTGGTAATGAACCAGGCCAGGTGTTAGAATTGGAGGTAGGTGAGCACTTCAGTGATAGTGACCACAATTCGGTTACGTTTACTTTAGTGGTGGAAAGGGATAGGTATACACCGCAGGACAAGAGCTATAGCTGGGGATAGGCAATTATGAGGCGATTAGGCAAGATTTAGGATGCATAGGATGGGGAAAGAAACTGCAGGGGCTGGGCACAATTGAAATGTGGAGCTTGTTCAAGGAACAGCTACCGCGTGTCCTTGATAAGTATGTACCTGTCAGGCAGGGAGGAAATGGTTGAGCGCAGGAACCGTGGTTTACTAAAGAAGTTGAATCTCTTGTCAAGAGGAAGAAGGAGACTTATGTAAAGATGAGGCATGAAGGCTCAGTTAGGGCGCTTGAGAGTTACAAGTTAGCCAGGAAGGACCTAAAGAGAGAGCTAAGAAGAGCCAGGAGGGGACATGAGAAGTCTTTGGTGGGTAGGATCAAGGAAAACCCTGAAGCTTTCTATAGGTATGTCAGGAATAAAAGAATGACTAGAGTAAGATTAGGGCCAGTCAAGGACAGTAGTGGGAAGTTGTGCGTGGAGTCCAAAGAGGTAGGAGAGGCGCTAAATGAATCTTTTTCATCAGTATTCAGACATGAAAAAGACAATGTTGTTGAGGACCTTACTGAGATACAGGCTATTAGACTAGACGGGATTGAGGTTCATAAGGAGGAGGTGTTAGCAATTCTGGAAAGTGTGAAAATAAATAAGTCCCTTGGGCCAGATGGGATTTATCCTAGGATTCTCTGGGAAGCCGGGGATGAGATTGCAGAGCCTTTGGCTCTGATCTTTATGTCGTCATTGTCTACAGAAATGGTGCCAGAAGACTGGAGAATAGCAAATATTGTGCCCTTGTTCAAGAAGGGGAGTAGAGACAACCCTGGTAATTATAGACCAGCGAGCCTTACTTCAGTTGTGGGTAAAGTGTTGGAAAGGATTATAAGAGATAAGATTTACAATCATCTAGAAAGGAATAATTTGATAAGGGATAGTCAACACGGTTTTGTGAAGGGTAGGTCGTGCCTCACAAACCTTATTGAGTTCTTTGAGAAGGTGACCAACAGGTGGATGAGGGTAAAGCAGTTGATGTGGTGTATATGGATTTCAGTAAAGTGTTTGATAAGGTTCCTCACAGTAGGCTATTGCAGATAATTCGGAGGCATGGGATTGAGAGTGATTTAGCGGTTTGGATCAGAAATTGGCTAGCTGTAAGAAGACAGAGGGTGGTGGTTGATGGGAAATGTTCATCCTAAAGTTCAGTTACCAGTGGTGTGCCGCAACTTTTGGGGCCACTGCTGTTTGTCATTTTTATAAATGACCTGGATGAGGGCATAGAAGGATGGGTTAGTAAATTTGCAGATGACACTAAAGTTGGTGGAGTTGTGGATAGTGCGGAAGGATGTTGCAGGTTACAGAGGGACATAGATAAGCTGCAGAGCTGGGCTGAGAGGTGGCAAATGGAGTTTAATGTGGAAAAGTGTGAGGTGATTCACTTTGGAAGGAGTAACAGGAATACAGAGCACTGGGCTAATGCTAAGATTCTTGGTAGTGTGGATGAGCAGAGAGATCTCGGTGTCCATGTGCATAGATCCCTGAAAGTTGCCACCCAGGTTGATAGGGTTGTTAAGAAGGCGTACAGTGTGTTAGGTTTTATTGGTAGAGGGATTGAATTTTGGAGCCATGAGGTCATGTTGCAGCTGTACAAAACTCTGGTGCAGCTGCACTTAGAGTATTACGTACAGTTCTGGTCACCGCATCATAGGAAGGATGTGGAAGCATTGGAAAGGGTGCAGAGGAGATTTACCAGGATGTTGCCTGGTATGGAGGGAAGGTCTTATGAGGAAAGGCTGAGGGGCTTGAGGCTGTTTTCATTGGAGAGAAGAAGGTTAAGAGGTGACTTAATAGAGACATAGAAGATGATCAGAGGATTAGATAGGGTGGACAGTGAAAGCCTTTTTCCTCGGATGGTGACAGCTAACATGAGGGGACATAGCTTTAAATTGAGGGGTGATAGATATAAGACAGATGTCAGAGGTAGGTTCTTTACTCAGACAGTAGTAAAGGCTTGGAATGCCCTGCCTGCAACAGTAGTAAACTCGCCAACTTTAAGGACATTCAAATGGTTATTGGATAAACATATGGATGATAATGGAATAGTGTAGGTTAGATGGGCTTCAGATTGGTTTCACAGCTCGGCGCAACATCGAGGACCAAAGGGCCTGTACTGCCCTGTAATGTTCTATGTTCTATGTTCTATGAGCAAGAATTTCTTTTTCAGAGAATTGTGAACCTGTGAAATTCTCTCCCACAGGAAGCTGTTGGGGCAAGTTCACTAGATATATTCAAGAAGGAGCTGGACATGGCTCTTGCAGCTAAATGGATCAAGGGGCACGGGAGAGGGTGGGAATAGGATACTGAGATTGCATAATCAGCCATGATTGTATTGAATGGTGGTGCAGGTTCGAAGGGCCGAATGGCCTACTCCTGCACCTATTTTTCTATGTTTATATGTTTCTCAGTTTTCTACATGAGTTTTTCCGTGTGAAGAAGTATGTTGATCACTTTTGATATCAGTTGAATGCACTTTGAGCCATAAGATAATCACAGATTTGAGATTTGTACAATTTAATTTCATTTCAGTTGCTTGCTGGTGATGCGAATTGATTACGATTTGATGTCAGATGAGAACTAAAGGCTTTTGAACACAGATAATTGCAAATGAGCATAAATGGAGATACTGAATGCAGAACGATATCAAAATTTTCCGGTAAAAAGAGCTTCTTAGATTGTCCTCTCACAGGATATCAGTACACAATACATGGCCCCTACTAAATTACAGAGCACTCAGATTGCTGGCTGCCACACTGAAGGCTGGTATGCTGGTAGTAAATATATCCTTTAAAAAACATGTTGTTCCTTTGTAAACACACTTTAATAAAATGAAGGGAGCACACTCCTACTGATGCAACGTATTTTCTAGTACTTAAGTCAAATCCAATATGAATGCAGTTACCGTTCGGGTATCAAGACCTAGCAGTTGAGTTCCATCCAGTTAATGGCAACAGTCACTTGTAGGAATGTTTGTTGAAGCAATAATTAAAGCTCCCTGAGCCCTTCAGTGCACAATTATAATTGAACTCAGGAAGTACTTTGCTTACCACAGGCCTATTCCTATGAAGAACTTTCTTCAGTATTATCAGCAATAGCCTGGTTGCAACTTGCAAATAGGGCTTTTCATTGAAAAGTGCCCATAATATTCAAACGAGGTGTGGCTGCCAGCACATAAATGTGGTTCTAACCAAAAGAAAAGGAAAAATAAACTAAATCATTTAGAACCTCTAAGTTTTCTGAGCATTTGTTGACCCTGAGTTACTGTCAAGTCACATTTTCAATATGGGTTTAAGGCAATCTTAAATTATTACCATTCACGCACTGAAACATTAAATGCAGAATATCTGGGGCACCACTATTGAAACTTAAGACGTTTTCTCCTGTTTTCAGATGCCTTTATAAATCTATTCTACAAATCACATATTTTTCTGTACGTTGAGAAATCAGTCTCCCTCGTCCAATTTATTAACATGCAATATGGCCACATTGTAATGCAATATGCAATAGATATGTTGCTTTGTCTCATGGACTGGTGTGCTCAAGGTGTGATGTAGAGGAAATGGATGGCCAATATCTATAACTGTTGCCAACTTGCCAGTCAACTTAATAGACGCTCCAACATGGGTGAACCATGTAGCACTTCTGGAGGATCCAGTCATGGATTTGACATACTTACGCAACAGACCATCTTGTGAACTCCAGATTTTCTGGCTGTTAGGAAAATATCTTCCCTCTGGTCAAATGCACATTATCTTTATCTATATTGTTTTGTTCCCCAAAATGACAATACCTTCATGTGGCGACCAATGTTCTCTACATGTTGCACAGGTGTGTAACATACCATGAAGTGAAACAAACACACAGCACGCAACCATTTTTACCATATACGTCAGCTCAGTTGTGTGGTCAATTTAAAAGGACCATGCATTGGATCAAACAAACTGTGCACACTAACAAAAATAAAAGGAGGACATTGGTAATGATTCAGTGCTGAATAATTTGTGGAAAGATTAGTAACAGATTACAATATTGGCAATGGTAGAATTGATAGACAAATTGCACTTGCAAGAAAATTAAATTTCAAACAGATAATGCGTCTTGTATCTGAGTTTGTTCCAGATTAAATCTTCCCCAGTGCTTCTCTGCCACTAGAAACAGGACTACAAAATTGGGCCTCTCAGGTCTGACTTGTAAGTTTACCGGGAGCACAATTCCAGACGGACATACAATGGTAACTTGTATATGTGACAGACATTTTAACAATTGGATGCGGGAAGCAAATAATTCTCAACAGACTTCACACCTTTCAAAATCATCCAAGCAGATGTATCAAGCTATTGTAACTATTCTTCTCACAGTAAGATTAAGGGTTAAGTTCCTCTGTCCTATGTACAAGAACAGCATTAGAGCAAGAACAGTTCATGTCCCGGGGCATTCACTTTTTTGATGAATGCAACTTTATTTCCTTCACACACTCATTTCTGACTTAGAGGAAACAGTGCAGATGGTGAGAATTTTTTTCTTTTTGTGGGAGAATGTTAGTAGGCAGGGGAAAAATCTCAGAGTAAGGAGCCACCCAGTTAGGACAACGATGAGGAAAAATCTCCTTTCTCAGAGACAGTGAGTCTGTGGAAGTCTTTACCACAGGGTCTGTGGAGGCTGCTATCAAGTATGTTCAAGGCTGAGATGGACAGATTTTTAATCAATAAGAGAACCAAGGGTTATGGGGAAAAAACAGGAATGTGGAGTTAAGGACTATCAGATGAGCCATGATCTTACTGAGTGGCAGAGAAGACTTGATGGGCTAAATAGGCTACTTCTGCTCTTACATCTTATAGTCTTATGGACAGGCATAGAGGTAGCATGGATGATCTGAAAGAACATAGATTGAATGGTGGTAAAAATATCATTGGGAGGCATGTAGAAGGGATGTGAAGTGATTGAAGAGAGTGGGCAGTAGGTTGAAGAAGTTGAGAGGTAAAGTTTAGGGAGCCTTTATATAATGTTGGGAGCTGGGTTATTCTGTTGGGCAATGGAGTGGACATTCTAACTGACCCGACTCCATGTCCACACCTCTCACACACTTCAAACCAGCTCACAAAATACACTGCAAGCCCAAACCCTGCGTGAAAAGTCAAACATCCTGTGCAAAATCATACATGGCTCAGATGTGCGTTACAGAAGGTGCCAAAAGTGTGCATATGGTATTTTCCCAACCCCATAGGAATACGTAGCATTTTATCTGATTTCATCATTGTGCAGCATCTTGGAATATTTTATTATAATAAATATGCACATTGCTATTGTTGTAAATTCTCAGGTTTTCAGTTGAAGATGTCACTTGAAACACTTTTCTATATCGGACAACTCACCAATTAACTTATGCGACTATCAAACCTGGATCCAGTGAGCAAGCACTAAATGCAGCTCCTCTTACCAACTAAAGCCTGGGACTATTTTAACTTCTAAACTTTGGTTTTTATTTATTTCTTCATGGAATCGACATCGCTGGCTAAGGAAACATTTACTGCCCATACTGAATGCCCTTGATAAGGTAATGGTGAACTGATTTCATGAATTATTGCAGTCCATGTGCTGTAAGTTGACCCACAATGCTATTAGGCAGGGAGGGCCAAGAATTTGATGTCACGACAGTGAAGGAACATTGATACAATTCCAAGTCAAATTGGCGGGTAGCTTTGAGGGGAAGTTGTAGGTAGTGGTGTTCCCATGCATCTGTTGCCTTTAGATTTCTGGGTGGTAGAAGTCACAGATTTGGAAGGTGTTGTCAAAGGAGCTTTGGTGAGATAGAAGCTGTTTATAAACCGTATGTTTATAACTAAGACTTGATTTCACTGCCATTATATGGAACTTTAGTCTGGATTCCATGATCAGAACTACAGCCAACCAATACTGCTTTCTGCTCAGGCACATTTAAAAGAGAGAGCTTCCTTTATTTCATGCTGCACAGAGTGCTTTTCTAATGAGCTGGAATAAAATCTGTATGATACCATGGCAAACTTTACTGTCTTAATCTTACTCCTCCCATTGTTGGGTTGTTGAGTTGTGGATGAAAGTTTTAAAATTCCTGAAACCCCACAGAAAGGTAATATGCTAGAGACATTGAAGTATATGTTGATTTCTATTATTAACATTTTTGACAATCAACTAAAGTATCTGTTTGGTAGTGTGTTAGTTCTGACACTGGGTTAGTGACTGAGATACTGTGAGCTCAAACCATGTAAAATCAAATTTTAAATGTAATTTAATAAACCTTCAATTGATCAGTGGGCTGGCATCATCAAATGGGTAAGAACAGTCATTCAGGCCTTCACTTCTTTTCTGTGATTTTAATAAATCCTGGCTGATTTTCACTTTAATTTTATTTACTTTTCTTACCGTATCCTTTGATACCCTCACTTAATGAATATAATTTGATTGAGCCTTAAAAATATTATTGACCCTGATCATTCGCAGCTTTTGGGGATTTCAACTATCCTTTATGTGAAAAAAGGGCTTCCTGATTTCATTTCTGCTGAGGTTTATGCCAATTTTATGATTGTCCCCCATTGTTCAGGAATACCCACACCAAAGTAAACAATTTATGTGTATCTACACTGCTACTTCTTTTTTCATTTCCAAACTTAACCTACTGAACATGTCAATCAACTTAGATTGAGAATTGGGATCTCTATTGAGTTTGGGATTTTGGTAAGTTGTATTTCCCTGACTTCAGTATAAAATAAATTTCGGGATCCAGTTTGGGAGCAAAAGCAATGGTTGCTGACCTGGAAGGAAGGAGTCAACAGAATTCTTATTAACAGTCCAGATTTAGCACCTCACTGCCACGTAATTTAACGCTAAATGGTGGTGACTTGGTGCTGTTTGTGTAGATAATACACTGGGCAAGTTATAAGGAGCCTATCTGATGGACATTAGTTATCCGTATGCTCCCTTTAAGGAATTGAATGGGATTGTTTTGGGAAGTTTATTGAGTGGGAATGACCGTTTGTGGACTAAGCAGTGTATGTGGCTTTATTCTCCACAGTTCTTTGATATCAATAATACTGTAGTGAGCCAGGAAGAAATGCAACTGGAAGCTTATGTATAATTTGACATTAAATGATATAGTCCCTTGTCTGCATTTAATCTTTTAGGTTTTGCATTGATAATAATTTGGGCTTCGCTGAAAGAAATTGTATCAACAGCCAGTAAATCCATCCAGAATAACTGCATCTCCATTATTCTGAATATGATCATGTTGAACTTTAAAGAACAGTGGTCTGATGACTTATTTATGAATGCATTAATTTTCTCTGACATTCTATGAACTCGACTGTCAAGCACACAGTGTCTCTGAGTTGTAGAGCAGATGTATCATGAGCAAGACTCAAAACAGATTCTTCAGATGTTTTCCAATTAACAGCATTGCGTTGTAGTATGAGAATAGTCTAAAATCCAACTTTGTAATGAGGTACTGTGCATGACAGTTCTGCTTTGTGTCACTTGAGAGGAAGTGTCTTCCTGGAATAGGCCTTTGAATAGCAGAGATCAAACATTGCTCTCTCTCTCTCTCTCTCTCTCTCCTGCTCTCAAGGCTGGCAGCCAGCAGGATCTTCTTTTCTCTTTTTCTTTTTTTATACTGGGCTCAAAAGATCAAGCTGTTGTGACTTTGAAGTGACATGCTGCTGTGATGTTTGCAATATGTTCTCAATGACTTTTAGGGGGCAGTGGGTACGATTTATTGAATGTATTATGTGCCATAGGCTTGGATCCTTGGCTTGTTATCTCCATACGGCCCATCTCATCTTTGTAATGTTAATAAGTTGACTGAATGTGGAGGTGCTGAATGTTGACTGAAGGTATAAATACGCTGTTCTGCAGCTTTAATAGAAAAATAATCATTTAGCAAAATTTAGTGGCTAAGTTTAACAAGATTAACATTGCTTTCAAGTGTATAAAACTTACTCAGCCTTTTTGCAAAACTTGTATCTCCCAAAGCAAATGACTGAATGTCTCCCTCAATGGCATTAAATTACTGTACAAACTGATAGAATATTTTAGTAAAAGTGCAGTTTGTTGTAAGCTTCGGGAAACCATCAGGCTATAAATTAGATCCACAAAGCCCGCTAATTGAAAGTCAGACTTGAAGTGTTACTTAAGTGACAACTCAATAAGCATTCATAGTTTCCTATGTTGGAGCGCCAACCATACAGAGATATGAGAGACTGGTGCCTGATTGAGGGCATGTATTTACAGTAGGAGCCTGGCAGCTGTGACTAACTTTCCTGCCCTTTGTTCTGACCACAACCCCAGCACTTCCTACAACTCCCACACCTGAGAACCCAAGCCCCAAAGATCATGGACCTGACTCCTTGGCCTTCAGAGTTACATTCCTGGGATCCACCATCTTCCATATGGTGCTAATGACCTCAGGATCTGCCTGTCCCAATCAGATTAATTTTCTTACCCCCTCCCCCAATCACAGGACCTAATTCCAGAGGAAGGCCTGTTGGTGTCCTTGGAACTGCCTGATTGTCACTGGACTCCTAAATGTTAGGGTTTAAAAAATGAGAGGGTAAGTACTTTCTTTTTTGGTCTCACGGGGTGGGAGATATTGGGAGAGGGTGTTCAGGGGGTTATTGGAGGTAAGGGCCCGGTGATGGTCTTCAATAGTCCTCCCATCTCAGTTAGATTCAGAATGGGACAAAAGGAGGTTCCACTTCCCTCAACATAGGAATCACTTTTTAGCTGGCTGGGAAATTAGATCAAATGGAAGCATAGAATAGAATAGAATCCCTAGAGGGCAAGTTAAGGCCATTTGGTCCATCAAATCTGCACCAACCCTCTGAAGAGAATCCCATCTTGACCTGGCTCCTCACCCTATCCCTGTAACCCTGCATTTATCATGACTAGTCTGCACATGCTTGGACATTCTGCAGCAATTTATAGCATGGCCACTCCACCTAAACTGCACTGTAGAGAGGAAACTGGAGCACCCAGCAGAAACCCTTGCAGACACGGGGAGAATGTGCAAACTCCATGCAGGCAGTCAACCAAGGCTGAAATCAAACCTGAGTCCCTGATGCTGTGAGGCAGCGGTGCTAACCACTATGCCGCAATTAATTGCCCAGTCAAGGGCCTTAAATGCTGGCAAGTTAGGAAGGTCACCCATGGACCCTTTTGCCTGTATTTAGTTGCTGAGGTGATGAGAAGTCAGCGTTTTCTAAGTGATTTGCATTTAATTGCTACCACTGACTACACACAAAAGACTCTAACAGCAGTGGTAGGGATCACATGACTTTGGCAAGCCATCCAGTACACCGAGATTACAACTGCCTTTCTTCAAAAGTCTTGCATTTTATAAACCAAAAAGAAACTCCACGCAGCACCAATTGACAATACAAGTTATACATGTTACTCAATATACATGTCGCAAAGAAGAATATAATCAACTGACGAATTATTTGTTAATCAATTTGGAAGAAAGGTCACTGGAGATGCCGGTGTCAGAATGGGATGGACAAAATCAGAAGTCACACAACACCAGATTATAGTCCGACAGGTTTATTTAAAATCACCTGATGTTCCTTTGTCAGGTGAAGTTGACCCCACCTGACATGCACCTGATGAAGGATCACCATTCCGAAAGCTTGTGATTTTAAATAAACCTGGTAGATTATATCAGAGATAAAAGGTACTGCAGATGCTGGAGAATCCAAGATAACAAGCATGGGGCTGGATGAACACAGCAGGTCAAGCAGCATCATAGGAGCAGGAAAGCTTGACGTTTCGGGCCTAAACCCTTCATCAGAAATGGGGGAGGGGAAGAGGGTTCTGAAATAAATAGGGAGAGAGGGGGAGGCGGATAGAGGATGGATAGAGGAGAGGATAGGTGGAGAGGAGGCAGACAAGTCGAAGAAGCGGGGATGGAGCCAGTAAAGGTGAGTGTAGGTAGGGGGGTAGGGAGGAGATAGGTCAGTCCAGGGAGGACGGACAGGTCAAGGGGGCGGGATGATGTTAGTAGATAGGAGATGGGGGTGTGGCTTGGGGTGAGAGGAAAAACAGGTTAGGGAGGTGGAGATGAGCTGGGCTGGTTTTGGGATGCGGTTGGGGGAGGGGAGATTTTGAAGCTTGTGAAATCCACATTGATGCCATTGGGCTGCAGGGTTCCCAGGCTGAATATGATTTGCTGTTCCTGCAGCCTTCGGGTGGCATCACTGTGGCATTGGAGGAGGCCAAGGATGGACATGTCATCTGAGGAATGGGAGGGGGAGTTGAAATGGTTCGCGACTGGGAGGTGCAGTTGTTTGTTGCGAACTGAGCGCAGGTGTTCTGCAAAGCGGTCCCCAAGCCTCCGCTTGGTTTCCCCGATGTAGAGGAAGCCACAACGGGTACAGTGGATGCAGTATACCACATTGGCAGATGTGCAGGTGAACCTCTGCCAACCTGGTGTTGTGTAATTTCTCATTTTGTCTACTTTCTCACCACAGCAGCTGCCAGTTTTCCCAGCAATTTCTGTTTTACTTTCTGATTTCCAATATCTGCAGTTCTTTAAAAACCGAAAGAACGGCGGATGCTGTAAATCAGGACCAAAAGCAGAAGGTGCTGGAAAAGCTCAGCAGGTCTGGCAGCATCTGTGAAGAAAAAAATCAGAATTAACATTTGGTCACCATGCCCTAAATGTTAACTTTACAGTTCTTTTGTTTTTTTTTGTTTAATTTGTTAACTCTAGTTAGTTTCACATTCATCAGTCTCTGCACATACACTGTATACATGGTCTTTGAATTGTGCAGATCTCCTAAAGGTACAAATGTATATTGTTGCTGGCTGTTCATTTGATAGCTGCTCGTTTCAAGGGTGATGTTCCTTCTCCATGGAGATATGTTCCCATAGTGAGTGCTGATGCTGTGACATCTGTTATTGCTGATCTATTTCTGTTGCTGGAATACAACGGATCTCTGGAGTTGATGGTTGTTCTCCACACTGTGCAGGTGGTGAGGTAATTTCTTCCTGATTTACTGCCAGTAATGAAGGAACAGCTTCTCTAGTTGTGCAAGTATCTTTGATTGTGACCCTATACAGTTGATGTGACAACTGTTTTACACAGGTTCCAATCTTTGTTGACAGCATTGTACATTTGCATTCTGACTGGCTCGCCATTGCTCTGCTCTGGCAACGTCTCGGCTGTTTTATCAAAGTGAAACTCGACTTTCTATTGTTTCATCTTGATTTTGTCATTCATGCCTGTTAACTATTCTAGATCCGGTATTTTTTACACTATTGGAAAAGGAGCTTGGGTATGGCATGATTTTAATCTTTGGGCTGGACTATTTTTTATGCCTTCATTAGGTTGTATCTCTCAATCCAACAATTGTCTGCACTGGAGTTGCCCAGTTTTTTCTGATTCCTTTGATGACTTTTACTGCTTCCTCTGTCTTTCTGTTTGACTGGGGATAATGTGGGAAAGATGTATGGTACTAAGCTTCCCAAATCTTTTGAAGTAATTGCAGTCTTCATTCATGAATTGAGGGCCATTATCGTTCATCACAATGTGTGGAATGCCATGACATCTGAAGCGTGCTTTCAGGCATACTATAATCTCATTGATAATTGTTGTCATCAGCTGGTCTAACTCCAAGTCATCAGAGTAGTAGTTGATAGTGACAATCATACAGTTCCTGTGAGAGTGGAGAGGTTTATTCTAAGCTTTACCTACAGCCTGTGTGATGTCTTGTGCCATAAGCAGCTCCCTAGCTTGCTTAGCTTGGTATTTGTTGCATTATGCAAAGACTGCACAGAACTGAACTGCTCTAGTAACTATATATGTATAAAGCGATATTTTTATTATTAAATTATATTTTTGAAATTAAAAAAAGTTTTTGCAAGCACTGCACTGTCTGACATTATCCTTAAGCTCATTTCCTATGTTTGGTAACAGAACACTTATTTTGCCTTCCTCAGATTAAACTCAGTTCTGTAATGGCTTGCATAGATGTGCTTCAGCATCTCTTTCCTCACCGCCACGGGGATAATGACTCTATTTCATTTGGGCTACCAATTCATCTCAGTACTCAATGTTCTCTTAAAGCAACAAGTCTGTCTTTGATGCTTTCAGACCATTCTTTCTTTTTGGTTTGATTTATTAATATCACGTGTGCCTAGGTACAGTGAAAAGGTTTTGTTTTGCATGCAAAACCAACCGTACGGAGTGCGTTAGTGTAATAGAACAGAGCAAAGAATACAATGTTACAGCTGCAGAGAAGGTGCACTAAGAGTGAGAGCAACATTTAAATTTAAAATTTGAAAGGTCGATTCAGAAGTCTGATCATCGTGGGGAAGAAGCTGTTCTTGAATCTGTTGGTGCATGTGTTTAAGCTTTTGTATCTTCTGCCCAACAGAAGAGGTTGGAAGAGATTATAACTGGGGTGGGAGGGGTTTTTGATTATGTTGGCTGCCTTTCTGAGTCAATGGGTGGAGGTTGGCTTACATGATGGGCTGGGCTGTTTTAGTAATTCTCTTTCGTCACTTCCTCTTGCAGCACTTGCGTCTAATTGTGCAGTTTGCTTAATTTGAGGTAGACAGTTGTCTTTTGGATTCAATATCTCAGAACATGTTGAGCTGTCACCTCTTGTTAAGCATGGAAGATTTCTCACCCCATCTTAGCTTCTTCAACTTTCTTTTATCACACTTCACTGTGGCACAGCACTGGAAATCAAGCTGTGCTTGATTACTGTTGCCAAGCCCCTACCTCTGAGCCCAGCTTGATTTCATGGTTTTGTCCCAAAAGTTAAGGATTCTATAAAAGTTAACACAATTTCCCAATTAGCCTGTGTTTTTAAACCCAGCAAGCATGGATTAGGTTTCTATACCATACAAGAATTACAATTTAATATATATATAAACAAATTTTAGCGACAGGTAGACAACTAGAAACTGTCAACCTATAGCTCTACTGGTTATGATATTAACTTCCTTATCAACACCCCCTATTTGCACATACAGACAAACTCAAAGAAAAAGTAAGGGTATGACAAGGGAGAAACGAGAAAGGCAGTTCGATGGTCCTTATCCCAAGCTTCGCTGAGCTGATCCTTTTGCCTTGGCTGGACTTGTTGCTATAAGGATTGGAGACAGCGCCAGCACAGAGTGAGTCTTTGCGAGCTCTGTACAGCAGATCTTATTCTCACATTCCTTACAATCGTCCCAGACTTTTAAACATCAATTCAGTCACCCAATGATCTGTATGTCCTTGTATGTTAAGATCTGCCTGTACTACACGCAAGACAAAACTTTTCACTGTACACGTAACAAAAATGAATCAAATCTATCCCTTGATCTCTCTTCTCCAGGTAGTTTTACTGGCATACAGAAGACACAGAGCAACTGTTTCACAACTTTTGAAGTCTCTGACTTTTGGTTAACAGCAACAGCTTACAGCATTTGGTGAGGGAAAATAACCTGGCTTTCTTCAGTCTTTGGGTTTTTCTCAGTGTACAGGAAAAGGACACCACATTCTCTTTCAAAAGTCCAAGGCTTCTGGCAAGCTTCCCCTCCCCCATTTCTGATGAAGGGTTTAGGCCCGAAACGTCAAGTTTTCCTGCTCCTATGATGCTGCTTGACCTGCTGTGTTCATCCAGCCCCATGCTTGTTATCTCGGATTCTCCAGCATCTGCAGTACCTTTTATCTCTGATAATACCCACAAGTGGTTCAGTTCCCTGGTAGCCAATCATATAGTTGTTTGCAGGCAGAAAGCCTTTGTTATCAACAACAGGTTATCACTCTATAGACCAATACTTGTTGACATCCAACTCTCATTTGTACACACTCACTGGTTCCAGCTTATCTGCAGTAACCTTGCCTCACTGCTTGAACAAACATTGTAAACAGCACTTAATATGCATGTGGGCAACCTGTTTTTAAAAAGCGCAACAATTCCTTCCACAAACTTTGACTTTTAAAACAGTCTTTTTCCTAATTCAGTCCACAATCAAAAATTCAGAAAAATTAAAAGATATGAACTTTACACTCCGTTGGGAATGCTGCTCTTTACAGCATGCCTACAATATACATTAGTTTCCCTTCCATGTATGTCCTGTCCAGATGATATATCTGCAAATGAAATTACATTGTTTATCTTGTTAACATTGCATGTAATTTGATTAATTGAAAACATGGGTAATTTAGTGATGGTGGATAATAGATTAAAAACATGGACTATTTGGTAGTGGGGCAAAGATCTATTCAGTAAAAACCGAAAGAACTGCGGATGCTGTAAATCAGGAACAAAAACAAAGTTGCTGGAAAAGGCTCAGCAGGTCTGGCAGCATCTGTGAAGGATGAAACAGACTTAATGTTTCAGGTCTGGTGATGCTTCCTCACTTCTGAAACATTAACTCTGTTCCTTCCTTCACAGATGCTGCCAGGCCTGGTGAGCTTTTCCTGCAACTTTGTTTTTGTTCCTGTCAAAGATCCATTCAGTTGTATGTGTTAACTCTACTAGATATGGAGAAAAAAGAGTGGAGCACTGGCAGTGTCCCTGCCTCTGAGCCCAGACACCTGGCTTCAAGGTCTTCCTGCTCCAGAGGTGTGTATTAACATTTCTAAACAGGTTGATTAGAAAATATCAAGGCACGTGTAAATCTGCAAATCTTACTGCCTCTTCCAGGCACTGTACATAACTTGATTAATTAGAAATAGCTGATTATTGGTGATAGACAATAAATGTAATTAATGGTAGAATAAAAGCAATTCCGTTGTGTGTGATGAAGCTTCTAAATATATTATATCTATATATTGGTTCCCAACCAATATTCACGCTGCTTTTAAAGAAATTAAGGCTGATTGGAGGAATTTACCAGTTATAACCCAGAGGTATACTACATGAAAAACATAACATGGAATGACGTTTCAGTATGGCAGCCAATCAAAATGTCGAAGGTTATCCCAATTATTTGCTTGAGATTTATTGCATGTACTTAAAAGAAATGAATTCTTGCATTTATTAATGCGACAGTTGTGCTACATTATGCCTCTAACAAAGACAAAAGTTGCAACCTGCTTTGAGCTTGGGGGATGTTCAGAAAGCCTTGAATCTGTTATCAAAGTTTATCCTCTTAACTGATATCCTAGGGGTTTAGGTACATAATTCTTTGAAATTTACATCACAGGTAGACAGAGTGGTTAAGAAGGCATTTAGCACACTTGCCTTCATTACTCAGCCTTTGAGTATAGGAGTTGGGATGTCGTGTTGGTGAGCCCTCTTCTAGAGTACTGCGAACAGTTCTGGTCACCCTGCTATAGGAAATATATTATTAAATTGGAAAGAGTTCAGAAAAGATTTACCAGGATGTTGCCAGGGATGGAATGTTTGTGTTACAAAGGTACGCTGGAAAGGCTAGGAATGTTTTCACTGAAGTGTAGGAGGTTGAGGAATGACTTTATAGAGCTTTATAAAATCAAGAGGGGCGCAGGCAATGTGAATAGCAAGGGTCTTTTCCCTACGATTGGGGTACTAAAAACTACGGGATATATTTTTAACAAAAACAGAAATTGTTGGAAAAGCTCAGCAGGCCTGAAAGCATTTGTAGAGAGAAATCAGAGTTAATGTTTTGGGTCGAGCGACCTTTCCTCAGAACTACTAAGTGGTCTGCTCAAAGCCAATAAAGTTAACAGCTTGTGAGGCCTTGGGTATTTTTTTAAAAGTTGGAAAAATAGAAGCTGCCTGAATGGGTAGGGTCAAGCTTCCACAGAACCAGAATTTTTAGTTTCAGCTTTCTGCAGTTACTGGGGACTGGAAGTTGGGTGTGGAAGCTTTTATTCCTCTGTCTGTTACAGATTAATGCTGGGGTTCTCTTCCTGCTGCTAGAATTGCATGTGAGATATTCTATTTTACTGAATTTGCCTTTGCCAAGGGTGTATTTATGGGATGTTACTATATTGGAACAGCTAATTAGTAATTGATTTTATATATATTATTTTATTTGGTATTTCGATAGAGTTACAGTTAAGCCAATTCTTTTATTTTATTTTTATTTTATTTGTATTTTAACTGTAGTATAAAAATAAAGTATGTTTTGTTTAAATTCAAGTTGTTTGACTGATCGAATTGCATCTGGAATGCACTGCCTTACACTTACCTTTAAAATAAGAAAAAGTTAGGATCTATCTTCTTCATATATTTTGAGAGGATATGGTCTGGTCTATAACAAATTGGGGGCTCTTGTTGGGATCAAAGTCTCCAATTCCAGTTTGGGTTTAGGATTATTGGACTCAAAGCAGTGTGTAGTGAGTGTCGGTGTTCAGGTGTTGAAGTCAGTTGATTTAAATAGGTGTGCCTTGTGTTTTAATGGCTCTTTCAGTCACTAAGAGGCTCCTGGAGCTAGAAGAAGTCACTTCAGGAGCTTTACAGAAAGTAAGCAAGGCAAAGCTTTTGGAATTGGCAGACAAGCTAGAGTTGGGGTTGCCTTTATCAGTGCAAAAAGCACAACCTTTACAATTGCTGGAAATGCCATTGCAATCTTTGGAAATGGCTAAAGTTCAGTTGAAAATGAAACAGCCTGAACATGAAAAGAAAATGAAACAGTCTGAATGATTGAAAGCAGAAGAAAAACAGAAAGAGAGAAGAACCCTAGTGGAGGCAAAAGAGAAGGAAAGAATGACCCAAGCAGAAGAAAGGGGGAGAAAGTGAGAGATTTTGAATTTCAGAGGGTGGAACTGAAAACTCGAAGTCGACTTAAAGTGGCAGAGGTAGAGGTGAAAGGTAGGAGTAGTGATGAGGACAGAGATGGAGACCAATCCCACCGTAGCCAAAGACCTGGTGGGGGTCTGTTTAAATATGTCCGAGTATTGCCAAAGTTTGATGAGAAGGATATAGAAGACTTTTTCATTTTGTTTGAGAAAGTGACTAAATAAACGAAATGGCCAGTGGTGATGTGGGGTATTGTTCATCCAAATGGAATCAGCAGGTAGAGCCAGTGTGGTATGTGCATCACTCTTATAGGAGGTAACTGAGGAGTATGATGTGGTGAAAAAAGCCATTTTAAGTGCATATGAGCTAGTACTAAAAACCTACAGACAACATTTTAGGAATCAAAGGAGGGAATCTGGACAAACTTATGTGGAATTTGAAAGGATCAAACAAAGTAATTTTGATAGGTGGATTAAGGCTTTGAAAATAGATCAAACATATGACGCTCTTAGAGAGATGCTTATTTTGGAGGAGTGCAAAAATTCACTTCCTGAAGTTGTGAAAACTCATGTAGAAACGCAGAGAGTTGACATTGCAAGATTAGCAGCTGGAATGACAGACGATTATGAGTTGGTCCATAAATCAAAGTTTAGCTTCAGACATCAATTTCAGTCTGTGAGGGATAAAAGTTGGGGAAAAGAGAAATTCTCAGGTAGCAAGAGAAAGGAAGATTTAATTGAAGATAGTAAAGCTAGTTTATCACCAGGTGAAAAGGAAACCCATGAGGGGGAAAGAGAAGGAAAAAAGCTCACATATTTTCACTTTAATAAAAATAGGCTGCACGACGTAGCAGTATTAGTGATTTAGGAAAAGTACTGGGAGGACAGAAGTGTGAAAACAGGATAAGCTGGTGAGTTTTGTTGAAGTGGCAAAGGAAAGCACAAGTAGAAGCTAAAAAGTTGCAAAAGAATGTATAACCTGATAAAGGGTTGGTTGAGAAGAAAGTGCCAGACCTCTTTAAAGAATTTACTTGTTTGAGTAAGTTTTACACATGTATGCCAAGAGGAGTAGGTAAAGAAATTAAGATTTTAAGAGACGTGGGAGCATGTCAAACTTTGATTGTGAGAGGTGATGAGATATGTAATTCAGAAGGAGTATTGCCAGGAAAAGTGGTAATATGTGGAATTCATGGTGAGAAGGGTAGCGTTCCAATATATAAAATGATGTTGGTTGAGTCTGGTGAAAAGTGGTGATGTGGTGATAGGAGTCATAGAGAAATTCTCGGTTCCGGAAAAACAGGTAATCCTTGGTAATGTTATAGCTAGATCACAGGTGGGAGTGATTCCTACAGCGGTTGAAAAGCCAGTGGTAAATAAGGCAAGTGAGATTTTACATTTGCTGTTTTCTGCAGTAGCTGGTTTCCTTGTCCACTCATCTTCAGCTGGACTTTCTTTGCCATATTTTTCGCAGCGTCTGGTTTTATTAACAGTTCTGGAGATGTGTGCACCACTCTGACACCATGTCACAAGAGATGGATGTTTAATGTCTGCCACAGCTGCACGCTAAAGTACCTATAGCAGAGGTCACATGACTGTGCCAGGTCAGCCTGTAGAGTAAAGGTACAATTGCATTGCCCAAAACAAGTTGAGTAACTCTCCCCAGCCAGCTTAACTGATCATTTAACCTCCTTGCTATCTTCCTTACATTGACTGTAAAATCCAGGGCTGGGAATTTATGCCAGGTTGTTGCCAATCCATAAATGTTAAAGTAACATTCATGGAGTGTTAATAACTGAAAGGAATTTCCCCAGCCTTCCTGTACAATTCGTGTCACCAGCCACTGTGTTGCTTTCAACTAAACTGTTTAGTTTGGGTTGGTCTGTCTCCTTTGAGTATTCTGCATTGGACATTCCCTGCCTAAACATCAGCGTGGGAGGTGATATTCCGTCTAAGAGATAATGGCACCCCCCATTAATGTTGAGAAGATGATGGCTGATCCTCTTGGGCCATCACAGCTCTGATGTAATTACTCATCCCAATGTTTCCTCCAAATTTGTCTTTCACTGTGCAGACCCTCTGATATCTGTGTGCGGTAGTGCAGAGCTTTTCAGAAGCTATATTAGAGGGAATGTCAATGACGATGTTCATGTTAAGTAGGGAATGTTCAATACAGGAACTTTGAGGGAAGTTTGGATAGGCTAACGCAAACCAAACTGTTCATTGAAGGAAACACTACAGTTGTTGACAAGAAGTGGGAAATAGGCTGGGAAATTCCTTGCAGTTATAAACACTCCACAAACATTAGTTTACCATTTATGGATTGGGACAACCTGGAGGTAATTCCCAGCCTTAGCTTTTACAGTCAAAGCTTCTGTTTTCTACAAACTGGAAATAAATGCCCATTACTTTGGGCCCAGGAATTTTGCACCAGATTGCCTGTGCCAGCTCAGATTTCATTTCCTGCTTGACTGCATTAACAAGAAACAAAAGAAAACCTCCAGATTTGACCCCTGCAGTCACCTATGCTGTATTTTCTGCTGATATGGTTCAGATGAAATCTCACTGATCTTTGGCATTTTAGACACATCAATAAAGTAGAAATAATTAGGAACAGGTTTTGCCTTCTTGGTGTTGAAAGTTGAGGGACGAAAATCCACTGTGTTACTCACACCGCTCTGGTTTCCCTTTCCAATGCTAAATATTAATTGTCAAACATTCAACAAGTCTCCCACTCCTTGCCAGTGTTTAGCCTGCCTCTAAGCCCTTTGAGCTTTTGGAAGCTTGAAATATGACCTATATTCTTGTTCTTATTTTTTTGCTCTGGAATTTTCCATATTTATCATAGTGAAAAGCTGTGAACAGTAGCTGAATCTAAACTAAGATAGTTTTCACAATTATTGAAACAGATGCCATGGAATGGTTTGTCTGCACATTGCATTGCCCACTTGTAAAAAATTCTCTTTTTTTTAAAGTGGGTGATGTTTGGCTTTCGTGAAATTTTGAATCCTCATACTTTATTTTCTTAAGTCTAACATTATAGCGAGGTTACAATCCCTAAAGGAAAGTGCCCACCCCGTGAAAATTGTTTGCAGGAATTTTCTTAAAAACTGTAATAAGAATTTAAAGTAGAGATTGACTCTTTAAATTACAAGCCATTTTTGTACCACCAGCTTTGCAAAGTTACATTCTAATTACTGTGTAAAATCAGACAAAGAATGAACTTATTGGGAGCCAATATTGCCACTAATTAAAGTGCTTGCTTGTAATTTCTTAACTAATCACTGCCTTCTGACAACTGAAATTATGTATAAAGCAAGTTGTATATAGTTTAAAGTTTTGAGAATCCATGTTGTCATTATAATAACATACAAGAGGTTTTAAACTATTCCAGGAAAATGCCTGATTAAATTGCTGATTTATTCTGATAGGATTTTCATTCATCTTGCGTTACTCCATGAAACATCAGGATTTCAGCAACTTTAAAATTGAAAATCCATATTTAATTATGTCATAAAGCTTGGCTCATTGGAAAAATGCGTTAGTGAAAAGCATGCAAGTAAAATTTTTGTACTAAGAGATTAATTCTAACTCCGGGTGAGAATGTGGCCTCGCAAAGCATTAGTTGTTTGGAGTGCCAGGGCAGAGATCTGACTGATGACAACTACGGGACTTCACAACGTTCTCCAGGACAGACTTCCACTAATATCTGATGGGAACAGGATTTTGGGAGACATGAGGCTGTTACCAGGAATTGCAAGGAAGGTTTCCCAGCAAAACTTAGTGATCAGGGCTTAGAGGCATGCTGAGGGTAGATGGGGGTGGGTCCAGCAGTTTACAGTTTCTGCTTTCAGAATTCCAGAATGTGAAGTCTTTTGTTATTTTTTAGGGTGGTTCAGCTATTACTGCAGTGAGATTATATCAAAGGGGCAATTTATTTTGAAGTGAAAAATAAATATTTGGCCTTGCATTAAGTGTTGACATTGTAACACGCAACACAATAGTTAAAAGACTCAGCTCTCTCCAAATTTAACTCCAGCTAGATTCCCTTTACAAAATCAGCAAATGACAACAAGATGTACTGAAGTGAAATAATCAAGAGCCAAATCTCTTCTGCCCACGGTAGAACAGATTACAATATTGTCTCAATCCCTGTGTTGTTTGTTAATTGAGAAAACATTGCATATAATCACTTTTCACAAACTCAGGATGTTCTTTACTGCCAATGAAATACTTTTGAAGTTTAGTCACATTGTATTTGAGGAAATACAGCAGCCAGCATCACAAACAGCAATAAATGAGCAGATCATTCTGTTTTAATGGTGCTGTCAAGGGATAAATATCATTGTGGACACCAGGGAATACTGCTATGCTGTTCTTTGAAATAGTAGGTGGCTTAATATGATCCTTGTTGCAGCATGCTTTATAGGCTAGCATTGTTGCTACCATGCATTATGACCACAATAGATCATCTCTTGTGTCTACAAACACATTGTAGTCTTTCATGCCGCTCCCTTTGTGCTGGGCTGCAAATCCTCTTGGTGTTTAGCATTCCTAATTCATTCTTATTTTCAGTAAGTAACACTTCTTATTTACATTTCTATGTATGCAGATTATTGACTATAGCTCTCTAGGGTGCTGATTCCTTTTATTCCATTATGAGTTTCTCTCAAGTCTGTTCTGCTAATGTCAGAGTAACACCAACAATTACCGTATCATCATTTGTATATGCCAATCTGCTACAACTCCCCTAAGTTTCTCTCTTAGTTGGTTTATATAAATCCCAGCAATTTACTTTTTGTTACATGCATTGTCATATTTATCATGTACATAATTATAACTAACCTCCCCCTCACCTCGTCGCCCCTCCACTCTGCTAGAATCTGAATCTTAAAGGTCAAGATGATTGGGACTCTGAGTGGTTGCCCTGATCTGGTTCATTTGATTTCTACAAGAGGGTGATTGTTTTCTCCTGTTCCTGTAACTGTTGTACCATTTTGTACAGTATTCAATGTACTACTGTTGTCTTTACCCAACATCCTTTGATTTCATACTCAGTCTTGCTTTTAGGCTGGAGTAACATCAATTCCCTCCTGTTTCTCCTGAAGTTTGTTCAGCTGTATAACCGCATATGACTACAGCTGATCTCTTCTTCTAACAAGTGCTACCTCTGCTTGTTTGACTCTTATCCAAACTTTCTGACCAGGTCTCGAAATCCGAGATAACAAGGTTGTAGAGCTGGATGAACACAGCAGGCCAAGCAGCATCAGAGGAGCAGGAAAGCTTGACGTTTCGGGCCTAGACCCTTCTTCAGAAATGGGGGAGGGGAAGAGGGTTCTGAAATAAATAGGGAGAGAGGGGGAGGCGGATAGAAGATGAATAGAGGAGAGGATAGGTGGAGAGGAGACAGACAAATCAAAGAGGCGGGGATGGAGCCAGTAAAGGTGACTGTAGGTGGGGATGTAGGGAGGAGATAGGTCAATCCAGGGATGACAGACAGGTCAAGGGGGCGGGATGAGGTTAGTAGATAGGAGATGGGGGTGGGGCTTGAGGTGGGAGGAGGGGATAGGTGAGAGGAAGGACAGGTTAGGGAGGTGGGGATGAGCTGGGCTGGTTTTGGGATGCAGTGGGGGGAGGGGAGATTTTGAAGTTTGTGAAATCCACATTGATACCATTGGGCTGCAGGGTTCCCAAGCTGAATATGAGTTGCTGTTCCTGCAGCCTTCGGGTGGCACCGTTGTGGCACTGCAGGGGGCCCAGGATGGACATGTTGTCTGACGGATGGGAGGGGGAGTTGAAATGGTTCACGACTGGGAGGTGCAATTGTTTATTGCGAACCGAGTGCAGGTGTTCTGCAAAGCGGTCCCCAAGCCTCCGCTTGGTTTCCCTGACGTAGAGGAGGCCACAACGGGTACAGCGGATGCAGTATACCACATTGGCAGATGTGCAGGTGAACATCTGCTTGATGTGGAAAGTCTTCTTGGGGCCTGGGATGGGGGTGAGGGAGAAGGTGTGGGCCAGGTGTAGCACTTCCTGCGGTTGCAGGGAAAAGTGCCGGGTGTGGTGGGGCTGGAGGGGAGTGTGGAGCAGACAAGGGAGTCACGGAGAGAGTGGTCCCTCCTGAAAGCAGACAAGGGTGGGGAGGGAAAAATGTCTTTAGTGGTGGGGTCGGATTGCAGATGGCGGAAGTGTCGGAGGATGATGCATTGGATGTAGGGGCCTGCGTTCGGTTCGCAATAAACAACTGCACCTCCCAGTCGTGAACAATTTCAACTCCCCCTCCCATTCCTCAGACGACATGTCCATCTTGGGCCCCCTGCAGTGCCACAATGATGCCACCCGAAGGCTGCAGGAACAGCAACTCATATTCAGCCTGGGAACCCTGCAGCCCAATGGTATCAATGTGGATTTCACAAGCTTCAAAATCTCCCCTCCCCCTACCGCATCCCAAAACCAGCCGAGCTCATCCTCATCTCCCTAACCTGTTCTTCCTCTCACCTATCCCCTCCTCCCACCTCAAGCCACACCCCCATTCCCTACCTACCAACCTCATCCCGCCCCCTTTACCTCTCCGTCCTCCCTGGACTGACCTATCTCCTCCCTACCTCCCCACCTACACTCACCATTACTGGCTCCATCCCCACCTCTTTGACTTGTCTGTCTCCTCCCCACCTATCTTCTCCTCTATTCATCTTCTATCCGCGTACCCCTCTCTCCCTATTTATTTCAGAACCCCGTTCCCCTCCCCCATTTCTGAAGAAGGGTCTAGGCCTGAAACGTCAAGCTTTTCTGCTCCTATGATGCTGCTTGGCCTGCTGTGTTCATCCAGCTCTACAACCTTGTTATCTCGGATTCTCCAGCATCTGCAGTTCCTATAAGATCTCGAAATCAACAGTGTTTTCAGCCTGTGTGGTGAGTTACCAATTCTGTTCAGAGATAGTAGGAACTGCTGATGCTGGAGTCAGAGATATTACAGTGTCGAGTGGAGAAGCACAGCAGGCCACGCAGCACCAGAGGAGCAGGAAAGTTGACGTTTTCTTTTCTGAAGAAGGGTCCCAACTCGAAACATCAACTTTCCTGCACCTCTGATGCTGCCTGGCCTGCTGTGCTCCTCCAGCTCCACACTGTGTTATATCTCACACCAATTCTGCTGTTTTCTTCTGTGGTGTTTTTATACCTACTTAGTCTTCTCATTGTCCTGAGATTTTACTTTTGTCCTGAGACTGCACCTCAATTATGGGATTTTAATTCTGATTTTAATCTCCTTCCCATGAGTACAGACCAGACCAAGGAAGGACAGCAGTTTCCTTCCCTGAAGGGCATTAATGAACCAGATGAGCTTTTTCTAACAATCAGCAGTGAATTTATGATTGTCATCAGATGTCTAATTCCAGGTTATTTTAACTTAATTCAAATTCCACCATCTGCCTTGGCCGGGTTCAAACACAGAACATTACCTGGATCTCTGGGTTAACATTTCAGTGACAATACCACCAGGCCATCACCTCCCCTTAGTTTTGAAAGTATAAATTTCTCTGCTGGTGCTTTGCTGTTGATGGTGCGCGTGCGAAATGATGAGATAAAAGTTTCTGCTTCCTTCAGAATGGTAGGCCTATAGATGAGCTGTTAAGCTATAGCACTTTTTTTGATTCCCAAGTGTCCTCCATGAAGTTGTTTTAAGAAGTTATATCTCATAGTCCTTGGCAGAACCAGTCTGTCATCGCACACCAGTCATTAAATGTTGCATGTGTTTGTGATACTGTTTCAGAATTTGACTTGATGGACAGTAACTGGGCCACCTCTCCGGACAGAGTGATCTGACCTTTGTACACTCCTTCTATGGACATTTCTCTTTGCTCCTTCAGTGGATAGTAATGTATTGATAACTACGGAAGAGTACGATCCCACCTTTCAAATGAGGAGTAAGTTTTCTTTATTAGGCTGAAGCACCATTGCACAGGATAGTGTGTTAGCTGTATTCTGCACTTTGCCTTGAACATAGACTGTCATGTGGTTTTATCTCATAATTTGAGCCTGACCCTTTATATTCTCAATCGTTATGATTTCCTTTGATCCTAACAATGTGAAAGAAGTTCATGGTCTGTTTTGACACAGAATCTCAATCCCTTGAAATAATCCATGAATCTTTTGCATCCATACGTAATAGTCAATGCATCTTTCTCAATTGTAGCACATCACTGTTGTTTATGTCAATATTTTTATTGCAAAGTATATGGGCCTCTGGGTTTCATCATTCTGCACCTAAATGAAAATATCCCATAGTCCTGTGAATGATTTTATTTGTAGTTATTATAACGAATAACCCTGGTTTGTAGTGAGCTAATACATCTGAGAAGAGTAACTTCTCTTTAATTTTCTCGAAAAATTGTGATCAATTGGTGACTCTAATATCATTGTTAGCCTTTCTTTAAAAGCCATCTTAGGGTCAAATGTGAATGACGAAACTAGAAATGAACTTATCCATTTGGTTCACCATTCCCAAGAAGAGCTATGCATCATTTATACGCTTCAGATGCGTTCGTTTACTTACGCCCTTTGTCTTTTTAGGATCAACAGTGATACTTTTCCTCTGTATTATGTGTTCCAAAAAACTTGATTATTGGCTGTGAGAATTGATACTTCTCCTTGAGTGTAAGCCATGCGGGTAATGCTGTTAAACTTTTTCAAACTCTGATGTCATGCTCCATTTTGGTCTGACTATGCACCAGGATAGCGTTCTTGTGACAAATGATACTGACAAATCACTTGCCTTAAAGATTTATTGACATTACATGCTGAAAGACTTCTACGTGCAATGAAATTTGCAAGGTAGACAATTGAATCAACTTTGTCCAAGTGGTGTGATGGATGTAGTCAACAACTTTGACCTGTAGATTAAAAGGAGGCTGGAAGAACACAGCAAGCCTGACTGCATCTGGAGGAAAGGAGCAGTCAATGTTTTGGGTATTACCCTTCTTCAGCCCTTCTTCAGGGTTCAAACACAGTTTGAAGTTTTTTTGTCTCTAACCTTGGCCCATAGTCCAGGTATATTTGTCAAAATCCACTGTTCACATTTTATTTGGTAAAATAATTTGTTTCGGGATATTATTCCCAGAAAAGCCCCTTCTTTTTACAGCATCCATCCCGCATCATCACTTGATTCCTCTCTGACATTTCCATTGATTTCACTGATTCTCTTTTTGGGAATAGGCCAGCCACCGATATCCATCGCAAACCCACTGACTACCACCATTACCTTGACTACATATCATCATGCCTTGCTTTCTGTAAGGATTCCAAACCATTCTCCTAGTTTCTCCATCTCCATCACCATCTGCTCCCATATTCCCATAATACCATTTTCCACACAAGTTCTTCTGACACATATTCTTTTCTCCTCAAACACTGCCGCCAACACCATGGTTGACAGGGCCCTCGGCCACGTCTGATCCATTTCCCACACTTTTGCCCTCACTACTTCCAAACAATGATAGAATTTCCCTAGATGTCACTTTCTACCCCATGACCCTCTGCCTTCAAGAGATCATACTCTGCTATTTCTGCCCCTATAGCAGGATGCCACAACCAAATACATCCTTCTGTCCTCTCCCTTTCTGTAGAGATTATTCCCTCCTCCCTGGACCATTCCTTCATCAGTCTTAGCACCCCTTCACTCTGAACTATGGCACTTTCTCACCCAATCACAGAGGGTAAAGAAAGTGTCCTTTTACCTCCTCCTTCCTCACTGTCCAAGGCGACTAAACACGCCTTCCAGGTGAAGCCGCGATTTACTTGTACTTCTTAGCATTTCTTTTTCTGCTGTATTCACTGCTCACGATGCAGTTTCCTCTACATTGGTAAGATCGAATGCTGACCATCTGATCACTGTGCAGAATACCTCTGCTCGCTCCACGAGAATAACTCTGACCTTCCAGTTGCTTACTGTTTTAATGTACCATTTTTCACTCATTTTAAACATTTCTCTACCAGACCTGCTGCAGGATTCCAGCAAAGCCCAATGCAGGCTGGAGGAGCAGCACCTCGTTTTCCATGTAGCCAGTTACAGTCTATGGAATCAACATTGCGTTCAGCAACTACAGACCATGATCTCTTTCCGCTACTTTGATTGCAATCCCTTCTCCGCCACAGCCCCCACCTCTGCAACCCTACAATGTCTTACTTGAATGAGCTTGTTCACAGCAGTAATAATCTCTTTTCTACTATTAGTGTTCTTCACCCATATCATTCCTCTACTATCATTAAAACTCCGTTTGACTTTAGCTCTGAGTATCCTCATCATCTGTTCCACTTGTTCCACCTCCCTTCTTTTTCAACAGTATAAAACTAACCTTTTTCCACTCCTCCTTCAGTCCTGAGAAAGAGTTATATTGGATTGAAGCATTAACTCTGTTACCTTCTCTACAGATCCTCTCCACCTATCCTCTCCTCTATTCATCTTCTATCCGCGTCCCCCACTCTCCCTATTTATTTCAGAACCCTCTTCCCCTCCCCCATTTCTGATGAAGGGTCTAGGCCTGAAACGTCAAGCTTTCCTGCTCCTACGATGCTGCTTGGCCTGCTGTGTTCATCCAGCTCCACACCTTGTTATCTCGGATTCTCCAGCATCTGCAGTACCTATTATCTCTGCTGCCAGACCTGTTGTGTTTCTTCAACACTTCCATTTTTTATTTCATATCTCAATCATCTGCAGTACTTTGTCTTTCTCTACTTTTTCACACACTAACTGAGGTTTTACTTTCTCTAATAGAAGGTGAGATACTATTCTAGGAGTAGCTAGGCAGATGGGCTTAACATTCTCTTGCAGAGCAATGCAGTTTTTTTGTTTTAATTTGTCTAAGCCTCTGAATAACTTTACAAGTTGTCGTTGAGACTCTCTTTCAATTTTCTCCTGCAGCACCTCATCAATTCCAAGAGACCTAGTTATATACGTACATTTCTACTTAGTAACAATTTATTTTACTTTTTCCAAATGTTGACAGTCCCTCATCCTTTACAACCCAGTGTAGTAGTGAATTGATCATGCACCTGAAAATCTATGCTTCCCGGATCTTGAAGTTTGATTTTTCCTGGCTGAGCCTCCATTGATTTTGAGCTGGCTGTCTGTCTGCATTTATAAAGAGGTCGATATCAAGTTTAAATTCTTTCCCTTGAAAGTTGGCAGTCCCAAAGAAGGGTAATACCCAAAACGTTGACTGCTCCTTTCCTCCAGGTGCTGCCTAACTTGCTGTGTTCTTCCAGCCTCCTGTTTGTGTGCCTTTGTTGGCCTGGCTTAACTTCACTTTGGAATGTTGGATAACTTTTTGGTTATCATCTTTGATTTCTTAGACCTTTTCTTTTCCAGGTATTTACTCTTTTTCAGGAGTTTTTCCCTTGGTAGGATTTCTCAATTTCTGTGGTGATGCATTCAGTTACTAAAGATACATTGCAATTGTGGTAATGTTTTGAAACAATGGTGCTAAAATTAAATAAGATAATTAAATAAGTAAGAGGGCTAAGGTGGCTAGAGTGGACTGGGAAAAGAGTTTAGCAGAAAATATAGTTGACTCACAATTATTTAAAAAACAATTCATGATTCACAGCAAAGATATATCCCAGTGAGAATGAAGAACTCACGTAAGAGGATAAACCAACAACGGTTAACTGAGGAAATTAACAACAGTACCAAACTGAATGAAAAATAAAATACAACGTGGCAAGAGTAGCGGTAAACTAGAGGAAAGGTTTAAAAGCCAATGAAACATAACCTAAACAATAATAAAGAGGGATAAGCTAAACTATGAGGTCAAACTAGCAAGTAATATAAAAATGGACTGTAAAAGCTTCTTTAAATATATAAAAAAGAAAAGTGAACATAGGCCCTTTAAAGAACCAGGCTGGGAAAATAATGAACAGGAACCAGGAAATAGCAGAGAAGCTAAATAAATACCTTGCATCAGTCATCATGGTAGAGGACGTTAATTGTATTTCCAAAAATATTTTGGACACAAGGGGCCCAAAGAGGAAAGAAAAACAATCAAATATCTATCTCAACCGAAAAAGTACTGGGAAAACAAATGGAGCTAGAGGCCATAAAGTCTCCTGGATCTGACGGGATCATCCTAGGATTTTAAAAGAAGTCGCCAAGGAGGTGGTTGATGCGCTAATAGTTATCTTCAAAGAATTGTTAGATTCATGAAAAATCCCTTTAGACTGGAAAACTGCCAAAGCAACATCTTTATTCAAAAAGGGGAGGAGGCACAAATCAGATAACTGTAGACCAGTTAGCTTGCCATCTGTTATTGGGAAAATGTTAGAGGTTATTACAGCAGAGCAGTTACAATAACGTTGAATGATGAAGCAGCTTCAGCATGGCTTCATGATGTGGAAATCATACCTAATAAATTAATTATGGCTTTTTGAGGAGGAAAGAGGAGAGATAAATAAAGAGGAAGGAGTGGATGCAATAAATTTGGATTTTCAAAAGATGCTGCACATAAGACAACTTAATAAAAGACAAGGTGTTGGGTTTAAGATATAAGCATGGATAGGAGATTCGGTAACATATAAATGTCAGAGATTGGGACTGGGATAAACTGGGTATTTTCACCATGGCAACCTGTAACTAGCAGAGTGTCATAGGCACCAGTGCTGGGTCTACAATTATTTATAATATATATTGACTGTGAAGAGGAAAATGACGGTACTATTGCTGAGTTTACAGGTGACTCTAAAATAGATGGGAAGGCAAGTGGTGAGGAAGACACCAAATGTTTATAAAGGGATATGGCCAGGTTAAGTGAGTAGACAAAATCCTGTCAGATAGAGTACAATATGGGAAAATTTGAGGTTATGCACTAGAGCAGGAGGAATAGAGGAGCTGAATATTGTTTAAATGAAGAGAGATTGCAGAAATCTGCAGCACAAAGGGCTGTGGGGATCCACATGCATGAATCACACAATGCTAACACACAAGATCAGCCGGCAATAAGGAAGGTAATGGAATTTTTGCCTTTATTTCGAAGGGAATGGAGTATAAAAATAGGAAGGTTTTGCCAATACTATACAAGGGTCTAGGCAGACCACGGCTGGAATATTGTGATAAGTTTTGGGCCCTTTACCTGAGGAAAGATATACTGGCATTGGAGGCGGTCCATAGAAGGTTTACTGGATTGATTCTGGGTGTGAAAGGATTGCCTTATGAGAAGATGTTGAGTAGGTAGGTCTAGTATTCATTGGAGTTTAGAAGGCTTTGAGAAGAGACCTTATTGAAACAAAGAAGATTGTTAAGAGGCTTGACAGGGAAAATGATGAAAAGTTGTTTCTCCTTGTGGGAGAGTCTAGGACTACAGTGTATAATCTCAAGAGTAAGGGGTTACATATTTAAAACAGCGATGAGAATGATTTTTTTTTTGCAGAGGGTAATGAATTTTCTCCAGAATATCTGAACAATTGCTGATATTCATCATCCCAACACTGGCAGTTGTGCCTTCAGTGTCAAGACCCTAAGCTCTGAATTTCCATTGTAACTCATCATACCTCTCTGGTTTCCTCTCCACCTTTATGATGCCCCTTAAAACATACTTCATTGAATAAACCTTTTGCCCACTTGTCCCATACTTGATAATATGCTTGATAATCATGTGATTGATTTAGTCCTGTGCGAACGGAGGCCATTCAAAACATTAAGCCCATGTCGGCTCTCTATCGTCAATCATCCCTATTCCTTTGCTCTACTTCTATAGCCAAAGAGTCATAGAGGTGTATAGCATGGAAACAGACCCTTTGGTCCAACTGGTCTGTGCCGACCCGATATCCTCAATAAACCTAGTCCCATTTGCCAGCATTTGACCCATATCCCTCTAAACCCTTCCTATTCATATACACATCCTGATGCCTTTGAAATGTTCTAATTTACCAGCCCTACTACTTCCTCTGGCAGCTCATTCCTGACATGCACCACCCTTTGTGTGAAAAATTTTCCCCTAGGTCCCTTTTAAATCTTGTCCCTCTCACCTTAAACCTATGCCCTCTACTTTTGGACTCCCCTCCTCTGGGGAAAAGACCTTGGCTATTCACCCTATCCACGCACCTCATGATTTTATAAACCTTTATAAGGAAGTCCATCAGCCTCTGACACTCCAGTGAAATAGCCCCAGCCTAATCAGTACCTCTCTATAGCTCAAACCCTCCAACCCTGGCAATATCCTTGTCAATTAGACTTGGAAGGATTGAGGTTAGTAAGGAGGAGGTGTTATCGATCCTAGAAGGTGTGAAGGTAGATAAATCCCCTGGGCCGGATGGGATTTTTCCGAGGATTCTCTGGGAAGCTAGGGAGGAGATGGCGGAGCCTTTGGCCTTGATCTTTGAGTCGTCATTGTCTACAGGTTTAGTACCAGAGGACTGGAGGATTGCAAATGTTCTGCCCTTGTTCAAGAAGGACAGTAGAGGTGACCCAGGTAATTATAGACCAGTGAGCCTTACATCTGTTGTAGGAAAAGTTTTGGAAAGGATTATAAGAGATAGGATTTATAATCATCTAGCAAGCAACAATTTGATTGGAGATAGTCAACATGGATTCGTCAAGGGCAGGTTGTGTCTCACAAACCTCATTGAGTTTTTTGAGAAGGTGACCAAGCATGTGGATGAGGGTAGGGCAGTTGACGTGGTGTACATGGACTTCAGTAAAGCCTTTGATAAGGTTCCACATGGTAGGCTATTGGAGAAAATGCGGAGGCATGGGATTGAGGGAGATTTAGCAGTTTGGATTAGAAACTGGCTTTCTGAAAGAAGCCAAAGAGTGGTGGTTGATGGAAAATATTCAGCCTGGAGTCCGGTTACTAGTGGTGTGCCACAAGGATCTGTTTTGGGACCACTGCTGTTTGTCATTTTCATAAATGACTTGGACGCAGACATAGGTGGATGGGTTAGTAAGTCTGCAGATGACACTAAAGTCAGTGGAGTGGTGGACAGTGTGGAAGAATGTTGCAGGTTGTAGGGAGACTTGGATAAACTGCAGAATTGGGCTGAAAGGTGGCAAATGGAGTTCAATGCAGATAAATGTGAGGTGATGCACTTTGAGAAGAATAATAGGAAGGCAGAATACTGGGTCAATGGAAAGATTCTTGGTAGTGTGGATGTGCAGAGGGATTTTGGTGTCCAGGTACATAGATCCCTGAAAGTTGCCACCCAGGTTGATAGTGCTGTTAAGAAGGCATACGGTGTGCTAGGTTTCATGGGTAGAGGGATTGAGTTCCGGAGCAGTGATGTCATGCTGCAACTGTACAAAACGCTAGTGCGGCCTCACTTGGAATATTGTGTACAGTTCTGGTCGCCCCATTACAGGAAGGATGTGGAAGCATTGGAAAAGGTGCAGAGGAGAGTTGCCAGGATGTTGACTGGTCTGGAGCGAAGGTCTTATGAGGAAAGACTGAGGGACTTGGGTCTGTTCTCATTGGAGAGAAGAAGGCTAAGAGGGGATTTAATAGAGACATACAAAATGATCAGAGGATTAGATAGGGTGGACAATGAGAGTCTTTTTCCTAGGATGGTGACGTCGGCTAGTACGAGGGGGCATAGCTGCAAATTGAGGGGTGATAGATTTAAGACAGATGTCAGAGGCAGGTTCTTTACTCAGAGAGTGGTAAGGGCGTGGAATGCCCTGCCTGCCAATGTAGTTAACTCAGCCACATTAGGGGCATTTAAACAGTCCTTGGATAAGCATATGGATGATGATGGGATAGTGTAGAGGGATGGGCTTAGATTAGTTCACAGGGCGGCGCAACATCAAGGGCCGAAGGGCCTGTTCTGCGCTGTATTGTTCTATGTTCTATGTTCTAATCTTTTCTGAACCCTTTTGAGCTTCGCAACATCCTTCCTTTAGCAGGGAGACCAGAAATGCATGCAGTATTCCAAAAGTGGCCTAACTAATGTTCTGTACAGCAGCAACATGACCTCCCAACCCCTATACCCATTGCACTGACTATTAAAGGCAAGCACACCAAACACCTTCTTTGTTGTCCTATCTACCTGCGACTCCACTTTCAAGGAAATATGAACCTGTACTCCAAGGTGTTATTGTTCAGCACCACTCCCAAGGACCTTACCATTAAGTGTATAGTCCTACCCTGATTTGCATTTCCAAAATGCAGCATCTCACATTTATCTAAATTAAATTCCATCTGTTACTCCTAAACCCATTGACCACCTGATCAAAATCCCATTGTACTCTGAAGTAACCTTCTTCTCTGTTGATGACACCTCCAATTTTTATGTCATCTGCAAAGTTATTAACCATAGATCTTCCGTTCACATTCAAACATTTACATAAATGAGAAAAAGCAGGGGACCCTGCACCGAACCTTGTGGCACACCACTGGTCATAGGCCTACAGTCTTAAAAGCAACCATCCACCACCACCCTCTGTCTTTTACCTTCAAGCCAGTTCTGTATTCAAATGGCTAGTTCTAAGTGTTATACTATGCGATCTAACCTTGCTAACCAGGCTACCATGAGGACCCTTGTCGAACGCCTTTCTGAAGCCCACATAGATCATGTCCACTGCTCTGCAGTCATCAATTCTTTTTGTTATTTCTTCAAAAGACTCAATTAAGTTAATGAGAAATGATCCCTACAAAACCATGTTGACTATCCTAATCAGACCTTGCCCTTCCAAATACATGTAAACCCTGTCTCTCAGAATTCCTTCCAACAATTTGGCCACCACTGATGTCAGACTCACTGGTCTTTGTTTCCCTGGCTTTTCCTTACCACCTTTCTTAAATAGTAGCACCATGTTAGCCAACGTCCAGTCTTCTGGTGCCTCACCTGTGGCTATTGATGATATAAATATCTCAGCAAAGGGCCCAGCAATCACTTCCCTCACTTCCCTCGGAGTTCTATGGTACACCTGATCAGGTCCTGGGGATTTATCCACCATTACGCACTTTAAGCCATTCATTACCTCCTCCTCCGTAATATAGACATTTTTCAAGATATCGCTATTTATTTCCCCACACTCTATATCTTCCATATCCTTCTCCACAGTAAACACTAATGCAAAACACTCATTTAATATCTCCCCCATCTCCTGCAGTTAAATACATAGGCAGCCTTGCTGATGTTTAAGGGGCCTTATTCTCTCCCTAGTTAACCTTTTGTCCTTAATGTATTTGTAGAATCCCTTTGGATTCTCCTTAACCCTATTTGCCAAAGCTGTCTTGCATCTCCTTTATGCCATTCTGATTTCCCTCTTAAGTATACTCCTACTGCCTTCATACTCTTCTAGGGATTCACTTGACCTCTGCTGTCTATACATGACGTATGCTTTCTTCCTTTTCTTGAACAAAACCTCAATTTCTCAAGTCTTGCAGCATTCCCTATACCGACCAACCTTCCATCACCCTGACAAGAACATATTGTCTCTGGACTCTCGTTATTTCATTTTTGAAAGCTTCCTACTTTCCAGCCATTCCTTTATCCGCAAACACCCACCCCATCAGCTTTTTAAAGTTTTTGCCTAATAACATCAAAATTGGCCTTCCTCCAATTTAGAACTTTAATTTTGAAATCCCTGCAAATTTAATTTCCTTGAATGCCAACTCAATTTCCATTAGAATTCATTGGTCACCTATGCTTCCTTCACCCTTACAAGCATTTCCAGTTGCTATATAAAATGGTTATTCCTTATAAAAGGGATTGAAAGGTGACATAATAGATACAGAAAGTTACGAAAATTTGCATTAAGCAGATAAATAGGGAGAAAACTTTTCTTCTTGTAATAAAGAACATAACTAACACCAAAGATGGCCTCAAACAAATCCATCAGGGAATTCGGAAAAATCTTTATTGCCCAATGGTTGGGAGAATGTGGATCCGATTACCACAGGGAGTGGTCAGAGCAAATAGTATTAATAGATTTAAGGGGAAGCTGGATAAGTGAATGAAGAAAAAGCACAGAAGGTTGTGATTCTAGATTTAGATGAAGGAAGATAGAAGAAAAGCTTCAGCATCCACAGTTATTTGTTTCATTGAAGATAGATTGAAGAGAGCATAAACCCCAGCATGGAGTGGTTGGGTCCAATGCCATGTCTCTTTGCCATTTATCCAATGTAATCTTTATTCCGCCCTGATTTTCTTGCTCAAAACCTTGAATCTCTGACACCTATTTCACATACCATCACTGAATGGGAACAGCTTTTCTTTATTTAGCTTACCTATCACAATGAACGGAAAACAGTACTGCACAGGAAGAGGCCCTTCAGCGACCCAAGACTGCGCTGACACATGATGCATTCCTAAACTAGAAACTTCTTGCGTGTACCCGGCCCATATCCCTCTAGTCCCTGCCTATTCATGTATTTGTCAGAGTGCTCCTTAAATGTTGCTATTGTATCTTCCTCCACCACCCTGGCAGCACAATTCAGATACTTACCACCCTCTCTATAAAATAACTTGCCACTCACATCTCCTTTAAGTTTACACTCTTTCACCTTAAACCTTAAGAACTGACATTTCCACCCTAGGAAAAAAAGACTTTAACTATTCATTCAATCCATGCCTCTCGTGATTTTGTGAACTTCTATCAGATTGTCCCTCATCTTTCAAGGTTCAAGTGAAAACAAACCAAATTTGTCTAAGCTCAGGGTTCAGAAGTGATTTACCAGGATGTTGCTGGGAATGGAGAGTTTAAGTTACAGAAGAGGCTGGATAGGCTGGAACTTTTTCCATTGGAGCAGAGAAGGTTGAAGGTGACCTGATAGAGATTTATAAAGTAGTAAGGGGTATAAATAAAGTGAATGGCAAGTGTATTTTCCCTAGGATGGGGGATTTCAAGACTAGGGGGCATAGTTTTAAAGTGAGAGGAGAAAGGTTTAAAAAAAAAGAAAGGCAATTTTTTGTGTGTGGAATGAACTTCCAGAGGAAATGGTGGATGCAGGTACAGTTACAATGTTTAAAAGACATTTAGATAAGTACATGAATAGGAAATATTTGGAGGGATGTGGGACAGGCACAGGCAGGTGGGACTAGTTTAATTTGGGATTATGGTCAGCATGGGCTGGTTGGACTGAAGGCTCTGTTTCCATGCTGTATTACTCCATGACTCTCCTCTTAGCTAATCCCCTCCAAACAAGACAAACTCCTGGTAGACCATTTCTGTACCCTCTTCAAGGCCTCTACATTCTCCTGGTGTGGTGACCATAATCTTATATACCTCTATCAAACCCGCCCTTTTGCTCGAAGAAGATCAACCCCAGCTTCTCCAGCTCATTTGGTATCAATGTTTACTTAGTAACATTCTTGTGAACTATCTTGAGAGGTTTTAATATGCTAAAACCACTACACAAATGCAAGCTTTTGTCGATGCTGCTTCCAATATTTTTCTATCCAGTCCTGTTGACAAATAATTCTGAGCTAAAGACCTAGTGAATCCACCTATTGAGATTGCATAGCCCTATGCTTTCACCTGTGGATCCTGGCTTTGAAACTACCCTGGCTGATGTAGCATATGGGGTTTTATTGGAAGTTTAGTTTATTATGGACTGAGAGGTTAGCCCCCAGTTTCCTTATGTCGCTTGATATTAGCTTCAAATATGACAAATAGAGGAAAGTTTTGTTCAAAGCATTAGAAGCCCTCACTGTTTTAAATCCAGAGTACCCAGCTCATTTGATGGCTCAGCGGTTGATGGATCCCATATGATACATACTGAGCCACATAGATTATGGGGTGCCTGACTTGAAGGGACACAGTTAGGCTGGTGAAAGAAGACAGCATACTTCTTCCTTTCCTGCCAATCTACACACATCATGGTAGGAAACATTCTGCTTTAAGATCATGGAGTCCCTACAATGTGGAAACAGGCCCTTTGGCCCAACAAGTCCACACCACCCCTCAGAACATCCCACGCAGACCCATCCCTCTTAACCCACCTAACCTACACATCCCTGAACACTAGGGGCAATTTAGCATGCCCAATCCACCTAGTTTGCACATCTTTGGAGTGTGGGAGGAAACCGGTGCACCCAGAGAAAACCCATGCAGACACAGGGAGAATGTGCAAACTGGCACTGTGAGGCAGCAGTGCTAACCACTGAGCCTCTGTGCCACCCCTTTTGACAGCCATAAGTGGTTGGAGAAAAAAAAGGCACATGATTAGTGAATGTAATCTTGCAGGGGTTGAGCCCAACTTGATAAGATTGAAAAAACTGGCCATGTTGGAGGTCATTTGAAACAATCCACAGCTGGATGAAGGAAATACTTACTCCTAATTAAGCAGACTTTGGGAAGTAGAGTTCAGATTAACTTCCTTGCTGGTACTATCGGATTTCTGGTGTGACCAAGAAAATCCCTACGTTTCCCAGCAGATTGACCTTTCAAGTAATAGCGTGACTAACAAAGGAAATATATGTAAACATGTCAAACGTCAATTGCTTTATTCATGTTTTACTGTAACATATCATCCATTTTAGCAAAATTAGGCACAATTTAATCAGTCATAAAGCAAATGTTTCCACATCAAATTGAATCATTAATTGTTCTTTTTATTTTTTTGCTGTGGTATGATCTAAGGTCATAAAACGGACATCATTAGATTAATCAAAATAGACTGTAATCAAAAATAATCAGAACCAAAATATGCATTTCAAACCAGTACAGGCTGATATATGATCAGGCTACAAATAGAGAATTATTATGCAATACATGGAATGTATAGGAGGTGATGTGGCCACAGTCTTCAGTGTAAAATGTTACTCACCTGCCTGTTGTTAAGTCTGCCAAAAAGAGAGAAAGTATTGACCTCTGTGTTATCTTGGCCATCAGAGATATTAAATGTGTGATCCTGCTTCTCAAACTTGCCTCTTGCCTGAGATGGGGTGACCCTCAGATTAAACTCACCACCAACTGTCTTTATTTCTCTCTCGTGAGAGAGCAGCTCTATAATCTTCCGGGATTATGCCAACTATCAGTAAACGTGTACGCTGATTCAACAAAGGATCACAGAAACATAAACATAGACGCATAGAATATAAGAGCAGGAGTAGGCCATTTGGCGCTCCAAGCCCTCTCCATCACTTACTGTGATCGTGTCAGATCAACACAACACATTACCCACTTTCTCCCCATGCCCAAGGAAGAACTGTAACTCTTTTAACTGCTTTTGAAAAATGTGTTGGCCTTGACTGCTTTCTGTAGCAGAGAATTCCACAGGCTCACCACCCTCTGGGTGAAGAAACATTTCCCAATCTCAGTCCTAGATGACCTAGTGCACATCCTTAAACTGTGATCACTGGTTCTGGGAACATCCTTCCTGTGTTTACCCTTGCTAGTCCTATTAGAATTTTTTAGGTTTCTATGAGATCTCCCCTCATTCTTCTAAACTCCAGTGGATACAGTCCTAAACATTCCAACCTCTCTTCGTTGTCAGTCCTGGCACTCCAGAAAAACAACCTAGGATTCAAGAAAGAAGATGTACAGGTGTCACAGGAGAATGCAGGAGCAGATGGCACGCTTTTCCCTCAAGAGGCATCTGAAGAGCGAACTACAATAACTTGTTCTTTTATGTATGCACCAGAGGAAAGCAGCACTGATTCACCCATTGGATTTCATCCCTACTACAACTTGTTGCTCCTGGTGTGAGGATGAAAAGGATTGATTAGCTGGAGCTGACTAGTGCAAGGAAATCTGAGACATGAGGCAACATCACCAGTGATCTGTATGGAGTCAATGGAAATCCAATGATATGAAATTTCAATGAGACAAGTTAATGATCACATTTCTTCTTTCAAGTCAGGCTGCCCTGTTTCTCAACACCATTCACTCGCTTTACCACATATGCCTTGATTTTCTTTCCCAATGTAAATCCATCAGACTTGGTGTTGACAGCTTCAATTAAATTCCAGCAGCCACAGTATTTTGGGGAAGCGGTTATTAGTTTCAACAACGCTTTGAATGAAACAACAGTGAGATGGTGATGTAATGGTAATGTCACGAGTTTGTAAACCAAAAGCCCAGGGTAAAACTCAGGGGCATTGGTTCAAATTGCACCATGGTGGATGGCAGAATTTAATTTGAATTAACAAAACCTGGCATTGAAAGATATTCTTAGTAATGGTTACCATGGGCTACGATGGGATGTTTGGCAGAATGAGGCAACAAGTGATGTAAGACCCACCTTGTTGTTGAGATCTGTACCCTCTTTCTTTTATGCTTTCATAAATGGTGCGGCAAGATTCTCGCTATGTAGTGGTGAGTTGTCCATTTGATGGGGTTTATTTCTTGCTAAATGCTTTGTTGACAGCCTAAGTCACCTCATTAATTATTCAACCTTGTATCTCACCAAACAACTCAACAGTGAACTCAACCTGCCACTTGTTCCAAAAGAATTCCATGGTGGAAACTGGGTATCAACTTCTAAGGATATCTAAAAAGACACACACAACCAATATCCACAGACATTGGCATCTGACATGTGCCAGACTCTGAGAACCCACATGGCACAACTTACATCTTCAGATGCCTCTTGAGGGAAAAGCATGCCACCTGCTCCTGCATTCTCCTGTGACACCTGTACATTTTCTTTCTTGAATCCTAAGTGATCCACTTACATGATGATCATGTACTTTAATGCTGCATTGCTAACCGTGGGCTACACTGGCAACTATCATTGTCATGCTGCAGCAAGGACACTGCATCCAGTTCATGAACCAGGCCAAACTGCATCTCTGGATTCTTTGCTTGTTGTCATAGTGCTCACTCACTCTGAGCTTATCTGAATGTGTGCAGCATCCCTGTCTTGCATTGGCTTGCCTTGCTTTTTTGTATATTGTCGTACCTCAGTCAGGTCAAGGAGATCCCTGCACAGTAAGTCAACAGCAGCCTCCAGTATCAGTCCAGGCCCTGTTTGGTGCAGTCAAAGTCAAGAGTTTCTCCTCATAAGTGTTGAGGAGCTGAATGTCAGGCAGCCCACCACCCATCCTGATTCTTTCTACCATGCAGGAGGACCCTGCCTACAAAGAGGGGTGCTGATCTGTCCCTGTCTGCCATGTCCAAGACAAATGTCAGGAATGCTGTAGGGCAGCTCCAGTCGCCTTTCAAAGATGAAGAAGATGCAAGGGATGTCGGTGAATTCCTGGATATCCACTGAGAAGCAGATTTTTCCAGGAACAGTGTGTGATAAGATAGAGCAGAAATCAGATGTGGAAGATGCCATTGGGGCAGGCTAGGTAATTACTATGGCATGTTTGCTAAGATAGGGTGAGAGGACATACTAGGCCTCACAGTTAAAAAAAACCCTCCAAACAACCTGGTGCAACCAAATAAAAGTAAAGTTCAGCCCACTAAAACTATCACTTCTTGTTGTAAAAAAAGACCCATCGGTATCACTAATGTCTGTTAGGGAAGGAAATCTGTCATCCTTACCTGGTCTGGTCTACATGTGACTCCAGGCCCACAGCAATGTGATTGACTCTCAAGCAATATTTTCTCTAAACAATGTTATTGAAAGCTTTCCCCGTTTTAAACCCCCTCACTTTGGAATCTTAGGGGAATACATAGACGAATAACAGGAGGAGCAAAAAACCTACCTTGGAAAAATATTGAATTCAATATTCATATTGAAGAACATGCATCATAAATGATAAAAAAATTAAAACAGAGTGGAGGAGGACAGAGCCCTCCATGTGCAGATAGATACTTCATCCAGTGTAGCAGCAATAAATAATGAAAACCCTAAAAACAACTGATAAGTGACTTTGTTCCTGCGTTTGCATCAGGATGAGATTATGTTGACCCATATGGCCTACATAAATTGTTGTATGTGAAACATTTCCCACTGTTCCTAATAGGATGGATAGAATAAAATATAAATATGTGGAAGTTAGATGCAATTATTCAAAGACTGACAGATTGTTGTAGACAAGTGTATCAAAAGTAATGCAACTAAAGCAGTTAGATGGAGTTAATATACAAGTTATGGTCTAATTGAGTAACCAAAGCAGTTTGACTTTCTAAATGATTTGTTCCTGTTCCTATCTTTCTATGTCTCATCTGAAAGGTGGAACTTCTGACAGTGCCGCAGTCCCTCAGTACTGCACTGCAGAGCAAACAAAAATATGAACATTTTCCTATAAAGAAACAGAAAATCTATCTGCTTTCAAATATTTTCCAATGCAGGCTAATTGCTGCAAGAGAACAAATTGCAACCAAAAGGTACTTATTCATTAATTTGGGTGGCTTGTAGTTGCGTCAGTATATTTTTATGCCTGATTGTTCTCTCACAGTTGCTTCACTGCCCGGCTCCAGACTGCAGTCCAAATTACTTCCAGCCTCAAAATTACTCTGTGGAAACATGTTTTTCAGAACTTGATCACTCCCACTTGGGGATTGACTTCATCGCTCATGCCTTACAGCTTGGAATCAGTCCAATGAGAGCTAATCATTTAACTGTAGCTTAGATTAAAGGGAGAGAAATAAATAATTAGTACTGTGATTTTCAGAAGAGTTTTGTTTCTTTTATGGCGGAACTCTTACTCTTGGGAACCTTTTTTCTTGGAATGTTGCTTCAAAAATCAAAAGGCAAATGTGAAATTAAACTCAATAGAAAGATCAAATGGAGGAGGAGGCTGTTCCATTGAAATGATTTTGCTACTAGGCAAGATTTTACCACTGGTTTATATTATTGCTGATAACCCTTGCTCATATATTAAAGCCAACAGCAATAACTCACTACTTTGCAGAACCTTTAACATAGAAAAATATCGTAAGGCAGAGATACAGATTCATAATTAAAGTTTTAAAAAATGTACTTTGCTCTGAGTAGGAGATATTAGGAATTTTGACAAAGATGTGGGCTTTAAAGAGGAAAAGTGAGGCAATTCCTATTTGTGGTACTTGCACAGATGAGACACAGTCACAAATGGTGAATTGAAGTGATGGAAAGATGTGTAGGAGAGCGCATGTGCTTAGCAGAGTTTTTGCTGAATGATCGGCCACATTTTGGTTGCATCATTGATGATGTCAGATAACATCAAACTGGGATCTGAGAGAAAAAAGTTGGACTGGAGTCCTATGGAACCATGTCTTTCTGAGTTGTATCAATATCTAACAAATGTTCATAGTTTGCACTGGTATAGTTTTCATCCCTCATCTGTCAAAATATCCAGAACTTGGCTGTGATATTTACATATAGTGGCAACCATTTGTGAACTCTTGACCAAAGTTTCTAACCAATGCTCGTAACGGCAGGAAAGCTAAAGCTTGGCATAGCACAATCAAGAAACATGCACAGCAACAGTTGGAATTTTATATTTTACTCGAGTTCCACAACAGCTGACTAGAGGTGTACAGAGCTATGGAGAATGTCCTTGCCCTGTCTGAGTTCTACACCTCACAGGATACCTTGACCAAGTTACACACTGCAGAAGTCAGTACCACAGACTTCATTGATACTGAACCACCCCTGGACTTGCTCAAAAGCCAGAAAAGCATCAGGTCAATGTGCTCGTGTATATAATTAGCAACCGTGCTGATGATGTTTTAAGAAGCTGAGGGTTTGATGAAGAAGCTGCAAAATATTGAGAGGCGGTTGAAGACTTCAATTCATACTTCTGGTTTGAACAGAGGAAAATTGACAGACACCCAGGATTCTGCAGTAAATTTGTATTCCTTTTTATAACTCTTTATATTGTGCACCATTTAAGAGTGGGGTTGGGAGGATCCACAAAGTACCTACAATGAAACAGAGGGCATTTTGATAATCTTTAATCAGTGTGCCCATTGTTGTTTCAACACAAGGCACATGGATATTCCCATTGCTCTTGGTAAAAACTAGCTCACCGTCAAGCCTACTCAGTACTATTTATTGATGCATAGTGTTATTCTGCCACAACAAGCCTTTTATTCATACATAAGGAGCAAGAGGGTAACTAGAGAAAGGGTTGGCCCACTCAAGGACAAAGGAGGGAAGTTATACAAGGAAGCAGAGAAAATGAGTGAGATTCGTAATGAGTACTTTGCGTCGGTGTTCACTGAGGAGAGGGACATGACGGATGTTGAGGTTAGGGATAGACGTTTGATTACTCTAGGTCAAGTCAGCATAAGGAGGGGGGATGTGTTGGGTATTCTAAAAGGCATTAGGGTGGACATGTCCCCAGGTCCAGCTTGGATCTATTCCAGGTTTCTGAGGGAAGCAAGAGAGGAAATAGCTGGGGCCTTAACAAATATCTTTGCAGCATCCTTGAGCATGGGTGAGGTCCCGGAGGACTGGAGAGTTGCTAATGTTGTCCCCTTGTTTAAGAAGGGTAGCAAGGATAATCTAGGAAATTATAGACCGGTGATCCTGACGTCAGTGGTGGGGAAGCTGCTGGAGAAGATACTGAGGGATAAGATCTATTTACATTTGGAAGAAAATGGGCTTGTTAGCGATAGACAGCATGGTTTTGTGCAGGGAAGGTCATGTCTTACCAACTTGATAGAATTCCTTGAGGAAGTGCCAAAGTTGATAGATGGGGGAAGGGCTGTAGATGTCATATACATGGACTTCAGTAAGGCGTTTGATAAGGTTCCCCATGGTAGGCTGATGGAGAAAGTGAAGTTGCATGGGGTCCAGGGTGTACCAGCTAGATGGATAGAGAACTGGCTGTGCAACAGGAGACAGATAGTTTTAGTGGAAGGGAGTTTCTCAAAATGGAAAACTGTGACCAGTGGCGTTCCACAGGGATCTGTGTTGGCCCACTGTTGTTTGTGATATACATAAATGATCTGGAAGAAGGTATAGATTGTCTGATTAGCAAGTTTGCAGATACAACTAAGATTGGTGGAGTAGCAGATAGTGAAGGGGACTGTTGGAGAATGCAGCAGGAGGGTTGGGCAGAGAAATGGCAGATGGAGTTCAATCCAGGCAAATGTGAGGTGATGCATTTTGGCAGATCCAATTCAAGAGTGAACTATACGGTAAGTGGAAAAGCCCTGGGGAAAATGGATGCACAGAGAGATCTGGGTGTCCAGGTCCATTGTACCCTGAAGGTGGCAATGCAGGTCGATAGAGTGGTCAAGAAGGCATATGGCATGCTGTCATTCATCGGACGGGGTATTGAGTACAAGAGTTGGCAGGACATGTTACAGTTGTATAGGACTTTGGTTCGACCACATTTGGAATACTGCGTACAGTTCTGGTCGCCACATTACCAAAAAGATGTGGATGCTTTGGAGAGGGTGCAGAGGAGGTTCACCAGGATGTTGCCTGATATGGAGGGTGCTAGCTATGAAGAGAGGTTGAGCAGATTAGGATTATTTACATCAGAAAGACGGAGGTTGAAGGGGGACCTGATTGAGGTCTACAAAATCATGAGAGGTATAGACAGGGTGGATAGCAAGAAGGTTTTTCCCAGAGTGAGGGACTCAATTACTAGGGGTCACAATTTCAAGGCGAGAAGGGAAAAGTTTAAGAGAGATATGCGTGGAAAGTTCTTTACGCAGAGGGTGGTGGGTGCCTGGAACGTGTTGCCAGCGGAGGTGGTAGAGGCAGGCACGACAGCATCATTTTAGATGTATCTAGACAGATACGTGAATGGGCAGGGAGCAGAAGGATACAGATCCTTGGAAAATAGGTGACAGGTTTAGATAGAGGATCTGGATCGGTGCAGGCTTGGAGGGCCGAAGGGTCTGTTTCTGTGCTGTAATTTTCTTCATTCTTTGTTCTTTGTAACAAGGGACATTTCTTAGCTGTATGCCAAGATAGGCAGCCTTGAAAACGTGACCATGTGGTTGCCATGCTTATGCCACGCTCTGGAACTCTCACAAGTTTTCAACTGCTGCTTTTATACAAAGTGTTGGAATCCAATGAACAATTCTGGACTACTGATATAATAGCCAATGGCCACAAGACACCTTTTAAATTGAACACTGGAGAGGACACCTCCATTCTTTCATGTTGGTTCAAGCCTGAGTTTCTCCAGTCATCTGCACTTTTGAGTCCGTGGCCCAGGTAGCATTTGACTGAAGATATAAGCCCAGATAGATTTCCCTTGCATTACAAGGGAAAATAAATGACTGAAGGCCTTTGCGTGATCCACAATCCTCCTCACTGAGTCATGGAGCCTGCACAGATGTAAGACTTGTCTGCAAGGTGAATGGATTGAAGAAGCAAGACAGCCCACACAGCTTCAGAAGCAATTCACATGACTAGGAAAGCAGAGAATTGTTAATCAGATCACTCTAAAAGCAAATGCCAATCCAGTGTGTCTGTTCATCCCAAGAAAGGTTCTACACCTTCTCTTAGATAAAATCTAAAAGGAGGTTGAGGCCATGCTGTCACCAATCTATAGAATCCTTGCAGTGTGGAAACGGACCATTTGGCCCAACGAGTCCACAGCAACCCTTCAAAGAGCATTCTACCCCAAATCATTGTAAAGCTGCATTCCCATGGCTAATCCACTTAGCCTGCACATTATGGACAATTCAGAATGACCAACCCGCATAGTCTGCACACCTTTGGACTGTGGGACAAAACTAGAGCACCATGAGGAAACCCACGCAGACATGGGAAGAATATGCAAACTCCACACAGATAGTCACCCGAGCATGGAATTGAACACAGGTCCCTAGCGCTGCGAGGCAGCAGTGCCAACCACTGAGCCATTGTGTCACCCTGTGGTGAGTCATTCAACTCATTTCTCGGTGCTTTAGCGTGGTGTCTATACCTAAACCTAATTTTTAAAAAAATGCATTTATGTAGGCCTCATGCAGCTCAACAAGGATAAGGAATGAGAAATTTACTCATGGTATCCATTGATGAGATGTTGGCAAAGTTCACAGGGAGACCAATCTTTACAAAATTAGACGCGGACAGTGATTTTTAGTAACTCTTTCTAAATGATGCATCTAAAGTATTCACAACGCTTATTTTTCCCTTTGGAAGATATTGCTTTAATCATCCACCATTTAGATCACTACAACACATGAAATCATCATACACTCCATAACTGGCACAAAAACAGTATTCTCAGACTGTATTCCTGGCTCACAATCCAGACGGATCATAAACCATTGGTAACCCTCGTCACCACCAAAAAGCTGGGCAAGATGCCACACTGAATCCATTGATTTTGATTATGTCTGATATGGTTTGAGGCCCCACCATGGAATATGGCAAAGACAAACTCTGGACCATGGCTGACACTTTGTGCCTAGTGCCTGTGAGAGTGCCTACACCGAATGGTTTTAACATCTTTGAGGACATCATTGGGTCCTTTGTTTCCTAGTTGATCAAGTTCTACCCTGCAAACATTCAGAAATGGGAAAAAATTCATGCAGCTCTGAAAGCTCACATATATTGTACACAAGTATAGCAGCACTGTTTGATTGGATGGCCTGGAAAGTTCCTTATTAATTGCACTCTAAAAGAATACTTAAAGCAATGTCCTTATCTTAATATGCTGGATGACCTTTACATCTGCAAAGACTGTATTGTTGTTCACTGTGTCTTCTATTTGATCATGCCCACATCAGTGTCACAGGCTTTACAAGTGCTGAGCATGGTCTGCATTTCCATCTAGAATATTGAAGGCCATTGAAGATATGATCTCCAATTGTCCAACATGTATTACCCATAGATAAGAAGAATAGTGGTCTCATTCTTTTCCTCTTGCCTACAGAAGCACCATAGAAGGCATTTTCTTGAATTAATGGGTAAAACTTTTCTTATTGTCATTGCCTATTATTCCAGATGGCTCTAGGTCAAGATACTATATGACCTCACTTCAACTAGGCAATGGCCTAGTGGTTTTCTAGACAATTAATCCAGAGACACAGGTAACGTTCTAGGGATCTGGATTCAAATCCCACCGAGGAAGATGATGGAATTTGAATTCAATTTAAAAAATGAACTTTAGTGTTAATGATGATGAACTTAAAGTTGATTGTTGGGAAAAACCCATCTGGTTCACTAATTTCCTTTAGGGAAGAAAACTGCTATCCTTACCTAGTCTGACCTACATGTGACTCCAAACTAACAATGTAGTCGACTCTTGACTGTCCTTTGGGCAATTAGAGATGGATGATAAATATTGTTCTAGCCAGTGGCAGATACAACATATAAATGATTTTTTTTAACCAAGTTACCACTGTGTTCAAAGTGACACACGGGATGATCATTTCAGTCAACAGCCACCCGGTTCACTAATTATTGTTTCAAACACTTTAGTGAATCTTTTGATTATGTATGTATCGCTAGTTCACATTGATACCCACAAACTGATGGTGGGATGGTGAATGGGTTGCCTGTGCAGTCCAAGACCTGTTGGAGAAAAATGATGGCATCGAATTGGCCTTGCTTGGTTATTGGTCCACATCTTTACGCAACAGCCTGACTCCATTGGAGCTCCTAATGGGTAGGGAGGTTACAATTTTGGTTTTTAAATTTCTCGGATACACGTTAACCAGAAATCACAGAGGCTGGCTTTCACAAGGTCTGAAAGAAGAAGGATCATTACTGTGCAAACAGTGCTATCACCTTCAATTGCCACCTAATGGTACAGGAAGTTGAAGCACTCTGCTGTAGGGAGTTTCTCTGTGTTTGGAGCCAGAACTGACCCGGTTGAGTATTGAGTCTTTTGGTTCATTCTCATTCTTATTTCATCGACACTGACCTCAACATCCTCAGATGCATCAGATCGACATTGGTATCAATGAACAAGTGGCCCTTGCAAGCCTTGGATTGACCATCAATATGATGGGAAGATAAGCCAAACACCTCAGTGTGCTGTACATATTGCCCTCCAGTATTCTTATATTTGTTCCAAGAGAAACAAAGGGATGGTCAGGCAGATTCATTATTCCACTGCAGCACCTTCCTCTCTGACATTGAAAACCTGACAGTGACTTCATGGTGGATGAAGGGGAAGAGGACTAGAATAAAAATCTAAAGAATTAATTGTTAGAATGAAAGATTTGTAGGGAGCTGTAGCATGATCAGGTAATAACTGTTATGCTGTTGGTAAAATGCAGTGATATCAGATGCTGTCAGATCACATGTAGCCAGGACTTGAGGGACCAAGGTTCTAATTGCATCCTGCTTAAGCCTCACTTCTTAAGTAAAGCAAATAGTTAACACGTGCTCTTTAGTTTGCAATGTTAGGAGTTCCAATCTGCATCTGTCTAAATTATCCAGAACCCAATTGTGACACTTACGTAGCCATCACCTTCTCAAGGCTTACTAACAATGGACAATGAGTACTGATCTCGACAGCATTGACCTAGTCTCACGAACAAATGAAAGCAAATCCGTATACTGGTATTTTGATTGTAAATCTTTTACAATGCAATACAATTTTTATGCATCCCAAATTGTCATTTATCCCAGGCTGCGATGCCTGAACCAGCACACAGACTAACCTCGAGGGACCTCCAGTTGCTTTGAACAGAAACTTTTGTACAAATATGTCAGGCTGAATTTTTACGCTTTGTGAAACATGAGAATGAAGGTGGATGGGATCCAAATATGCCAGCACCAGCCATATGTCAGATTCCCAACTTTATTCCCAGTGGCAACCTTATTTGCCAAGACAGGCTCAGGGGTAGTAGCTCTGCCTGCCACCACCAGGCAAGTAGTCAATTAGGCTCATGAATGGCCTTGTTAATAGGAAGGAAAGGTGACCAACTGGAATTTTCCAGTCATCTTGTAGTTTCCTGATTACCTGGAGTGTGAATGCAGTAACAGGCCAGGGTGCCAGTGCTCCAGGGAGGCTACTAGAGCCTAGGCACCAGTGCAGGTAAAGACTGCGCTGAACCACCCTGTGGTGGCCTAACTGCTTTTTCTGTACTTTCACACAATTTAACAAATAATTAAAGTGAGAGGGCACCTCCGTGTGGAAACATGTTCTCTTAGTTATTGATGTGGAGGATCTCAGGTTGACCCTTCAGGTTGGGAGGGCCTGCCCAGTGCCCTCAATTAGACGGTGGACCTGATTGCATGGCAATGAAATGGATTCCTCCATCAAATTTCTCATGAATGATTGTTTCTCCACCAGGATGCGATTGGGAACCAAAACTTGGGTGGCTTGGTGGCATAGTGGTTAGTGCTGCTGCCTCACAACACCAGGGACCTGGGTTCAATTCCAGCTTTGGGTGACTGTGTGGAGTTAGCATATTCTCCCCATGTTTGAGTGGGGTTCTGTTGGGTGCTCCAGTTCTGTCCCACAATCCAAAGATGTGCAGGTTGGGTGGATGGGCCAGGCTAAATTATCCCATAGTGTCCAGGGATGTGCAGGCTAGCTTTGGTAAATGTGGGGTTACAGGGGTTTGAGGAGTTCTTCAGAGAGTCAGTGCAGATGTGAAGGGCCAAATGCCTCTTTTGGCACTGTGGGGATTCTATGATATGACTTCAGCTTTATATCCCTCTTCTGTCCAGATTTTAACTTGGAGCAATAGATGACCATTTGGCCCAATCAAGTTTAACTGCTGGATCTCATTGAAATGGTCTAACTTTAATTTCTACCTGAGCTACATGTGAATGATGTGAGGCTTCTGGGAGTGAATGTTACCATATTCATAACGACCACAATGTAAGCAAGATACGATTATCAAAGGAATTCTCTACTGTAGGATTTTAACAGCGTCTGGACACTTAAAGCCATCAATAAGCAATGGAGATCGTCATTTCAGTACAAAGAGATTTATAGAAAGAGTAGACCAGGTACAAAACTTTGTTTAGTAGTAGCATCTCAATAAATAGGATGTTGCATTAGGATAACGATGGTTTCTTACCGATAGTAGGATAAAAAAGCCATTTCTATTCTTGAGACATTGTAAGGCATTTTACAGTCAATCCTGTCTTGAAATGTAGCTGCTGTTGTAATGTACACAAGCAGATGAACCAATTTGCACACAGCAATTTCCACATAAACAGCAAGGAAATAAGCGATAAAGGCCTATGATTTTTATTGCTGTAGAATAACAGTTCAGTGCTGGCCATAACAGCAGCAAAACACCTCGACTCTTCTTAGAAATATTGCCATGGGATTCTTTATACTCCTCCAATAGGGAAAACCCGGATGTGTCTTTCTCAGTATTGCATGAAACATCAATTAACATTTATGTTATATGTTACTTCTGGAAAGGCTTTTAATGTGTTTTTTTGGAATGTGGCAAGGCTGGTATGTATTACTGAATTCCAACAATCTGTGTAAGATGTTGTGCGGGTGGCTTTTTCCTGAATGGACGCTGTTTAGGTTGATAGTTCTAGGATATTAACCAGCAATGATGAAGAAACAAAAATATATATTCAAATCAAAATCTTATATCACTTGGAAGTGAACTTGGAACTCCTTGTTTTTCGGTAAAAATGTTTTCTGCCCTTGAGTATCAAGAAGATCATGGTGAAATGTTTCAGCGCTTGTTATTTAAGGGAGGCAATGGCCTAATGGTATTATCACGAGGCTATTAATCCAGGAATCTCAATTAATCTACTGGGGACCCAGGGTCAAATCCCACCATGGCAGATTCCTTAATAATCTGGAATTAAGGAACAATTGATGACCATAAAACCATTGCCAATTGTTGGGAAAACACCCAACTGGTTCATTAATGCCCTTCAGGGAAGGAAACTGCTATCCTTACCTGGTCTGGCCTACATGCGACTCCAGACCCACAGCAATGTGGTTGACTCTCAACTGTCCTGGGAAATAGCCGAGCAAGCCATTCAGTTCAAAGGCAATTAATTGCTGGCCAGCCAATGAAGCCTATGTCCCATGAGTGAATATAAAAATGTTACAGGTCATGCACATTGTGACTGTAGTTCACAAAACAGAAAAGGTGAGTAGTGAGCCCAATTAAATGAGAGATAGCCAAGCAAATTGTATTGTTACAGATCAAGCTTCATTGAGAACTATGCTGACTATACCTATTCCATCTCATCACTTCAGCATGGAAACAAATTCTAAGCCAAGCAGGTTCGTTTTGACCTGCGCATATAACCTGAGAAAGCAGTTTCATGACCTGAAGCATTTCATTTTACTCTTATTTTAATTCTAACTACACTTCCACAGTAAATAGTTTTATCATACAAGAAAGCTCTGATTCACAACAACATGTGGAAGGCATCAAAATGTGTTGTCAGGATTCAGCAGTGACTTATTACACACGAGGTGTATGTTTCAGTTGAAAAATGACTCTTTCGCTTAGTTTGCTCTCTTTGCAATCACCCACCAACCTTCCCTCCTACCCCCAGCAAAATGTACTTATGTTTGTACTCTCATTGTATGGTTTGCACATGACAGTTATCTTAATTCGCTGTGGAAAAGGTTTGCTGTAGTTTGATTGCAGTGACTTTTTCGCTAAGTAGTTCATCCAGAATCTTCTGCTTCCAGCGTTCTTTGCTCAAAGGTAGATCTGACCCATGATGCCACCATTTTCACCAAGGGTAGGGCAAGGTGACAGGTCTCAAACCCAGCTCAGCTAGATTGGGGTTTCCTCCACTGTTGGCAGAAATATCATTTGCATCTGACATCCAATAAACAGAACTGCCCAAGGCAGGGTTTCATGAGATTGTGAATGCCAGGCCAGCATTTTTTGTCCATCCCTAACTGCCCAAAGCAAACCACATTGCTGTGGGTCTGGAGATACATGTAGGCCAGACCAAGTAAGGACAGCAGTTTCCTTCCTTAAGGGTATTAGTGAAGCAGTTGGGTTTTTTCCAACAATCAACAATGGCTTCTCAGTCATCATTCACTCTTAATTCCAAAATCATTTTTTTAAAATTTCAAATTCCACCATCTGCCATGATAGGATTCAAACTCACAGCCCTAGAACATTACCCGTATCTCTGAATTAATAGCCTAGCAATAATACCACTAGGCCATCATCTTCCCTAAATTGCAGTGGTAATGTACACTTTTTACTTGCATGTTGCGGCCTGGAATTATGAATGATAGTGGTGGATGTCAAAATTCTTTCCATCATATTGCCGATCCCTCCTGTTGTTACCATCTTCCATTGGTACATGTTGGATGGATTGCAAGTTTATACTCCACCCATTTCCTGTGTGATGAACACAACTTTCTTAGTCATCGAGGGAGGAACTTGAACCCTGAGCCTCTGGCTCAGAGACAGGGACACTGACCAGTATGTCACAAAACCTCATCTACCGTGTAAGAAGTGACATTATTGTAATTAGTGATAATCTGCCATTTGACTCCACATGGTCTGGAAGTAAAACCAGTGGTACCAGCCTTGCCACTATTCTTGCTGGTACTTCCGCCTTGATTGCTATATGCCAACGGTTCAGCCATGGCCCAGTTGGAGCACACTCACATCTTATTCAGCCCTATTTAGGTAAGGGTAGCATGGGATATGTGACAAAGGTGGTTAAATAGATTTGATATAGAATCAACCATGACCTGATTGAACAGAGAGGCAGACTTGAAGGGTTGAATGGCCTCCTTCACTTCCTGTAGAGCTTGCTGTGTACAAATTAAGTACTAGGTTTTCTTGCATCGCAAAAGTGACTACATTTCAAAAATATCTTACTGGCTGTTAAGTCCTCTGACACATTCTGAGATCATGAATGGTGTTAAATAAATACAAGTTCATTCTTTCTTCTTATCTTGATGACAACATCAAATGCAGAACTTTAGAATCATATTTGCTAAACACTTTGTGGGCATCCAGTCTACGTAGAGTGGTAAAAACAACTAATGCTAGTGATCACAGCAGGTCAGACAGCATCCCTGAAGAAAGAGAAAGCTAATGCTTCGAGTCAAGATGACTCTGATGAAGACTCGAAACATTAGCTTGCTCTCTCTTCAGGGATGCTGCCTGACCTGCTGTGATCTCCAGCATTTGCTGTTTTCAGTACAGATTCTGGCACCTGCAGTAATTTGCTCCATTACACAGAAGTAGCTGATTGTCTGTTCCTTTCTCTCCAAACTATTGCAAGTTACTTTCTCAGAATACAAAGCTACTAAAACAAGAAAGTATATTGATTGATAGTTTTAGCATGAGCAGATTGAGATAGCTGCGGTGGAGAGCAGGACTGCCTTGAGCCAGCAGTAGTCCTGCGAGTTCTGCAAGTACTGAGGAAGGGTCACCAGACCTGAAATGTTAACTCTGATTTTTTTCTTCATAGATGCTGCCAGACCTGCTGAGCTTTTTCAGCAACTTCTGTTTTTGTTCCTATAGTAATTCTGCTACCATTGGAAAATCCTAGTCAATCTCTTTAATAACATGAATTGGTCTTACTATATCTCAGAAAAAGAGTGTAAAAAATTTGTAATCTCCATTATCCCAAAACCACATGTATGGCCCAAGTACAAGTTAAAACATGTTTTACAGCCTACATCATAGATGTTCTAAGTATTAAAGTGATCATTCCTCCAAAATGGGAACTAAATGAGAGGAAAGTTTCCATTGCATAACATTCAGGACTGGGGAATAGTTTTCTGCAGTGGAATTGTATTCAAGGTTCAAGATTCAGTTCTTGTTTGAGATGTTACATCTTTGAATTATGCAACCAGATTGGTCAATATCAGAAATGGAGCTCCATCCCCGCCTCTTCGACTTGTCTGCCTCCTCTCCACCTATCC
>JAHRHZ010000029.1:16339438-16360962 GCA_024137785.1 Ginglymostoma cirratum
CCTGCAGCCTTCGGGTGGCATCACTGTGGCATTGCAGGAGGCCCAGGTTGGACATGTCGTCTGAGGAATGGGAGGGAGAGTTGACATGATTCGTGACTGGGAGGTGCAGTTGTTTGTTGCGAACTGAGTGCAGGTGTTCTGCAAAGCGGTCTCCAAGCCTCCGCTTGGTTTCCCTGATGTAGAGGAGGCCACAACGGGTACAGCGGATGCAGTATACCACATTGACAGATGTGCAGGTGAACATCTGCCTGATGTGGAAAGTCTTCTTGGGGCCTGGGATTGGGGTGAGGGAGGAGGTGTGGGGGCAGGTGTAGCACTTCCTGCGGTTGCAGGGAAAAGTGCCGGGTGTGTTGGGGCTGGAGGGGAGTGTGGAGCGGAGGGAGTGGTCCCTCCGGAAAGCAGATAAGGGTGGGGAGGGAAAAATGTCTTTAGTGGTGGGGTCAGATTGCAGATGGTGGAAGTGTCGGAGGATGATGCGTTGGATCCGGAGGTTGGTGGGGTGGTACGTGAGGACGAGGGGGATTCTTTTTTGGTTATTATTGCGGGGACGGGGTGTGAAGGATGAGTTACGGGAAATGCGGGAGATACGGTCGAGGGCGTTCTCAACCACTGTTGGGGGAAAGTTGCGGTCCTTGAAGAATGAGGACATCTGCCTAAAGGCCCTCCGCTTCTTCCTGTCCCGCAGAACTGACCAATCCCCCTCCACCGACACCCTCATCCGCTTAGCCGAACTCGTCCTCACCCTCAACAACTTCTCTTTCAATTCCTCCCACTTCCTACAGACAAAGGGGGTGGCCATGGGTACCCGCATGGGCCCAAGCTATGCCTACCTCTTTGTAGGTTACGTGGAACAATCCCTCTTCCGTACCTGCACTGGCCCTAAACCCCACCTCTTCCTCCGTTACATTGATGACTGTATCGGCACCTCCTCGTGCTCCCACGAGGAGCTCGAACAGTTCATCCACTTCACCAACACCTTCCACCCCAACCTGAAGTTCACCTGGACCATCTCCAACACTTCTCTCTCCTTCCTGGACCTCTCTGTCTCCATGTCAGATAACCACCTAGAAACCGATGTCCATTTCAAGCCCACTGACTCCCACAGCTACCTGGAATACACCTCCTCCCATCCACCTTCCTGCAAAAATGCCATCCCCTATTCCCAATTCCTTCGCGTCCGCCACATCTGCTCCCAGGATAAGACATTCCACTACCGTACATCTCAGATGTCCTCATTATTCAAGGACCGCAACTTCCCTCCCACAGTGGTCGAGAACGCCCTCGACCGTTTCTCCCGCATTTCCCGTAACTCATCCCTCACACCCCGTCCCCGCAATAATAACCAAAAAAGAATCCCCCTCGTCCTCACGTACCACCCCACCAACCTCCGGATCCAACGCATCATCCTCCGACACTTCCGCCATCTACAATCTGACCCCACCACTAAAGACATTTTTCCCTCCCCACCCTTATCTGCTTTCCGGAGGGACCACTCCCTCCACGACTCCCTTGTCCGCTCCACACTCCCCTCCAGCCCCACCAAACCCGGCACTTTTCCCTGCAACCGCAGGAAGCGCTACACCTGCCCCCACACCTCCTCCCTCACCCCAGTCCCAGGCCCCAAGAAGACTTTCCACATCAAGCAGATGTTCACCTGCATATCTGGCAATGTGGTATACTGCATCCGCTGTACCCGTTGTGGCTTCCTCTACATCAGGGAAACCAAGCGGAGGCTTGGAGACCGCTTTGCAGAACACCGGCGCTCAGTTCGCAACAAACAACTGCACCTCCCAGTCGCGAACCATTTCAACTCCCCCTCCCATTCCTCAGATGACATGTCCATCCTGGGCCTCCTGCAATGCCACAGTGATGCCACCCGAAGGCTGCAGGAACAGCAAATCATTCAGCCTGGGAACCCTGCAGCCCAATGGTATCAATGTGGATTTCACAAGCTTCAAAATCTCCCCACCCCCAACCACATCCCAAAACCAGCCCAGCTCATCTCCGCCTCCCTTACCTGTCCTTCCTCTCACCTATCCCCTCCTCCCACCTCAAGCCCAACCCCCATCTCCTATCTACTAACCTCATCCCGCCCCCTTGACCTGTCCGTCCTCCCTGGACTGACATATCTCCTCCCTACCCCCCCACCTGCACTCACCTTTACTGGCTCCATCCCCGCCTCTTTGACTTGTCTGCCTCCTCTCCACCTATCCTCTCCTCTATCCATCTTCTATCCACCTCCCCCTCTCTCCCTATTTATTTCAGAACCTTCTTCCCCTCCCCCATTTCTGATGAAAGGTCTAGGCCCGAAACGTCAAGCTTTCCTGCTCCTACGATGCTGCTTGGCCTGCTGTGTTCATCCAGCCCTACACCTTGTTATATCAGATGCATTCTTCCTGTGTTTACCATGTCAGGCCCTGTTAGAATGTTATGGTTTCGATGAGATCCCTCTTCATGCATCCAATCATCCATGAATATATTCCTAATCGTTCCAACCTCTCTTTATTGTCAGTCCTGGCACTCCAGAAGAACAGCCTAGGATTCAGGAAAGATAATGTACAGGTGCCACAGGAGAATGCAGGAGCAGATGACACACTTTTCCCTCATGAGAAATCTGAAGATCAAATTACAATAACTCCCACCAGACTCTCTTCATGCCTCAACCCTGCAATCCCAGGAATCAGCCTGGTAAGCTTTCATTGTACACCCTCCCTAGCCAAAACATGGGCTTTGTCATACTCAGAGACAAATTTCTGCGAGGTGTCATTGGTAGGTAGCATGGCAACTCACCTGCAAGCAACAAGTGGCCACCTGAAGTAAATAAAGGCCTAATGAGTGCTATTGGAGAAGGCTTCTGTGTGGTTCCAGATCACTACATGCAGTTGTGGATAGTTTAACTGTCTGAAGGCAACTTCCCAGCAATTAGTCAATGTTCTGCAGGATTGGCAGTGTGGGTAAGACACAGGACTCCAGGCAGACTTAGAGGCCCATTTTGCATGCTTGTGTTCAGTAGCGCAAAGACCATTTTTTATTTGGCCCCCAGCTTTAGAATCTGCCCACTGTCATTAATGTTGCAACTCGCCCTCAGACCTCTAATTGGCCAAATTGGGGTAAATCACAGGTATGGGATTGTTTCCCAAACAGTGTGGACTCCTGATTCACCCCCCCTTTGATCTTGACAGAAGGGGCCAGAAGCCCACCTAGGAAATCCTTCCCAATGACTGACCTATAGTCAGGACAGCAACAAATTGGAGCAGAAGATAGAACACGTATTTGACAAGTACAGAATTAGGGAAAGTTGGGGGTAAAGTGTAAGAACCAAATTGAAGCTCTGAGATAGGAATGTTAGGAGAGATCAAACGACAACAGGATGGTTCAAGTAGGAGTAATCAGGAATTATAGGAACATCAGATAGCCTTTCCTCACCATGTCCAATGCATTACAAAAGAAAACGAGAAAATGTATAATATTATATGCACCTGTTGATCTTCTCCTGATTTACTCAGAGCAGTGTCCAGAAGACCAACCTTTAATTACTGGTAGATCCAGGGTAATCTGGGAGGGTTGGCAACCTAGAATGTTTTGTAATGAGTTCAACAGCATTCAATACTGTGTTCGGCTCTGGTCTCCCTACTATGGTAAAGATATTGTTAAACTTGGAGGGTGCAAGAAGATATTCAAGCATGTTGTCAAGATCGGAGGGTTTGAGATATAGGGAGAGGCTGAATAGGCTGGGGCTTTTTTCTCTGGAGTGTCGGTGGCTGAGGGGTGACCTTATAGAAGTTTATAAAATCATGAGGGGCATGGATAGGGTGACTAGGCAAGGTGTTTTCCCCAGGGGAGGGCAGTCCAAAGCTAGAGGGCATAGGTTTAAGGTGAGAGAGGAAAGATTTGAAAGGGGCCTAAGGGGCAACTTTTTCACAAAGAGGTTGGTGCATGTATGGAATGAGCTGCCAGAAGAAGAGGTGGAGGTTGCTACGATTAGAACATTTAAAAGGCATCTGGATGGGTACATGGATAAGAAGGGTTTAGAGGGATATGGGCCAAATGTTGGCAAATGGGACTAGATTAATTTAAGGTATCTTGTCGGCATGGACAAGTTGGATCAAGGGTTCTGTTTCTATTCTGTACACCCCTATGACTCTATTATGGTAGGTTATTGCTTTCTCATCCCTATGCCATTTTCAAGGTGTTATTTCCCCATTTTCCGGTGGGTGCAAGGGCCGGAAATTGACCTTCTAAGTAACTAAGAGACAAGTAAGTTTACCGATGTTACCAGGCAAGAATGACAAGGGTAAATGCAATTTGTTGACATCAAACTGAATTCTTGGCATGTCAAGCAAGACTTCTATTTCGAAACTTTTTTTATTTTTCAAGACCTATATTTTACCTATGGCTGTCAGAATATATTGTTCAGGGTAATTTGTTGCATTGCAGCAATGAATGAAACTTATTTGTCATTTCACATGATGACAGAAAATCTTTGGAAACCTCTCTGTAACCAATTACAATGAACCAATTCAAGTAGACAAAGAAACTGCACTTCACATCATCAGGAAGTTCCTTTGGCAATGTATAGCCAACGAAATATTGTGGAAGTGTAGTCACTGAGATAGTCAATGCACAGAGATAGCTCCCACAATAGCAATGAGTTAATAAATAGATAACCAGGGGCAGTAGTGGAAACACCCCTCCCATTCTGTAAATAATGCCATAGGATCTATTATGTCTACCTGAGAGATGTCCTTGTCTAATATCTCATGCCAGCATGTGGGACAGTGCTGTTCTCCCTCTGTACTGCACTGGAGTATGTTCAATGTTATTGACAGCTTGAACCCACAGCCTTTCACACTCAAAGATGAGGGTATTCATCTGTACCATGGCTGATATTAGTCATAAACTAAGTTTGAAACTGAGGTGAATCCACATTCTAAAGATAATTAATCTTTTATGACGTGATTCACTGATTACATAAACTGGTAGGGCTATTGCTGCTCAATGATACTGTGATCACTTTGCTGGGTAAAATCTCAATATGTGAAAGTATGACATGGGCATCCAAAATCATCAACACAACTATGAAACTGTCATTCTGCCCATCAATTTGTTATCACTGTCTATAGTCAACACTTAGTTATACATAGACCGCAGGAGGCTTGTTATACATAAGCATGACAATTTATTGAATGTAGCCTTCTAACTATAGCAGATTAAGACTTTACATAAGGCTCCTACACAAAATCATCTTGCAATAGTTCTAGTTATGTGACCTTACATCATGAATGATGTAGAATATTTTGTATACATATTATCATTGCCACATTATATTAAAGTCATAGTGGTGAAGATTCACAATATGTTATTTGGAAACTTGGGTTCTAAAGTGGCAAAACCATATATAGCTTCAAGTTTTATTTGTATTTCTATATCATGTGTGTTAAGAAAGGAAGGGCATATTTTTAGCTTTATTTTTGAATTCTATGAATGGTGAAATGCTGTCTGTAGTTTGTTTGATGTATCTAAATGAAGTCCTCGAAACATTTGAACCGTATTGTTAAGTGCATTAGTAACAAATGTAGAAGACAAAAGAAATTGGGCTGTTGTCCAGCAACAAGGTGTCATATGACATGGGGAGACAGAAGCAAGTTAATTAAGAAAAGTAGAGTGTGTAGCTTCTTTCACAAAGAAGCAGGCCATTCAAAAAGAAAAGGCCCGTAGAAGCAAGCGTTCTATTTAGCAGTTGCTATGATAGTCAGGGCAAAAAAAAGTTCAGATTGGTTTAGAATTTTGTAACAGAAAAGCTCCAAAAACAGAAAGCTATGAAAGAGGAGTTCAAGGAAACCATGTTAAGAAATAAGTGAGCTGGGTTAGCAGTTTGTTCAAGGGTTTCAGGAAGAGACTTTAGCTGTATAAGATAACATTGAGTGAATGCATAAATTTGCTGACAAGAAACTGATTACAACAGTGCTAATTAAAGTTGGAGTCAAGGACACTATGCTTTGTATATCTGTAAGGTTGATGCGAAGGTAAAAGATTTGAATCTCAATTTCTAATATTTGTCATAATACCATTCTTGTATGGCATAAAATAGTTCTTCTTATGTTTTTGTGTGTAATAATCTTTGACATTCTTTTGTTAAAAGTGAATTGCAGCCTCATCACAGGTAACAAATAGCTTAAATAAAACTTATGATCCACTGAGCTAAGTTCCACTTTTGGATCAGACTTGCCAGTAGTCCCATCATCTGTCAACGGGGCAGCAACCAATGTAATGCATATATTGCATATCTTTTATCATCACTGCACAGTCCCTGATAATCAGTGCAGAGGCAGAATCACCAATGCGAGACACTAAAGAAAACTGGTTAGTGGTGCCTGTGGACAATGTGACAGAGAGTTGGCTGTTAGTGAGATAGCATGCCCACACCTCTCGGAGTAGCAATAGAGTGGACACCGCCAGGAGGAAGAAGAAGTGGGACTGGCCAAAGAAGACATGGTGTAATAAATTCGACGAGGACCTCCAAGACACCACAATAGATTGTGAAGGGTCGGGACCCATGGCAGAGTCATGCTGCCTTTGCTCTACACAACACTGGAGGAATTCAGTGTAAGGGCTGTTAACTGAAAACTAACTTCTATGAAAGGTAAGAAATTTGTTCAGTTCTAAGGGATTGGAAAATAGCAACAGTTACATAAAAGAACAGAAAATTTTGTAGGTCTTGCTGATCAAGGAGGTTATGCTGAACTTGAAAAAGACAGTAGTTGATCCTCAGGCCTGGCGTGTTGGGTATTGTTTCCATACACCACACTTCAGGAAGGTTGTGAGCTCATTACTAAGTGCAGAAGAGATTTAAAAGAATGGTTTCACAGATAAGAAACATCACTTACAGTAATAGATTGAGGAATGTTTTTAATTCATTCATAGGATGTGACATTGCTGAGGGCAGAGGGTAGTTAGGATTCAACAATATTGCTGTGGGTCTGAAGTCACCCAGCGGTCAGTCAGGGTAAGGATAGCAGTTTCCTTTCCTAAAGGACGTCGATAAACATAGAACATATTGAACACAGAACATAGAGCAGTATAGCACAGTACAGGCCCTTCAGCCCATGATGTTGGGCTGACCTATTATCCTACTAAGATCAATCTACCCTGCATATCCCACATTATAGCATTATCCATGTGCCTATCCAAGAGTCGCTTAAAGTCTCTAAAGTATCTGACCCACTACCACTGCTGGCAGCGCATTCCACACGCCCACCACTCTCTGTGAGAAGAACCTACCTCTGATATCCCCCCTATACCTTCCTCCAATCACCTTAAAATTATGCCCCCTCATAATAGTCATTTCCGCCCTGGGAAAAAGTCTCTGACTATTCACTTTATCTATGCCTCTCAGCATCTTGTACACCTCTATCAAGCCACCTCTCATCCTTCTTCACTCCAATGAGAAAAGCCCTAGCTCCCTCAACCTTTCATGAGACCTGCCCTCCAACCCAGGCAGCATCCTGGTAAATCTCCTCTGCACCCTCTCTAAAGCTTCCACACCTGTCCTGTAATGAGGTGTCAAGAACTGAACTAGATGGGTTTCTCCTGACAGTCAATTCATGGTCATCATTAGACTTTTAATTCCGGTTTTTTATTGAACTGAAATTTCACCATTTGCCATGGCAAGATTCAAACCTGCGTCCTCACAATATTGCCTAAGCCTTTGGTTTAATAATACAGCAATAATATCACTAGGCCATTGCCTCCCCATGTCTACAGGTTTTGGTCTAATAAATGAACGCGTTGTCCTTGATGGGGGAGGTAACGGCCTAGTGGTATTATCACTAGACTATTAATCCAGAAACCTAGGTTATGGCAAATGGTGGAATTTGAATTCAATAAGAAGTCTGGAATTAAGAGTCTAATGATGATGATGATACGATTGTCAACTGTCAGAAAAACCTATCTGATTCATTAATATTCTTTCGGGAAGGATATCTGCCATCCTTACCTGGTCTGACTGATATGTCATTCCAGACCCTAAGCAATGTGGTTGACTCTTAACTTCCCTCTGGGCAGTTGGGGATGGGCAATAAATTCCAGGCGAGCCAGCGATGCACACATCCCATGAATAAGTTTTTAAAAATGTAGAATGAGGCAATTTGCGAAAAAACATCCAATTACCATGCTTTATCAGTCAGCCTGATCAGTTATTCTTTGGTCCATGGCTTGCAATCCTTCATTTCCCAACTAATTAATTCCAAGTATCTCCAGTCAATAATTCAACACAATTTTATAAAAGTATGTAGAAATTACCTACCCTTGACAAGTTTAGACTGTGTTAATAGTTGGGACTGCTTTCCATAGTGAGGGGTAGGCTCAAAGAAGATTTGGTATAAGCATTCAAAATTATGAGGGGTCTGGACAGAGTAGATAGAGAGAAACTATTCTCACTTGTAGAAGGATCAAGAATGAGAGGGTACAGATATGAAGTCATCTGCAAAAAAGCAAATGCAATTCAGGAGTGAGTAGTCATGGTCTGGAATGCTCCGCCTGAAAGTGTGGATGAAGCAAGTTCAATAAAGGCATTGAAGAGGAAATTATTATATTCAAATAATAATCTTATATCCAGGGTTACAGGGAAAAGGCAGGACAATGCATTAACTCATAATGCTCATTCAGAGAGCCAGTATTGACACAGAGGGCTAAATGGCCTACCGCACTGCCACAATTCTGTAAACTCTATGATCGTCAACCTGAATTCCCACTATCCATTGATGACTGCAAAACCACTTTGGAGGATTGGGCCTGCATGGGGATATGGTGGCTCAGTGGGTAGCACTGCTGCCTCATGGCACCAGTGACCCAGGTTCAATCCCAGCCTTGGGTGACTGTCTCTGTGGAATTTGCACATTCTCCCTGTGTCTTCATGGGTTTCCTTTGGGTGCTCTGGTTTCTTCTCACAGTCCAAAGATATGCACGTTAGGTGGATTGACCACGATAAATTGCCCTAGGGATGTGCATGCTCGGTGGGTTAGCTCTGTAAATGCAGGGTTATGAGGAGAGGGTGGGGATGCTGGATCAGGGCGGGATGCTCTTTGGAGGGTCAGTACAGACTTAATGGGCCAAATGGCATCTATCTGCACTGTAGGGGTTCTAAGATTTAGAATATGGGAAGCTTCTTCTAAAATAGCATTGCAAATTAATCAAAGAATCTTGTGTATGTGCTATGCTAGCTATGGCCTAATGGTAATACTGTCACCTCTGAGGTAGAAGATTATATGTTCAATCCCTTCTCCAGAGATTTGATCGTGGAACCTTTGCTGACACATCAATACTGCAGTATTGAGGATTGGAATACCTGAATTTTGAATAAGGCGGTAAACTAAGTCATCTCAAAAGATTTTAGAGGACCCCACAGCATGATGCCAACAAGAGAGCAAGGGAGGTCTCCCAGTGTCAGTTTTACCATAGGGTTATGTTTTAAAAACTCTTGGCCGAGATGAGGGTTTATGGGGGGACCTTAAAAGAGCTAAAAGTGATGGAGAGGCAGAGGGGTTTACAGAGAACATTTCAGGTGCCAAAGGTGAGGCAAGTGGTACAGTTGGTAATAATGGCAGCAAAAGGGATGAAGAAGGCGATGAGGGCGGAGGATGTTGGGGGAAAAGCAATGGAACAACTTGAGCATCAGGATAAGAAATTTAACTCGGAAGTGTTGCGAGAACAGGAGTCAGCAAGGGAAGGGTTGATGTATGTATGGGACTGCATGAGTTAGGATACATGCAGGATAGTTTTGAATATACTGAAGTTCACAGAGGATAGGAGTCTATCCATGAGGCACAGTTATATTTAATTCAGAGGCAGCAGGGAAATGTCCTTCCACATATAGCTCATGTTTCAGAATCATTCCTGTAGCATACCCTAAATACAATATTGAGTGACAGATTTTGGTTATGTCAGGGTTGTGGAGGAATGTCAGGCAAGTCAAAATCAATCACAAATTAGTCATGATCTGATTGAATGATGGAATATTTTCAGATAGTGGAAGTGCCTCCTCCTGTTCTTATGTTCTCTCGAAGGAGGATTCATTTTTATGCCTGAAGATAAATTAAGCTACCAGAATCTGTGGTGTTGAAATGATCAACAGGGCCTTGTTACTCCTCTTCAACTGTCTTTTCTTAATCTTTATCCAAGAGGCATATGATATGTTCTGATCGAATGTTGACCTGAAGGGCTTTATTAGGTCCTCTGTCTTCTTTGCCAGTGAAACTTGCAACAAAGATCAACATTATTCTAATCCAACTTCAGGTGATTGTCATTGACTTCGACCAAACTCCTATGTTTCTCAGGCTAACCAACTGACTGTCACACAAATTTCCTTGTTCAGACCCTCAATCAATGATTGTGTTCAGAGACTGATGTTTGACTCTCTCATCAGCACACCTTCCTGTGTGCAGATAAAAGGAATTCCAGAAGCATAAATGAATTGAACAAATGCATGTAGTGTTATATGTCTCATAGTCACTATGTCTGTCGATGTAGTAGTTTAGAGACATGCTCATGATATCATCACTGTAATATAGGTTGTGGCCTGAGGGCATAAAGGTTTCAGACTCTATCTTAACTTATGTCACTTGAAACATGTCATGCAGATGGAAGCATGCTATTCTGTGTCTAAATAGCTTAATGGTATCCCAGTCACAGACGCGCTTGTGAATGAAATAACAGTATATGTTTGTAAGCTGCGATGAACATCTATTGGATTTTTTCAATGCCACTGTACACATGACCCAGTTTCTTACATAATGTGATTTCAGCTTCAAATTTATTGTCAAACTGCAAACAAATATCTTCAACATTTGTGTCATCCCTCTTATCATTCCTGTGTACTAGCACTGTAATGGAATCTTTGATTCAACACTGTCACCATTCCACACACTTCTTTCAATTCTTGCCTTCATGAATATTTTATAACACGGAATGTTCAGCTCAAAATGCTGCTCTTGGCTAAGCTGTTAGATTTTGATGAAAGATCAACAACCTAAAACATTGACTCTGTTCTTCTTTCCAACGATGTTTCCAGTCTTTTTGATCAGATTTCCACCTTGTGCAGTATTTTAGTTCAGTGCTTTGGAAGGTAGCTATTCATTCAATGGAGCACAGTAACTGAAATTGGCGAGTCAGTCCGTCGAGTCTGTTTCACTATTCAGTGGCTGATCTGCAACCCAACTCCACAGGCCAACCTTTGGCCCATCTTCCTTAAAATCTGTGATTAGCAAAAATCTAACAATTTCAAATCTAAAATTGTCAGTTGGTCATCAAATGCCATTCGCAAAAGAGAGTTCCAGACTCCTATCACCCTTTGTGTTTTAATAATTTCACTCCTAGGTGGTTGGTTCTAACATTAGGACTATGCCCCTTGAAGCAGACAAAGAAATACTGAGATAACAAGGTGTAGAGCTGGATGAACACAGCAGGCCAAGCAGCATCAGGGGTGCAGGAAAGCTGACGTTAGGGTCCAGACTTGAAACGTCAGCTTTCCTGCTCCTCTGATGCTGCTTGCATTGCTGTGTTCATCCAGCTCTAGACCTTGTTATCTCAGATTCTCCAGCATCGGCAGTTCCGACTATCACAGAAATACTGATATGTTTTTGTTGTTGAAATCAGCAGTCTCAAATTATTCTGAGGCTTTATGTCATTTTCTAGTTTTTATTTTTTGTACATGGATCTCTAATTCCTATCAGCCCTTAATTTAGTCGAAACAATTTAAAGAATTATGGAAGGCATCACATTTTAACCAAAGGTCTCATGTAAATATTCTGGTGTTTGATTTGCACCTTTATGATGGTAACTTAAAACCCACAGATATGTTCACTCTACTTTTAAAAAAGTAATTGTGGTGAAGGATTTTAATTCTTGGTGATATTGCAGTTTTCTTTCAATTTTTGTAACTTCCTCCTGCATTGCAATCCTCCAAGATCACTGTGCTTCTCGAATTTTCACTTCTTGCAGATACGTGATTTACTTCACTCCACCTTTGGTAGTCGTGCCTTCAGTTACATCAATCCTAAACTCTGGAACTGCCTTCTTAAATTTCTCTGCCTCTTTGCCAATTTCACGTCCTTGAACTCATTGCTTAAACCTTCCTCTTTGATCAGGCTGTTGATCTTCTGCCCTAATTATGTGGCTCAGTGCCAGGCTTTGTCTGATGATGTTATTGTGAAAGACCTAGGAACATTGTTGAAGGTGCTACATCAATGCAAGTTGCTATTCATTTCGTAATCAGAAAATCGATAGTTCTGGATCCTCCGGGGCAACAGCAGGAATGTTCATGAGGGTACCTCAGCACAGAGGTGCAAAGCCAGTAGAAAGCCCAGAGTAGAAGGAAAATCATTCTGGGTTGGATAGCGTGAGGCCTTTCCTGTCTGCAGTCCCACCATTGGCTCCTGACCCACATACGGAAGCTAATGCCATTTAGACGGGTATCCCTCCACCAGCAGCTGGAAGGCTGCTCCATTACTGGCAAAGTGCTGTCCAAAATTACTCCTAAGTGGGGCCTTAACTATGTTAATTTCCTGCCTTTGTCGACAGAGCAGGCAGCTGATTGGCCAGCCAGCCTGTTCCTTGATACATTTCCCATTGCTGGATCTATCTGATATGCCTCACTCCTATTTCCCCAGTCCTACCACCTGCCCCTCAAACATTCCGCCTCCCTCACTAACACCATCATCAGGGGACCAGAATGACATAGCCACCTTATATTTTATGTCCTCATATTTCAGATGCTCCTACAAGGGGGAATAGTTTCTCTAAATCCACCTCAATCACAATCCTAAAGATCTCTGTCAGGGCTCTAGCTTAGTCTTCTCTATTCCAGAAATAGGAGCCTCAATTACTAATTCCTCTGATTGTTAGACCCTCTGAAATCTGGGGGTGATCTGGCCAGCTGTTTCCGCACTTTTTCCAGTGCGCCAATTCCTTTTTGTAGGATCGGGAATTATACACAGTGCTGTCAGTGAAAGCCAAGGTTGCATGCAAGTCTAATATTATTTGCCTGCTTTTGTTTTCTGTTCCTCAAAAATAGTCCTAGAACTATGCTTGCGCAGTTTTAAGAATGGTTTTACCAACTAGTCTTGCTACTTTTAGTGATTCATGTGTCTTTATCTGTATTCCCAGATCCCTTTTACACGGTCCTCCGTTGGGCAATCAAAGCAGTCATCTCGCCTGAGAAGAACAGCAATGACAATTCACCTCCTTCCCGTCTGCTTGGTTTTTGGCATCTGAGAGTGCATACACTGGCAGATGTAGGTGGCCGGTTTCACAATAGTATTTGAAGTATTGTTAGAAAAGAAAGATTGGAATGTTGCTTTTGGCCCAGGGAGTCAGGAGATTTCAAAAGCAACCAGGAGACCTCTTCACAATATGAAAGGGAACATTACAATTGTAAGCTGCTTTTCATTCAGCATCAGCAGGTCTCTTTAGGCCTTGGCAGTTGAAAATGTTTTCATACTTTCTTGCTGTTTTTACAATGTTGATTTCTTTCCTTAACTTGCCTCAACAGCATTTGTTTTTGGCCAAGATAGAAAGAAGGACTTGCATTTATATAGCTCCTTTCATGACCTCTGGGGGTCCCAAAACTCTTTATGGCCATTTCAGCATTTTTTAAGTGTTGGAAGGTAGGCAATATGTCTGACAATGTGTACAGAACAAGGTCAGACAAACAGTGATTGAAAATGAATGGACTATCTATTTTGATGCTGGTTGGGAGATAGATGTTGGCCCCACAGGTGGGAGAATTCCACCCTGTTCTTCTTTAAGTAGCACCATGTGATCTTTCATGTCGACCTAAGCAACCTCGATACAATGTCTTATCCGAAAGTGGCTCAAATTTAATTGCCTTGTGGATGCCCCCGATACTGTTAAATGACTGATCTCCATAACCTCTAGAAAGCCAATCAGCAAACTTTCTCTCTGCCTTTAGACACCTGGGGTGCATGAACATAATTCTTCCATTTGGAACTTTGGAATCTGACAGGGGGAGGGAGTGTTCTTGTCTCCCTCAGCACAATCATTTTTTTAAAAATTCTGAGTGTGAATTAAATATTATCAGAGTCAACAACAATTTCTATCACTTTGGTAAAACATCGGCAGATTTACCTTTCTTTGTCATAGAGCATAGAACAGTACAGCACAGTACAGGTCCTTTGGCCCATGATGTTGTGTCGAACTTTTACCCTAATCCTAAGGACTATCTAACCTCCATCCCTACCTTATACTATCATCCATATGCCTATCTAATAGCCGCAATTGTGGCCGACTCCACTACCCACTCCGGCAATGCATTCCACGGCCCTACCACTCTCTGAGTAAAGAACCTACCTCTGACGTCTCCCCTATATCTACCTCCACTCACTTTAAAACTATGCCCCCTCGTAATAGCTGCCTCCACCCTAGGAAAAATCCTCTGGCTATCCACTCTATCTATACCTCTGATCATTTTGTACATCTCTAACAAGTCACCTCTCATCCTTCGTCATTCTAAAGAGAACAGCCCTAGCTCTCTCATCCTTTCCTCGTAAGATCTTCCCTGCATTCCAGGCAACATCCTGATAAATCTCCTCTGCACCTTTTCCAACACTTCCACATCTTTCCTCTGATGAGGCGACCAGAACTGGACACAATACTCCAGATGTGGCTGAATCAGACTTTTGTATAGCTGGAGCATAACTTCACGGCTCTTGAACTCAATCCCTCTATTAATGAAAGCTAACACACCATATGCCTTCTTAACAACTCTATCCACCTGGGTGGCAGCTTTCAGGGAACTGTGGACATGAACCCCGAGATTCCTATGCTCCTCCACACTGCCAAGAATCTTTCCGTTAACCCTGTATTCTGCTTTCAAATTTGTCCTTCGAAAATGCATCACCTCACACTTTTTAGGGTTAAACCCCATCTGCCACTTCTCAGCCCAGCTCTGCATCCAATCAATGTCCCTTTGTAACCCAGAACAGTTCTCCACACTAACCACAATGCGACCCACCTTCATACCGTCTGTGAACTTTCTAATCCACCCTTCCACTCCTACATCCAAATCATTTACATCCTCACGATTTTCCATTGGGTTTGCAGACAATGTTTCCAAAACCTCCTTAGTTAGCCTGCTAGATATTTCCAGTAAATTGAGATAGATTATAATATCCTCCCTTCCAAATATCTAGCCTTATTTCATCAAGTTAAAGTTCTTGCATTTTTGTAGGAACTTCAGGACATCTCACCTTAGTACATTTCATAGACAATGAAATGAAGCAAACTTTGACAACTAGCCACTGTTGTAAGGTGGGAATTATGGCGCTCAATGTATGCACTGCAGGGCCTTTGAAACAGCAGTTAAGTAAATGGTCAAATAATCTGTTTTAGATGTTGGTAGTTTGATAAATGTTGACAAGGAAAGCTCTCTTGATCTCATGGTATATTGTAGAGCCAGCTGACGGGGTAAACGGAGATTTAGTTTAAAGTCTCTTTCAATTCACGGCAGCTTTGGCAATGTAGCATTTCCTCAGGACCACCTTACAGTGTCATAGAATCCCTACAGTGTGGAAACAGGCCCTTCAGCCCAACGAGTCCACACCGAACCTCAGAGCATCCCACCCAGACCCATCCCCCTATAACCCACCTAATCTACACCTCCCTGAACACTATGGGCAATTTAGCATGGCCAATCCACCTCGCCTGCACATCTTTGGACTGTGGGAGGAAACCAGAGCACCCAGAGGAAACCCACACAGACACAGGGAGAGCATGTGCAAACACCACACAGACAGTCACCCAAGGCTGGAATCAAACCCAGGTCCCTGGCACTGTGAGGCAACAGTGCTAACCAATGTGCCATCGTGCCACCCCAATTCAGAGCTTGTACTCAAGTTTATGGACATAAACCCCGATATTCTGCTGCTGTAAAACTAAGCCAAGATAATTGGTCAAATCTTGAGCACATTGTGTCAGAAGACTGCTTTGTCACTCAAATCCATTAGAAAAAGTTAAGAACTGAAGTATTCTTATGAAGTGATTTGGAAAATTTTGGGCACTTCTCCCTGTGGATTAACTCCCAAATATTTTGTGTTTTTCCTTTTGAAGAATGCACACAGACAGGGACTAAAAGACTGTTTCAACCCAGTTGAGTGGACTAGTGGAACCGAATAGTTTCCTGTGTACTAGCCTGAGTTTGTCTGTTAGAATGCTGTAGAGAAATAACAATCAAAGAACTATCCCCGAGTCACGCTATGTTTCAGGTAAAAGAAGACACTCTTGCACTGTGAGTGCTGCAAACCAGGTTAAAAAGGAATCAAGCAAAAGGAATCTTCAATTAATTTACAAATCCATGAATCTCAAAATTCAACTGCTCACTAATCAACATTAATAGTGTAAATAACCTCCACTGCAAAGGTTATAAGATTCAACTATCTGCTCTCCAGGAACAATTGGAAAAATGATCAGTATAACTGTGAAATTACTTCTATCTTTTTGGACTCACCTCTTACCTCTAACCTGTATGCATGTGCCTTGCATTGGTAATTTTTTTCTCTTTTAGCAATTAATAAACTTACTTTCTTTCTAATTCAAGATAGCTTGGTTAAATTCACCCCTTCCAAAACAGAAGTTATTTTGGGACTGCGAGACAGGTAATCATAAAGGAAGAGATCTTTTATAAATTGACCATGTGGCAACCAACCAAGGTGATGTGTGAATAAAGAAAAAGAGCCAGTTTATCCCTCCTCACCTGGAACCTTAAAGGTTTGGCATATTCCATCTGGTACTGTAAGGAATTGTTGAACCTTGCCCAGGCTCTGGAATGTAACCAGGTTGCGATGGAGAATATTCCAGTTAGATGACTGACAGTCAATTGCCAAACTTTGTTTAAATTTAAATGAGGAAGGTTGAAACTGATTCCTCGAGCCACTTCCCTGAGGAATGAATCAAAAAATAGTTGTCACTTAAATAGTTGAAACATATGTTAATACAGCATCCTGTTCTTTACAGACAGACAGAACATATGCTCACTTTGTACAATGTTACACAAGACGCTTGTTTAGTCTCAAGATTTTTGTAAAAACAATGCAACACATATACACATATATTTGCAGTGGAGGTTATTTACAGTCTCAATGTTGATTAGTTAGCAGTTGAATTTTGAACGCATTAGAATTAAGAGGTAAGTCCAAAAAGAAAGACGTAATATCACAGTTATACAGGTCATTTTTTCAATTGTTCCTGAACAGCAGATATCGAAACTTATAACCTTTGCAGTGAAGGTTACTTACAATTGACATTCAGCCCCTCAAGCCTGTTCCACGAGTCAATTGCATCTGGAACATTTACTCACCCAATTCCTCAATATACGCTAATTTAACATTTATGACATATTACCCTTGACAATTTCCACCATCTAGTTCATTTTATAATGAAGAGATAAGGCTTTCTCCAATGTAGCTAACATGAACACAAATGACAATCTTGAACTCCTACAATTTACAGTTAAACGGTTTGGCGCCTACATGCACCAATATGACTCATAGTGAATAAACTTCTTCTCCACGGTCTTCTTTTGACTGGAGTTGTTAACATTTAAACATAATGTGGAGGTGCCGGTGTTGGACTGGGGTGGACAAGGTCAGAAGTTACATGTCACCAGGTTATAGGCCAACAGGTTTGTTTGAAATCATAAGCTTTCGGAGCACTGCTCCTTCGTCAGGTGAAGTTATAACCTGCTGTTGTGTGACTTCTAACATTTAAATGTTTATAGCCTGGCATAAAGGGATAAACATTCACATTTCCTGTTGCGTAGTTAAACCAAACTACAAAGGAGAAATGACTTTGTTCATAATCGGCTACTTCAAAGCAGGAAGCCAACAGAAGTTTCTTTGAATAAGAGAGAATGGGACAAACAAATACTCAGTAGGTATATAGTGGAAGAGCAAAGGCATACAAAATTGCTGAACTAGAGATGGTGCCAAAGAAATCTCAATGGATTGGGAGAATGTTCATGTCTCCAGCTCTTGGCAGCGAGGACTGGGGGATCCAAAGTGATAAGATTAGAGGAATGCAGAGAAATACAGCAGTAGGTGTGATTGCAAATGTATTAGGGCTACCAACTATGGAAGCTTCAGAATCCAAGCTCACTATAATTCCACATGTTCATGGGGAAGTGATGGCCTAGTGGTATTGTTGCTGGATTGTTAATGCAGACCCAGGTAATGTTCTGGGGACCTACGTTTGAATCAGGGCAGACGGTGGAATTTGAATTCAATAAAAAAAGTCTGGAAGTAAGAGTCTAATGATGACCATGATACCATTGTTGATTGTTGGAAAAACCCATCTGATTCACTAATGCCTTTTAGGGAAGGAAACTACCATCCCTACCTGGTCTAGCCACATGACTCCAGATCCACAGCAATATGGTTGACTCGTAACTACTGTCAGGGCAATTAGGGATAGGCAATAAATGCTGGTCCAGCTGGGGATGCCCTCATCTCATGAATGAACAAAAAAAAAATCTCTCCACCTCTCCACACCAATGAGAAAGTAAAGAAATCTTCTTTACCTAATTGGATGAGTCTTATTTGCCATTCAAAGAGATGTTTTTACATACCATGTGCCTATGACATTTGTAATCATTTGGTAGCAAAATACTTCAGTGTTGCTGAAAAAAAGACATTTGTCAAAGGTTTTCATCTTGTGCCCATCAGGAGTGATGCATAAGGGGTTGTTTTCCAACTCATTTCCTCACTGAAGGTCCTTGTATTTCAAGAGAGCGTATTGGAAATTTGGGACCTCACTGCACATAGATTTCCTACTGTTTTGAATGAATGATTGGAAAATCACAGCCAAAGACCTCTTAATTATTTCCAAGAGGCAAGATCTCCTACCAGAAGGTCAAATGCAAAAATTACCCTATTGCGCATTGAAGAAATCTCTCTGATCTGGGTCACGTCTTGGAGAAGGCTATGAAATTCAGATTGTTACTGGACAGGTTTCATCTGAAGAATTATTTATTGTTGCCAATTGCGTTATAGTTTATATTACGCCATTCTGGTTACTGTGACACAGGCTAGTGGAAATGTTACACAAAAAGTCACTTGTTTCATTTCAACTTTTAGACAGAAAACATAACAGGAGTATGCCATTTAGTTCCTCAGGCTTGTTCCACCATGCAATTGCATCAGAATCATTTACTCACCAGATTCCTTCATGTAATCTTGGCTAACATCTTTGTAGCATGTTAACCTTGAAATTTTCCATCAACTGCTGCATTTTAAGAGAAAGAATTTCGCTAATATTTATATGAAACTGTATTCACTGGTTTCACTTTTGAATTGTCTAACTTTGTGTTTAAGGTAATGCCCATTGCTCTGGGGTTTTGTGGTCCACAGAATTGCTTTGCCAGGTCAACCACATTGAATGCCTTTAATATTTTAAATTGTGTAATTTCATTTCTAAGTGGATGATCCCTAATTTTAAGACTACGTCCTCTATTTCAATATGGTTTAAGATAGTGGAAGATAATTAATGTATTTGTATGGCATTTCTCTCTCCATTTTATTATAGAAGAAAGAATTTGAAATTGCAAAGCATCTTCCACAATTTCAGTTGTCCCAAAGCTCTATGTTGTCTTTTAAATACGTCAAGCATATAATCCTTGTTGTAACATAAGAAGCGCAACTGCTAATTTGCACATAGCATGGTTGCACAAATAATGGTGAGATAAATGACTGGATAATCAGTTTCGGTTATTGGTTGAGGGATGAACTTTGGCTAGGACACTGATGGGAACTGTCAAGCTGCTCTTTGAAGAGTGTCATATGATCATTTCACCAAATATTGTTTGTTACCATTCTATGACATGTCACAGGATATTTTGCCAAATGAAAGGCACAGTGTGTTGAAATCTCTGAAATGGATCTTGACCCTACAGCCTTCCAATTCAGGGACAAAAAATCTACATTGAGACTGAAACTCTCTTTTGGATTTACTTATTAAAACAATTAGTCTGTCCACTAAAACAGTTGTCAGAGGAATTCCATTTAAGAATGCGAACCATGAAAATAAATCAAAACTACAGCAAATGCTGACGATCCAAAATAAGAACAGAAAATGCTAGAGAAAGGCATCAGGTCTGACACCATCTGTAGAGGGATAAACAGAGTTGGTGTTTCGTGTCCAATTCAATGCTTCTTTGGAGCTGAAGAGAGGTGAAAATGTGATGGGTTTTATGGTGCTGAAAAGAGGAGAATGTCAAATAGAAGAGAAAGGAAGGTCAGGGATTGGTTGTAGGGTGGGAGAGTCTAAATGACAATGATGGCATGGAACAAAAGGCAAAGGGAATGGTAATGATTCTAGTAACAAAACAATGCATTAGTCCAGTAGAAGTGTCAATGGGAGAACAAAGGACAGTTATGTGCGAAAGCAAAACATGAAAACAAGACTTGGCCAAAAAATATCGAAATGGAGGACTGGAGTTTTTTTTTTAACGATGTTGATTCCAGAAGGCGCAATGTACCAAATTGAAAGGGGGTGGCCATGGGTACCCGCATGGACCCAAGCTATGCCTTCCTCTTTGTAGGTTACGTGGAACAATCGCTCTTCTGTACCTACACTGGCCCTAAACCCCACCTCTTCCTCCGTTACATTGATGACTGCATCGGCGCCGCCTCGTGCTCCCACAAGGAGCTGGAACAGTTCATCCACTTCACCAACACCTTCCACCCCAACCTGAAGTTCACCTGGACCATCTCCAACACTTCTCTCTCCTTCCTGGACCTCTCTGTCTCCATCTCAGGCAACCACCTAGAAACAGATGTCCATTTCAAGCCCACTGACTCCCACAGCTACCTGGAATACACCTCCTCCCACCCACCCTCCTGCAAAAATGCCATCCCCTATTCCCAATTCCTTCGCCTCCACCGCATCTGCTCCCAGGATGAGACATTCCACTCCCGTACATCCATGATGTCCTCATTCTTCAAGGACCGCAACTTCCCCCCCACAGTGGTCGAGAACGCCCTCGACCGTGTCTCCCGCATTTCCCGGAACACATCCCTCACACCCCGTCCCCGCAATAATAACCAAAAAAGAATCCCCCTCGTCCTCACATACCACCCCACCAACCTCCGGATCCAACGCATCATCCTCCGACACTTCCGCCACCTGCAATCAGACCCCACCACCAAAGACATTTTTCCCTCCCCACCCTTATCTGCCTTCCGGAGGGACCACTCCCTCCGCGACTCCCTTGTCCGCTCCACATCCCCTCCAGCCCCACCACACCCGGCACTTTTCCTTGTAACTGCAGGAAGTGCTACACCTGCCCCCACACCTCCTCCCTCACCCCAATCCCAGGCCCCAAGAAGACTTTCCACTTCAGGCAGATGTTCACCTGCACATTTGCCAATGTGGTATACTGCATCCGCTGTACCCGTTGTGGCTTCCTCTACATCAGGGAAACCAAGCGGAGGCTTGGGGACCGCTTTGCAGAACACCTG
>JAHRHZ010000029.1:16361362-16447769 GCA_024137785.1 Ginglymostoma cirratum
TGTCTGCCTCCTCTCCACCTATCCTCTCCTCTATCCATCTTCTATCCACCTCCCCCTCTCTCCCTATTTATTTCAGAACCCTCTTCCCCTCCCCCATTTCTGATGAAGGGTTTAGGCCCGAAACGTCAAGTTTTCCTGCTCCTATGATGCTGCTTGACCTGCTGTGTTCATCCAGCCCCATGCTTGTTATCTCGGATTCTCCAGCATCTGCAGTACCTTTTATCTCTTATCTTCTGTTCCTTATACTTGCATTGAGCTTTATGGAGCATTGTTGTCGGATGAGGACTAAAATGTAAACATTAAAGTAAGGTAACAAATTAAAATAGGAAGCAACTTGAAGATCAGGGTCATGCTCATGGACTGAGTGGAGGGGTTCAGCAAAGGAGTCACCCAGTCTCTGAGATAACAAGGTGTGGAGCTGGATGAACACAGCAGGCCAAGCAGCATCATAGGATCAGGAAAGCTTGACGTTTCAGGCCTAGACCTTTCATCAGAAATGGGGGAGGGGTAGAGGGTTCTGAAATAAATAGGGAGAGAGGCGGAGGCGGATAGAGGATGGATAGAGGAGAGGATAGGTGGAGAGGAGGCAGACAAGTCAAAGAGGCGGGGATGGAGCCAGTAAAGGTGAGTGTAGGTGGGGGGGTAGGGAGGAGATAGGTCAGCCCAGGGAGGACGGACGGATCAAGGGGGCGGGATGAGGTTAGTAGATAGGAGATGGGGGTTGGGCTTGAGGTGGGAGGAGGGGCTAGGTGAGACGAAGGACAGGTTAGGGAGGCAGGGACGAGCTGGGCTGGTTTTGGGATGCGGTTGGGGGAGGGGAGATTTTGAAGCTTGTGAAATCACAATTTTAACCCAGTCTCTGTTTGGTTTCTCCAATGTAGAGCAGACCATTTTGTGAATAACAATTAGACTATGAAAATTGAAATAAGTATAAACAAAGCACTGTTTAATCTGGAAAGAGTGTTTGGGGCCTTTGGCAACGAGCACAAAGGAAGTAAAAGAGCAGGTGTTACACTTCATTGCAATTGCAGGGGTTGGGGTAGAGGGATGAGGATTCAGTGTTGGAGTTGATAGAAAGTTGGGTGTCAGAGAAGAAGCAGTCCTTTTCGAATGCTGCCAGGAGAGGGGAGGGGAAGATGCTTTTGATGGTGGCATCATGTGAGAGGTGCCTAAATAGTGGAAAGTGATCCTTTGAGTCTGGGTGCTTGTGGGGGTAGGATGTGAGTTCAAGGGGAACCCTGACATAATCCTGGGAGAGTGGGAAAAGAGTGAAGGGAGAAATGTGAGAAATGGGTTGGGTGGAGTTGAGAGCACTGTCAACTACTGTAGGATGGAATCTTTGGGGAAGATAGTCAGAAATATTGCATTGGGAGACAGCATGTTCAGAACAGGTAAACCAAATATGGAGAAACAGGGAGACTAGAATTAAAGCAAAATACAGCGGACAGTGTAAATCCGAAACTAAAACAGTGGGTTCTGGAGAAACTCCATATTTCTGGCTGTATCTATAGATATAGAAATAGAATTAACATTTTGAGTCCAGTATGACTCTTCTTCAGAAGAGAAAGAAATTGGGAAATTATGTTTTTAAGCAGGTGTCGGAAAGGGGGGAGAAACAGTGGAACAGATGGTGAGTATGCCCAGAACAAGAGACAAGGGGAGGCATATTGACGGTAAAGGAGAGATAGGAATGTAAAATAGGTGTAAATGTTAGCTGTGGAAAGGAGAGCAAAACCAACAAGGCATGGCTGGGGAAGATGGGAGATGTAAGAAAATTGGAGAACAGAGGTTGCTCTCTGAAGTTGTGCAACTCAGTTTTGATTCTTAGAGGTTGGAAAGTGCTTAAAGAGAAAATGAGATTCTATTCCTCAAGCTTGCATTCAGCTTTGTTGAAACACTGTACCAGGCCAACAATGGAAATATTAACATGGAAGTAAGGTGATTTATTGAAATGCAAAGCAACCAGAATGTCAGGGTCATTTCTATGGACAGAGCAGAGGTGTTCTACAAAGCTGTTACCCAGATTCCACTTCGTTTCACCAAAATAAAATGAAGACTGTATTTTGAGCAGAAAATACTGTAGACTGGCAGTAGCTGCTTCCTGCTCTAGAATTGGAAAAATGAATCAATTTTGCCTCCAACTTCTATCCCATCTCTCATCTATACCTACTCTAACTCTGACTCTTCCCTTCCCTTCCTTGACTTTCACCATTTCCATTTCTGGGATTAGGCTGTCCACAATACCACAAACTCACCAAATTCCACGGTTACCTCTAATACACCTCCTCACACCTTGCTTCCTGCAAGGACTCCATTCCCTCTTCGCAGGTTTTTAGTCTATGTTGCATTGGTTCTGAGATGCATCCAACTTGCCTTTTTTTCTTAACACAGGATCCCCCTCCCAAGTGGTTTGCAGGGCCCTCAACCATGTCCAACACACCACCTGCACTTCTGCCGTAACTCCTACCCCTTCCTCAGAAAACAACCATGGGTTTCGTATGCTCTTACCTTCTACCCCATCAGTCTGTGCTTTCAAAAGATCATCTTCCAATATTTCTACCAGCTCCAACATGATATGACCGCCAAACATATCTTTCTCCCTCCTCCACTGTCAACATTCCCCAGGGATTGTTTCCTTCATGACAGTTGGATCTGCTTCTCCAACACTCGTAACACTTTCTCACTCCCCATGGCACCATCCAAAGCAATCACAGAAGAAGTAACTCTTGCCAATTCTCTTCTTCCCTCCTCACCATCCCTCCTCACCGTCCAAGGCACCAAATACACCTTCCGGGTGAAGCAGTATTTTACACGTTCTTCTTTCAATCTAGACTTCAGGATTCACATCTTGCAGTGTGGTATCCTTTACCTTTACAAGACCAAATGGAAACAGGGTGACTGCTTTGTGAAACATCCCTGCTCTGACTGTATGAATGACTCCTACCATTAGTTGCTTCCCATTTCAGTAAGCCATCTTGCTCCCATGTTAATATTTCTATTCTTGGCTTGCCACAGTGTTCCAATGAAGCTCAACACAAGCTGGGAAAACAGCACTCCATTTTCTGTTTGGGCAATTTGTAACCTCTAGGACTCAATATTGAGTTCCAAAACTTCAAAATATGACCTCAGTAATCCAGTTTTGTTACATTCTCCACTCTTCCACAACTGTGTTTTGTTTATGTCCTTGTTGGCTTTGCACTCAGTATGGCAGACCCATTTTCTCCATTTCACAGCAACATTTATGCCTATTTTGTATCTTCATACCTCTTTTACCACCATTATCATTGCCTTTGTCTTTTTCTCTGGGGCCACTCACTATTTGTTTCACTCGCTCCTCCTACCCTTCTCACTGGTACAAAAAACATAATTTCAGTTCTGATGAAGAATCATATTTCACTTAAAACACAAACTCTGTTTCACTCCCCGCAATTGTTCTTGAGTTTCTCCAGCACTTTCTCTTTCTTTATGGGAGATTTGAATGAAATCCTTACTGGAAGCAAGATAAGAAGAAGTCTGCTTGAGTCAACTATAGTAATTAATGGATTTGTAATGAATATTAGTCAACAATCTATCACAGAAATGGAGACAGAGGAGTCAAGAGAGGGCAGGGAAATGATGGCAATGGACTGTGTGAAGGTAACAGATGTTTAGAAATTGGAAGCAGAACTGATTTAATTTTTTTTTCCAGTTCCAGGCAACAGCGGGAAGCAGTCTTGATACAGTCATTGATGTATCAGAAAAAGATTTGGAGTGGTTGCCCGAGGGGACTGGAATGAGGAATGTTTCACACACTTCACAAAAAGACACAGCATATATAAGATCTTCACAATCTCAGGAAAGACTGAGATCTCTCCGTTTCTTCCATGAAGGGATGCCTGGGTCCAAACTATCTCCATCTCCACCACCTTCCTCTTTCTACCTAAACTTGTCCTGTCATTGAATAATTTCTCCTTTAGCTTGTCTTTCTTTTCCCAAATGAAAGGTAATGTTATGGGTACCATTATGTATTCTTAGCCCATCATTCTATTCTTTGTTGAAGCACCTGAACTCTACTTGATTGACAGCTCCAGCCCGCTGATATCTGCTATCGATTTCACAATGTTTAGTTATACAAGTTTAAAGGGTCAAAGTGCTTGCAGTTTCAACTATGGATACTTTAAAGAGTTTGCCTGAGAGTCACTTTTTCATTGGGCTGAGGTCAATAGGTTTTTATTTAAGAAAGTGGATAGTCATCAATTTTTTTTTCAAAAATAACTTTTTCCACGTATGTGACTGTCACAATATCATTTACCACTTCAATACAATTTGGTAGGAGTTCAGGTGTATTAGTTAAAGCTAACAGCTCTCGAACTGACAGCAGATCTATGAGGCAGGACTCCTCCCTCAAAGTGACTGGATTTCAACACCAGTTAGTTTATTGCCTGAAGTTACAGAATTCCACTGGAAGCCCAAAATGTGTGAGGAGCTGTTGCTCATTACCCTCAGCTTTACAGCTCACTGCTGGGGCCACCAACACTGACGTTAAATTATGGTGCCTGTTTCTAAAGTTTCTATTACAGCATTTTAAAAGTTGACATATCTTATTTGCTTCCTGTGATTTTACTCTGAAGAAACTGCATGAGAAATCTGTAATATCACATGTATGGAATGGTGTAAAGCATATTGATCACTACATATCATCGCTTCATATGTCATATTTTCTGGCAAATTGAATCAGAACTTGAAACAAATTTTGCTGCGGGCTAAGCCAATGAGGGTGCTTATCTGTACAGTATTGACAATCAGATTTACTGTTTAATAGTTGCAGCATCTGATGTTCTACTGCCAAAAAGTTACCTTAAACTTATTTCTGATTGATAAGTCAAAACCAGGTTGCACCTATTGAACACTCAGCTGATCTAGCTGCATCTGTGGAGAAAGAAACAACAGTGATGATCCAAAATATGATCTGCATGGACTGCTGAGTGGTTTCAAAAATTTATGTTTTTATTCCAGATTTTCAGCATCCACAGTTTTTTTTCAAAACTTGTCTCTGTTAAGGCAAGGGAACACAAACACAAGGCTAGGTTAAAGCTGGCTGTGCTGTTAAGTCTATACAAATACTCCATTCATTGGCATAAAACTTCTAACTTGTACTTCAAGACCTTTATAACTTAGGACAAAAATCATTCTAACGTAGTTATTAAGTTCTTCCCTATATTTGTCTACCCTGGCTATGCCTTAAATTCTCTGTTTACTGCTGTCCTGAATCACCTTAATTAATTTGACTCGAACCTTTTCATCATCTGCATATATTAGGAATATGAATTCCTTCAGGCAAATCTTCACAAATTTGCAGATAACTGATGCTCAACTAATAATATGGCTGTTCTTTCTTTCTCCACACCAACAAATGCATTACATCCTCATCTGCAGTTTAAATTATGAAAAAAAAACAGATTTATACTTTGGGGAAGTTCTGGCTCATAGCTTCCTCTTTTGATCCAAACTCACTTGTGGAAGAACAAGAGAAAGAGTCTACATAGAAGTCTGCAGATAAAAAGTAGACATGCTGAAGGATTGGACATTTTAGACACACTCCAAGAGATTGGTGGGCCTATATCTTATTATAATTCCTAGAAGTTTTAAGGATATCAGCTTAAATATACCAGGTTAGTTAACTCTTTGCAACCACTTTTAGTTGGTTTCCCATAAAACTAGCAACCTATTAGGAGGAGTCTACTATTATGGTTTGGACCACAGAAATCCCTCCGCTAAACTGCGTTTCTCTCTATTCTCAGCCGTGATCCTTTACTCTGAAAATATCACGTTATTCTAACTCTGTTGTGGAGGATCATTGCTTCCTTTTTCACCTTGAGCGATGCACTTTATCAATCAAGGGTTTGTCAAAAATGTACGATGAAAACTCATTCATACCATTCCAGCTTGTGAACTTCAGTGGACCTCGGGATGGCAGGATTGCCCTCCTTAGAGTGGGCAAGATTAAAGAGAGACTCTAAATCATCAAGCGGTTTGATAAAGTAAAAATGAGAAATTATTTACAATGGCAGGTGGGTGAATAACTAGAGGATAGAGATTCAAGATAATTGATAAAAGAGCCAGAGTTGAGATGAGGAGAATAGTTGCCCTGTTATGAGTTGCTATGATCTGGAGTAATGCCTGAAAAGGCAATGGAAACAGATTCAAACTATGATCCAATGAACATCAAGCACAGGCCTACAGTCTACAGCTTATAATTCTCACGGACTGGAGAAAGTGCCAATTATTGTCATTTCTGTTTCAAGGAAAATAAGAAGATTAAAATGACAGCATCAACAATTAAACTAAACAAAATATATTTAGATTAAAGTGTTCAAAGTTTTAAAAAAAGAGATATTACCTTTCTTCCAATTCTTGCTCCATACTTCCATCTGATTTGAATCAAAAAAACATTGTGATTGTGTATTGGATACATTACATTATAACAACTAACACATGGTATTGAAACGATCCTCCGGCTTTTTTAAACTAAGCATCCACTCTCAGTTTCTGCATAATTGCCAAAAATAAGGCACCACAAGAAATTTTACAATTAGTACAGTATGGAGCACATAGTTCAGTAAAACTCTGAAGGCAAGCAAGTTTGATTTTAGATTGGGGTTTGTAGAAGCAATGTGATAGAGGCAATGGATCAGTCGTGTAGGTATCAAGTATAAAAGTGGTACCCAGCACATGAAATACCAACTCACCAGTGCTGGTTTCTTTGTCCACCCTGCACAACTCAGTGCATTGTCAGGCAAAGCTGACATGCTTTGCCAAGGTGAGAGAAGGGAAACAAAACTGGAGAATGTGTACATGAGCCCAGCCTCCAGTTTAACTGCTGCTGAAATTCTGATCCCTGTCTTTGTTACCTCCAAATCTGACTGCCTTCTTCCCTGGTGATGGTCTCCTACTGTACAGCCTCAGTAGATGTGAAGGTATCCATAGCTTTGTTGCGACTGATCCCACTTGCAACAAATCCTCTTCCCATTACACTGTGCTTGGTAATCTGCATTGACCATGTGTTCAACTCTCTCTCATATCCCTCCCTATCCCTTTGAACACCTGCAGCCCTACAACCCAATGAGTTCACTGCACTTGTTCAATTCTGACATTTGCACATTTCCAATTTCCATCATTCCAGCATTGGCAACCATGCTCTCTGCTGCCTAGGCTCTAAGGTCTGGAATTTCTTCCTTAAAACTCTCTTCCTCCTTTATGATGCTCCTTAAATTCTCTTTGATCAGCTTTTGGTCATCAGTCATTATGTCTTCATATGCTTGGTGTCAAATGTTATCCCTGCAAAGTACCTTGGGTCACTTTACTTCATTGAAAATGCTATACAAATGCAAGTCATTGTTTTTACCTCAGACTGCAGATTCTAGCAACCTTTGAAAGTGGAATTAACAGAGCACCCAGCACAGGTCTGCTATTTTCTTCATTGTTTAAGTAATCATGCATGACGTGTATTTGTGAGATAAAAACAGAAGATGCTGGAAAAACTCAGCAGCTCTGGCATTATCCATGGAGAGAGGAACTAAGTTAATGTTTTCATTCCAATCCAACAGATCTTCTCCAACGTCCACAGTATATGGTTTTATTTGAGTGCCCATGTCAGGTTGCGCCTAGGCACATATCACTAAAGAGTCATGTAATGAAGACAGCAATAGGATTGCAATAAGTAATACTCCTGTCACAGGACCTTTGATAAACAACTTTAGACGACAGGTCTGAAGATACACTCCATCCCTAGGAAACAGAATCTTGACGCTTCAATGGGTGCAATCTTCCTAGGCACTGAACAATGTGGATTTATGGTGAGAAATGTGACAGAATCATGTGAGAAATTGAGTGAGACCTTCTATAACGACAGGAGCAGCAAGTTACATTTTTCAACCAAGTTCGGACGTTGAGGTAAGATTCTCCAAGTAAGCAGCAAGAGGCCTATTAGCAAAGATTGTCACTCATTAGTTCATAATTTTACCTTGCTGATATGGAGGTTCCCATTCTGTCACCTATTTGAAAGAAACTGGACACCAGACGGGAAAGTCTGAGTAAGTACCTAATAAAAACCAAAATAACTGCAGATGCTGTAAATCAGGAACAAAAACAAAGTTGCTGGAAAAGGTCAGCAGGTCTGGCAGCATCTGTGGAGGAGAAAACAGAGTTAACATTTCGGGTCCGGTGACCCTTCCTCAGAACTGATGGTGGCTGGGAAAACGTCAGTTTATATGTGGAAAATAGGGAGGTGGGTGGGGTAGGGAGTAAACGACAGGATAGAGCCCAAAGAGAGAAAAAGACAGTTGGACAGACAAAGGAGTTGCTAACGATCAGGCTGGGAGGGTGAATAGTTGTTAATGGGGACTGTTAGTGACTAACAACGGGGGGTGTGTAGTGGCAGGCTATGTGGTAACAAGGCCTGGTGTGTGGGGTGGGGGGCAGGGACATGGGAGAGTTTAGGCCCTAAAATTATTGAACTCAATATTGAGTCCGGAGGGCTGTAGGGTCTCCAAGCGGAAAATGTGGTGTTGTTCCTCTAGCTTGCGCTGGGCTTCACTGGAACACTGTAGCAAGCCGGAGACAGAGATGTTGGCCAGGGAGCAAGGTTCCCTGAATGATTATAGGTTTAACTATCACTCGGAGGATTTGGCAAATAATCCAGGCTGATATTGCAATGCAGTTCTGAGGTCTGTTACTGGTGGTGTTGATATTGGGTAAGGTGTGAAAGTGAGACCCTGTCTGTCTCTTTCAGATGGCTAAATTTCCTATGGTGCTATTTCAAAGAGGAGCAAGTTCTTCCTGGTGTCTTGGCAAATATTTATACCTCAACCCACATAACTTAATGACAACATAACAACTCATCCCTCACACCCCGTCCCCGCAATAACAACCAAAACAGAATCCCCCTCGTCCTCATGTACCACCCCACCAACCTCTGGATCCAACACATCATCCTCTGACACTTCCACCATCTGCAATCAGACCCCACCACCCAAGACATTTTTCCCTCCCCACCCTTATCTGCTTTCAGGAGGGACCACTCTCTCCCTGACTCCCTTGTCCGCTCCACACTCCTCACTAGCCCCATCACCCCCGGTAATTTTCCCTGCAACCACAGGATGCGCTACACCTGACCCTACACCTCCCCCCTCACCCCCATCCCAGGCCCCAAGAAGACCTTCCACATCAAACAGATGTTCACCTGTACATCTGCTAATGTGGTATACTGCATCCGCTGTTCCTGTTGTGGCCTCCTATACATCGGGGAAATCAAGCGGAGGCTTGGGGACTGCTTTGAGGAACATCGACGCTCGGTTCACAACAAACAACTGCACCTCCCAGTTGCGAACCATTTCAACTCCCCCTCCCACTGCTTGGACGACATGTCCATCTTGGGCCTCCTGCAGTCCCACAACGATGCCACCTGAAGGTTTCAGGAACAGCACCTCATATTTCGCTTGGGAACCCTGCAGCCCAATGTTATCGATGTGGACTTCACAAGCTTCAAAATCTCCCCTCCCACTACCGCATCCCAAAACCAGCCCAGCTTGTCCCCGCCTCCCTAACCTGTCCTCCCACCTATCCACTCCTCCCAGCTCAAGCCCCACCCCCATCTCCTACCTACTAGGCTCATCATGCCTCCTTGACTTGTCCATCCTCCCTGGACCGACCTATCCCCTCCCTAACTCCCCACCGACACTCACCTTTAATGGCTCCATTCCCACCTCTTTGACCTGTCTGTCTCCTCTCCACCTATCTTCTCCTCTATCCATCTTCTATCCGCCTCCCCCTCTCTGCCTATTTATTTCAGAATCCCCTTCTCCTCCCCCATTTCTGAAGAAGGGTCTAGACCGGAAACATCAGCTTTCCTGCTCCTCTGATGCTGCTTGGCCTGCTGTGTTCATCCAGCTCTACACCTTGTTAACCCACCTTGGCTCCTTCTGTCCCATTGTTGAGAGAAAGGGAGTGACTGAGTGAGATGGAAGCAGGTGGCACAGCTGTTAGTACACATGTAGGTGGGGGAAATGTGATGAGGTGACCTGAGTGAGTAAGATCAAGCAAGATTAGTGGCGTTGGAGAAATTGGTTGGATAAGAATGAGTGAGGCAAGTTGTTAAATGCAATAATGGCAGTGTTGGAGCATTGGTGAAGGTCCGTCCATTGGCAGAGACAGAGCGAATGTAAGGAAGCACAGAGAAGATTATGGCACTTTATCCTGGTGATGCGGATCATTGACCTTCTCTCTACTGTGTTGGACATTCCCCCAGATAGCTTAGACCACATTTACCCAGGTGGTGACTGCAGGACAGGCAGGCATCATCTGATGACATGGCCTCCTCTCCTGATCCGGTGGGAAGTGGATGTCCCACATCTGCACTAGCCCATCCATTAAGATCTCTAGGTCCCTGTCTGCCAAGTGAGGTGCCAATCTCCCTTTTTCTGCCATGTTTGTAGCAAATGTCATGCACCATGCAGGACAACTCCAGACGGACAGTGCTTGACTGGGTACACAATAAAGTTTTAAAAATAGCACCAGCGCCAGCAATCCTGTGATATCCTGGCTGTGGTGAATTCCTCTGGCTATGACGAATGGGAAAATCGAGTTAGGAATCGCCAAGAGGCTTCTATAGAGGTGTGGTTGTTAGTTAATGAGCCAAGTTTAGAATGATCACATGAGAAAATACATTAGGTCTTGCAGAGAGAAACGCACCATTAAATTTGACAAAAAATGTCTCTGCTGAAACTTGGTAAGATTCGGCATAGATCAACAGTGTTTAAATTTCAGTTGCACTTCAAAAATGAATGTCACACTTTTGGTTGTCATGATTTTGAAAGTCACACCCTTTTTTTAATATCAGTTTTTCTGGTAGTGATCATTTGAGTCAAACTGTTCAGTGAACAGTTGCCGATTCACATAAATATTGACAGCAACCAGCAACTCCCAGAAATTGGAAACAGAAAATAGAAATTGCTGGAAAAACTCAATAGGTCTGGCAGCATCTTTGGAGAGAAATCAGACTTAACATTTTGGGTCCAGTGATCAGACATCCGATGAAGGGTCATTGGACCTAAAACATTAACTCTGATTTCTCTCAACAGACGCTGCCAGACCTGCTGAGCTTTTCCAGCAATTTCTGTTTTTGTTTCTGATTTCCAGTATCCGCAGTAGTTACAGATTTTATTCTCAGAAATTAGTCAGGTGAATGTTTAGGTTAGGGGGGTTAGGTATGGAAAATGTAGGGGTAAGGGAATGGGTCTGGCAGAGATGCTCTTCAGAGGGAAGGTGTGGACTCATTGGGCTGAATGGCCTGTTGCCACGCCGTAGGGATTCTATGAATCTATGAATGCTCCTGAATTCTAGCAATGGCCATGACAATAATTGATCGCAACATCAAATAACACAATATTGTACCAAAAATAAGCGAATACCAAAAACATAGATATTCAACTTGCCCTGGTTACCTCCCTGTTTCAACCAGGTTTCCATTTGGCAGGTGGTCCTCTGAGAGATGGGAAGCTAACTCCATTCCCTCAGAAAGACTACTATAGCCACCTACAATTGGATGGTAAGCTAACCAACAAAATTTGTCTTGTTCCTGTTGAAAATATATTCAATAAATTTTAACTGTGGTTTGCTTCTTGCCTCTGAAGAAATATCTTGCAATGTATCTATGACCTCTCGTGCAAAACTATCTGGAGTAAAATATAAATATCTTGAAAGATAAATAGAAGTAGGGAAAAACCAACTGAGATAAGTAATGGATGCTTTACATTCTTAATAATTCCCAACAGTGAATTAAGTATTTTACACTCATCACCGTCGTACTGTAGGAAGTGTGGCAGCCAAAAATCAGACAATAAGCTTCTACAAATTATTGACACATAAATAAACAAATAACCTGCTTGAGTTGTGTTGGTTGAAGGATAAATATTGGGCTGCAGGTTGAAGAGAATTCACCTGTTCTTCAGGAGATCTTTTACATCCGGTCGAGTGACCCTACTGAGTCTTAGTTTATCACCTTATCCAGACAGCATGAGTTTGGATAGTCCAATAATTCCAATCCCTGCTATTGCAAAGAGTGCTGAACTCCAGTCTTTCTCAGCCTGAGGCAAAATGTCAAATCTGTCGACCCTTTCATCTCTTATTTGCAAAACGTCATAAGCCCTTAATTACAGGCTCCAGCTGACTGAAGAATCCTATGTAACACTCAAAGAATAAAGGAGCAGCATCCCTGCAGGGAAATACAAAACATTATCATTTTTGTACAAATTTTGCAGAAAATACTGGCCTCCACAGGAAAATGACATTTTGGTTTATTGACATGAATAGAAATTCACACTAGCAAAAGAATCATTAGCATTTTTAAAAAAATAATGTCAAAGTTGCTATCTTATTACCTCCCAACTCTCCATCATTCTTGTAGCAATGCGATAGCTTAGATACAAAAGGTGTTAATTTCAACTTCAACAATGGTGCAAAAAATTGGAGGTTGCTGTAAGGAAAATTGGGTGAGGTATACATTGGGATGCTAACCTGTTTGGAGCTAACCAGTGCACAAACTAAGCAATTACCAACAAACACCCATGTATCTTCAAAGATGCATAACATCAGTCATTGAGAAGTAGCAAGTATGTTTGCAATGAACAAAGTGTTTCTGCTGAAAATACATAACTGGTGGTCCTTTATCAAACTGACCCCTATCTGCCATCTCAAGTGAAAATTTAAAGTTCTTATCATACTATTCTCTGCAAAGTCCTAAACAATTCTTATCATTATTTCACTCTGATAAGTGGGCACTTGCTATGTACAAATTGGCTGCCATTTATCCTACAATACATTAGTAACTACTCTTCAAAAATATTTGAATGATATAAAGCACTTTGGAATACATTGAGATCAACAGAGGGAGTATATTATTGTATGCTATTCCTCTTTCTTCCAGCCAACATTGAGTCATTTGCAAGGGTCATGAGGTGATGCCCTAGAGTGGAAATTCTGACTGCTCTGTTCTGATCTGTTCTGTTCCGAGACTGGGTGCATTGAAGCAAACTATAACCTTTCCCTTATTACTGGTCAGTCAATCCAGGCCGGACTAAATTTCATACCTGAGACTTGCCTGTTCTATGTGGCTCTGAGCTGTATTATATATATCGACTGGACCTTTAGAAACAAGCTAAATAGAATAGGGAAGGTAGATTGAGACAGTTGAGACAATGTGAGCATAATAATTTGATACATTACTTCAGCGGTGATTTTCAACCCTTTGACTTCTCACACTTCAAATATCAGTGCTATATGTGGCAGACATACTTTGAATCGTCTTTGCAATGGCCTATGTGAGTTTGCTTACAAATAGGTGGCAATTTATCTCAAGTACGAGAGAATCTGGGTCCAGCACAATTACTAACAAATTAGTACCTTATTGGTACCATAAATCCGGCATCAAAATTTCCTTCAAATAAGAAGTGTTTTGTATCTCTTTGTTTAAGAATCTTCATAAAACACTGTACACTTCTGTGAGGCACTTTGGGGAATTTTTTTTCCGTTCTAAAGGCCCTGTGCAAAAGCAAATTTTGTTGCATGTCATTGTTGACAGTTACCTCTGATGTTGACCTTTTCCGATTGGAGGGCATTCCCACTGTAAATGAAGAGCGGTCAAAATTCCACAATCTAAATCTTTGTATTCTCGCTACCAATCTCTCCAAGACAATCGAGAATAGCTGCAGAAAGAGGGGAAGAAAAAGCATCTAGGTAGCGCTCCATATAACCATGAGCTGTGCTGTCATCGCCATACACAATAATGTTAAGCCAGCATTAGAGCATTGGGTGAGCTTTGAGGTTGAGTTCTGAGTGTACAAACCTCCTAGACCATAGCCTCAGTTGCTGGGAGCTCCAATATAAATGGGGTGTGGACATCAACACTTCCGATTTGTGGCAAGCCCAATTGTACTCATCTTGTAAAAATTATTTCTCCAATCCAAAAGCAGCATGTTCTATGGATTAATGGAAGATGCCAGACATTACCCTTCCCCACTGTGGCTGTAAGTAATTTGCAAAGGTCCATTCTAAAATCATAGGATTGTTGCTGTCGAGTGTTAAGATTCGCATTGAAATGAGTGTTGACAATCTGAACTTGCTCCAGGAGAGGTAGTAACATATTCCATCATCAGGAAAAGGATGGCAATTGAAAATGAAAGAATCACTGACTGGGCAGACTATTTTGCAGCGTCAAGCAATATTAGCTGCTATAGAACCTGTGAAAATTGGTCATTAGACTCCAAAGCATAGTCATCTATAGTTTAACACTAATAATTCACTCAGAGTTCTTCAATGAAGCCTGCCCATCATGATGTTATTTAGAGTCATAGAATCGTACGGTCATACAACACAGAAACAGAACCTTCAGTCCAACCAGACCGTACCGAACATAACCCCAAACTGTACTAGTCCCGCCTGCCTGCTCCTGGTCCATATCTCTCCAAGTCTTTTTTATTCATGTACTCATCTAAATGTCTTTCAAACATTGTATTTGTACCCACATCCATCACTCCCTCAGGAAGTTGATCAAATGGGCTGGTGGGCCAAGGTGTGGCAGATGGAGTCTAATGTAGATAAATGTGAGGTGCTGCATTTTGGAAAGGCAAACCAGGGCAGGGCTTATATGCTTAATGGCAAGGTCTTGGGGAGTGTTGCTGAACAAAGAGACCTTGGAGTGCAGGTTCATAGTTCCTTGAAAGTAGAGTCGCAGGTAGACAGGGTAGTGGAGAAGGTGTTTAGTATGCTTGCCTTTAGTGGTCAGTGCATTGAGTATAGGTGTTGCAGCTGTAAATTTCGACTTGGTCACCTCTCAACCTCCTATGCTCCCAGCCTAAAGAAATGTCCCGCTTATCCAGCCTTTCTTTATAACTCAAACCTTTCATACCCAGCAACACCCTGGTAAATCTCTACTGAACCCTCTCCAGCTTAATAATATCCTCCCTATAACTGGGCTACCAGATCCGGACACAGTATTCCAGAAGAGGCGTCACCAATGTCCTGTACAATCTCAATGTGACTTCCCAACTCCTATACACAAAGGACCGAGCAATGAAGGCAAGTGTGCCAAATGCCTTTTCACCACCCTGTCTATATGTGACCCAAACATCAAAGAATTATGTACCTGCACCCCTAAGTCCCTCAGTTCTACAACACTACCCAAGGCCCTACCGTTAATTGTATCAGCCCTAACCTTGTTTGTTGTACCAAAATACAATACCTCCCATTTATCCAGATTGAACACCATTTGTCATTTTTCAGCCCATTGATCCATTTGATCAAGGTCCCTTCGTAATCTTAGAGAACCTTCTTTACTGTCTACCATGCTGCCAATTTTGGTGTCATCTGCAAACTTAATTACCATGCCTTCTATATTCTCATCCAAATCATTTATATAAATGACAAACATAAGCGGACCCAGAACTGATCCTTGCGGAACACTGCCGATCACAGGCTATCAGTCCAAAAAGCAACCCTTCACCACCACTCCCTGTCTCCTGCCATTAAGCCAATTATGTATCCAATTAGCAAGATCACCCCGAATCCCACGAGACCTAACTTTACTAATTAGTCTACCATGTGGAACCTTGTCAAAGGCTTTACTAAAATCCAAATAAACAACATTTACTGCTCTACCATTGTCAATCTTCTTGGAAACTTCTTCAAAAGACTCAATCAAGTTTGTGAGACACGATTTGCCTTGCACAAAACCATGTTGACTATCCCTAATCAATTTTTGCCTCTCTGAATATCCATAAACCCTATCTTTTATAATTACCTCCAACAATTTACCAACAACCGAAGTCAGACTCACAGGTCTATAGTTTCCTGGTTTCTCCTTAACAACCCTTTTTAAACAATGGTACAACATTAGCCACCCTTCAGTCATCAGACACTTCACTCATAGTTTTAGATGATGCAAATATTTCTTTAAGCATTTCCACAACAGTTTGATAGAATCATAGAATCATGGAGTCGTACAGCATGGAAACAGACCCTTCAGTCCAACCAGTCCATGCTGACCATGTTCCCAAACTAAAGTAGTCCTGGCACTTGGCCCAAATCCTTCCTAACCTCTTCTATTCATGAACTTATCCAAATGTCTTTTAAACGTTGTGACAGTACCTGCACTTATCATTTTCTCTGGCAGTTCATTCCACACATGAAACACTCTCTAGGTAAAAAGTTGCTCTTCATGCCCTTATTAAATCTTTCTCCTCTCACCTTAAAAATATGCCCCCTACCCTAGGGAAAAGACCCTTGTTATTCACCTTATCTGTGCCTGTCATGATTTTATAAACCTCAATAAGATCACCCCTCAATCTCCTACCCGCCAGTGAAAAAAGTCCCAGCTTTTCCTATTGTAATATCTCAACCTTCGCCATTCCCAGCAACGTCCTGGCAAACCTTTTCTGAACCCTCTCCAGTTTAATAATATCCTTCCCATAACAGGGTGACCAGGACTGCACACAATATTCCAGAAGAAGCCTCACCAAAGTCCTGCACAACTTCAACATGAAATCTCAACACTTTTTGGACATTTCATTTTGATTTCATGAGCTACACTAAAAGTCAACAACAGTGTAAATTTCAAAGAATGATCAGCACAAAACCGAAGGAATACCAGAATCAGCAAGATCTGTTTTCTGAATTTAAGCGTTTATTTGCAGTTGCATCGTAAAAGGAGAAACAGGCACGTGGGAACACCATCACCTCCATGTTGCCCTCTGAGTCACAAACCATCCCTGACATGAAAATAAACCGTAATTCCTTACATCAAATTCATGGAACTCCCACCTATTAGGATCATTGTAGCATCTTTACCAATGAGACTACAGTCATTCAGAAAGATGACTCCCCACCAACTTCTCATGGGCAACTAAGGAAGGGCATAATTGCAAGCGACAATCACGTGCTAGTAAGGGATATTTTAAAAAAGCTATTGCAGTACAAAAGGCTAATGGATGTAAGATCATTTTATGGGTAGCTATATGTAAGCCTAGAAGTAAGCATTGGCAGAATGTGCTAATAAAAATACTTTCTAAGCACATTTTCAGGAAGGCTGACATAACAGAAATGAATTAAGGCATTTAAATGCCACTGAGGTACACAACAGCAAGGCAAAAAGCGTTTGAGTGCCAGTTTCTAATTACTAATGGTAACATATTCACAGTTGTAACCATTTGTGACTTTCATCCAAGGTCTATTGGCTGAAGGGGCTGGCAACACTGCCTCATTGATGAAAGGGGAAGCTGAGTGTAATGTTGGTGTTACGCTGGTAAAGTAAATGTATTATCTAAATGTTAACAATAAATGTTAAAAATGAAAGAAATGCAGGTGCTGGAAATCAGAAACAAAAATAAAAGCAGAAATTGCTGGGAAAACTCAGCAGGTCTGGCAGGATCTGTGGAGAGAAAGCAGAGTTAATGTTTTGGATGCAGTGACCCTCCTTCACAACCCTTCTGTTTTAAAAAAATTACCCTTGTTAATGAATTTGACACAGTACATGATCAGTACTCTCGTCACCAGTTGTGCGCAAAAGTTAGGAAATGACTGGGAATCTTGCTCTAAAAATAACATCCCAATAGCAGGCAATGACTGATAAATTGCATTTGCTTATATTGTAGCTGTTGTAATATTCACTTAGAATCCCTACAGTACAGAAGAAGCCTTCTCTGAAGAGCATCCTACCCTGACCCTGCCCTCCACCCTATCCCTAGACTCCATGGGGCAATTTACCATGGTCAATCCACCTAACCTGCAGGACTTTGGGAGGAAACTGGACCGCCCAGAGAAAACCAACACAGACATGGAGAATGTGGAACCTCCAGACAGACATCAGCCAAGGTTGGAATTGAACATGGGCTTCTGGTGCTGTGAAGCAGTAGTGCTAACCACTGAGCTACTGTGCTGCCCTGCAGTGGTATCAAGTTTCTTAGTATCAAGCTACAAAAAATCTAAGAAATCATTTTAATACTGATAACGTGACAGCTCTTCACAGCTTTCTTAGATAAGTCAGAGTTGCACGTGTTGTAGAGAACTAATAGTATAAACGATTAAGTGTGGTACTGAGTGGCCTTGTTTCCCATCCTGATCTTATTAACGTAGGTTATACCCTGATTGATTCTTACTGCTGAGCAATTTTCCCAAACCTGAACCCACCAAAAATGCGAATGCACAGCATTCACTTGCGGTTATTTTCCTGGGGTCTTTGGCCAACTTTCTGTGGCCATTTGCAACTGTTTCCTTTCAAGATGTATGTACTTTTGAGTTCTTCTGAATGTGTTTTAAGTTTCTCGTGTGCAGGTCTTTTGAACTGCTGCCTGATCAAGACCAGAAGTCTGTAAATTGCAACTTTATCTTTTAATCTTGCAAGGCTTCATATTGTAGGGTTTCAGCTGAATATAAAAGATTTAGTGGCACCATCTTGAACTCCAGGGGAGTTCTCCGTCATGTTTGGGCCAATATTTATCCATCAGCTAATGCTACTGAAAGAGTAGATTTGGCCATATCAGACCACTGTTTGTGCAGCTTTGCACATTCAGTGATGCATTTCCGACAGTTCTCCAGGGACCGCATCTCCAAAATACTTCACTGATGGTAATGAGATTTGGAATGTCTTGAGGTTGCAAGAGGCACCATAGAAACACAAATTATTTTTGTTTCATTGTAAATTCATATATATGGTCAATTTAAACAGTGTGTTCATATTTTTAAACTCAGCTCTTGTTTTCGTTACTTTTAAGTAAAGAATGGTTTCACACAACGTAGCACTGTTAGGAAGGATGGTTCCTGGCTCAATAATGACAAGGTATGTTACCATTTCAGGTTCATTGCCTGATGATGCTTTATCCTGAGCAGCTTTCTTGGCAGTTTTTATCAATGATGATTTTCCAATGCCTACTACCCACAAGGGCAGGGCCTGCTATCTCAGCCAAACCAGGAATCATAGAGCCATAGAGAGTCATAGAGTATAGTCACAGAGTCATACAGCATAGAAACAGGACCTTCAGTTAACCTTGTCTAAGCTGACCAAGAAACATTAAACTACTTTAATTCCACCCCCCACCCACAGAGACTCAGTGGTAAGCACTGCTGCCCCACAGCGCCAGGGACCCAGGTTTGATTCCACCCTCTGGCAACTGTCTGTGTGGAGTTTGCACATTCTCCCTGTGTCTGTGTGGGTTTTCTCCCACAGTCCAAAGATGTGGAGGTTAGTTGGCCAAGCTAAAATACCCACAGTGTCCAAGGATGTGCATGCTAGGTGGATTAGCTATGGGAAATGCAGGGTTACAGGGATTGTGTGGATCTGGGGGAGGCTCTTCAGAGGGCCAGTGTGGACTTGATTGGCTGAATGGTCTGCTTCCATGCTGTAGAGATTCTATTTACTTGCATAGTCATAGTAATTGAACCCACTCTATTTGACCATCCAGCCAACTGTAATATCCAGTCCCTCAAATTCAGCCTACACATGGCCAGAGTCGAGTTTCACTTTTCTTCGGGGTGCTTGAAGGCCTGCTGACACACTTTACAAGTGCAACTGCTTCGAACAGAAGTTAAAAATAAAAGTACCTGGCAGCTGTAATGAAGGTCAGTGCAGTTGTTTAATATGGAAAGGAAATGACTGGAGAAAAGATGTGGCATGGGTTAAATATAGGCACAAGGTGAAAGCCTATCAGCTGCTGGGGGACCCTAAGTCACTGTGGATCCTAAAATCCAACTGTTCACACTAGCAGTAATGAAGTTGAATAAAGAACAAAGTGCTTTATTGGTTAATGACCAACTCCATTTGTTTTGCTCGTACTGTTATATCATGTTCTCCAGCCATTAATCAAAAGATAGCCTTTCTCCTTAACAAGTGAAATATGCCTTTTGCAAACAGCCAAGGCAATTTAAGTACAATAAGAAGTCAGTGTGACCATTTATTTTTGAAGAATTCATAATTGGAAACTGGACAGTGCATTAATAGATTGTCCCTTTAGCATTCTGAGACCCAGCCTGGAATGAATTTCTCAGAGTTTCCAAAATGAATGTGCTCTTGCTACAAAGAGGCCCATTGACCCTCTGGGAAGGGGCTCCCAGCAGATTTCTTTTGTTTGGAAAGGCATTTGAAAAAAAAACATTGCATTGGGAATCGAAATCTGGAATGAGTGACTTTGTTTTTTGCGGAGAGACCGAGAAATGTTGGAATTGTTCACCTTCTAACCCTTGGGCTAAGGGGTGATTTAGTAGAGATGTTTCACTGCTTCCACTGACAGACAGGCCAGTAACCAGATGGCTCAGATTTAATATAATTTTCACACCCGATGGAGAAAGATGAAAGGAATTGTCACTGTTTGCTGTCCCACAATTTGAGGATGATGCCTCCCCGGAGTGAAACATTTCTGCCTTGGGTCTCCATGTGACTGAACAGGCCAATTCCCAATTAATAGATCTTTGAGCTCATTGGGAAAAATGTCCCACAAGGTTGTGGGATCTGGAGAGCAGGATTTGCTACCTTTTCTTCCTTCGCTACCAGTCATTAAGACGTTAAGGCTCAAAGCATGATGCAGTTTGAGAGCTATGTGGCAGTCATTTTGAATAATCGATAGCAAACTCCTCCCAGTCATCAATGTCAATGCTGCCACACTAGAATGCTGGTCACCTGAGACCTGATAAAACGCGACCTCGCAGGAAACATTCTTTTAGGCCATAAGATGTAGGAGCAGAAGTAGATTTGGAGTCCAGGGTGCACTAGCTAGATGGATAGAGAACTGGCTGGGCAACAGGAGACAGAGAGTTGTAGTGGAAGGGAGTTTCTCAAAATAGAGAACTGTGACCAGTGGTGTTCCACAGGGATCCGTGTTGGGACCACTGTTGTTTGTGATATACATAAATGATCTGGAGGAAGGTATAGATGGCCTGATTAGCAAGTTTGCAGATGACGCTAAGGTTGGTAGAGGAGCAGATAGTGAAGGGGACTGTTGGAGAATGCAGCAGAATATAGATAGATTGGAGAGTTGGGCAGAGAAATAGCAGATGGAGTTCAATCCAGGCAAATGCGAGGTGATGCATTTTGGCAGATCCAATTCAAGAGTGAACTATACGGTAAATGGAAAAGCCCTGGGGAAAATGGATGCACAGAGAGATCTGGGTGTTCAGGTCCATTGTACCCAGAAGGTGGCAATGCAGGTTGATAGAGTGGTCAAGCAGGCATATGGCATGCTTTCATTCATCGGACGGGGTATTGAGTACAAGAGTTGGCAGGTCATGTTACAGTTGTATAGGACTTTGGTTCGACCACATTTGGAATACTGTGTACAGTTCTGGTCGCCACATTACCAAAAGGATGTGGATGCTTTGGAGAGGGTGCAGGAGGAGGTTCACGAGGATGTTGCCTGGTATGGAGGGCGCTAGCTATGAAGAGAGGTTGAGTAGATTAGGATTATTTTCATTAGAAAGACAGAGGTTGAGGGGGGACCTGATTGAGGCCTACAAAATCATATGAGGTATAGACAGGGTGGATAGCAAGAAGGTTTTTCCCAGAGTTGGGTACTCAATTACTAGGGGTCACGATTTCAAGGTGAGAAGGGAAACGTTTAAGGGAGATATGCGTGGAAAGTTCTTTACGCAGAGGGCGGTGGGTGCCTGGAACGCGTTGCCAGCAGAGGTGGTAGAGGTGGGCACAATAGCGTCATTTAAGATGTATCTAGACAGATACATGAATGGGCAGGGAGCAGAGGGATACAGATCCTTGGAAAATAGGTGACAGGTTTAGATAGAGGATCTGGATCGGTGCAGGCTTGGAGGGCCGAAGGGCCTATTCCTGTGCTGTAATTTTCTTTGTTCTTTGTTCTATGTCAGTCAACTCATTGAGTCTGGTCCACCATTCAATGAGATCATGACTGATTTGATAATCCTCTACTCCACTCTTTCCCACCTAACACTTGATTCCCTTAATGATTAAAAGTCCACACATACCATCCAGTATATCATAGTTAATTTTGCAGGAGTTCTGCCTGAGTGTTCATGGAGCTGGCTTTATGAAATGCACTTGTTATTTGACAGTTTTCTGACTGAATATGAACGATGAAACAGTGGCATTGCTGATGGAATCTCTCTAGCTCCCTTTTATGATCTCTTATTTGATATATAGAAGTCTCATTGCATGACAGGAATGTGGCCATGACAACTACCAATGACAACAGGGCAGCATGATGCCTTAGAGGTTAGCACTGCTTCCCGACAGTGCTAGGGACCTAGGTTCGAGTCCAGCCTTAAGTGACTGCCTGTGTGGAGTTTGCACATTCTCCCGGTGTCTGTGTGGGTTTCCTCTGGGTGCTCCGGTTTCCTCCTTCAGTCCAAAGATATGCAGGTTAGGTGGATTGGCCATGCTAAATTAGTGTCTAGGGATGTGAGGTTGGGTGGATTAGCCATGGGAATTGCAAGGTTACAGGGATAGGGCAGGGGGTTGGGATGCTCTTCGGAGAGTCTGTGTGGATTTGATGGGCTGAATGGCTTGCTTCCACATTGTAGGCATTCTATGATTGATGGTTAACTTCAGGAGGTCTTTGTTGTCAAACACTCACTGCTGTAGTTTGTTGAAAACTGTGCTGGTGCAGTTCGATCACCTTGTCAATAGTCGCCTATTGTGAATGGTATCAGCCATTAGAATTGGACAAATTGGATAGTCCTTTCAAAGAGACAACATAAATATGATGAGCCAAATAGCCTCCTTTAGCGCTATGCAATTCTGTGATAATCATTTGTTGTTCAGAATTCAGGGTAGAATGCACAATGTCATTACAAAGGTCTTGCAAAGTTTTGTTTCTGCACGCGCCAGCAATGTATTGAGATGATGTAAATTGCACTGAAGAGCATCACATGCTTATTACAATGTTTCTTACACATTATGTCATGGAAATAACCATGGGCCTGGACTAAACTCACTCCCCAGATACCAATGCAGTTTGGGAGGCAGTGTGCACATTGCTGGATGAATTAATCCTTTTTGTGAACATTTTCTGGGCACTAAACTGGTTCAAGAAAGGATTGATTTCAGGCATCAAAGTCCCAAGCCCAATCTGCGTCTGTGTTTAATGTGTTGCCATATTGGCTTGGAAGCGTGTCAATTTTGAACCGACCTTGTAACAGCTGTTCAGAGTGCATGCCCGCCTTCAGTTGTAATATGGCTTTCAGGCTGTAAAATGAGCCTAAAGGGATGCAGGCCCCCTCTCCAGCAGGCAGTTAAAGCATTGTAACAGAAGCTTTAATTTGCACATGATATGTACAGCAGCCCCATTCCATTGCATCTAAAATCTGAACTGAAATATTCAACCACAGACCACCGTTGGCCAATATTACAGCCAAGTAACTAAACTAGAAGAGCTACGATTGGAAACATTCCCAAGAACCTTCTCAACTATCGATTGCAAAATCAGATGCCTCCTCATACATGCTTACTTTGACGTTTTTTGAGTCAGAAGCATGTGGGGTCAGGTCCCACTTCACAAATTCGACGACATAATCTTGTCAGTGCTGATGGTTGTCCTTGAAATAAAGCACTGAACCAAGACCCCATTTTCTTGTCATGAGAGCATAAAGGACCTGCTACACTATTTGAAGTAGACGAGGAGGATTACCCCAATGCCCTGGCTAACACATTTCCCTCAACCCAACATCACTTAAACGAATTGAGATACTTACTGCATTGCTGTTTGTGGAATCTTGCTGTGTTTAAGCAGTCCTGCAATTTCTACATTGCTGCAGCTTACAACGATTTTTACCAAATTAGCACTGAGAAAAGAAGTAAATTGTGCAAAAGTACAGTGGTAAATAAAACTTTATGGGATACAGTGAGAGTGAAAGGACTTCTCTTTACAGTTGCTACGGTTATTAATAAGTTCAAGAAACAGGAATAACACCAATGTCTTGCTATCTGAAAACTGTTATTAATGCAACAGGTGATTGGTGTGAATAAGCACAGAGCTATTTGCACAAAACATAAACATCATGTTCAGTTTTGTTTATGTGTAATTTAGTTTGACACACTGTACTTAAAACTCAGATAATTAGCTGAGACGATGATGCGTAACTGCTAACATGTATAGACCTGCAATAAAGAATCTTTGCTATTGCTGGAATGTGTAATCTGTTAGTCATTCCTTCAATTAATCATTTTTCGCTTTCAAACAGCAGTAGAGAAAACAAATTACATGAACACCTAATAATTTTTCAGTCTATCTGGTGAGCAAGATCTACAATTTACTTTTTCATTACCAATTGTTTCATTGTTGTTTTAGGAAATAATTACTTGTTACACCCACAAGGATGATAACAGAATTGGGAGTTTGTAACAATCAGGTAAGACTGAAGGACGCAATTCATTTATGTGGTAAATGGAAGCTTAAGGACAGGTCTAATTGACGACTTTAAAACAGACATCGAGAGGATTTGTAGAAGAGCCCAAAACTGAGAACGCAAAGTTAACATCAATAATTGTAGTAACTTTCTGGTTCCCAGCCCATAAATGGGGACAGTTAACAGCAGGAAGGATGCACAGCTGTAATACCATCCAAGAAATCCAACAGTGATTGTTGACGTAGTTTACAACATCATCAACATAGCAGAGGATATGGGCCCTGACAAAACATTTCTGTCAACTGCAGATTTGTACCCTAGACTTGGCCACTCCTTTATCCAAGCTGTTCCACTGCAGTTACAACACTGGCATTTACCTGGCAAATTGGAAAATTGCCCAGGTATGTCCAGTACAAAATGAGGAGGGGTGGGAGTCAGTAAGCTCAGTTGGATGGTGGGTGGTTTGCAATGCAGAGTGACACCAACTGTACAAGTTGAATTCCCACACCAGCTGAGCTCGCCATGTAAGTGCTGCCTTCTCAATCTCACCCAGTGAAAATCAGTGGGAAGCATTTAAAAACCAGCAGAGGATATCAAAAACAGCAATAAGGAGGGGGGAGAGAAGATGAAATATGAGGGTAAGCTAGCTAGTAATATAAAAGAAGACTGCAGGAAATTTTTAGATCTATAAAAGGAAAGAGATGGGCAAGAGTGGACATTGGACCACTGGAAAATGAGGCTGGAGAAGTAGTAATGGGGGACAAAGAAATGTGGAGGAACTGAATATGTACTTTGCATCAGTTTTCATGGTGGAAGACACCAGCAGTACACCAGAACTTCAATAGAGTCAGGGGCAGAGGTTAGTGTAGTGACCATCACTGAAGAGATGATGCTGTGGAAGCTGAAAGGTCTGAAGGTGGATAAGTCAACCACCAAATGGACTGCACCCCAGGGTTCTGAAGGGATTAGCTGAGGAGATTGTGGAGGCATTGGTAGTGATCTTTCAGTAATCACTGGAGCCAGAGAATGTCCCAGAGGACTGGAAAATGACTAATGTAACACTCCTTATGAAGGGAGGGAGGCAGAAGATAGGAAGTTACCCTGAACTCAGTTGTTGGTAACATGTTATAGACAATTATTAAGGATGAGATTGCGGAAGACTGGTCAGCATGGCTTCATCAAGGAGAGGTCATGCCTGACAAATCTGTTAGAATTATTTGAGGAGATAAAGAGCACATTAGATGAAGGACAGCCAGTGGACATGGTCTATTTGGATTTCCAGAAGGCCTTTGATGATGTGCAGCACGGGAGGCTGCTAAATAAGATAAAAGCCCATGGTGTTAGGGGCAAGGTACTAGCATAGATAGAGGATTGTTTGACTGGCAGAAGGCAGAAGGTGGGGATAAAGGGGTCTTTTTCGAGATGGCAGCCAATGACTAGTGGAATTCTGTAGGGATCAGTGTTGGGACCACACTATTCATGCTATAAATTAATGATCTGGATAAAAGAACAGAGGGCAATGTTGCCAACTTTGCAGGTGACTCAAAGATAGATGGAGGGAAGGTAGTAGTAAGGAGACAGGGAGGCTACAGAAGGAATTGGGCAGGCTAGGAAAGTGGGCAAAGAAGTGGCATTTGGAATACAGTGTCGTAAACTGGGAAGTAATGCACTTTGGACGGGAGAATAGATGCATTGATGATTTTCTAAATGGGGAAAGATTTTAGAAATCTGAAGCACAATTAAACTTGAGTCCTAGTTTAGGATTCCCTTAAGATCCAGTTGGCAGTTAGGAGGGCAAATGCAATGTTAGCATTCATTTCAAGAGAGCTAGAATACAAGATCAGGGATGTACTGCTGGGAAGGTATAAGGCTCTGGTCAGATCAAATTTAGAACATTGTTAGCAGTTTTGGACCACATATCTAAGGAAGTATATACTAGGCTTGAGGTCCTGAAAAGGTTTGCAAGAATGATCCTGGGGATGAAGGACATGTCATTTGAGGAGCAGTTGAGGACTCTGGGTCTGTAGTTACAGTACTTAGAATATAAAAGGATGAGTGAGGATCTGATTAAAACTTACAGAATACTGGGAGGCCTGGATAGAGTTGATGTGGAGAAGATGTTTCTACTAATAGGTGAGACGAGGACCCAATGGCATAGCCTCAGAGTAAACGGATGACCCTTTAGAGCTGAGATAGGAGGAATTTCTTCAGCCAGATGGTGGGGAATCTGTGGAACATATTGTCACAGAGAGCTGTGGAGGCCAAGTGTATTTAAGGCAAAGAAAAATGGGTTCTTGATTAATAAGAAGATCAAAGGTTACAGGGAGAAGGCAGAAGAATGGGGTTGAGAAACATATCAGATTTGATTGAAAAGAGGAGCAGACTTGATGGGCTGAATGGCACAATTATGCTCCAATATCTGTGGTTTTATGGTCAACCAGCCCCTCTCAGATAATGACCTCATTACAGCTTTGGTCCAACATGGAGAAAAAAGCTGAACTCAAGAAGGGATGCGAGAGGTAACAGTCCTTGACATAACAACAGCAGTTGACTGGGCATAGCTTTAAGGGCCCCAGCAAAACTGGAGTCAACTGCAGTCAGGGGGAAAAACCTTTTGACAGCTGGGGTCATACCTGGCACAAAGGAAGAAAGTTGTGGCTGTTAGATGCCAATCATCTGAGCTCCAGGACATCTTTACAGGTTAGGGTAGTGTCCTAAACCTAAGCACCTTCAGTTGCTTTATCAATGACCTTTCCTCTATCTTTTTTTAAATATTTATTTGTGGGATGTGGACATCGCTGGCTGGCCAGCATCTCTTGCCGATCCCTAGTTGCCCTTGAGAAGGTGGTGGTGGGCTGCCTTCTTGAACCGTTGCTGTCCATCAGTTGTAAGTTGACCCACAATGTTATTAGGGAGGGAATTCCAGGATTTTGACCCAGCCACAGTGAAGGAACGGTGATATATTTCCAAGTCAGGACGTTGAGTGACTTGGAAAGGAACTTGGAGGTGGTAGCATTCCTCTATGTCTGCTGCCCTTGTCCTTCTAGATGGAAGAGGTCATGGGTTTGGAAGGTGCCCTCTGAGGATCTTTGGTGAATGTCTGCAGTGCATCTTGTAGATAGTACACACTGCTGCCACTGAGCATCGGTGGTGGAGGGAGTGGATGCTTGTGAATGTGGTGCCAATCAAGTGGGCTGCTTTATCCTGGATGGTGTCAAGCTTCTTGAGTGTTGTTGGGACTGCACTTATCAGCCAAGTGGGGAGTATTCTATCACACTCCTGACTTGTGCCTTGTAGATGGTGGACAGACTTTGAGGAGTCAGGAGGTGAGTTACTCGCTGCAGTATTCTTAGCTTCTGGCCTGCTCTTGTAGCCACTGTGTTTATGTTATGAGTCAGTTGAGTCTCTGGTCAATGGTAACCCCCAGGATGTTGATAGTGGGGGATTCAGTGATGGTAACATCATTGAATGTCAAGGGGCGGTGGTTAGATTGTCTCTTATTGGTGATGGTCACAGCCTGGCATTTGTGTGGCACGAATGTCACTTGCTACTTGTCAGCTAAGCATGGAAATTGTCCAGCTCTTGTTGCATTTAAACACGGATAGCTTCCGTGTTTGAGGAACCGTGGATGGTGCTGAACATTGCGCAATCATTAGCAAACATCCCCACTTCTGACCTTATGATGGAGGGAAGGTCATTGATGAAGCAGCTGAAGATTGTTTGGCCCAGGACACTACCCTGAGGAACTCCTGCAGAGATGTCCTGGAGCTGAGATGATTGACCTCCAACAACCACGGCCATCTCCCTGTGTGTTAGGTATGACTCCAACCACCGTAGAGTTTGCCCCCAATACCCATTGATTCAAGTTTTGCTAGGGCTCCTTGATGCCACACTTGGTCGAATGCAGCCTTGATATCAAGGGCTGTCACACTCACCTCACCTCTGGAATTCAGCTCTTTTATCCATGTTTGAACCAAGGCTGTAATGTGGTCAGGAGCTGAGTGGCCCTGGCAGAACACAAACTGGGCGTCACTAAGCAGGTTATTACTGAGCAGGTGCTGCTTGATAGCGCTATTGATGACACCTTCCATCACTTTACTGATGATCGAGAGTAGACTGATGGGGCAGTACTTGGCCGGGTTGGATTCATAATGGATGGTGATCACTTGAAGTGGTGATGTTTCTGATAATTGCACAATGTTCACCACTGTTAACAACGCCTCAGATACTGAAACACTTTGAGTCTAAACGAACAAAACTTAGACATCATTCAGGCTGGCTGATACGTGTCATGTAACATTTGAATCATGTAAGTGCCAGGCGATAATCATATCAAATAAGAGAGAATCCAACCAATACTCTTTGACATTCAATGGCATTATCTTCACTGAATCAACCCTAATCAATATCCTTTGGATTCCATTGATCAAAAACTGAACTGGACCTTTCATGTAAATACTATAGCTATAAGAGCAATATAAATTTGCTTGGAATATTAGGGTTAAAGGCTAACAAACCACCAGTGCTTGTTCATGTACATCTAAGATTACATAAGGATATGGCCCTGGAAATGGTGGATGCATTCAAAATCATCATCCAGACTTCTTTGGACTCTGGAGCAGTTCTTACAGATTGGAGGATGGCAAATGTAACCCCACTATTTAAAAAGGGGCAGCAAGAAAAATAGAATTACAGACCATTTAGCCATCAACAGTAATGGGGAAAATGCTAGAATCTATTATAAATAAAGTGATAACTGAACATTTAAAAGCATTTACAGGTTGGGCAAAGCCAGCATGGGTTTACAAAAGGCAAATGATGTTTAAAAAACTTCATGGAGTTTTTTGAGGCAGTAACTCATGGAATTGATAAGGGAGAATGAGGAAACGTGTTGTATTTAGATTTTTAGAAGGCTTTTGATAAAGACCCTATAAGTGATTAATGGCAAAAATAAAGAATGCAAGATAGAGGATTGAGAATTGGTTAACAGACAAGAAACAGAACGTGTACATAAATGTGCTTTTTTCTTTGTACCACAAGGAATAGTATTACAGTACATGAGAGAAATCAACATTTCCAAGTTTACTGATGACACAAAATGGGACCTAATTGTGAGAAGGATGCAAGGGGATTTCAAGACGAGTTAGTTGAGTATTCAGTATAATGTGGCTAAATGTGAAATTATATAATTCCATGTGAAAAACAGAAAGGTAGAGTATTATTTAAAGGGACATACTTTGTGAATGTACAAAGGGATCTGAATGCCCTTGCACACCAGACAATGAAAGTAAAGAGGCAGGTGTAGAAATCAAACAGAAAGGCAAATGAAGTATTGGCTTACATCGCAAGAGGATTTGAGTTCAGATGTATTAATGTCTTACTGCAGACTTCACCCCAAGTACTGTATGCATTTGTAGGCTCCCTACCTAGGAGAGGAAATATTTGAGATTGGGCAAGTACAGTGGAGGTTCACTGACATTGGGCATGGTAGAACGGTTCTGTGGTAGGACTGGCCTGTATTCACTAAAGTTTTGTAAGATCTGATTGAAATGTGCAAAAAACTGGTCTGGATGCAGGGAGAATGATTCCCCTGGTTGGGGAGTCTAGAACCAAAGGGTACAGTCTCAGGATATAGGGTAGACCATTTAGGACAGCGATGAGGAAAGATTTCTTTGCTCAAAGCGTAATGAACCTACGAAATTCTTTACCACAGAAGGCTGTGGAGGCCAGGTAATTTAATATATTCAAGAAAGAGAGAGATAATGTTTTAGATCTTATTGGCATCAATGGGTATGTGTAGAAAGCAGGAATATGGCATCGAGATAGAGGATCAGCCACGGTCATATTGAATTGCGGAGCAGGCTCAAAGGATCAAATGAGATAACAAGGCGTGGGGCTGGATGAATACAGCAGGCCAAGCAGCATCATAGGAGCAGGAAAGCTTGACGTTTTGGGCCTAGACCCTTCATCGGAAATGACCCGAAACGTCAAGCTTTCCTGCTCCTATGATGCTGCTTGGCCTGCTGTGTTCATCCAGCCCCACACTTTGTTATCTCGGATTCTCCAGCATCTGCATTACCTTTTATCTCTCAAAGGATCAAATGGCCTACTCTGGATCCTAGTTTCTCAACTTCAACAAGTGGAGGCAACGGCCTAGTGGTATTATCACTGGGCTGTTAATTCAGGAGACTCAGGTAATTTCTGGGGACCCAGGTACAAATCCTGCCATGGCAGATGGTGGAATTTGAATTCAATTAAAATCTGGCATTGAGAGTCCAATGATGACCATGAATCCATTGTAGACTGTCAGGAAAAATCCATCCGATTCACTAGTGTCCTTTAGGGAAGGAAACTGCCATCCTTACCTGGTCTGGCCCAATATGCGACTCCAGACCCACAGCAATGTGGTTGACTCTTAACTGCCCTCTGGGCAATTAGGGAGGGACAATAAATGATGTTCCAGCTACTGATGCCTACATCCCATGAATGAATTTAAGAAAAATCAGAGGATGAGAGTAACTCTCCTCACACATTCTCCACTTGCCTAGATGAGCGCAACTAAAGTGCTAAAAGCTTAACATTGTCCAGGACAAAACTGCCCACCTGACTGGCACCACAACTACAACTACAAGCACCTTCTAAACTCTTGACCTCTACCACAGAGAAACGCAAAGGGAGCTGATACATGGGGTAACCACTACCTGCAATTTCCTCTCCAAGCTGCACACCATTCGTACCTGGACATATATTGCTGTTCCTTTGGTGTCACTGGGTCAAATCCTGGAACTCCCTCCCTAACAGCACTATGGGTGTATCTACACCAAATGGACTTCAGTGGTTCAAGAACATAACTCATTACTAACTTCTCAAGAACGATGTGGGTGCTGGATGAGTCAGCAAAAGCCACAACAGTGAATTAAAAAAGCATCATTGTGATCAATCAGCCTTGCACTAATTTCATGTAACATGGAAAAAGATGAAGGGAGTAGAAGAGCAAGTAAACAATACCAAAAACAGTAAGTAATGAGAAAACCCTTTACTGAGAGAATGGGCAGAATGTAGGAGATTGCGCCATATGAAGTTTATGAGAGTAAAACAGATGCATTTATGGGAAGCTAAATGAGAGAGAAAGGAACAGAAGGATATCTTGATTGTGTGTAATGCTATTTTCTGGGCAGAGGAATCTTGAATGGAGTATAAACATCGACATAGACTAATTGGCCTAAATGACCTATTTTATATATATTGTAATCTTACTGTAACTTTATTTTTCAGACAACATCAATTTCAGATTTGGAGTCAGAAAACTGTGGAATCAAATCAGACTCCTGAGACCTGAGTACAATGTCAATGCTGAAATACCAAATGCAGTACTGAGAGAGCACTGTGCTGCCGACATTGTTGGCCTTTGGATGAAATATTCAACTGCCTGCTTCCTCAGGTGAAGGTAACAGATTCAAAGAAGAGCAGCAAGTTGAGTGGGGACCTGGCCAATGTTTGTTCTGCAACCAGTATCTGGCCCTTATCACATTGCTGTGTGCAAATATCTATGTTACAACAGTAATTACACCTCAAGGGTGCTTTACATTGACTGTAAAACACCTTGGAATGTTCTGAGATCAGAAAAGGTGCTAAATAAATGCAAGTCTTTTTTTCCTACGACTCGGCAGTTGGCATCCAAGCTCTCTAACTGGCACAGCTCAATGAAGGATTCATCGCTCATGGGAATTGATTCACATCCAACCAACACTCGAATCCCTCAACCATCTGAAGGTGATTCATTTTGTTGGTCTGGGAAGGGGAAGGACCATTATTAGACATAATTATCGTGTTGCTCACATTAGCAGAATGATCATGCACAGGTAGGGGGCACATATACAGAACATTTAGTGCAAATGTGGAAACATTTATTCTGACACCATTTCTCTCCCTCCCCACTGTTTTATGCTGCCTATTTACAGGAGGAAAAATGGAAAAATAAAGTGGTTGATGCAACTATTTGGCTGTAAATGAATTCTCATCAAATGCCAATATGTAACTGTTTAAAGACTGGAGTCGTGCAGTGAATTAGCCAACAGACCTATCCATTTTTAATGGTAACAACAAAGCGTTTAGAATCTGGGCAGGGGTGTGGAGTTGTGGGGATGATGCATGTACCTTGGTAAAGTGTCAAATATAGCTCAATCAGTAAGGGCACTCCAGCACCCAAATCAGAATATTGTGGGAAAATATACTACTCCAGCAAAAATAATGTTGACAGTCCAATGCAATACCAAGGGAGTGCTATCTAATGAGGAGAGATTAAACTAATATCCCATGTGCACTTTTAGGTGAATACAAAAGATCCTGTTGCACCGTTTTGAAGAATAGTTAGAATGATTCCACCATGTTCCTCACTAAGGTTTATCCCATGTGCGGCATCACCAAAGAAAAAATGATCAAGGCCTCAAGTATTCATGGGAGCTTAAATTGACAATAGCAGTTTGTACATTGCAACATGAATACATTGTTGGATCGAGAATGAGTCGGAACAGATTCAAATTGATTAGTAAAAGAAGCAAAAGTGATTTGAGGAAAGACTTTTCATCCAATGAGTAGCTAAGGTGTGGAATGCAGTGTCTAATAACATAGAAACATAGAAAATAAGGGCAAGAGTAGGCCATTTAGCCCTTTGTGCCTGCTCCTCCCTTCATCCAACTCAGTAGCTTGCTCCTGCCTTCACCCCATCCCCTTGGATCCATTTGGCCTAACTCCTCGAAAACAGTCAATGTTTTGGCCTCAACCACTTTCTGTGGCAGAGAATTCTACAGGTTCACTACTCTCTGGGTGAAGAAATTTCTCATCTCAGTCCCAAATGGCCAACACCATATCCTTAGTGTAAGATCCCTGTTCTGGGCTATCTTATCATCAGGATCATCCTTACTGCATCCAACCTGTCTAGCCCTGTTCAAATTTTGTAGGTTTCTATGCGATCTCGCCTCCCTGTTCTAAATTCGGATGGATATAGTCCTAATCTATCAAGACTTTCTTTATACATCAGATCTGTCAAGCCACAAATCTGTCTGATAAACATTCGATGCACTCCTTCCATAGCTAGAACATCCTTCCTCAGATAAGGAGTCCAAAACTACACACAATACTCCAAGATAACAAGCATGGGGCTGGATGAACACAGCAGGTCAAGCAGCATCATAGGAGCAGGAAAACTTGACGTTTCGGGCCTAAACCCTTCATCAGAAATGGGGGAGGGGAAGAGGGTTCTGAAATAAATAGGGAGAGAGGGGGAGGCGGATAGAGGATGGATAGAGGAGTGGATAGGTGGAGAGGAGGCAGAGGCGGAGGCGGCGGAAAAACTGCTCAATATCCAAGCGTGAGTGGTATTCATTGATATATGGGTGGAGGGGGACAAAGGTGAGCCCTTTACTGAGGACTGACCGTTCGTCCTCAGTCAGGGGGAGGTCTGGGGGGATGGTGAAGACTCGGCAGTGCTCAGTGTTGCTGTCTCCTCTGGAGCTGCTGGCTGTGGAGGCAGTGGGCGGAGTGTTGTCGGTGTACTAGGAAAGGTGATGCGGCTGTAGTACCTGGTTTGCTTCAGGACGTGGTCGAGCAGTTTCAAGGCCGAAGAGGTTATGAGAGAGTTGCAGTAGGAGAGAGATTCCCTGAGGTTTGTCCGGAGGGAGGAGGGTAACTTCTTCAGGGTAGGCATCCAGGTTTGTTCTCACCAAGACCCTGTTCAATTGTAGCAAGACATCCCTGCTCCTGGACTCAAATCCATTCAATATGAAGGGCAACATACCATTTGCCTTGTTCAACACCTGTTGCATCTGCATGCAATGATGAATATGCATAGTGTGCTTTGAATAGGCCAAGGCTGGGAATATCAGTCTTCCTTTCAATAACCCAGTTTGGCCATTTCTTTTACAATGGTGGGAGGTTATTATTTCTCCAGAATTGGAGTCCCAAGGAATTGAAGATTATTCTGCTGTGAGAAGCCAGAAGAAAAACTACGGAGGTGTCAAATGAAACTGTATGTGTTTTCTTTGTCTTCAATCCCTTTGAATATTATTATTTATTCATTGCAAAGATATTGGTGCTATGAAGGTTGTTGGCAATTTGACTGGATGGAGTCAGTAGAGGTGGGAGGTCACATGATTAAACCTCCAGAAATGTGACCAATGTCAGTGACTCTTTCCCACTTTTTATTGTTTTCAATAAAGAGTTAAAATGTGTGACCAATCTGACAGCATCAGCCCCTTTCTGGACAAGTTAGATTTAAATTATTCCTCTGGTATTTGGGTATATGTCATGATTCAATGGGGAAATGCATTAAGCTATCCCTGGTTTTGAGAATGAAAAAATAATGAAGACATCAGTCATGGTGTTCTAGCAAAAGGGGCCTTGCTGGAAAATGCATAGGCCAGAAAAAGTCACATGTACTACCATTAGCATTGGCACTATGACAGCTGGTGAATATGAAGATGGCAGGTTCAGATATTGATGACCATGTTTAGAAATGTGCATTGTGTAAACACAACAGAAGCAACAGATACCAATGTCAGTGAGATCTAACACTGATTTGGCACATGCCTCGCCTGCTAACATTCTTAAGCACATATGACTGAACATGTATTCAGCGTCAAGAGGAAACAGACCCATCATACTTCACCCAACCCCTCTCCAATCGGGTGCTTTTTAATGTGGTAATAATAGAAATTTCCTGTTAGATCCCTTTGACTTTTGTTTGCTGCCGCACATTTACTGGTAGCACTGAGAAGTTCACAGGGTTTGATCCATGAGAAAGGAACGGATGTTTGGAAGTAGCAGAAGAATCTTGACATCAAAATGTGTTGCCAATCCTTTGGGCTACAGTTCCTGCTGGGCTGCAGCAGAGCAGGGAGGTGGGCAGAGGCAGGTGTTTGTAGAGGGAGGAGAGAACATGGTGGGTGGCCCTGCCAACAGAGAGGTTTCAGCCAGCACTTGGCCTGCCTCCACCGTCAGCCAAAAGCAACACTTGCAGCAGCTAGACTTCACTAAGAGGATTGTCGCAGGACTGAGCTCTGTCCTCGAACTGAACACAGCTGCGAGACAGGACCAGTACAGTGTGACCACTGATCGTCAGGGCCAATAGGCCGTCAGTTTCTAAGTCAGCAGATCCTTTCAGACTTGGTGACAGGATTGGTGACAGTCCTTTCAAACTGAAGCCAATTCGGTTGGCAAGGTTTCTCAGTTCACTATGCATAGCTACATCCAGGAGGATCACTGAGGCCCACTATGCAAGGATAGAGGACTTCATTATCTTCTCTCTGAGCAGGTAAAAGCAGGAGGGGCAAACAAATAACTTTGCAGGTTTCCTACCTCAAAGTGAAGCAACCCCCGTAGGGTTTCACTCTCTGAATGGGTACTTAGTGTGCAACCACACACAGACTATCATGTTGGTGAATGCCTGCTATCCTGGCAGCAGTCACAATGCTTTCTTCCTTTCAGGTGTCGTAATAGCCTCTGGGTATCAATCACTGAGGCTTGTGTTTGGAGTGGTTCACTGTCACCAATCCTTATTTCCCAGCTGAGTCCGAGGGGTCATCTAACCACCAGCGGTAGAGGATAAACCACCAGAGAGCAGCAAGAAGAAAATGTACCCATCTCACAAGACGTTCATTGCATAACAGCAATTAACATTCAGCATAACTACAATATCACCAGCCAAAGGTGCCTGTCTCCGTCAGGGCCTTGTACAGGATTGTCTGATTCTTCACCCAAAGACTGAGTTGCATCATCAGACTAGGTGGAGCTAATGCAACATCAACACTAAATCTTTCTGTAATATTCCTTTGTACAGCAATCTACCATCTTCACCATATTGAACCAGCAAACCTGCTTTGTAACCAGAGCTGTTTGCTATAGAGTCATAGAGATGTACAGCATTGAAAAAAATTATTCAGTCCAACTCATCCGTGCCAACCACATATCCTAAATTAATCTAGTCCTATTTACCAGCATTTGTCCCATACATATTCCTCTAAACCCTTCCTTTTCATGTACCCATTCAAATGCATTTAAATGTTGTAGTCATACCAGCCTCCACCACTTTCTCTGGCAGCTCATTCCATATACACCACCCTCTGCGCACGTGTGGTTAATTACTCTACTTTGCCAGCGACTACATGTGGAGAGCATTCCTACATTCAGAGCCATACTGCTGCTAGAAATTCTGTAGAACAGTGTATCAGACTCTTGAATCAGCAGTTATGCTTTATAGACCATTCAGTGACCTACCTCACCAGAGCATTTCTTGTGATTTCTGATGGTCTGTTGCATCCTTTGAAATCAAGAAATCAACGAGGGGTGCAGCTCTTGCCATCAGGCCCTTAGCAATCATCTTAGAAAGAGGAGGCAGCGGGGACATTGTAGATTCTGATGGGTGAAATGGTCATCAAAATCCATTTTCTCTATATCCCCAACTAACCATTGCTCTACACTTTCCTACCCTTCCATCTCTCTGTTACAGAGCATCACAAAATCATCTTAAGCAAAACCCCGAGCTAAAAAAAACCACAGTTGAAAATGTCAGTGTGTATGGCCATTATAAATTTCAGTGTTACATTCAATTCTCCACTTGCTTTCTCCCTGAGTGTTTTTCTTGCCCTAATGTTCCTACACAGAGGTAGTCCATGATGCAGTGTGGCTCATTGAAGGCTGCCGACTTTCAACCAGAATGACCACTTGTACAGAATGCCCTCAAATATCTCAGCAACCGATAGTCAAATCATGGGTCTTGCTGCAGCCTATTTGTGCCCCGTGAATCACTAGGTGCAGATACATCTCTATCCCACGTTTTAAGTGACATGTAGTCCTAGTCCTTACTCAGGTGAGTCTCAAAAAGATCAGCCATGATCTTATTAAATGGCAGGGCAGGCTCGAGGGGCTGGATGGCCTACTCCTGCTCCTAGTTCTCATGTTCTTATGTCCTTATATCTTTCACAAAAGGATGAAGGCATACAGCTGTTCCCAGTGAACAGATCCTTGCTGTTCCTTCCTCTTATGTGCCGCCTTGACATGTAAGAAAGAATGAATGTATTGTAATGTGTCTGGATGAAATGCCTGTCATACCTGATAGCTGGAGGTATATAGAAACTAAGAAGCATATGTGAGGTTAGCAGTTTTAGGGAGTGTGCAAATGTGAGTTGGAGTATATGAATGTTAAATGTGAATTCTAATTGCGAGAGATTTTGATGGGAGTGTGCATATGAAGCAATGTGTGAGGATGTTGGTACAGCAGATAGGTTGTGGAATTGCTCAATGTATTCACTGAATGTATACACTCATGTGATGTCATTGAAGCTTTTACCTTGACTGTGTTCAAGTGCTCAGAGACGTACTCCTGACATCAACCTCAAAGGCATCTGCTCCCGTACTCCTTACAATGTATTGCTGTAGGGGAACCTGGTACCCAGTTTAGAAAAAAACCCATCATCTCCTTTCTAGCTCCTCTATAAAATGTCAAACACCTGTACAGGTAGCCAGAATACTAGAAGCTCCTTCTCTGGCTATTGCTCTAAGTTCTTCCCTCTGGGAAAGACTCGTCCAACCATGCCCAGCACTTGCTGTAACCTTAAGGCATGTTCCTTTTACAAGATGAAGGCTAGCTTTAAAATATTTTCTAATCAACGCTGGTCAGGGATGCTATTACTTAAATCTGGAGCAGGTGGAACTTGAATCAGGCCTCCTGGCACAAAGATATGGACACTACCACAGCACAACAAGAGCCTAAAGGCTACTTTTAATCAGTGTGAGCTACCTTGAACTGTTATTGTCCCTGCATGAACCTGAGTCCTCTGCTGATTATGCAGTCACTTACCAGCCAATGTAGATCTGAGCTCCACGCGACATGATAAGGTAGCATAAAGTCTGGATGCTGCCTGAAACCCTTCCAGCCTGCCTGGGTTACTTGTATATTGTGGTCCTTGCACCCATTAATAGGCCATAGCCAAATGAGAGACCATTCAGCCCCTCAAGTCTGTTCCACCATTGAGTTAAATCATAATTGCTCTCGATGTGAGTGAGTGCCAGGTGAGGATTGAACATGGGCAGCATGGTGGTTCAGTGGTTTGCATTGCTGCCTATCAGCGCCAGAGACCAGGTTTGATTTCAGCCCCACATGACTGCCTATTTGGAGTTTGCACATTCTCCTCATGTCCGTGTGGGTTTCCTTTGGGTGCTCTGGTTTCCTCCCACAGTCCAAAGGTGTGCAGATTAGGTGGATTGGCCATGGCATATGCAGTTACAGGGATAGGGTAAGGGGTGGATTTGGGTGGGATGCTCTTCAGAGGGTTGGTGTGGACGCAGTTGGGCTGAATGGCCTGTTTCCACACTGTGGGGATTCAATGGTTCTATGCCTTGATTGTGACGTACTCCATGGTCAAATAGTTAACTATCACACTTAAAAAAGGCCAACTGAGTATGGATTTGTAACAGTCTTAGAACAGTAACATAAAAGCTGTTCCCTTGAGAGATGAGAGGAAATTTGGGAAGGGATTTTTTTTAAAAAATCTATTAGTTTAGTAAAATAAGGCCCTGTCTGCCCTCTCATCACAAACAGATTACCCAGTAATTTACAGTGTTGTACTTTGCGGCATCTTGATGTGCACATGTTGACTGCCACATTTGCTATTTTACAGCAGCATCTACAGTTCAAAAACAAATAATTGGCTTTGGAACATCCTGAGGTCACGAAAGACACAAGATAAATGCAAGATTTTTATTTTGTCACATATGCTCAGGACATAGGTAATAACGTATGGAAAATTGGATCAAAACTATGTGTTGAGCTGTTCAATTGTGTGGTCCCTGCAGATGATAGGAAGTGGTTTTACGCCAGTCATTTCCTACATTGTGAGCTCTCAGACCCAACCACCCACTGTGAAGAGGCATCAAATGACATCCAATAGCTTCCCAAACATAAGGAGGAAAAGCTGGAAGCAGAAGCTTCATGTGGGCAGTGGGCTCCTCTCCTCCTGTGAGTTGGTTTTAACCTTAATTAAAATCTGGATGGGAGACAACTGTTATAAACAGGCACAGTACATAAAAACAGAGGAGTATAGGACTCGGGAGCTAGAGTGAGCAATTTGGCTCTTCAGGCCTGCACTGCCATTAATTTAGAACATGGCTGATTGCGTTGTGGTCTTAACTCCAATTTCCTGTCTGCCTCCAAAGCCCTTGATTTCCTCATTTATCAAAAATCCACCTAAATCTGCTTTGAATAAATTCAATGATCCAACCTCCACTATTTGCTGGTGAGGGGAATTCCACAGATTAACAGCCCTCTGAGAGAAATAACCTGTCCCTACCTCTGTCTTAAAAAAAAGAGGATTCTTATCTTTGAATGAGGTCCTTTGATTCTAGTCTCCGCCACAAGTGGAAACATCTTCTCTCTCCTTGCAGAAAAGTAACTAAGAATTGGAAAATAGCTAGGCATCCTCACTCGCTATTTGCCTACAAGATACTGTCTCTAACCAGTAAGTCTTAGGCTGAATGGTAAGTATTCCAGCTGCCCTGTGATTTCAGTAAAGAACTGCACAGACTTGGACAAAGAAGCTCAGAGATCAGAAGAATTCGGGAGAAGCAAATAGACCCCTCATTGAATCCTGCGGACTTGTGATATTGAGTTACCTTTTTATTACCCAATACCTTTTTTTTAACCCACACACATCTTCCTTATTGTCTACCTGTGCACAATGCATGTGGCTGTAAGGATTTAAGAAGGGTTAGAGTTAGAGTGTTATAAGTTGATAATTCATATCTTCTTTGCCCGTGGTTGAAACTGATTCATTTGTAATAATTAGTACAACAAACATTTAATTAATCAGCACCTATAGGGCCAGAAATGTGTCGGTTGATCAAATATTCTGGATAAACAAGAAGTATGCTTAATTGCAGTAAACCCTAATCAAGTGAAACTTTGAGACGCAAAACTCCTTCAAAAAATTTATGTAAAACTCACAGTAAGTGACAGAAATGTAACACAGGGAGTGTACACATCGCTGTTATACTTTACTTACGGCATAAATACTTGGACATCGTGGTAGATTGCGATTTTTGAGGAATATAATTTTTGCCGGTTTATCGAAGTGTCAGTTGAAAACGAACCAGTTAACACAAAGCTTGCTGTAGTTTCTTGCTGAGTGCAGAAACCTGGTCAGTGTTTTCTGTTAACCTGAGTTCATTAGCCAGGAAAATTGGAGACATTGAGTAATTTGATTAAATCTTTAACTTCTGTGACAATTCTAAGAGTAATGAGGCTTCAATATCAGGGCACTTTCCAAGAGGATTGTGTCACTCTGTCTGTTTAGACTCTTAAATTGTCCCTTTGGTTCCTTAACTTAGATTTTGCAATTTTAACAGTGTTGCAAAATTGATTAAAATTACTTCTATGGACCACTTCTGCTGCCGTGCCACTTTGTGGTTGCTCGCGTGGCAACAACACTCACTTGAGAGCTGTAGATATTCCTTTTTAACTTTTAGGCTGCTCATTCATTTAAATGTGCAATTAATTTAAAGTTTTGCCCTTGCATAACGGGACTTTTTAAACTTGACACATAGAACTCTTGGAGTCTGAATGCTTTCTGTCAGTGTATTGTTCGCACATAGGCTGCCCACCTTCCCAGGGGTCAATCAGGAAGTTCTGAGAGAAGGTCACTGGGCCTGAAAGATTAACTCTGATTTCTCTCCACAGATGCTGCCGGAACTGCTGAGCTTTTCCAGCAAATTCTGTTTCTGTTGTGAATCAGAAATGTGTTGTCACGCTGACCAGTCCTGTTCCATATAACCTGTCCTGAGTGAGAAACCAAGCAACACACTGTCTCTGAGCAAAACTGCCCTGAAAGCAGCTTATGCTGCCAATGCATCCGGAAAGTCTCTCCAATTGTTTGAACAAGAAGGGAAATCATTCATTCATACATGATATGTTGGGAAACCTCAATCCTGGCTGTAGAAGGTGAGAAAACTACATTTTAACCGTAAAATGCTAGAAAACTTCGTTACACAATGTAGGGATACAACATTACTACTAAAGAATTTAAGACTTTGAAAGAAATAATTTAAAACAGCATTATTACATAACATATTCAAATGACAAAGTCAATAAAATAGAATAAATATGTTGTCGGATTTAAAACTTTGAAATTAGAAGAATAAGCAGTTACAATAGGAAGAACTGGCAGCAGAAAATGTACTAACCAGCAAATCTAATTTCACACTTATGCCAAATAAAACACAGGATTGGAGAAGACAGTCCTTAACATATAGAATTCCAAGCTAGATACTAAATCAGAAGCTGAACAAGAAAATGCTTTATTTTATTTAGTAGGATCTACAACTGATTGCATTATAGTTTGTTGAGGCATAGAAGAAAGCAGGGATGCTTTTGATGAAGTTCTACTTGCTTTTAATAACTATTTTAATCTGAGAACAAATAAAATTCTGGAAAGAGCAAGATTTAACAAAAGAGTTTAATACGTAGGGAAACCTATTGATGTTTCAATTTATATGATTTCTGCAGGTTAATGGAAAACTGTGACTAAGGCATTTTGAAATCTGATTTGATTTCAAATCAAATTTCAACGAAGAAACTAGAGTTAAAAGGTACTGCAGATGCTGGAGAATCCGAGATAACAAGGTGTGGGGCTGGATGAACACAGCAGGCCAAGCAGCATCATAGGAGCAGGAAAGCTTGACGTTTCGGGCCTAGACACTTCATCAGAAATGGGGGAGGGGAAGAGGGTTCTGAAATAAATAGGGAGAGAGGGGGACGCGGATAGAAGATGGATAGAGGAGAGGATAGGTGGAGAGGAGGCAGACAAGTTGAAGAGGCGGGGATGGAGCCAGTAAAGGTGAGTGTAGGTGGGGGGGTAGGGAGGAGATAGGTCAGTCCAGGGAGGACGGACAGGTCAAGGGGGCGGGATGAGGTTAGTATATAGGAGATGGGGGTTGGGCTTGAGGTGTGAGGAGGGGATAGGTGAGAGGAAGGACAGGTTAGGGAGGTGGGGATGAGCTGGGCTGGTTTTGGGATGCAGTGGGGGGAGGGGAGATTTTGAAGCTTGTGAAATCCACATTGATACCATTGGGCTGCAGGGTTCCCAGGCTGAATATGATTTGCTGTTCTTGCAGCCTTCGGGTGGCATCACTGTGGCATTGCAGGAGGCCCAGGATGGACATGTCGTCTGAGGTATTGAAATGGTTCGCGACTGGGAGGTGCAGTTGCTTGTTGCGAACTGAGCGCAGGTGTTCTGCAAAGCGGTCCCCAAGCCTCCGCTTGGTTTCCCTGATGTAGAGGAAGCCACAACGGGTACAGCGGATGCAGTATACCACATTCGGAGATGTGCAGGTGAACTTCTGCCTGATGTGAAAAGTCTTCTTGTGGCCTGGGATTGGGGTGAGGGAGGAGGTGTGGGGGCAGGTGTAGCACTTCCTGCGGTTGCAGGGAAAAGTGCTGGGTGTGGTGGGGCTGGAGGGGAGTGTGCAGCAAACAAGGGAGTTGCGGAGGGAGTGGTCCCTCCGGAAAGCAGATAAGGGTGGGGAGGGAAAATTGTCTTTGGTGGTGGGTCTGATTGCAGATGGCGGAAGTGTCGGAGGATGATGCGTTGGATCCGGAGGTTGGTGGAGTGGTACGTGAGGACGAGGGGGATTCTTTTTTGGTTATTATTGCGGGGACGGGGTGTGAGGGATGAGATACGGGAAATGCGGGAGACACTGTCGAGGGCGTTCTCGACCACTGTGGGGGGGATGTTGCGGTCCTTGAAGAATGAGGACATCTGAGATGTACGGGAGTGGAATGTCTCATCCTGGCAGCAGATGCGACGGAGGCGAAGGAATTGGGAATAGGGGATGGCATTTTTGCAGGAAGGTGGGTGGGAGGAGGTGTATTCCAGGTAGCTGTGGGAGTCAGTGGGCTTGAAATGGACATCGGTTTCTAGGTGGTTACCCGAGATGGAGACCCTTATCTGCTTTCCGGAGGGACAACTCCCTCCGCGACTCCCTTGTCCGCTCCACACTCCCCTCCAGCCCCACCACAGCCGGCACTTTTCCCGGCAACCGCAGGAAGTGCTACACCTGCCCCCACACCTCCTCCCTCACCCCAATCCCAGGCCCCAAGAAGACTTTCCACATCAGGCAGAAGTTCACCTGCACATCTGCCAATGTGGTATACTGCATCCGCTGTACCCGTTGTGGCTTCGTCTACATTGGGGAAACCAAGCGGAGGCTTGGGGACCGCTTTGCAGAACACCTGCACTCAGTTCGCAACAAACAACCGCACCTCCCAGTCGCGAACCATTTCAACTCCCCCTCCCATTCCTCAGACAACATGTCCATCCTGGGCCTCCTGCAATGCCACAGTGATGCCACCCAAAGGCTGCAGGAACAGCAAATCATATTCAGCCTGGGAACGCTGCAGCCCAATGGTATCAATGTGGATTTCACAAGCTTCAAAATCTCCCCTCCCCCAACCGCATCCCAAAACCAGCCCAGCTCGTTCCCGCCTCCCTAACCTGTCCTTCCTCTCACCTATCCCCTCCTCCCACCTCAAGCCACACCCCCATCTCCTATCTACTAACCTCATCCCGCCCCCTTGACCTGTCCATCCTCCCTGGACTGACCTATCTCCTCCCTACCCCCCCACCTACACTCACCTTTACTGGCTCCATTCCCGCCTCTTCAACTTGTCTGCCTCCTCTCCACCTATCCTCTCCTCTATCCATCTTCTATCCGCCTCCCCCTCTCTCCCTATTTATTTCAGAACCCTCTTCTCCTCCCCCATTTCTGATGATGGGTCTCGGCCCGAAACGTCAAGCTTTCCTGCTCCTATGATGCTGCTCGGCCTGCTGTGTTCATCCAGCCCCACACCTTGTTATCTCAAAGAAGAAACTATTCAGGTTGTGCTGGAAGCAGAAATTAAGAAGATTCATAGATGTACTTTGAGAGGAGATGGACAACCTTATCATATTGAGTCCATTCAGTTTATACGGTATCAAAACTCAAAAGGTACATGTGACAAGCCTACAAATGTAGGAACTGATATTGAGTGACATTGTTGTAGAGTGAGGCCATCTCACAGGTACAAGCAATAGATAGCTATTAATAAGAATGCTATATCTATATAACTATAGGTCAATTCTCAGAGATGTGAATAATTAGGACACAGTTACAGAGCAGCACAAGTCAAATGGCTGTTCATACATAAAGGTTAAAACAGCAGCACCTTCAGACTTAGAACAGATATCCAATGTAAACACGATAAAATTGTTGATCCATCCAAACAACTCAAGTTGACGGAGTCTTTTTATGTCAGTGGACACCTTATTTATTTTAAGCTTGATGCAGGGGTAAATGTCACTGTCTTATATTGTGTATTAATGTTGAAGGAACATAAGTTACAGTATGGTCCAAGTGGGATAACTATCAAGATTACAGGTATTCTACAAGGAACGCTGCAACACAGAGAATACAATAAATCCAAAGATAAGCCAATCAGAAAACAACTGGCCAAGGAACAAACAGTTTTTGTAATGGTTAAGTGATAAGTCATAGAAGATTTAAGTTGGCTATCTAGACACAGGGTGGAACCCAAACAAAGGAAAGAAACAACTGAGATTGCCTGTATTGGTACAGAGAATTATTTTTACAATTAATAGAATCGAAATCTGTAGTTACACGGGATTGGCAGAAATGTTTTCTGTTCCAACAATTATTGAAGAGAATTCAAATGACAGCAATCAAAAAGTTTATAAGAAGGTGCAACTTTGGAGAAAAAGGCTGAGCAGTACAACTCATTAATCCAACTTTAACCGAAAATGTTCAGACACCGACACAGGCAGGTGAACAAAATACAAAGGCAGATTCAAATTTGATGTCATAGGAAGGACATCCAAGAGGAGTATTTCAGTTTTTCATCTACAAGGAAGAATTATCGGTATGAATGTCAGAACTGATTCTGCCCCAACACTCAAGTATATCAGGTGAGGATATGATCATTTTTGGTTCACCATTGGGACAACAATTGACGTTCAAACAAATGTAAAAGTTGAAGTAAGTAATTTATCTGCTTAAACACAGATCTATCAGCAGTTTGAGAATAAAGGTTTACTTACATGGATTGAAGATGGGCTACATACAATTGCATGGCTGCTAATTCTGAGGTGGGATGACCAACGTTCTCTAATCCAGGATACTGTCAAAAAGAAATTGCCTGACTCAGAATCCATGACATTGAATATAACGTAACTGTTTCAACAGTGCAGACAGCTTCCATGAAGGGAATTCATGGGATGAAAGGTATCCCATATGATGTTATGGGGCAAATACCTGGATTCAGCAAGGAACCATTCCACTATGAAAGCAAGATGGGAGATTAAGAGTCCTCCAGTTAACGTAATGGACTGATTATTTGGTTTAGCGGGAGCAACGTCTATAGTGAAGAACATTCAAGAAATGAAAGGTCCTCCTGTGTACACACACTTTATATACCATGTAGCATGAAAAACAGAATCAAAGTCAGCCCTTCTTATACCAAATATCTACCAATCTTCCAAATCTGAAGAGAGGGAGTTCTGGAAGAATTGTGAAACCTTCAAGTTACCTGAATTTGTGAAGTCTTAGACTTGGGAGGATAGTGATAAATATACCCATACACATCAATGTATAAATGATAACCATGGGGAATAAAACAAAGCTTGGGGAGGGACGTTGTAAAAAGTAACGGTTCCGAAAGGTTTAACGTTGGAAATTGCATTACGCTCCATGCAATCTGATGATGCTATCTTGATTTGGGTGGCGATAAGGCAGAACAGTTTAGGAGTGAAGATCTACATCCTAGAACTTCATATAGTTTTAGGAACAATGTTTATTTTACTAATAATGTAACTTTTTACTGATTGCTAATTTGTAAAACACTACCTGATGGTTAAGACAAGCTCAAGCTGATAGTGGTTGACCTCCTAAAACATACAACACTCAGTCTGAGTCCAGTTGATCTGGGCCATTAGCACAGAACTGTCATTAGTTTGGAATATGGGAACATAGGAACAGGAGTCGGTCATTTAGTCTCTTGAGCCTTTTCAAATATTCAGTTTGATCCTGGATGATCTGTAACCTTCCTCCATTTATCTGTCCTTGCCCCATAGTCCTTAGTACCTTTGGACAACAAAAATCTATTAACGTCAGCTCAAAAGTGAACAACTAATTGAACATTGATTCCCATTTGACCACAAGAATTCTAAGCTTCTACAACTCTTTGCTGAGGAAATCTTTCTCAACTTCACTCATAAAAGATGATTTAAGGCTGAATGAAACAGGATAAGAGGAGGGCTGTATCAAGTATTGTGGTGATGCTGTGTCTTTAACAGGTGTATTTTGTCCTGTTTACTTTTAAGAGAGAAATTGCGTGAGAGGTCTTGAGCAGTCTGTGGTAGTATTTACAGCTTGGGAGGCCTTGTTTTCTCTTTAAAGTCGGAACAATAGACGCAGCCTGGATGGATGGGGCCGGCGCTCATGGACAAAAATTTCTAGATTTTTTTAGCTTTTAGTTTCAGCAGAAGGTGCTGGAGTTTTGCAGAAGTAGAAGCTATTTCTTCCCCTCTCCTGGTTACAGGTAGAAGCTGGGGTTTCTGTTCCTACTGTGTGCATTGCATGTGAGAAAATCTGTTTTCTGAATTTGCGTTTTGGCCAAGTGGTGCGTTTATGGGATGTTATTATGTTGGAACAATTAATTAGTAATAGTTACTGTATCCATCATTCGGTTAAGTTTTCCAATAGAGTTAGTTATTTTAAGTTCTTTCTTTTTGAGTATTTTGACTAAAGTCATAAAATCATAGAGATATACACATGGAGACAGACCCTTTGGTCTAACTTGTCCATGCCAACCAGATATCCAAATAAATAGAGTCCCATTTATCAATATTTGGCCCATATCCCTCTAAACCTTTTCTATTCATGTGTCTATCCAGATGCCTTTTAAATGTTGTAATTTTTCCAGCCTCAACCACTTCAGCTGTCAGCTCATTCCTTACATGCACCACCCTCTGCATGAAAAAGTTGCCCCTTATGTCCCTTTTAAGTCTTTCCCCTCTCACGTTAAACCTATGTCTTCTAGTTTTAGACTCCCCCACCCCGGGGAAAGACCTTGTCTATTTACTCCATCCATGCCCCTTATGATTTTATAAACCTCTAAAAAATCACCCCTCAGCCTCCAACCTTCCAGGGACAATAGCCCCAATCTACTCAACCTCTCCCTATAGTTCAAACCTTCCAACCCTGGCAACTTACTTGTAAATATTTTCTGAAACCTTTCAAGTTTCACAACATCCTAATAAATTGTGTTTTGCTCAACGTCAAGTCATTTGACCAATCAAACTGCATCTGGAACACAGCATTTTACTTTTGCCTTTAAAATAAGAAACAGTTAGGGCCTAGGCTACCTTCTTAAAATATTGTGAAAGGGTCTGGTCAGGTCCATAACAGTATAAATACCTGTCTCTTTGCTGCAAATACTCTGTACTCCTGAGCAATCAGTTCACTCCTTCAGAGAGATCAGTGGGTGGCAAGTACATGAAATGGAAGAAAGTATCAAGTGGATGATCTTCTGAAGTTGTCACATCACAAGAACTCAACACCACGTACAATGAGGTTGGATTTCTAGAGTTAATAAGCAAATTTCAGTCTCCCGCCATCCCAACATCACCTTGAACTTTTTCAAAATCTCAGTTGCCCATCACTCCAAAACCAGAGGACATAGGTTTAAGGTGAGAGGTGAAAGATTTAAATAGGACCTGAGGGACAACGTTTTCATACAGAAGCTGGTGCATGTATGGAACGAGCTACCAGAAGAAGTGGTGGAGGTGGGTACTTTTACAACATTTAAAAGACAGCTGGATGTGTATATAAATTGGAAGGATTTAGAGGGATATGGGTCAAATGCAGGCAAATGAGACTAAGTCAGATTGGGATGTCTGGTTGGCGCAGACAAGTTGGATCAAAGGCTCTGTTTCCGTGTTGTCTGACTCTACGACTCTATTTGAAAACATTAGAACTGGAACCGGAACCGGAACCGGAACCGGAACCGGAACCAGAACCGGAACCAGGACCGGGACCTGGACCGGGACCGGGACCGGAACCAGAATCAGAACTAGAACTAGAATCAGAACTAGAACTGGAATTAGAATCAGAATTGGAATTAGAATCGGAATTAGAATCAGAACTAGAATTAGAATCAGAATTGGAACTAGAATTTGAATTAGGACTCAACCTGGGCCTGCTTGTCCACCTGTTGTCATCACTGACTTGGCCCTTCTGTTCTTGCCTCTGCTGCAGATGCCAGGGGTCCTCACTCTCTGCCACTTTGGGCTTGCCCGCCCCACAATGACTCGACTCCACTGTGCTGGGCTCACTCTCTTCTGGGCTGCACAAAACTCACTCTCCACCGAATGTGAGTAGATTAAAGTAAGTCAAAATGTGACGGAAGAGAAAAGTCAGATGGAGCAGATGAGCCCCCGGCAGGAGACCGCACACAGTGCTGCTACTCCGCCACCATCTTGGAGTGTGCTGGAAAAGTTACTGGACTATTAATTTGGAGAATTCAAGTTCAAATCCAAGCAGGGTTATTTAAGAACCTGAATTGAGTGGTAAAAATAGAACTGTTATCAGTAAAAATGGCTTTGAATTATTGTATAAACCCAGTTGGGTAACCACTTTCCTTTCAGGACACAAACCTACAGGTCAGGCTTATATAAAGTTAGTCTCACGCTTAATAAAGACGAAAAGAACTATGGATGCTGTAAATCAGGAACAAAAACAAAGTTGCTGGAAAAGCTCAGCAGATCCGGCAGGATCTGTGAAGATAAAATCAAAGTTAACGTTTTGGGTCCGATGACCCTTCCTCAGACTCTTCCTTAACTCTGATTTTTTCTTCATGGATGCTGCCAGACCTGCTGAGCTTTTCTAACAACTTCTCTTTTTGTTCCTGATTTACTTCCTGAGGAAGGGTCATCGGACCCAAAACGTTAACTTTGATGTTTTCTTCACAGATGCTGCTAGACCTGCTGAACTTTTCCAGCAACTTCCGTTTTTGTTAGTCTCACATTTACATGGCTGATACTTAATAGGCACTCCATTGTATCATTGGCACTGCAAAGAATGAGAGAGAACTTTTAGCACAAGTCTGCTGCATTTCAACATGGTCATCTGCCAAATTTGCAATGATAAGTAGGAAGGGAAATTAATTGCTGGAGAATGATCCCTGCACCCTGAGAACAAATATTTTAAATGATTAACCTGTATCTGCTGCTTCCAAAACAAATATAAAGCAGCACAAAGATACGCACGAATCTAGGGTTTCATATAAAGTGCTGTTAAGCCAATCAAATGATCGTCACATCAGTCAGGATTCACTTTCAACACTGTGCCAGTAGGAGGCTTTGAAGGTTTAAAATCAGGTCTTGAGTGTCACTGAAAGAACTGATATAATCACATCCTCTCTTGATAATTGAGCATAATTGTTTTCAGACCTCATGAGTTCCACGACAGATGCTACATAAATGGAGTTCCTACTTTCTTTAATAAAAGTTTTTTAAAAATTACACAAAGGATGGGACACGGGAGATAGAAGCAGACTTTGTGCTGGGTATGAGGTGAAGAATGAGATGCCAAACATACGCGTTTAAATGCAAGGTATTTAGAGGGCATTAGAAACCTCTTTTTACGGTGAGTTGTGCGTTTATGAAATTCATGTTTTGGATACAATGTTGTAGAAAATATTGTATCAATATTGATATTGTATTTGACAAGGAGATGGAGGGTAAAGGTTTGAAGAAATTTAGGAAACACGGCAGATAGCAGCGAATAGAACAATTTGCTCGCATGGATCATTAAGATTTTCATGGATTGGACGGGCTAAGTGGCCACGTTTGTGTTGCAGCGTTGTTGTGTGACCTCCAAACTCTATCTATCATATATATCAGGTTATAAAAGAATCAGTAAACCCTGCTCAGTGCTGGGAAAATACTATCAATAAAACAGTAAAACGAGGGTTAAAATGTGCAACATTAGCATGATTCTTCTTTAACTGTCAGATTGTTTAAGACACAACATTGCCATCTAGTGTATGTGTATGTTATCCACAAATGTGCAACAAAACACCCATCCAGCCGGAAAACCTCAGGGAAATAATTTGGTTCAACCTGTGTTCATTTATAGGCCCACCTTTGTCAAATACCTTGCCTTATTGACCAAATGAAGGTGACAGTATGGAATTATTTACACTTACCTTCCAGTCCTTAGCACAGTACACGGAACCTTAGAGTAGCATAAAGTCCACAGAAATCCAAAAAGAGCACTGCAAAGATTGGGAAGCAATTTAACTGTTTCAGTTTATACGTTAAGAACTTCTCATGTCTTAGAGAGATCCTTCATCCTCTGACTCTGGTGTTTGCAATATCAGACTTTCTCTTCATCCTACCATTGGCAGCCATGCTTTCAGCTGAAGAAGGAGCAGCGCTCCGACAACTTGTGATTTTCAAATAAACTTGTTGGACTATAACTGGGTGTCATGTGACTTCTGACCTTGTCCACCTCTGCAAAGTTGTTTAATAATACAGTGCCTAATGGCTGTAAAAAAAAACACAAATATGCTCCCTCTTCAAGGACACTGGATAAGGACCTAACTGCAAAATGAGGGGCAGGCATTTAGGCCAAACAACCCACCCAACTGACCACGGTCAGGCCCAGGAACAGACTCATGAGGATGTTCCCCCAGTCGTGCCCCACTCTCCTCCATCCTCTATACAAAGTGACAAAGAACGGGAATGTGAGCTGAAGTGCAATGAGAATCTAAGGAGTTGCCCCCTCAGAAAGTGAAAGAGGTGCTGCCATCAACCACACCGACTGCACAGGTAGAACATGGGCTCCTCGAGGCTACAGGAAACAGAAGGCGCAGCAGTCTGTGAACCACGTCACCCTTTTCATGATGTGGGAGTGCTATGTGCAAAACCATCCAGATCAAATCCCGAATGGGAAAGGGGAGCACTCCCCACATTGAGAGCCTCCCACCGAGGGGTCCTCACCACCTCTGGACAGAAATCCGAATGACTGTTGTGGGCCAGTCAGTGTAGAGGGTGTGCAACAGCAGCAGCTAGTACAGGACTCCTCTTCGCACTGTGCAAAATGGCATGGAGCGAATCTCCATGAGATGGCCTATAGCTCATAGAGTCATACAGCACAGAAACAGACCCTTTGGTCCAACTTGTCCACGTCGACCAGACATCCTAAACTGTTCTAGTCCCATTTGCCAGCATTTGGCCCGAATCCCTCAAAACCCTTTGTATTCATGAAGAAGGGTCTAGGCCCGAAACATCAGCTTTCCTGCTCCTCTGATGCTGCTTGGTCTGCTGTGTTCATCCAGCTCTACATCTTGTTACCTCATGTACCCATCCAGAGGCCTTTGAAATGTAATTGTAAGCTTACAGTGTGTAAATTTAATTGTACCCTCCACTACCACTTCCTCTGGCAGCTTGTTCCATGCACACAACACCCTCTGCATGAAAACGTTGCCCGTCAGGCTCCTTTTAAACCTTTCCCATCTCAGTTTAAACTTTTCCTGTTCATGTACCTGTCCAAATGTTGTAATTGCATTATTCCTCCATTATTCCTCTCGCAGGTTGTTCCATACACGCACCACCCTCTGTGTGAAAAAGTTGCTCCTCAGGCCCCTGTTAAGTCTTTTCCCTCTCACAGTAAACCTATGCCTTCTAGTTTTGGGCTCTCTACCCTGGGAAAAAAGACCTTGGCTGGCTTGGATTGCGGAGCCCAGTACCAATGTGAATTTCATCTGAATGGGGGAAGTCATGGAAAGAACCTTTACCTTGTCGCCTGGCAAATTAATTGGCTGGTGAATCCTTCATACTGTTCCCTGTATGGAAAAAGCATCAAGATACCCAACAACAGGCTCACCCTCTATGACTGCTAATCACGCTGAGAAGTATTTTGTTACTTTACATTGGACCTGAAGTAAAGAGTATGTGAATTCAGGAACAACCAGCAGCAGGCCTAGCTAATTGGATGTCATAGGAAATGCACATATGGCATTAGCAAAACTTTTGTCAAGGGGATTAACAAACCTCCAGTCTGTTTTGGACAAACTGGCAGTAATCATTTCAGAATTGCCAATTTCCTGGCATGGAATCTATCCACCCAGAAATTTCAAACACGATTTGTCAGCACAAAAATTAGTGTAAAAATTAAATAAGCCCACAGTTCACCACACCACCCTCCACTCCAATATAAATAGAAAACAATGTATCTCATAAACAGTTCAAAATTATTTAGGGTTTGTTCTTGTGATTCAGAACTTCATCGATCAAATTCTTCCCAGCTCACAATCATTCCATCCTGATTAGATTTGAATCCTGCAGTTAAATAGCTCCATGAAATCATTCCCAGGGATTCATCATTTTCTGCTTATGGCTTAGAATTCAAGCAATTTTTTGGAAGAGGATTTTTAGCAGTCATTAAAATCATAATTGATCCTCTTATTGCTACCTGTACAGACATCTTTAGTTTTAGTCAGTAGCTACAAGCACTGACTTTTCCGAGATGTAAAATATCACTGAGTAAATGTTGATAACACAGTGTGGAGCTGGAGGAGCACAGCAGGCCAGGCAACATCAGAGGAACAGGAAAGTTGACGTTTCAGGTCGGGACTCTTCTTCAGAAATCCACACTGTGTTATCTCTGACTCCAGCATCCAGCAGTTCTTAATATCTCTGACTAAGTAAATGCCCTTTGATTTAAAGCTATGGTCCAGAGATTAAGTTCTTGTTAATGGGAATAATTAAATTCACTGTTACAACATGCACCAGGCCATGGGTCAAGTAGTCAGAGCAGGTGTTCGGATGAGTGAGGGCACTGCTTTCAAAATCACGCACAAGAAAAGTTCCCAACCCTCTGAGAACACTGAGCACTGAATCTTACAATATTTTGGCCAAGGTTAACTTCTGTCAAGCTCCAAGGAACGCTTGTCTCTGTGAGGGCCTAGCAAGCTTCTTTTTGCAGTCCCAAACTCTCCACTCTATCCACCCTGCCTCCTTGTACTCACCTTATTAACTATCCACCCTGCCCCTGTGCCACTCACCTTATTAACTATCCACCCTGCCTCCTTGTACTCAACTTATTAACTATCCACCCTGCCTCATTGTACTCACCTTATCAACTTTCTACCCTGCCCTGAGACACCCCTCTCGTCCAATGCTAGCTTGATTCTCCCATTTGCTGTAGGCGGAAGACTTCACCATTGCCATTATATCCTGGAATGGACTCACATCCCTGGTGCTGATATTATTGTTAAAAGGCAGCTTTGTGCACCCACTTAAGCATTGTGAGACCTTTATGGTTCATGGCATTTGTCCTCGATCCAGGACAGTAGGGGAAATGAACGCCCAATTTTGCAAAGAGGGAGTCAGAGACCTGATAGATGAGACGGTGCAGAGTGGGGTGGTGTATACATCCTCCCAGGTCTGTCAGAGAAGGCTGTGGCACAAGACACTGCCAACCTGGGCAAGATTGCCACCCGAATCAATGTGGTCTCCCATCTGGAGTGTAGGACCTTCTCTGCACTGTGAGGTAAGTATCACCATCTTCTCTCTGCTACCTCAAATTCAAACTCTGCCACTGTACCTAACTCCCACCATGGCTCATGCTCTACCGTCCTCTCTACTGCCTGCAACATCGTGACTGACTTGCTCTCACCTATCCAAGCTCCCCATAGCAGTCTGACATTCAACTTTTTAGCTCCTGTGAGTCTGGCCCTAACTGCTTGAAGCTGTTGCCTGACCATGCCCAAACCCTGGGCTGATATCAAGGCTGCTTACCGAACTGGAACCTGCAGACTGACAGGTGTATCCCTTGTGACTGAGTGCTACTCCTTCCCCAACTTCAAGACACGGCCATTTGTTTGAGCCACATGCAGTGTGTTTACCAGACTGTTGGCACATGGTGCAGGTGTGTGATTGCCATAACACTGTGCATGCAGCAATGTGTCCAGCCCTTTGACTGAGGGCCTCTGACAATCATGACAAGCTGCCTGGCTTTGTGTCAGAGCTAAAATACAAGGAATGGCAAGGCAGAGCAGGATGGGACAGAGATGCAGCATGCATTCAAGTAGGTGCTATGTGAATGGAGGGCAGATCTTATGAGGAAAGGTTGAGGGAGCTAGGGCTTTTTTCATTAGAGTGAAGAAGGATGAGAGGTGACTTGATAGAGGTGTACAAGATGATGAGAGACATAGATAGAGTGGATAGTCAGAGACTTTTTCCCAGGGCGGAAATGGCTGTTATGAGGGGGCATAATTTTAAGGTGATTGGAGGTAGGTATAGGGAGATGTCTGAGGTGGGTTCTTCACACAGAGAGTGGTGGTCATGTGGAATGCGCTGCTGGCAGTGGTAGTGGGTCAGATACTTTAGAGACTTTTAAGTGACTCTTGGATAGGCACATGGATGTTAGTAAAATGTAGGGTATGCAGGGTAGATTGATCTTAGTAGGATAATAGGTCGGCACAACATCATGGGCCGAAAGGACTGTACTGTGCTGTACTGCTCTATGTCCTATGTTCTACGTTCTATGTTCTAGAACCAGCAAGCAGCACCAAGATGTCCTTCTGAGTACCTGTCTAAACGTGCAGTGTCCCTGCAGCAGCTTTCCAATGAGAGGTGCTAGTGCATTCCAAAGAGCATCGTTAAAGTGCAGAACCATGCAGTAGGTGGCCTAAACATGTGCCATAATAGTGCAGATGGTGCTCAGACAAGTTGATAAACCCTTTCAGTTTGGACGTAAAAAATTCCGAGAAGAGCAGGGAAGTTATTTCAGTGCTCTGTCCAACAAAGCTATTCAAAGGCAATTAAGTACTTTTAAAATGTAGCCAATTTAAAATGAGTGAGGATTTGTGCATTCCTATACCCACAAGCACCATTGATTTGTAAAATTAGTTAATCAACTAATATAAATGCTGGGTGGGGCACCAGATAGAACTTCACTGCTCTTCCTTGAAATCAAACTATTGAATCTTTCATATCCATCCAAGAAGCACTCAGTTTAACATTCTATACAAAAGATTGCTTTTACAACAATGCAGCATTCCCTCAGCACTGCAGTAAGAACACCAGCTCTGATTAGCAGAAGAAACTTCTTCAATGATGTACTATTTAGTCTGTCTCCCTTTAAGAGAACCACCAGCAAATTTCTGTGGGCTTTAAATGTAGTTAAAGATATTCTTGAAGTTAGTGACCATAACTTTGTTAGATTTAAATTTGTTAGAGGAAGGCTGATTTTATGGAGATAAGATGTAATTTGTCTCAAATAGACTGGAAGCAACTACTTGCGATTAAAAATTTGTCAGGACACTGGGAGGCATTCAAAGAGGAAATAATGTGAGCTCAGAGCAAAAACGCTCCGACAAAGACAAAGGGTGGGATCAAAACTAGAGAATCCTGGCTGTGCAGAGACGCAAAGGCTAAGAAAAAAAGAAAATCTTACAGCAGAAATTAAGGCTTAAATTGGCAGTAGTCATTGGGGAGTAAGAAAAGGGCAGGCAGCAATTTAAAGAAGGAAATTACGAAAGCAAAGACAGCAAATGAGGTAGCTCTAGTGGATAGAATAATAAAAATCCTAAAGGGTTCTTAAATTATATAAAGACCAAGAGAATAACAAGGAAAGGAGTTGAGGCCCTTCAGGACCATAGAGATAATCTGTGCGTGGACACAAAAGACATGGGAATACTTTATATTGGTGTTCATAATTGAAAGGGATGATGCAGGCACAGATATCACGTTGGAGGACTGTGAAATATTAGAAGAAATTAACAAAGACAGACGATGTACTAGTGGGTTTACTAATATTAAAAGTGGATAAATGCCACAGTACAATGTACTCCAGCAAGTTGAGGGTGGCAATGGAGGTGGTATCAGGCCCCCTAAGAGTTCTGCTCTGGCTACAGGTTAGTTGCAAGAGGACCAGAGAATTCATAACATTGTTCCATTGCTGAAAAAAAAGGAAGACATGATAGACTAGCAATTACAGGCCGACCAGTCTAACCTTGGTAGTTGAGAGGTTATTAAAAAGAATTCTGAGAGACAGAATATATCTGAATTTTGTGAAACACAGATTGATCAGGGAAACTAAGCACGGATTTGTTCATGGAAAGTGCATCTGACAAATTTGATCACATAGTTTGAGGAGGTAACCAGAAGTGTTGATGAAGGGAAAGCATGTGGTCTGTGTGGGCCTTATTAAAGCTTTTGATAATGTCCTTCATGGCACACTGGGGAAGAAAGTACAAGCTCATGGAATGCATGTCAAAGTGGCACATTGGGTCCAAAACTGGCTGAGAGGCAGGGAGCAGAGGGTGATGGTAGAGGGATGTTTTGTGACAGGAAGCCTGGTTCCTCGGATGTCTACAGAGCTCAGTGCTGCGACCCTTGCTATTTGTGGAGCGTTAGTAATTTGAATTATTGCATTGCAGAAACACAAAACTTGCTGTTAAAAGGGTCCATGTGCTAGTAAATGTCAGACTTAACTTTCTGCTGTGTGTTTAACTTCTTTAAGAGTGTTAATGCAACAATATCTTCAAATCACAGGTTGCTAGAAGTTGAGTTGCAGAGATAACAGGTGCTGCAGATGCTGGAGAATCCGAGATAACAAGGTGTGGAGCTGGATGAACACAGCAGGCCCAGCAGCATCATAGCAGCAGGAAAGTTTGACGTTTCAGGCCTAGACCCTTCATCAGAAGTTGAGTTGCTCTGTTCATAAGAACAGCGCAAACCATTCAGCTGTTTGTGCTAATTCACAAATCTCAGTTTAACTGGCACAGTGGCTCAGTGGTTAGCACTGCTGTCTCACAGCACCAGGGACCCAGGTTTGATCCCATCCTCAGGCAACTGTCTGTGTGGAGTTTGCACATTCTCCCCGTGTCGTTGTGGGTTTCCTCTAGGCACTCCGGTTTCCTCCCACAGTCCAAAGATGTGGAGGTTAGGTGGATTGGCCATGCTAAATTACCCATAGCGTCCAGAGATATGCAGTTTAGGTGGATTAGCCATGGGAATTGCAGGGTTACAGAGATAGGGTACTAGGGACGGGTCTGGGTAGGATGCTGTTCAGGAGGTCAATGTAGACTTGATGGACTGAATGGCCTGCTTCCACATTGTAGGGATTCCCATGAACTCCTCCTTACCACAAATTGCTTAGTTACTTAGACATGAGTTACGATCTGGACATTAAACTTCCCCTTACCTAAGTCAGCAAATTCTGGACCATTTTATCAGAGATAGTGATAGCTGGGGTCAGGACTAATAGAAGTTCTACAGGGGTTGTTTTTGATTTTGGATGTGGTGAGAGTTCAATGTGTTATCATGTTAATTTATTGTACAGTACTATAAAGTGTGGAAATTTTATGAGTAGGTAGGGACTAAAGCATTAAAGGATAAAGTTTCTCACAGTCATCAATTTCAGCGTGGAACTGAATTAGGAATTATAAATTTGTTTAAAATTGTCAAAGATTTTTAGCCTTCCTTTGTTACAGTGCATGTGATGTTTACCTATTCATGGTCCACTGAGCTTCTGAAGCTGCCAGAATAGCGGATGTGGTGTAAAAATTAAAAGTTTTTTTACTGCTTCTTCTTGGTGTATATTAATATTAATTTATAGCTGTATATAACGTACATGGACTCAATTCTTGTTTTAGTCATATTCAACATTTCATTGTCTACAATTCAAGATTCCAAGAGGCATAGAGTATGGTTCATTCGTTTTCAGTCAGAATGAGAAGGCTTAACCCATAGAGACTTGATGAGACATTACATGCTTACACTCTAGTGCAGTGCCAAAGATGTGCTACATTGTTAGGGCAGCTGTCTTTCAGACAAGAGATGGTAGGAACTGCTGATGCTGGAGTCTGAGATAACCAGGTGTGGAGGTGGAAGAACACAGCAGGCCAGGCAGCATCAGAGGAGCAGAAAAGCTGACGTCCCCGCTTCCTTGACCTGTCAGTCTTCTCTCCCATCTATCCACTCCTCCCACCTCAGTGACCAACCCCCACCCCCACTTCCTACCTACACTCACCTCTACTAGCTTCATCCCCGCCTCCTTGACCTGCCTGTCTTCTCTCCACCTAACTGCTCCACTATCCACCTTCTATCACCGCCACCCCCCTCTATTTATTTCAGAGCCCCCTTCCCCTCCCCCATTTCTGAAGAAGTTGCCAGACCCGAAATGTCAGCCTTCATGCTCCTCTAATGCTGCCTGGCCTGCTGTGTTCCTCCAGCTCCACACCTTGTCTTTCAGATAAGATGTTAAACCAAGGCCTTGTTTGACCTCTCAGGGGTTGTGAAAAAAATCTCATGGCACTGTTTTGAAGAAGAGCAGGAAAGCTTTCCCTTGATATCCTAGGCAATATTTATCTCTCAGCTAATATTGCTGAAACAGATCATCTACTCGTTATTTCATTGCTGTTTATAGACTTTGGGTACATTTCCTACATTACAATAGTGCCTACATTTCAGCAGTACTTCACTGGCCATGAAGCACTTCTGTGATTATGAATGGCACTATATAAAGGCAGTTTTACTTTTTTTAATCACAGAAGACATTAAAAAATAAATTGCTGCATTAAAATTTCAATGCTCCTGGACTACTTCCATCTGTTTCACACCCACGTAATTCTCAGTTGAGTTAAATATTATTAGCTCTGTTGATAATAGATTATATTTAAAACAATAATATTCATGCATTTTAATTAAAAAATTATAATAGATTCCATCACGGTGTTCCCTCAAACAGTCGTTACTTACTCTCTGCTGTATCTTTTATACTGGCCTCTCAAGTATTAAGCAAAACCTAATAAACATGTTTGCGAAATATAAATCTTAGACTTTGTGTTGTGCAATTTGACTGTAAACTCATTGAAGAAACAAGCATATCTAATTTGTAAAGTAATCATATTAACCTGTGTTTTGCAATGTCACTTGGGTTAGATCATGTTCAAAAGATTAATGCTTTTACTGATAAGGGAAGGCAGTATTCAGTAGGACTACTTAATTGATGACAAGGTACACTGACAGGCTAAAACTGTTGGTTTTAACATCATGAGTTGTGGAGTTTTAATTCTTTTTTGCGGTCTTTGTGTTTCTATAGCGTTTACTGACCTCATTAGACAGACTGACCTGGGCTTGGTTCAAGGGACGTTAGAAAAATGGGACAACAGAAGCGTGGAATGCTATCTTGGAATCCCTTACGCTGCACCTCCAGTGAATCTCCTCCGATTCCAGCCTCCCCAGCCACATCTTGGATGGAATAACACACTGAATGCAACTGAATTTGGACCCATGTGCCCTCAGGAACTTGATCAAGTAGCTGGTAATGAAGACTGCCTCATGTTAAATATCTATGTGCCCCATAAAAAGGTTAATTCGAGCAAACTGTTGACAGTGATGGTGTGGCTTCATGGAGGAGCCTTTGTCCTTGGCTCTGGAAATTACAAGGCTCACGTGCTGGCCGACTTTGGCCAAGTTATTGTGGTTACAATCAATTATCGTTTAGGTGTGTTTGGGTTTCTTTCTACAGGAGACAATGTAGCAGTTGGCAATAGTGGGCTGCTTGACCAACGCTTTGCTATATCATGGGTAAAGACCAATATCAGAAATTTTGGTGGTAATCCAGAGGCTATTGTCATATTTGGACAGGCTGCAGGAGGAATTAGTGTTGGATTACAATGTCTGTCACCTCTCAACACAGGGCTCTTTAAACGTGCGATTTTACAGAGTGGGGTTGCTGTTGCACCTTGGGCAGTAAGGTTGGATGACCCTTCCATGTGGGCAAAGAAACTTGCCTCGATATTATTTTGTCCAGTGAATGATAGTTTGAAGCTGATCAGCTGTCTGCAGGAAAAACAAACAGCGGAGCTTGTGAAAGGTGCGATAAAGTTGCACGACTTTAATTTTTCATTCGGTCCGACAGTGGATGGTGCATTTCTTCCTAAACCACCGCAAGAACTTTCAAGAAACGTGAGCTTAGTCAACCGATTCACCTACATGGCTGGTGTTAACAGTCATGAGGGAAGCTTGGCTTGGCCACAAATAAAGAAGATCAAAACGCAAGCTGATTTTGTTAACTTCACGTCAACATTTCTTCAAGTAGCAGCTGATAAAGTGACAACTGTGTCCGATGCCACATTGTGGGAATACAAAGATTGGAAAGACCTTAACGACAGTTCATTTCACCTTCAGAGGCAAGCACTAGAGGTAGTTGGCGATGCAGGTTTCGTAGCACCACTGATAAAGACAAGTGAATTCATGGCTAAGGCTACCAAACACGTTTACATTTATTACTTTACCAGACATCCGAACACATCTGTGTCCCCTGAGTGGATAGGAGCAGGGCACGGGGATGAACTTGTGTTTGTATTTGGAGTCCCGACAATGGGAGGGCCTCTTGTAGGAAAAGAAGAGCATGATCTGAGTCAACAAATAATGTCCTACTGGACAAATTTTGCTAAAACTGGGTAAGTAGAGAATGCATTTTTTGAGCATTGTTTTAAAAGTCAATGTTAGTATGAAATAAAATCAAAGAAAAATGACTCCTGATTTAAAATATTTCTCTTGGGGGAGGCGATGGCCTAGTGGTGTTATTGCTGGACTATTAATCCAGAGACCCAGACAATGCACTGGGGGCCCAGGTTCAAATCCTGCCATGGCAGCTGGTGGAATTTGAATTCAATAAATATCAGGAATTAAGAATCTAATGATGACCATGAATCCATTGTTGATTGTCAGGAAAAAAACCCATCTGGTTCACTAATGTCCTTTAGGGAAGGAAACTGCTATCTTTACCTGGTCTGGCCTAGATGTGACACCAGACCCACAGCAATGTGGTTGCCTCTTAACTGCCCTCTATGCCAGTGGGTTGCACAGTAAATGTTGCCTGGCCCGTGACACCCTCATCCTGTGAATGAATAAACAAAGGAAATATTTCTCTTACTTTTTGACTTTCTATATCTGAGGTCTCCATCAGGTCCAATTTGAGAATGCTCCATGAGTTAGCTTGATTTAAAGCTTTCTTTTTTGGATCTGAGGCATGTAATTTCATTGAAACTTAAAATGTCAAATTTAAAATCGTTAGAAGCAAGTCTTTTGAAATTGTTTCCTTGTTTAAAGTTGTAATGATTGTAAATAAAAATAGTGGATGTTACAGATTCATGATTCCTGCTTATAGTAATGCATGTCACAACCTTTATTTGTAATATGCTACAATTTATTGGGATTGGATATTATCAGCATGAAATTTTGATAAATTTTTTCAGGCCGGACAGTGGGTGCTATAAACACCTGAGAACTCTATATCTTGACAAATGTGTTACCCTGTGTGTCTCCCAACTGTCTCTGATCCTAATTGGCAAGCAAACCTTCAATGGTCTTTCACTGGTACTCTGGAATCCATCCATAACACCCTTACCTCCAACCCAACAACTTCTCCACATAGCTTCCTTATAATGAACTTCTTCACCAAGGATTTTAGTCAACTCTACTAGTAATTCTTTCTCTGTTTAAATATGGAATTTTATTTGAACATCTTCTTTGAACAAGAATAGAATGATTTTCCATGTTTATTCTATTTGTTAAGAAAGTAGTGATTAGATCTTTTCCTATTAATTTATAAATGCAAAACATGATTCAAGACTTATTGTAGTATTTGAAAGTTGCTAGACTCTGCCAAACTCCTTGTCATTGGTGTATCTCTCCTTCTCGGTTGTGAATGCAGACTCAAAAGCTGTCACAACAACTCTTACTACCAAGTGGTCATCTACACCATTGTTATTGGAAGCAAGTGAATTTTTGGCTGAAGAAAGCAAAACTAAGTTCCAAAACCAGCCCAGCTCATCTCCACCTCCCTAACCTGTTTTCCCTCTCACCTATCTCCTCCTCCCACCTCAAGCCACACCCCCATCTCCTATCTACTAACCTCATCCCGCTCCCTTGACCTGTCCGTCCTCCCTGGACTGACCTATCTCCTCCCTACCCCCCCACCTACACTCACCTTTACTGGCTCCATCCCTGCCTCTTCGACTTGTCTGCCTCCTCTCCACCTATCCTTTCCTCTATCCATCCTCTATCCGCCTCCCCCTCTCTCCCTATTTATTTCAGAACCCTCTTCCCCTCCCCCATTTCTGATGAAGGGTCTAGGCCCGAAACGTCAAGTTTTCCTGCTCCTATGCTGCTGCTTGACCTTCTGTGTTCATCCAGCCCCACGCTTGTTATCTCCTTGTCATTGACATTAGGTTTTCGGGCAGATTTCCCAATGCGCCAAACATTCTGTTGTGCACATCCATCAGCTTTCTTCTGTACATTGGTTCATCATCAAGTTCATTTGAGTTTGCTACACTACCTTTGTCCCTGCTCTGGCTGCAGGTCATTCATGCCTTGATGCCTCATCATGTGACGTAATATGCTACAATTTATTGGGATTGGATATTATCAGCATGAAATTTTGATAAATTTTTTCAGGCCGGACTGTGGGTGCTATAAACACCTGAGAACTCTATATTTTGACAAATATGTTACCCTGTGTGTCTCCCAACTGTCTCTGATCCTAATTGGCAAGCAAACCTTCAATGATCCTTCACTGGTACTCTGGAATCCATCCATAATCATGCCTCTATGCTATCTTCTAAATTTTGCATATCATCACCTTCTGAACTGGTGCATGCAAATATGAACTCAGCCAATGATGTTGTGTCTTCATTAGAGCTGTGTTCTTTCTGTTATTCCATTACCTGGCCAGATTACACTCTTTGGTATCTGAAATGAGGAAGGTGTGGGGCAAGTTTTCGGTTGTGGAAAGGGGTAAATGGGGAATGGTAACAGATACTATGCCTACACCATCTGTAGTTGTATTTGAGAAAGGCGTGTGTAATGAGGGATGGTAAGATGTGTGAAGCAGAGTTAACTATGAAAATCAAAAAGAAAAGTTGCCGGAAAATCTCAGCAGGTCTGGCAGCATCTGTGAAGAAACATCAAAGTTAACATTTCGGGTCCAGTGGCCCTTCCTCAGACCCTACCTAACTGTGACTTTTCTTCCCAGATGCTGCCAGACCTACTGAGCTTTTCCAGCAACTTCTCTTTTTGTTCCTGATTTACAGCATCAGCAGTTTTCTCAGCTTTTATTAACAATGAAGATACTATCAGCTGCAAAGGCGTCAGCCTATTAGCTGGCTAAGATTGGGGCCGTGGATGTCCCATAGGGACTTTTCCATGGGGATAGTAAGGATATGAAGGTCTGCCTGCCTTCTCCAGTTCTCTCCAGCTGTATTCGATTGTGTGTTATCCTGCCCCACAAGAGAAAAGCAAATGTCTCAAGGAGAAACATTAAATCTGGTCAGGTAATGTGATCATCATGTTTAAATATTCAGCATTGTGAGCAATACATGGGTCTGAGGCTTGCAGTAGCATTAAATGTGTGAAGGTGAGATGGAACATATGAGTGTCTGGTAGGAGACGAGAATGGGATTTGAGCGGTGGTGGAAATTAGTGTGCAGTTGGTAGGAGTTGGCATTAGAAGCTGGATTTACGACCACTTGTATGAGACTATTTCAACCAGTTCTTCAGGGCCTGCTTGCTGTTCATTGACTCCATTACTATCTATTCCCATTGCCTTCTGGCCACATGTCTGCAGGATCTTCTAGCCTTTTCGAGGTGCAAGGCTTCTCTCACCTTTGCTGCTTTCTTACCTCCAGGGAGATCTCCTGTATAGTATCTATAAACCTTGCAGCCTGCCCTGACCCATGTTGTGCCATTCTGCCTCTTTTCCAATTTAGAATCAGTTGTAGAACAACTTCCAACATTTACTCTAGCCATTATACACCTGCCCTTTAAGGGGTACAGGCTGCCTTTAAGCATTTGTAACTGTTCCAATCCCTCATGATTTCAGCAACCCACTGAAGCATCTAACCAATATACAGTGCTGTTAGCTTTGGGTGAATGCTGAAATTATTGAAATAAGCAGGCAACATGAAAAGGACGATCCCTGCATCTGTTTTGGGAGTTCTTTTTCTGTTTTCCCTAAACCCCACCAGGCCATTCCTTGCTCTTTTTATACAGGTTCAAGATTCAAGATTCCCTGTCGAGTCTGTGCAAAGGTGTAAAGACAACAAATACCTATTGCCATTCAGAGCAAGAAAAAACACATATTATTTCAACTCATTGAGTGCACCTCTATTTTTTGCACTTTTAAGGTGCATGCATAAAAATAACTACTAGATAAGATGCAACACGTAAGTGGGAAATAACTACCACAATAGTATTCATATATGCCAAGCAGTGAGTAAACTAATCTGTTTGTTCTCATTTATAGATATCCCAATTTCCCCATGAATGTCCCAGTTACTTGGCCAAAATATAACAAGAGAACATCACAGTATCTACAACTGGATGTCAATTTGTCAAAACTGAACATAAAGAAACATCTGAAGCCTGAACAGGTTACTTTCTGGAACCAGTACATCCCTAGTTTACTGAATGTTAAAGAATGTCCAATTACAAAGGTACAGTTCTGTTAACTTCTAATTTTCTTTTTAGTGCAGTTGAAATTGTTGCAATAACTGAAGACAGCAGGATAGCTGAAATGAAGATGGATTTTTCAGATGTGATGGGATTGAGAGCAGTTCTATTACGGAATATTAAATAAATAGACCTGAATGTAGCAGGAAGACTAATAGAATGGGAATGTCTTATATTGAAACAGGATTTCAGACATTAAAGTAGTTGGTCACTGGCTCAACCCTAAACAAAATTTCCCATTGTGTAAAAATCACACACAGGACAATGATTTTTACGGATCCCTCATGTTTTGATTGCGCCTTCTTACATTCAGGAACAATTAAACAACCTGGGTTCATGAATAGCCCATTAATGCTTGAAGGTTTTTCAATGAAGAAGACTCTGACTCATCATCATCACCATCATCAAATTGGTGTCTACATTTCTCGCCAATGAAGTAGTTTTTGGCATTAGTACTCTCAAGGGAATGTTGGTACAGGCCTGTAACTCATTAACTTTTAAGTACTATTGACAGTTTTACAATTTCACCGCAGAAGTTTAATGGTCAGGGTAAATCATTCAACTTTATATACTCATTGTGTATCCTGCCATCTCTTGATTAGTATATCCAAGTTATCACTCACTGGGTTTTTTGGATAGAATCGCTACAGCGTGGAAATAGGCCATTCAGCCCAAGAACACCAACCCTCTGAAGAGCGTCCCACCCAGACCCATCCTCCTACCCTGTCCCTCTAACCCTGCATTTCCCATGGCTAACACACCTAACCCACATATCCCTGAACACCATGGGTAACTTAGCATGGCCAATCCACCAAACTTACACATTTTTGGACTATAAAGAAATCCACACAGACACAGGGAGAATGTGCAAACTCCACGCAGACAGTTGCCCAAGGCTGAAATCAAACCTGGGTCCCTGGTGCTGTGAAGCAGCAGTGCTAAACCACTGAGCCATGAATGTAAGACAGGTGAACCAACTTCCAAGAAGTTGGAAATCACCTGTAAAGCAGTAAGAGTGCCATCTTCTACCCAGGAATGGTAGATGCTCGCTATAATGCCTGTTGGAGCTATTCAGTTCCAGTGTTTGAAGGTTTCATACTCTGTTAGTTTCAGCAAAGAATCATGCCCTGCTGTTGACTCACCTGATTGATCCTGGCAAGCTCCAGACAGCTCAGAAAACCCATGCACCGAATGTTAGAGGCAGATTGCTGGTTAAATCCTCAGATTACATAAAATGCTTAACACACAAAATGCAGGCTGGGCCATTTGAGGAGAAAAGCACCCAGGGAGGATGCTTTGCGTGTCTTTGTGTAGGGAATAAGGTGAGCTGCATAAGACTGGAGATGACTAGGGAATTGTAGTTCATTGGCCAACAAGTTGCCGTCAATTATCATTTTGTTAAAGGTCAGTTACAGTGATAGTCCTGAATACCATTTTGTTCTTCATCAACTCTCAACTGAACAAATAAAGTGCTGTTTATTTATGCAGCTACCTTTAAGCTGCTAATAGGCAAGTACTCAAACAGAATCCTAATGCGTAGCCACTTTTGCTTTGTGGATTCTAGTCCATTCATATTTGATTCAATCATCACTCCAAAGCTGTTTCTTAACCACCATTTAGGACTTTTTCCAATGCATTGGACTTCACTTCAAATTTGTGGAAGTTGAAGATTTACAGTCTGCTTGTTGTATCGAGTTTTATTATTTGTGCTTGTACTGAAATGATCTTCATATCAATCCTCTGTAAAACAATAATTACCACTAAAGACCACAGTAAATGAAACCACAGTAAAATCCCAATCCACCAGATCCTAGGGGATTCACCTACACACGTGTTAAGCAGAGATTCAAGATAGAGGAAAGGGCCTCCATATGACCCAATTTGCCTACAAACACACTCTATGTTTTAAAAAGTCCCAAATGAAAACATACTGAAGCAGTACAGAGTGAAAAATATTTTTTTTTCAATTTGTTCACATGTTACAATGGCATGACCTTCTAAAAGACATTGTAAAGTGTTGGGAGTTAGCTCTGCAGAGAAGCTCAATAATCTTTTTCTGCTCAGTGTGCTATCTTCAGACAAGTGTGATGTAGTCTGTAATTGTGTCAATGCAGTTTTTAATGTTTTTGTGCTGTACAATAAAATCTCAGTGCATCTCTACAACCTTAGCAGCTCTGGCTCGGGAAACAGATGAACAACAAGTCGGGTATTCATCAGATTCTTCATGGTCACCAGCATCATTAGACTTCGCAGTTGCCGACCAGACTGCATATACAATTGCCTCACCTGTCAGGCTATTGTACATTGGATGGTTTCGCCCTCTATAGCATAGGTTTCCATGGTCATCTCTGCTGTAATTTTCATTCCAGACTCCCATAAGCAAGCCCAAAAGAAGCTAATTGTTGGATCAGTGACCCTCACCCTGTTTGCTTTTCTTCTTTGGATACATTTTGTCCACTTTCCTGAAAAATGCCTCAAAATTGCTGAATTCTTCCAATTGTTCCCGTTAGCGTCATACTGTGTGAGCAGTGTCTTGGCATTCATGAAGCAATGTGGCCTTTTGGATTGCCCTATCACAAGGAGCAGCAGGCTTTTCAGTGGCATCCATGGTTAGTGCGCACTATAGCAGTGGCATATTTGTTGTTCAGTTTTCCACCATTGCCCATGTCTCCTTTAAACATCATCTGGCAAAAGACAGTAAAGCAATCCCATTTTATCCACTGTCCATTGATGCATGCTCATTCAAGATATGGGCAAGGTAAAACAAGGAACTGTGGATGCTTGAGATCTGAAATAAACATAAACAGAAATTGCTGGAGAAACCTAGCAGGTCTGGCAGCAACTGTGGAGACAAAACAGTTAAAATTTCGATCAGAAATAATTTTCTGATGAAGGGTTTAGGCCCGAAACGTCAAGTTTTCCTGCTCCTATGATGCTGCTTGACCTGCTGTGTTCATCCAGCCCCATGCTAGTTAAAATTTCGAGTTCAGTGACACCAGGAAAAGGGTCGCTGGACTCAATACATTAAGTCTGTTTATCTCTGCACAGATATTGCCAGACTTGCTCAGTTTCTCCAGAACTTCATAATTTTGTGGGGGACTATCTTGTTGTTTGAGAATTGGTTTCAGAAGACGGTGACGTTTTTAAAGTGATAAGTGGAAATGCTCTGTCTAGGATAAAGTAATGAGAGATGTTCCTTGGGAACCATATTTGGGACCAAGTTGTCGCAGGGTTTTTCATATGGGACATTAATTTAGAATAAATGGGGAATAGAAAATTTATGCTGGATAACCGAATATGCAGGTGACTTTAGAGCACTTCCTCATTTTTAATTGCTTTATTTTCATTCTCATATCAAGTTTGTATGATGAGCTAGAAATGACTGGTGTGTATTGGGACTGATTGAGTTGAAAGGAAACAAACAGCCCAAACAAGCTTTATTTGTTTGTGAGACCAAACCTGGACACTAATTGTAAACTGAGCCATGATCAAAAAGGTTGTAACAGACATAGCGGGCATTGTGTTTGAACAGATACCAGGAGTTGGCTATTAACGAGATGAGTACCTGTGAGTTAGTTCCTGAACTCTGGAGGAGACCCAATGATCAAACAGATGGCAGTTGTTGATTGGTGATTGAGGTCTTGGCTGGGTGGGGGGAGAGGGGTGCGGGGGGATGCGGTGGGGTAAGGTCGATCAATGTATCAGGATGGAACCAAAATTCAAATTTTTGCATTATGTTTTCTGAGAGATGGTTCTGGGCTGCTGCTGAGACAGCATAACGATTTGAAGGCTCTCTGCCCAATCGGATACAGCAACATCCAGAAGTCCAAAGAGCAGAAAGAGGTGTTAGAAACATTGCTGCCTTTGCCTAGGTGAATTGAAAAGTAACCCTCGTCAAAGTTTCAGAAAATCAACCAAGGAAACCACATTTATGCCTGTGAAAGAACGCATTGTGAAATACATTTAAGTAATCTGGCCAGTTTTGGTATTTTCTTTTATTTATCCCTAAACTGTGTTTGTTTGCCTGTCTGTGTTTTGTGTGAATGAGGCTGAATACAAATGCCTCAGGTTTAAAGCACAGATGTTAATCAGCTTACAGTGTTTAATGTTGTCCTTGCTAAAGTTACCTTGTAATTAATAAATTGTTAAGTATTTTGTTTAAGACACAAAGCTGGGCTATGGAAATTAATTATTCGTAAAGTCTGGAATTTGTTATTCAAATGTCTGATTCAGAACCATTGGAGTGACTATTTGGTGGTCTTCAACTGTTTAATTTTCCTGTGTTGCAAATAAATAGGTAAAAAGGCAGATCTGGTTCCACTGTTTGTCTCCATGTTGTAACAATAAACACGATAGACATTTCTTGTTTCAGTATTTCTCACACTCTATTCTTGCTTTGCCAGCCCCTCATAGATCCACTTGTTCAGACCCAGAATGGTCTTCTGCGTGGCATCAGAGTTCAGCAAAATGATAGAATAACAGACATTTTCCAAGGAATTCCTTACGCACAGCCACCTATTGGGGAACTTCGTTTCCAAAAGCCAAGACCATTAAAGCCATGGAAAGGTATTAAGCATGCAAGAAAATATGGAAGTATTTGCATGCAGGACCAGGTGTTTGTGAAGGATGTCCATGGCGATGAGGATTGCCTCTTCCTGAACATATGGATACCTAATGGTGTTCAAGGTAGTGTATGGAAATTTCACAATGTTTCAGTTACATTTCAAGAGCGAAACAAAGGTATTAGAGGTGAGGTTAAGTAATTTTATTTGAGAATTATTTAATTTCTTACGTACTTACTCCAGAGTTTGAATATTTTGATGTGTATTAATTTTAATAATGGGGAACTAGAATCCTATTAGTTGGACTTATACAAATCAATGAGCAAAATCCTCTCATAAACAGGATCATGCCAAGTCATTGGATTACTTTGAGAACATTTGTGTTGGGTGCTTTTTAATAATTCATAGTGTTTCCACTGTGTCAAACAATCATTTTTCATTTAGACACAATCAGATATTTGGATCAACCAGAATATATAAGATGTTTAAGCTTTTTGCCCGACAAATAAATAACACTCATTGGCAACCTCAGTGAAAAAAAAAAGAAAATTGTCACTCACCTCACAGTTTATGCAAATTTGAGGTGGTCACTAAGAAATTAGCACTGCACACAGCAATCTCAGAAGTTTGTAGGGATTCTTATGGGATATTGCACTATTCCCAAGCACTTGCATTTGACTCAAGAGGTATCTCCTGGTTCTCCAAATTTCTGGCATTAGAGTTCCTGCCAGTAACAGTAACTGCAATAACATTTTGCAATCTGTAGGCATGTCAAGTGAGCTCTCTAGTGGGATGTCAAGTGATCAGATGTTGCATGATTGAGCATCATCAAATGTCAAGATTATGGTCAACCAGTGTTAGTAACGCTAGCTTCTCCAGATTGGTAGCAATGTCACTTTTTCCAATGAAAATGAATTGTGCTTTGAGTGATGAAATTGGTTGCGTCAGGATTGCATTCAGTAGTTATGTTAAACTCCTACTTTGAAAGTGTGGATTGTTAATCTAAAAAGCATGTATTCAAATTTTATCGTGGCAAAGTAAGGAAAATTCAGTGCAAATATCTGGAAACAAAAGTTGGTGCAAATAAAAGAGATCGTGGGACTGCCGGCTTTAACAAAAACAGAACTGGTTCCTTTGATAAGCTACTTTAATCCTCATTACTGAGTATATCTATTGTGTGATGCCAATCCAATGCCAATTTGTGTAGTTAACTCATCTCCAATGTGGTTTTTATCTAAAGTGGCCATTCAAACTATTAACACTATCATCCTCTCAAGGCAATGAAAATGGACAATACATGGCTTGCTTAAAGTGACACCACACCTTAGCGAATATTTATTGAAAGAAACTAAGTTTCCCTTCATGCTGGGAGATATAGCCAGAGGAACCAGGAGATACAACATTCATCAAGGTTGTGATTAAACTTTGATACCTGGTCAGTGAGAATAGCTACATTCGAGTATCCCTCATAGCTGAGATTACCAGCAGCGTTCCAGTCCTTGCAAAATGTATGAGAATACTGGCTTGTTGTGTGCACTTTTTAGCAGCCACAACACATCTGTACCCTCAAGATGTTCCATTAGTTATATCACAGCTAGACTCCTGTCTATTTACAGAATCAGAATTTAAGATCATGTCAGGCCTTGAGGGGGGTGTGGAGAAATTATAAAGAACAGAACTGCAGTGAGCCAGTGCAATTATGTGGAAAGATTTCCAAGTTGTGATTGATCTCTTTGGAACAGGGAAGGTTAAAGGGAATTTTAATAGAAGTTTTTAAAATTCTGAGAGGTTTTAATTAAATGAGGAAAAGCTGTTTCCAATGACAGCTGCATCAATAGCCAGAAGACACAGACTTAAGATAATTGGCAAACGAACCAGGGGTATGAAGGAAACATTTTTTACACAGTGACTTGTTTTGATTTTGTATGCATTACTTGAAATGCTGGTTGAAGCAGATTAAAAAGTAACTTCAAAAAGCAAATTGTATAAATATTTGAAGAGAAATAAAGTGTAGAGTTATGAGGAAAAAGCATGGAGGTGGGACTAATTGGTTAGCAAATTCTTTCAAAGATCCAGCACAGACAAATTAGACCAAGTAGACTTCTTCTGTAGTTTATGAATCTATGATATTAATTCCTTGTAGTCTGCTCAAGATTTACTTGGAAGCAGGAAAGTCAACGTAGTGAATCCAAAAGCTGTTTCTGGCACCTCCTGATATTTTCTGCCTGTTTTATCTTCCTGCCTATTTTGATTTGATGTATTTATTTCAGAATTAAGCAGGCACTGTACCCCAGCTAGTAAGTATCTTCCTGATCATTCTCTCAAATGCGCCATACGAAAGCCTTAAGGAAATGGAGCCAGAGTAAAATGTGCTGAAACCAGTGGAAATATGAGCCTTCCGAGTAGCTCAGTAACTCAAATCCTTTTCTGCCAAGTGGAAACACATTTGTTATGTGGTAACTTGAGATCTTTGTGTAGTTCTTTCATTGCTCTGCTTATATTTTTCCAGTCTGTACAAGCTCTTACCTTTTCAACTTTGTATCCCGGAGGGTATAGCATTGAGATGAAAGGGACAGTCTTTTATTCAAAAGTGTTTGGAAACTGTGGTTCATATATGTGCCAAATACTTGAGTTTGATGAGGTAATATAAAAACACGTCATTAAATCACAGAAACAACACATTGAGAGTATGATAAAAATGATAGGCATTATTTTGCTGATCATTTTTCATTATAAAGATGGTCCTCTTTTAAAGTGTTCCTATTTTTCTTCACTTAAAAACAAATTGAGACAGATATAATTTATGAACAATTTTGAATTGGAAACATATATAAAGTGTAGCAAACTATCCTTACAATAGAGTCAATGATTTAATTAGAATGTGCCGAATATTGGCATGTAGGGATTACTTTACCCTGAGAAGTTGAAGGAGTTGGGTTTGTTTTCTTTGGGACTGAGGCTTTGAGGTGATCTCATTGAAGAAATTTGACAAAATTGATTCAGGCAAAATGTTCACAAAACTTAAAGGTCCCAAACCTTGGGAGTTAAAATTTCGGAAATTGGGAAGGAAATCAGCGAGACATTTTCTAACTAAAAGAAAACAGAAGTGATTTAGAAAAAAATCACCAAGAAAGATCAAAGAGAGATAATTTATGGGCAGCATTATGAAAATAAAAAATGGTAAACATAAAAAAGGCTCCTTCTCATTTGTCCCCTATCAAAGTTGAAACATTTAAAGAGAATAATAGAGGTTGACCCTGAGCACAGATTCATGTTAGGCAAGATGGCAGAACAAGGAGACCAAGATGACAGGGAGTTCTTCTTTGGACTTGGAGTAACCATCCAAGGTAAAAATTACAGTAAATATCTGGTGGAATTAGGCAAGACATGCTACAATGTAGGGAATTCCAACACTGGGAATTTCCCTCTGGGACTCACCCATTAGTGATCATAATTTTGGCAGAAATCCCAGATAGATATGTCAGCATGGTTTTAACCAATCTGTTGAAGTTATATCAGACGATCAGAAAATTCCCAGCATCAATTCTGGGAGGATTTCAATGGAAGGATGAGTGAGGTGAGCAAACTGACCTCTCTCATTTGGATTCTGTAATTTTGGCTATGAAATCCTGGAGGGAAAAGCCACTTCACCATCTTTGCCTTTCCATAACTTGAATGGGAGACGATGAGGCTCCTCTGTGAAATTGTGAGATACTCATGCCTGATGGGAGTGATAAGAAGAGCATAGAATCCCTACAGTGATGGAAACAGGCCCTTCAGCCCAAAAGGTCCACACTGACCCACAGAGCATCCCAACCAGACCCATCCACCTAATCTACACATCCCTGAACATGAGAGCAATTTAGCATGGCCAATCCACCTAGCCTGCACATATTTGGACTGTGGGAGGAAACCAGAGCACCCAGAGGAAACACACACAGACACAGGAGGAATGTGCAAACTCCACACAGACAGTTGCCTAAGGCTAGAATTGAACCCAGGTCCCTAGTGCTGTGAGGCAGCAGTGCTAACTGCTGAGCCACTCTACTGCCCCAAGTGAGATTGGCTTTCATCTCTGGGTGGTTTTCAAATCACCAACCTTCTGGTCAGCAGCTGAACACGCTAACCTATTGCACCACAGAGACAAGAGTATAGTGACACCTCCTTCATCCATCCATCTCATTCCTCTTGTAGGATATTGTAAGTCAGGTGGACAACCTCTTCCAACAGTGCAAAGGGATGTTTTAAGTTAACCTGAAAGGACAGCCCAGGCTTCGTGTAATGCCTTGTCAGAATGAGAGCACCTGCAATAGTATTGCACTGAAAGGTTCAGCCGAGATTACAGGCATAAATCCACAACTTTCTGATGTAGCGGTGAGAATGCTTCCACAATGAGCCATGACAGACACCTAAAAACTACTAAACCACCAGGAATAAGGCGCGTGTTATAATTCTACAATTAAGATGTAAATGGTTCGTCAGCTGTCTGGCAGCTGCATAGATTTAAGGTGAGAGGGGAAAGATTTAAAAGGGACTTGAATGGTAATGTTTTCACACAGAGGGTGGTATGTATATGGTATGAGCTGCCAGAGGAAGTGTCGGAGGCTGGTACAATTACAACATTTAAAAGGTATCTGGATGGGAAGGGTTTAGAGGGATATGGGCCAGATGCTGTCAAATGGGGCTAGAATAATTTAGGATATCTGGTCGGCAGGAATGAATTGGACTGAAGGGTCTGTTTCTGCGCTATACATCTCTATGACTAAGTCTCTATGTTACTGCCTATTTACAGAAGCGCTGAGGAAGAAACTAGCAGTCATGATTTGGATTCATGGAGGAGCCTTTGCTATTGGAGCAAGTCAAGGCATCGGTCTCCTGAACGACACCTCACATGATGGCAATGAGCTGGCCCACCATGGGAATGTCATCATTGTGAGTGTCAACTATCGTCTGGCTGCACTCGGCTTCCTCAGTACTGGGGATAGCAATGGAAGAGGTGAGCCCATTTTTCTAGAGTACACCACAAAGATACATCACACTCAATAATCCCACAGTGAACACAGGCAAATTGAGTATAAATGCTTTGTGACAAAGTGTACAGTCAAAAACATTGACATGGATTTATGTAATGCATTTCACATTGTGAAACATCTTGCAGGAGTGTTGTCAAAGAGAATTTGACAATGAATCGCATAAGGAGTGTTGATGATGAGTGCTCCAAAACTTATTCAACGGGATTGGTTTTAATAAGCAACTGAAGTGAAGATAAGGGGATAGAAAGCCCAAAGAAGGATAGAATTCTAGGGCTGAGGGAGCTAAGGCGTGGATGTTAACCCTGGGATGAATGTAAAACAAGGATGAGAAAGAGCTAAGAATTGGGAGAATGTAGGGATGTCAAAAGTTGTCAAGTTCCAGAAGGTAACAGAGTCAAGTCTGAGAGAAACTATAGAGGAATTTAAAAACACAAATAAAAATTCTAAAACTGAGGCATAACCAGACGGGGAGCCGCTGTTGGTTGGTAAGTACAGGAATTGATGTACAGTGTGAAAGGAACTTAGAACTGGTCAGGACATCTGCAACTGAGGTTTATGATGTATCGAAGTTTACTGAGGGTATTAGGTGGCAGGGCATTGGAGAAATCAAGTTGGAGATAACAGGGGCATGGGTGAGAGTTTCAACAGCAGGTAGAAACGGGGCTGGAGACAGTTAGTTGCAAATTAGCAGACTGCCCTCTACCTCTTCCAATTGAAGACAACAGAAATAAAACCGTTAAGAGATGTAAAGGGGGCTGTCAACTTGCATTTACAATCTTTTGGTGAGAGAGGGTTCATGGTTTCCACTTTTTATGAAGAGTTACTTCCTGAAGTTTGCCTTGAATGACTTAACTCTGGTGTTATGTCATTTTGACCAAGACTGCCAAACTTGAGGAACTAATTTATCTCTGCATCATCAATTCTTTTAAATGTCCTAAGCACCCTCAATTGATCACTCTTTAATTTTCTAACCTCATGACAATTAACTCTTCCATCCTCACTAATGTTTAAATGACTATGCACTGACCTCCTATAAGGCAAATTGATTCTTCCTTGAATTTGGTATCAAGAACTGAACAGGGCATTCACATGCAGCCCAAACGTAGCTTTATACAACTTTGTGCAATCATTTATTTCTTTCAATACTATACTTTATGTTATCATCCTAGCTGAAGATAATACCGGATTAGTCAGATCCCAGAGGAACACCTGACTTGATAGACCATAGGTTTTAATTTTGCAATTATGTTTACCATGGTGGTCAGTCACTGAACACATTTTCAAGAAGCTGACAACAAAAGAAGATCAAGGCTAGTTCAATAAGTGAAAATAAAGTGAACCATTTTGCATGGGCAGCACGGTGGCCCAGCGGTTAGCACTGCTGCCTCATAATGCCAGGGACCTGGGTTTGATTTCAGCCTCAGGTGACTGTCTGTGTGGAGTTTACCCATTCTCCCTGTGTCTGTGTGGGTTTCCTCTCGGTGCTCTGGTTTCCTCCTTGAGTCCAAAGATATGCAGGCTAAGTGGATTGGTTATGCTATAGTGCCCAGGGATGTTTGGGTTAGATGTGGGAAATGCAGAGGAATGGGTCTCGGTGGGATGCTCTTTGGAGGGGTGGTGTGGACTTGTTAGGCCACATGGCCTGCTTCCACACTGTAGGGGTTCTATGATAAGAGCTATTTGAAATTTCTTGCTGCAAGTATCAGAAATAACAATTTTATCCTCACAGATACTTGAACCTCAGTGAAATATTGGGAAGTTTTCACTTTAAAGTTCCTTGGTGGATGGGCAAACTGTTCTTGATTTCTTTCTGGCAAGTATTTGCATTCACTCTATTCTATTTCTTTCGTCAACATCTCTTCCTGCATTCGTAGCTGTCTTCTTTCTTAACATGGAATCCTTAAACTTCAGTTCCACAGCCTTCCGTTTCTGAAATGTTTTATTTACTGACATGAAGGCACTTTAGGATTTCTTTTAAGCCTAAATTCCTTTGGAAGCTGCAAAGATAACAGTACCATTGCTGCCATTGAACTGTTGTCTCTGACAGAAACCTGCACACTGTCCAAACTTTGGGATGGTTCTATCTAACTACATGGAAGCTTATTTCTTTCTTTGTCACCTTGCATCATAGAACAACATTACCCTCTTCTTGCATTGCTTTTTAAAGCACTGACTATTCAGTTCCAAGCTTTATTAAAGCCTCATTTAAGTGCATGTATACACATTGCCAGACAGTCCAGTACCACTCGCGAACCTCAAAAATTACACTGCAACCGTGTGCCCCTTATTAATGCAACAATATGGAGAGGAAGTCAAACTTAAAGCTATCCACGGTTCCATACATTTTAGAACCCAGCTTTCCAAGCAAAATAATCATAATCTGTCATGAAATTTCACCACAAGATAAGGCAGTTTATTTTGCCATTATGGTGTTTTGAGAAAATAAAAGCAAAAGGTCACTACAAAATTAGGTGTTAGGAATTTAGGTCAAAGCACTTTACCCAGAGGATGGTTGGAATGTGGAGCCCTCTATGCATCAGGTAGTTAAAATATATAAAAGAGGTGTATAAAAGTGGAATCTACTTGAGTATATACGTGAGAAAGGGCTGAGACTTTATGGTGATAAAGGTAGATAAAGTAAGTGGGAGAACACTCATAGAGCATTAATGCAGTCACAGACTAGACCAGATAAATTTCCTTTCTCTGTGCTGTAAATTCTATATGATTGTGTGGACTAGCCTTACAGAAAATGAATATGGGTGAACATGGGCTAAAAGCCAGACCCTGGCCTGCTTTTGATATCACTAATAGATTGAGAACTGGACACCTTCATCATCAATGCTCATTCTTTATGTGGTAGTGAGGAACTTCAGTAGCTGTGGAAATATACCCCAGGATGAGGCACAACCTCCAGTCAAGATAGTAGACGAGAAAACTGGAATTTGAACATTAAAGCCCAGTTTTTTTTAATCAAATGTAGGTAATTATGGCTTGTGGGACCAGCACATGGCCATAACGTGGGTGAAGAATAATATCGCAAGTTTTGGAGGAAATCCAGAGCTCATCACTCTGTTTGGTGAATCAGCAGGAGGTGCCTGTACAAGCATGCATGTATTATCACCAGTAAGCAAAGGGCTCTTCAGGTATCTACACAACAGAATTTTGTTTGGTCTTTATCCACTTTTTGGTTGACAGCAACTTGCACTTTTTTTTTGGTTTACGGTTGATTTACTTAACTGTGCAGTATCTTTAAACTGAATAGTGGTCAATATTGCCCTGAAATAACTAGAAATTAAAGGTTAATTTTCCAGGAACAGATGTGAACAACCTGGGTGTAACATCATGAGGAACGGGGAACAATTGTGTGCTTCATTTTATTGTCTTTTAACACTGTTGTTTGTTAATTATAAAAATATTGGGTTTTGGGGGAAATATTGTTGTTTGGTCAACAGTCAGGAATTGTCCAATGAGGTAAGAAAGAGTATCTTCATTTTCCAATTGGCCAGAATGGTGAAAGACCGCAAGGTGGGTTTGTTGTGAGTCAGATGGACAAAATACGGGGATGGAACTGTTAGAATTTGGGAGTAACGTCCAAACAGTGCATGAATGCAAGTAGTATCTTCCCTCCCTCAGGCAATCCTTGGGTCTTGGGAGCTTCTGGACCCAGCAACTCCTGAGAAGGCCTCAAGGATTGTTTCTGCAGACTTCTCAGGCCTGGGTTGGTGTGAGACCCAGCTAAGGGAAAAAAGCATGTGCCAAGGATTTCTCTGGGACCATCCCAGCCTCTGAAAAGATTAAAGAAAAAAATATTCAATATAACAACCTCTGTTTCAAAGCACTGGTCAGGATTTCCTCTCACCTAATTTCTGTTTCTTTTCTTACCCTCACATTGCTTCCCTGCTCCACCACCCACAACCCCCCACAACCACCCCCCTCTCCCCTACCCTTTTTGATTGGTCTGCAGACGTGCAATTTCAGAAAGTGGTGATGCCCGGGCGATGTGGGCTGTGAATCGAAACCCGCTCCGCAGTGCTCGTCGAGTCGCCCAGGCTGTGGGGTGCCCGCTGGAAGATACCGCTGCCATGATGTTTTGCCTCAGGCAGGTGCCTGCTAAAGACATCATGTTGGTGATTCGAGTGACAGAGCTGCTTACTGAAAACAAGATGGTGTTTTTCGTTCCATTTGTTCCTACAATTGATGGTAATTATTGTAATACCAACTCGTGAAAGTATTGAAGAAAGTCAGGAATTAGCAGAGGTAGATTAACACATGGGGTGTACAGGACTTGTGCACAGGCTTTTAAGCCAAATAGGAAGCCGTTATGTCACAGAGCTGGGTCATTTAAACGTGGTATATTAAGCTCTCTGCTGTGGCTCACTGGTAACACATTCAAACTCATAACTGGGGTATTAAGGACCACTCTAGAGAGTTGAGCTGTAAAACTGGGCCAATGTAGCAGTGCTGAGCAAGTCCTGTACTGTTGGAACTAGTAGGCAAAAGGTCAAACAGTCTTCATAGCTAATGGCAAAATATAACAAGACATGATTCGAGATTTATGACAAGGTTTTCCCTCGGTTCCTAGTGTTAATCCCTAGGGTTACAATTGAAAGTAAGATTGTTTAGCCATTTTTGTTCGTGGGAGTGTGCAGTGAAGAAATTACCTGTTGTTTCCCCAAAGTTACATCAGTGTCTACAGTTCAAAATTACTTAAATCAGCTGTAAAACCTTTGGAATATCTTAAGGTCATGAAGTACAAATCCAAACCATTCCTTATTGGCATTCTATGACCTACTTCCTTTTATTACTCTTTTGCTGCTAATTTGTGTATTAACCATTGGAGGGGGGTGGGGGTATAAATGGGAGAGGTTACTGTGCAGGTATAATAGAAGGATCCCAAATGTCTTTGGTGTCCCAGTCCCAAGAATTTTAATTTGTTTTGACTAAACCAGTTTACATTGGATGATAAATTGTTGCATTGAGTCCTGGAGTAACATTGCCTGAGCCTCTAGCTGTGATTTCCTCATTCACAGAGGTTTCCAGTCTCTTCGGACTCAACACCATACAGTAATGTGGGACTGGAAAGGACAGACGTGCAATGGGCTATCCCATCCAGCAATGATGGCCAATTCATCGCAATGCATGTACTCACCACCCACCCAGAGCTGTGTAATTTTCTGAGAGAGCTGCAGCATGCTTATTAGAAAGCCCATTAGTGTAACATATAAATAAATGCCACCGATACCCACTGCCCGACACTTCTTCCTCATCAATCACCTTCTTCATCCTCACTGGGCTTGCCTAAGTGGCCCCAGTGATCCCACCCTTTACTTGTGGTCCCTGAGCATGCCCATAATGCTGCTCTGGGCCATCCGCAGTCCAAGCAGCAACCATTGCTCCTGGTGGCACTGCTGAGATTAAAGAAACATCAGCCTCCCGATTAGTTGGCTGCTCTTAGGAAAGCATTCTTCTTCCTTAACAGGACTGAATCCCAATTGCAGCTTATTGGCTGTCTGCTTAAAATTGTGGTCATGACCCTCAGAAACAGTCAAAGTGAGGTCACCCTTGACTTTCCAGCCCTTGCAAGGGCCTCTGTTACCCAGTAAAACCCAGGTGTTAATTCCTGCTTTGCCTAGTCCATAATCACATTCTTTTCCAGCTCCCCTGCTTCACAGTGGCTATGTCAATCCTCATCCCCAGTTCATACTCACAGTCTCCTCACATTCAGTCTATCCTGATCAGTCCACATTGACACTACAGTTAAGAAAGCACACCAACTCATCTGCTTCCTCCGACGGCCAAGGAAATTCAGCATGTCCGCAATGGCTTATATAAAGTTTTAAAGGTGCACAATAGAAAGCATCCTATCCAGATGCATCACAGCGTGGTATGACAACTGATCTGCCAATGACCGCAAGAAATTACAGAGAGTCGTGAACACAGCACAGTCCATCATGCAAACCAGGCTTCTATCTATTAACTCCACCTACACTTCCTGCTACCTCAGGAAAGCAGTCAACATAATCAAAGACCCCTCCCACCCCAGTAATGCTCACTTCCACCTTTGTCCGTTGGGCAGAAGTAACAGAAGTTTGAAAACACGTACCATCAGATTTAAGAACAGCTTCTTCCTGCTGTTAACAGACTTTTGAACGAACCTCTCATATATAAGAATTGGTCTTTCTCTGCACTTTCTCTGTAGCTGTAACACTATATTCTGCATTCTGTTCTGTTACCCTGATGTACCTACATATGGTATGATTTGCGGACAGCACGCAAAACAATACTTTTCCATCTATCATGGGACATGTGACAATAATCAAATCAAAAGCCTAGGATGACACTCTGGAGCAGTTCTGAGGGAGTGCGGGACTGCTGATGAATAGTCTTTCTGTCACCTACTAACCTGGAGTCTTGTCTGCTTACTAAGATCATGATAGGTGCCATGGCAATGCAAGACTTTTATTCTTTCTTGACCAGATAGAATGTTTACTCATTGGGCTATTGGGAGCTGCTCACAGCTCATCAACAAGTAACTGTCAAATTCTTAAAACAAGGAATCACTCCACTGAAATGTCAACACATCTGTTTTCTTTCTTTTTGGCTCTATTCAATGCATTTATTTCCATCATTCTGATTACAGGTGACTTTCTCCCTGCTGAACCAGAGATGCTGTTTGAGAACAGTAAAGATGTTGATTATTTGTTGGGCTGTAACAATGGAGATGGTCATATGTTTGTGGCCACTTGGTTCCCTGGTGTGAATATTCCTTTTGGAATTAGTGAGGCTAAATTCCGAACAGCGGTGGAAAGGGGTGTGGGTGAGTATTGAATAGTTCAGAAATCAAGTTGATTTAATTCAGAAATCATTATGGACTGTTTCGGATTAATTCAAGGGACGTTCCTAAGTTTGTCATATCATTATTAACCCCATCCCCAACCCTATCAATGCACTCTTTACCAGGTCAATCTCAACAGGTCCCCTTATGGACCTAGTAAAGAATACTGGAAGGAGCAGATAAGTCAGTCGGGAGGGAATACACTATTTTTGCTTGAATTGGGTGATATCTCCTCTAGGTGCCGCAAAGTTTCAACCATTCTAGTCTAATGAGCCCGTTCTCACACCATATCTGCTGCAAGGTTGTTGAACTCAGTTTGATCTGGTCTTGTTCACTAGAGGCATGATATAGGTGAACATAAAAATATCATACTGGTACTCTAACATTTAGTTTAATCCAAATGAATTCTCCAGTATTTTTTCCAGACTGTTCTCATGTAGCAGTAGAGAGAATTAGGCTAAAGCAAAGCTTTAAATTTCATTTTAAAATACGTACCATAGATTTGCTACCCCTGTTCTTCTAGGTGGTAAACATTGCAGGTTTGGAAAGTGTTGTCAAAGGATACTTGCATCCTTGTACAACTTGACAATATCCTGAACTCTGCCATCCACATCCTAACCCATGCCAAAACAAGTTCACCCATTTTTTTTTGGCTTGCCAACCTACGTTTTGCTCCCAACTGAGTGACACCACAGTCAATACAGTGTGGAGCTGGAGTAACACAGCACGTTAGCAGCATCAGATGAACAGGAAAGTTGATGTTTCAGGTCGGGACCTATCATCAGGTCTGGGGAGGGGGAAGGGAGCTCCCTCCGGCCCTTCGGCCCTCAATATTGCGCCGACCTGTGAAACCAATCTGAAGCCCATCTAACCTACCCTATTCCATTATCATCCATATATTTATCCAATGACCATTTAAAAGCCCTTAAAGTTGGCGAGTCTACTACTGTTGCAGGCAGGGCATTCCACGCCCTTACTACTCTCTGAGTAAAGAACCTACCTCTGACATCTGTCCTATATCTATCACCCCTCAACTTAAAGCTATGTCCCCTCGTGCTAGCCATCACCATCCGAGGAAAAAAGCTCTCACTGTCCACCCTATCTAATCCTCAGACATCTAAGTGCCGGTCCTGATGAAGGGTCCCAATCTTAAACATTGACTTTCTTGCTCCTCTGATGCTGCCTGGCCTGCTGTGTTCTTCCAGCTCCACACTGTATTGACTTTGACTCCAGCATCTTCAGTTCTTACTATCTCTGAGCAACATCACAATTTTAAAAATAACATCCTTGTTTTCAGACATCTCCATAACCTCATCAGTCCTTTCCATCTCGGTAATGTCCTTCACCTTTACAACCCTCTAAAGGTAGCATCAATCTTCTAATTCTTAAATCTTCGGTACCCTGATATAAACTCAGCAACATTGATGGCCATGCTTTTAGTTGGATAAGACCAAGATTCTGGAATTCCCTCCCCAAATATTCCCGTTTCATTATCTATCGGTCTTAAGACCCTGGAACTTTGACAGTTCTTTGGTCCCTTTAAATAATAACCCCTGATGCAGCTCAATGTTTTTATGACTAATTGAGGAGGAGTAAATCAGCTCTCCTATAGTTTGTCTGTAACAAAGGTTTTATCTATTTTCAGCACATGGCTACATCTCGTTTCAATAAAAATTTAGTTAACTAACATTGAAGTAAGAAGAAATTTACCAAGTTTCTTTTTCAGGTGAGAGGAGATTGATTAAAAAGTCATGAGGGGCTTTTTTTTTACACAGAGGGTGGTTCGTATGTGGAATGAACTTCCTGAGAAAGTGATGGCTGTAGGTCCAATTACAGTGTTTAAAAAGACATTTGGATAAGTACAAAAACAGGAAAGGTTTGGCGGGATATGAGCCAGGAGCAGGCAGGTGGGACTAGTTTAGTTTGGGATTATGTTCGGCATGGACTGGTTAGACCGAAGGGTCTGTTTCCAAGCTGTATGACTCTATGAACGAAAGAAGAATTGTATTACTTACTAATCGAAAATAATAGATATGCAACATTAAGCACACACACAAACTGATATAAAGTTTTAAAATGCCAATGAAGCCTTGTACATAAAGGAACATAACAGCAAATGCAGTATAAACTCTCTAGAGGCATTAGGTTTTAAACTGAGACCATGATTGGTTGAATGGTGTCTTATACCCCCAGTACTGACGAATATTGCAGATATCGTTGAATTTTTGGTGAAAGGATGTTTGTTCAACTCGCCTTCTAAATTTGTCTTTTTGACAGACTGAGAGAAAGCAAGGAAGTATAGAATCTTCCAGTCCTGCAATTTTAAATCCATTTTTCCTTTAATGTTATACCAATGCAGCTGCTTGAAAAACAATTCATTTCTGTATTCCCATTTCTGGCTTCATTGTTTTTCCAAGCTGCATAATTTGCAGGCAAGATCTTCATTTCCGGATGTATGAAAATTATCCATAAAGTTGTAAGGAAAACAGGAATGACAAATCTGAGTTTTAATGCCTTTTTCACAAAGATATTAATTTCAGATCAGATTGGTTATTGTTTATTGATGGTTTCATGTGCTGGCTTAACCTGTGGTCAGCTGATTGCTGCAGTCATTTTATGTCTGTTTTATTTTCCCTTTTTAAAAAACATTTTAGTACATGAGGTCCCAGATATTAAAATCAAACAATGAAAGTTAAAAAAAAATGATAGTCCATATTTGTCAAATTGTATTTGACAGCAGTCCTGTTCAACACCTTTGGACAATTGACTACATTAAAAGCATAATATAGATACACAGTACATAGACAAAATACTGCAAATATTGGAATTTCAAAACAAAACAGACAATATTGGAAATACACAGCCGGTCTGACTGTGAAGTGAGGATCAAGGTTAATCTTCCAGGTCTGTTGTGCTTGGACATATTGCAGGTTCTTTGGGAGAGGCTGCAGTGGAGTCAGCTATATTTGAGTACACTGCCTGGGAGAATCCAACACAGCTTTCCAGAAGGCAGGGTTTGTCACGACTGTACACTGACTTTGAATTTTGCAGCCCAGCATTCAACTCTGCACAGAAGCACGCAATAATCAGCAGGTAAGAAAGTCACAAGGAGCAAGCCTAGAAAAACATTATTCAATGGGAAATGGGGGAAACCTTTCCACTGATCAAAGTCATATTTGGCACAAAAGAAGCTGGCTGTTGTTGTCAGAGGCTAATCGTTGCATAATTCCTCAAAATAGTGGTCCTAGGGCCAAATGTCCTCAAGTGCTTCATCCATCACCCTCTTTTCATCATAAAGTCAGCGGCGGGAATGTTTGATGATAATTGCACAATGTTAAGCCCATTTGTGAATCCTAAGATGCCGAAAAATCCCGTGTCCAAATGCAGCAGAACCTGGAAGCATCCCACTTGGGGGGCTATATGGCAAGTAACATTTGCAGTGCACAGAGTGTCAGGAATGAGCATCTCCAACAAGTGGGAGCCTATCCATCTCTACTTGATATTCAATAGCATTACAAACTCTGGCTGCCCAGCTACCAACATCCATTTGTTATCATTGGTCAGAAACTTAGGTATCAGGTATTCTGGGATATATAAAAGACCTAACATACTGATGGGTAACAGCTGGTTGCATGCACATGGTCCCTTCATTTTAAAATGCTGAGAGCTGATACGTTCAAAGTGTTAACACTTTGAAGGGCTTTGATTGACTACATATAGGTGAACTCTTTCACTTCTTTGAGAATCACAAGAAAGGGACAGAAGCTTAAAAAAGAGCTAGACCATTCTGGATGGAAAAGCAAATATAAATTTTCACACCACAGTCATGGAAATTTAGAGAATTGTCCCTAAAAGTCTGTGGAAACCTGGGGGAAATTGGAGCTTTCAAGACAATGTTTGATAGACTTTGTTTACCTAAATATATCAAGGGATATGGAACACAGGTGTTAAATAGGAATACAGATCAGCCATGATCTATATGAATGGTGAAATAGGTCCAAGGTGCTTAAAATACCTGCTCCTGTTTGTTATGTTCCTATATTTTGGCAAAACCTCTTTATTATTGTACTCCAATCATCTTGTAATAAAGACCAACCTTTTGCCTTCCTAATTATTTCTCCAACCCTGTGTGCTAATTTTCTGTCTTCCTTGTATAGGTACACCCAAGCTCCTTTGAAGATGAATATTTGCAAGCTTTATGCCTCTCAACTCGGCTTTCCTATTCTTACAAAAAAAAGGGCATACCCTCACCCTTCCCAGCATTATACACCATCTGCCACCTTGTTACTTACACAGAACCTGTCTATTTCTCTTTGTAGCAATGTTGTATCCTGCTCACAGTTTATGTTTCCACTTAGCTTTGTATCACCAACAAATCTAAATGCATTACTCCTGGTCTTTTCATCGAATTTATCTTTCCAAAGAGATAACTTTAACTACCTGTTAAAGGGAGGAAGCAGCAGCCTTTCTCCCTTCTTATGGTTCATATGACCAGCCAATCCTTTCAAACCATCCTTGCAGAAGTTGGCTTCATGTGCTGGATATGTGAATGTGTGTTTGACATGCCAAACAGTAAATTATTCCAGAGATTTCTCCAATTCTGACACTTGTCCAGCCCCTATTCCTTTACGTCTCCACTGATGACTGTGCTTTTAGCTGTTTAGAGGAATAGGGAACATGGAGACAAAGTGCAAATGTGCAGTGGAGGTAACATACCTTTATAGAATAGTGGAGCAGTCTGGGGCACAATACAGTCTACACCTGCTCCTGTTTCTTAAATTCTAATACCTGGGATCTAACTGCTGATATTCCCTCATGTTACCTTTCCTCTTTTAGGCTGTTCTTTAAAACCTATTTCTTATTTCTGACATTTTGTCACTCACCTTAATATCTCCCTAAAAACAGAAAGAACTGCGGATGTTGTAAATCAGGAACAAAAACAAAGTTGCT
>JAHRHZ010000029.1:16461916-16540222 GCA_024137785.1 Ginglymostoma cirratum
TGGAGGAACACAGCAGGCCAGGCAGCATCAGAGAAGCAGGAAAGCTGGTGTTTTGGCTTGGGGCCCTTCTTCAGGAACTCCCTGAAGAAGAGTCCCAACCCAAAATGTCAGCTTTCCTGCTCCTCTGATGCTGCCTGGCCTGCTGTGTTCCTCCAACTCCACACTGTGTTATCTCTGACTCCAGCAACGGCAGTTCTTACTATCTCTTATTAAATTCAGTAGTCTGGATTGCATGGTTATTGTTTTCAAGCAAGTCCTTTAAGAAATTTTAAAGTCAAAATGTAAATTATTTGTTACTTATAATAGATTGTCAGTGGGTAGTATTGTTCACATAGAAAGTACCTGATATTTGCTTACAACTCAATTTTGACAGTATTAATTTATTTTCATGACAGACAGGCAACAGTTCTCGATCTCTGCCCATTATGGTTTACTTTCACCATGGTTCCCTCCAGTCTGGGGCAGCTGGGGCACATGACATGAAGAATCTTGCAGCGTATGGACAGGTAAAAAGAGATTACAGATGATGTCCATCTCTTACTGAAGGTTGTAACTATTCCAGTATTTTCACATTTTTTCCAGTGGAGCATGCTGTGATGTATTTGCAGATTGATTAACAGGATACAATGCAAATGCTTTTCCATGGCCAGGACCAGCTTTTTAACCAGCTAATTGAATTAAGTGCCTTATCATATACAATGGAGGCTGGAGTGATGGTGGGTTACATTTATGCCCCCTCAATCCATTCATAGAACCCATACAGTGCAGAAGCAGGCCATTTGGTCCATCAAGTCTGCACTTATCCTTTGAAGAGCATCTCACCCAGACCCACCCCCTGCCCAATATCTCTAACTTTGCATTTCCTGTGGCTAATCCACCTAACTTACACACCCCTAGACACTATGGCCAATTTAGCACAGCCAATCTACCTAACCTGTGTAGGTTTGAACTGTGGGAGGAAATTGGAGCACCCAGAGGAAACCCACACAGACACAGGGAGAACATACAAACTCCAAACACACGGTCACCCATGGCTAGAATCGAACCTGGGTCCTCGGCGCTGCAAGCAAGCAGTGCTAAACACTGAGCCACCTTGCCACAATTCATGTGGAGAGTGGACACATCCACCATACACAAGAATCCCTCTAGATGCCAGCACTGAATTCGGAGCTAGTGCTCTAGTCTCCTTTCACTGAAACTGTCTGGAGTAACATGTGAATACCTACTGCATCTTCTAACTCAGAGGAAAGAATGCTACCACTGGACTGAAGTCTCACTTGGTTCTGTCTTAGCAGTTATTTACTTAGGAAATCTGTGATCAGCTTTTGTTTTATTTTCTTTTAAGAGAAAAGGAAAACATACTTGAAGTTACTTCAGACTTCATACTCTATAGCCAGATTTCCTTTCTGGTGAGTGTAGAAAGCCTGGTTGAGATTCAGTCCAAAATAAGATAAAACATATTAAACATTAAGATAAATATAATTCCTAATGAAATAAATTCTTTAGAAATCTTTCATAAGAGGTTGGTATTAGAATTAGTAGCAAGATATTTTTAATGAATTTCCCTCTTACTTAATCACCGCGGAACATCTTTCCAATGTTGATGTTGCTACTAATGCCTGTTACATGTGGATATGATCAGAAGGGGGAATGCTGTGATACAATTAATTGTATTTTGCAGGTTGTAGTGGTGGAGTTCAACTATCGCCTTGGGCCTTTTGGTTTTCTCAGCACTTTGGATGTAAATGCTCCTGGCAATCTTGGTTTCTTAGACATGACCAAAGCTCTTCAGTGGATACAACACAACATCCAGAACTTTGGGGGAGATCCTAGCTCCATCACATTGTTTGGACATGGGGCTGGGGGCTTAGCAGTGAGTTATCTGCTTTTGTCGCCTTTATCCAGAGACCTCTTCCACAGAGCCATCTCCAGTAGTGGCAATGCTTTGGTGCCAGATTTCATCGGAAAGCCTGGTAGCTTTGACCCTCTTGTTGCCAGCCAACAACTGGCCAAAGCACTGGATTGTCCAACTGATAATAACGTGAAGATGGTGGAATGTCTCCAAACAAAACCAATGGAATCATTTTTCGATGTCCCAATGCCTAAGTCAAAGCATGGGCCAAAGTTCCTTCCTGTTGTCGATGGAGTTTTCTTACAAGAGCTACCTCAAGAGTCGCTCCTCAAAGGAAACTATATGAAAGTTCCTTATATTGTAGGACTTACCAACGATGAGGCAGGCGTTCAGCTAGTCGACCTTTTCGGTAAAGATGATGGAATTACAACTGAGACCTACCTTAAGCTGGTGTCGGATTATGCCTATAGTCATTTCCGGTATGTACATGTTTTGTCCTTTTACTGTTGTAATTGCTTGCTCTAATTTCCTTTCCATTCAGATTTTATTTTTTGTGTTCTGGTTCCAGTACCACAAACAAGTGGCCATATTTCATGTGGGCGCTAAAGATACTGTGTGTTGTAGGATGTATAAGAGGAGTTGATGGGAATTGGTGGGGGTAAAGTAGAAAAGGGAATCACAGTCAAGTCCAATTCTACGTCAACTTAATGTCACTACGTATGACCTATATTCACTTCATTCCTCTCCTTAACTAAATCACCCCTTTGCTTCTTTAGGCCATTTTCTTGTGCTAGTAATTTTTAATTTACAGGAATTGGTATGTTTATTACGTCTCCTTTGTTACTATGAAGGTTCTATAACAACTCTCAATGTTTCTTTCATAAAATAACATTTTTAATAAAAGTTGAATTGATTTGCAAAAAGACATACAAGTGTAACATTCTTGGGAGCAACTGGTGATTTCAGATCTGTGGTTCCCAAAGCTCTTTGCCTCTGAGGATTTTCCTCAAGTTATATCTGAATCTTTTGTAGCTAGTTAATAAATATAAACTACAATGAATAGTCAACAAGCCTATTATTGTAATCACATGACTACCAGGATGGTACTAAACAAACAAGATTGGCCATTACCAATCGCTAGATGAAGAATTGTCTTTGTTTCTTAAGGTGGCATGGGATGTGCAAGGAAATTCTATCAACACTCTTCCACAAACTCCTAGAAAGCCATTTCACAGAACCAAAAGTTGATGTCAAATAATTATATTCTGCTTCTAGGTCGGAAGATTACATAAACACAGTGTAGTTTCTGTGCCAAGTGAAAGTCTGCCTCATTGCCAAGTAAGTAAGATACAAAAATAACTTTGAATGTAATTTTCTACAGATACAATCCATCCCAGATTGCAGATGTTATCAGCTATACTTACAGAGACTTCACGTGTCCGGATGACCCAGGTGCCCTCAGAGATGGCTTCAGAGACTTGGTTCAGGACCACAAATGGTTGACACCGAGTTACCAGTTAGCAGATCAACACTCAAGCAGGGCAGAAACATTTCTGTATATTTACAGGTAAAGTGATTCCGAAGTTTGATTTGTTACACGTATTAATGAGCCCAGAATTATTTGAAAGAATCACTTTTTCTGTATTGCATTAGTTGATTGGTCATAGTTTTGCTTCAGAAGAAGAAAAAAACAGTTGTTCTGCTTGTTCCCAACTCTTTCTGTCCCTTGCAATCATGTTAGAAGCTTCTGCGCCAGTGTCAGCTTGGCACCGTGATAGTATTTTCACCTCTAAATTAGATCATGGATACAAATTTCAACCCAGGATTTCAGCATATAATCCAAGTTAGCAGCTGTATTGTTGAAGGTGTCACTTATGGAATTGAGATCCCTTCAGGCTGCATAAATTCATATTAGGTCACACCATTTATAAGGTATCAGAAATTTTCCATTGTCCTTGACAGCACTAAAACCTTTAAGCAACCCCACTAAAGTAGTTTAACTGGTCATTTATCTCATTGTCTTTAGTGGGACCTGGCTGTGCATTGCAGTGGCTGCCATGTTTGTGCAGAAAATAGCAGTTTCCAGTTCAGAAAGAAATTCACTGTCAGAAAAATATTTCAGGATATCTTAAGGATGTGAGCATAAATACATTTTCTTTTCCATAAGATCATAAGAAATAAGAGGAGGTCATTTAGACCACCAAGAATGACCTGATTGTGGCTTTAATTCCACTTTCCCGCCTGCATCCCATAATCCACGACTCCTTTTTCAATCAAAAAATATGTCTAACTGAGCCCTGACTATATTCAACGACCCATCCTCAACTGAACCCTGGGAGAAAACAGCTCCAAAGACCAAAACCTCTCAGAAGAAATTTCTCCTCATCTCCATTTAAATGGGATATTTATTTTTAAACTGTTCCTATAGACTCTTTCACCAGAGGAAACATTATCTCTTGTTTGTTAGCTCACCGAGCCTGTTGTTCCGTGGAGTGCAGATATTTCATTACCATTCTAGGCAACATCATCAGTGCGACCTCTAATCAAAAATGTTGGTGTTCAGCTCCATTCGGAATTTATATAATCCTCTGGTGTGGTGGGTCTTGTCACTTTTGGTTCTGTTTACTAGCAACAGTCTGTATACGATGTCTACTTCTGTGTGTTTGTTAATGGAGTTCTGTGTTGAGAAACAGGCCTCCAGAAATTCCCTTGCACGTCAGTTGTTTGCTTGTCCCAGTATAGTCACTTCGTCCCAGTCGAAATGACGACCCTCCTTGTCTCTGTATTGAGACAAGTGAATATTGGTCGTGCCTTTTTACTGGCAGCTGGTGTTCGTGTATCCTGATCATCAGTTTCCTCCCTGTTTATCCAATGTAATGTTTATTGGATTCACTGCATGGGATTCTGCATATTATGTTAGTCCTGTTTACTGTCCGTATGGGGTCTTTAGTCTTTGATAGCATTTGATGCAGTATTGATGTAGGTTTGTGTGCAATCATGATCTTATGCGGTATAAGGAGTCTGGTTGTCATTTCTGATATATTTTTGATGTACGGTAGCATTACTAGTGTCTTCTGTTGTACTGTATCCCCTGACTGTTGTTTGTTTTGTAGACATCAGTAGACGAGACTTCTTGGGTATCTATTGTCGGTTCCTCTTCCGTTCTCCAGAGTTCTAGGGTGTTGCAGTATGATATGGCTCGTTTACATTGTGTCTTGATGTGGTTCTGTTTGTGTATGGTGGGGCAGTTGTCAGACTAACTAATGGCAAATTTCAGATCCACGTATACAGGAAGGCTACACACATGGACCAAATCCTGAACTTCAATAGCAACCACCCCAACATACACAAACAGAGCTGCATCAAGACACTATTTAAATGAGCTATACCACACTGCAACATCCCAGAAATGTGGAGAATGGAAGAGTAGCACCTGCACAAAGTATTTACCAAGAATGGATACACAAGAAGTTTCGTCCACTGATGTCTACAGTACAAACGACAGTCAGAGGACATGGTACAACAGAAGACACTAGTAACACCACCCTACATCAAAACTATATCAGAAATGACAACCACACACCTTATATCACATAAGATCATGATTGCACACAAACATATATCAACACTGCATCAAATGCTATCAGACTAAAACCCATACTGACAGTAAACAGGACTACCGTGATACACAGAATCCCATGCAGCGAGTGCAATAAACATTACATTGGACAAACGGGGACGAAACTGATGACCAGGATACACAAACACCAGCTGGCAGTAAAAAGACACGGTCAACATTCACTTGTCTCGATACACACAGACAATGAGGGCCATCAGTTCGACTGGGACAAAGTGACTATACTGGGGCAAGCGACCTTTTCAAATACAAAATAAAAACAGAAAGAACTGTAGATGCTGTAATTCAGGAACAAAAACAGAAGTTGCTGGAGCCCATCAGGTCTGGCAGCATCTGTGGAGAAAGAAATCAGAGTCCAGTGACCCTTCCTCAGAACTGATGGTAGCTGGGAAAACGTCAGTTTATATGCAGAAAATAGGAAGTGGGTTGGGCAAGGAGTAAATGATAGCATAGAGCCTAAAGAGAGAGAAGAGCAGTTGACAGACACAGGAGTTGATAATGATCTGGCTGGGAGGGTGAATAGTTGCTAATAGGGACTATTAGTGACTAACAACAGGGGGCGTGTAATGGCAGGCTATGTGAAAACAAAGCCTGGTGTGTTGGGTAGGGGGCTCTGACATGGGAGAGTTCAGGCCCTGAAATTATTGAACTGGATATTGAGTCCAGAGGGCTGTAGGGTCCCCAAGCGGAAAATGAGGTGTCGTTCCTCCAGCTTGCGTTGAGCTTCACTGGAACACTGCAGCAGGCCAGAGACAGAGATGTTGGCCAGGGAACAGGGTGGTGTGTTGAAGTGGCAGGCAACAGGTTGCTCAGGGTCTTCTTTGCAATGTCCTGCAAAACGGTCACCCAGTCTACACTTTGTTTCCCCAATGTAGAGGAGGCCACATTGTGAGCAGCAAATGCAGTAGACTAGATTTTGGGAAGTGCAGGTGAAGTGTTACTTCATCTGGAAGGTATGTTTGGGCCCTTGGCTACTGGGGATGGAGGAGGTAAAGGGGCAGGTGTTGCACCTTCACCGGTTACAGGGGTAAAACTGTTCTATCCACTGATTCCCATTTATTCACCCTACTTTTTATATCCTCAAAGAACTCAAGTACATATGTCAAATACCGTGTTCCATTTACAAAACCATATTAACACCACCTGATTGTATTCGGAACATGCTGCAACTTTCTCCTTAACAGTGTATTTGATTACTTTCCTAATGACAAATGTTTGACTAACTGGCCTGTAGTTCCCTGCTTTCTGTTCTCCTCTCTTTCTTGAACAGTGGTTGTACATTCAAATGCTTTGATCTTGTTTAGCCTATGCCAATTCGCTTATAGGTTCGGTAGTAATTCAGAGATTATTACCCTTGTGGCCCTGCGTTTTAATTTAGTTCCCAATTGTTCAAACTGCCTCTTTCTTGGTCTCACCTATGTCTTTGGTATCCATGTGGACCACAACAGGATCCTTCCTTTCCCACTCCAAGTTGTGATCTCCTTAGCTCTGGAATCTGGCAGGTAACACAGCTCTTTGAACCTATGTCCTCAGCTGCAGAGCAAAGCATCCATTCCCCAACGATACTTCCATGCTGTAATTCCATTCTTGTAGCTCCCCCACTTGAATACCCACCTACACTATGGTACCATGGAGAATTTAGTCACCTTCTCTTTGGACCCTGCTCTTACCCACACAAGCTGCAAAAATTGCAAATCTGTTGGACAGTTCAAGGACTGAGATTTGTTCGTTGCTACCTTAAAGTCCTCTATACTTGCCTTTCATCCAGCCACACCTTCCTGTCCATGACCATGGAACAAACCTGAAGTACTTAGCCAAAGGGCTATTACTGCCTTGAGGAATAAGTGCTCAAGTAACTTACCCCCTCCCTGATGTATCATGTTCAAAGCTGATTCCAACTCATCAGCTTGAAGCTATAGACAGTTACTGCAAATGTGGTTTCTATGGATCACACAGATTTCTAGCAGCACCTACATGCTACAGCTGCAACACTTCACCTGCCCTGCCATCTTTATTTTGTTCTTTACTTAACTAATTAGATTTCAAGTTTAGAATATCACTCAACAATAACAGGTTGTGCTATTATAGAGATGTACCAGTTCATCTTCATTTCTCTTCCTAAAAACAGTTCCAATCCTATCATCAAAGGTAGGGCAAGTAGGGTGGACCTGAAGTCAACCCAGTCAGACTAGGGATCAGACCACATACTCTGCATCAATCTGACTATTGCAGTCATGTAGTCAATAGCACTCTACCTCCAGTCAAAAGAGTCAGTGTTCTCATGGCGACATGCACTTTTAAATGAATGGGCTAAGAATAGTGATGGTAGAAGCTTTTTCCATTTCTCAACTGACCCTGAATCTCTTTTGCTCTTTGCACTTGCCTTTGGCATATGTTGAAAGGATTTGCAGGTTGATATGTGCTGTGTTATGACTAAGTCTGCATTGACTATCAAGTTCTAGAGTGGAACTTGAACCAGGAGTTTCTAACTCATAGGCAGGAACATTGCCCACTGTGCCAAAAGACCACCTCTCTCTAACCAGGCACTCATTATCTTCCCTCGTGCCAGCTTAGAGAGTGAAAAAACAGAAATGCCCAGCCACATACCTAATTACTGCCTCCAGGCTTCAATCCTTTTGGGTCTCATCATCACTGGCTTCCTCTTTTGGACCAATTATTTTTGTAAAAGACAAGAGCAGTACCTGTTCCATTAGTAGGCCAAACCCTCCCCCAACCCCGCTTATTTCCAAACGCCTAGATTGAAAAGCTGTGTCAATACAGTCTCTCACTTCGTGCACGTGCTAAACCTCATGTTTATACTAACTCAAGAATCCAGTGAATTAGCTGCTGCAGCCTAGGGAACCAGTTCTAATGAGTTACCTAATGGACTACACTGCAGGTGCCAAGATAGGAATCTTTCTCATCACTAACTAAAATTGAAATAACTATGACAATAAATTGTAGCTTAAGTTAATACTAAATGCAAAATTTACTGTATTTTGGAAACAGATCAACTCCTAAAACTCCCTCACTAACTAGATTCAAGTTAGCACTGTCTCAAGCTGCCATCTTTATGCAACTTAATTCTTATGTCCCTACAGTGTGGAAACTGGCCATATGGCTCATCAAGTCACACCAACCCTCCAAACAGCACCCCACCCGGACTCATCCCTTTACCAAGTATATCCCATGACTAAGGCACTTAACCCACACATCCCTAGACACTATGGGCAACTTAGCATGGCCAATCCACCAAACTTGCACAACATTGGACTGTGGGAGGAAACCGGATAACCTGGCAGAAGCCTATGCAGACATGGGGAAGAACGTGCAAACTCCACATAGACAGTCATCCGAGGGTGGAATCGAACACAGGTCCCTTCTGCTGTGAGGCAGCAATGCTAACCACGGAGCCACCGTACTGCCTGATTTTGCTTGCACACATGTACTTTGACTGGGGCCTTCCTTTATGTTCATTCTTGTGCTGAAGAGGATATTTCATCTCATGTTAACCGGGACTAAGAATGCCCAAGAGAATGCAGTCTGGAACTTCACAGAGCACACAGACTGCATTCCTTTCATCTGCCAATCTATCAGCTCTTTTAAAAAAGAAACTAATTAAATTTGACAGATCAACATGCATTTAACAAATCTACGCTGAATGCCTACAATTAGAGCATTTTGAAATGCATGCACTATCTTAAAACATGGATTATACAATTTGTTATGCTAATTGGTGTATCCTTCTCTATCTTCTTCAACAGAAGTTGTTTCAGCAATCCTGAACCTAATGATTATTTTTGCATAGCTTTCAATGCTCTCCATAAAATAGTTTGAGTCTGTAATGGAATGGTTAAAGGAACAGCACAGAGCCGTGATTCAAGTTTAGATTTAGATACCCGAATCGTATGCAGCTTAATTCAATTCGATTGACAACTGGTTGACATAATTGGAGTTAGCCTCATGAGTTTATCTGCTGCTGAGATTAGAATTGGATGGGAGTTATTTACTTCCACATCAATTCTAGTTTATTTTAAATTCCTTAATAAAGTGAAATACTCAGGGTAGCTCACTACAGATCTTCAAAATTGGCATTTCAATTCTTAGGCCAGCATGACTCCTCTGTTAAAGTGCAGCGCCAAAAACCAATCTGTTATTCACTTTCAGATTATGTTGCGTTGGGATTATGACTGCAATGAGAAAGAAAGCCTAAGATTAATATTCAAGGCCTCCTTGCTTGATTCAAACGCTTCAATATAATTTAAGTGGACACCAGTCAAAAAGATATGGAATAAAGCACTATCAAAGAGACATTTGCCTCAATCTTAAATTTGGAACAGTGTCCTTACTGAAGCAGTGGGACAAGTTTCCAAGTTCCCTAATAAACTGGCTTTTGGCCTCACAATTCATATTAGGGGTAGTTTGGAACCAGTAGCTGTGCTTGTTAGGATTTGGACAGTAATTTTAATACTGGTGTTTTTTAAAACAAAACAACAAAAATCCAGTGCTAATTTTCTTTCCAGCCATACCTCGTCCTTTTCCAAGAATCCTCCATGGGTTGGAGCTTCTCACTTGGATGATTTGCCTTACCTACTTGGAGATCCTGTTGCCAAAAATCTAACCCACCAGTATAACGAAGCAGAGAAACAACTATCTTTCAGCCTCATGGCTTACTGGACGAATTTTGCACACAGTGGGTAAGAGAGTATGACAATGATGTTTTATTTAAAAAGTCAGTCATTCTTATGTCATTCCCTGCCTGCCAACATTGCACACTTCTCATTTGCTTTCCCACAAAGCGATGGTGGTGGGGAGTATTTGTAGGGGGCTCGATTTGTTTTATTTTTCTTTCGCAAAATAAACGTCTTATTGTTAAACCAAATATGCAGCCTGGTATGTCAACAAAAGACCATGATATTAACAAAAGAAAATAAAAATCTACCCAGGCCAGATTTCACCGTGGCACCTGACTTACCCTGTAGCTGGAATCATATGAGTAGCAGCATGAGAGTTGGTGGTGTTTTGGTTCCTGATAACCAAACTTCAGCTTGGATTTTCATCAAAGCAACAAATGAGAATGTAAATCTTTCCATTTTAGTTATCAGAAGCAAACATTCTCTGCCATAACTTTATTAACACTAGAGCAGTTTCATACTTTCACAAAAATAAAAACTAATTGCAAGTTCGTCACAGTTCAAACTGAAATTTTGTAGTTGATCCAAAGACAGTTGGAACTTGCTTTCTGAAATCATTCAACTAACTTCACCTTGGCTTCTTACTGCCGATGCAAGGAAGAATTTCACTTCTGCAGTAGAATTCTTGATGAGGGCATGCATTTAAGAATTTTCCTTTATAAATTATTTCATAGCATGTGAGCAGCACAAGTTAAACCACCATTTATTGCCTGGAGAGCAGTTAACATGTACATTGCTCTGGATCTAGAGTTACATGGGCCAGACCAGATAAGGATCACATTTCCTTCCCTAAAGGACATTAGTGAACTATATAGTTTTTGTTTTACAAAACTCAATAGACAGTGGTTACGTGGTTATTATTGGCTAGCATTTTATTCCAGATTTTTAACTGAATTCAAATTTCACCAACTACTTCAGTGGGAATTGAATCCATGTCCCCAGAACATTCACCTGGGAATTTGTATCCCTAGCCCTGTGATGTTACGATTTTGCCACCAACTCACTTGAGATTAGGATCTTCGTTTATATACAACCCTTGCGATGAATTCCCTTTTTAAAAAAATTGTATACATTTGATCTGTGTCTGAGGCAGCAAATTGCTAAAGTGGCATTCAGGGAACACAACTGCGATGCTACTTTTTTTTTTATTCGTTCATGGAACATGGGCATCACTGTCATGGCCAGCATTTTATTGTCCATCCTCTCTCATTCAAGGTTATTTAAGAGTCAACTACATTGCTGTGTGTCTAGTCACAGGTAGGCCAGAGCAGGCCTATCCCTGAAAAAACTAGTGAACCAGGTGGATTTTTAACAACTAAAAAGTGGCTACATGGTCATCATTCAACCAGCTTTTTTATTCTACATTCTTGGAGGTATGGAGGGATTTAAAACCATGTCCTTAGTACACCCTGGCTTCTCATTGCTAGGCTAGTGACATTATAAGATTTGTGCCTCCCAGTTTTTTTTGGGGGCATCTTATTGGCATAATCATTTGGTTAGAGGAATTAGTAAGCACATTTTTCCTCAAAAGAATAATGACAATCTGTAACTCTCAGCTCAAACCATGTGTGGATACTGTGGCGACTGACGCTTTCACAAGAGGTCAATATGTTGTTAAAAGGCAAGGGTATGAAGGGATATGGAGCAAAGACGGGTGAATGGAGGCGAGGTGCACATCAGCCATTCAGCTGACTGAATCATGGAACAGGCATAAAGTGGCTGAATGTTTTTTCTTCCTGTTCCTAATGTTACTTCAATTTTCACAGTAACCCAAACAGAGGACCCCACAAAATATCAAGCTGGCCCAACTACACAGCCACTGGCACAGAATTCATGAACTTCACTGCAAACAGATCAGATTGGATAAGCAGAGCATACCGCAGACAGCAGACAGCCTTCTGGAGCAAAACCGTCCTCACAATGCAATCTGAAGAATGGTGTAATAAAGTGAGACAGCCATCTTCACCTGCAAACACGACTACTGCTAGACCTACCACCACGCAGTCTACAGTACAATGTCATGTGGGAACATACGATATTCTATCAATGAAGCTGACTCCTGAAGAAATAATCACTGCATTCTACGTAATTTTTTCTATCTTGCTCGGTGAAGTATTTCTGATTTTAGGACTGGTATTCAAGTTGTACAGGCAGCACAAAAAGGTGAAGAAATTACAGGATCAATTTGTACTGTCCAATAACTTTGATGTACCTTTCAAGGCAGTAACCAATGAAAACACCCAAACTAAATTTTGAAAATATTTATTTCAAACTTTTTAAAATACAAAACATTTGGTATTTTAGTTAAGTATTTTAGAAAAAAGATAAAATGTGCACTGGATGATTTCATCCAAAGATAGCCACATTGAAAAAAATAAGAACACAAGCAGCAGTGTAATGAATTAGGCTATGAACAAACAGAAAATTTATCTTCTTCACTGAGAACATTCCGCAGTCACACTGAAAAGAAACTCCAGGAAAAAAGATGGGTGCCTAACCAACCACGTCTACACCTGCATTGCTTTTTGTTGAAAATCTTAAGACTTACAAACAGGTCACACATTAAAATGGAAAGCACACAATTACCATTAGAAACATGCAAAACTTTTTCTCAACACCAGTCAACATTTAGTGAAGACACTGAAAATATTAAGTAGTGTGCTAATGAAATGAAAGTCACCATTCTTTGGAAGGAAGTTAATTTCCATAACATTGCACAGAAAATCACAAGTTAACTTGTTAAACTAACATTGTGGTATAGGAGAGTGGGGGTAAGAAAGAAATGTTGTGAAATATTTTTCAACCTTTAAACTGCTTTTATGATATGTTTAAAGTTGTTTTAAACTTGGATAAATTTTGAAAATGTTGAGTTCAAATCCCCAACATAATACTGTCAAGATAAAGGCTGACAGTTCACTTAACTTTATCATTTTCAATTACAATTCTAAGAAGTAGGATGTTAGCAATGCAAGCTAACTAAACAATGCAATAATTAAACATTTGTCCATGACAAAATTCAGATAAATTGCTTTCTAAAAAAAAAGCTGTTACCTTTGACAACAATCTGTAACTGTGGCATGTAAACAAAGTTTTGGAATAACTTGAGCTTCTCTTCTGTTGCCTCTTCAGTCATTTGTAAACTACAATTGCATTAATCTACAATGTTAGTAATGAAATACAGTGATCTGTAGCCTGAACAGATTTGTATAATACAAAGATTGTGACTTTAAGCCTCGTTTAAACCTTTATTAAAAAATACATGAAAAACAGTGTAGGACATACTTGTTTAGGCTTTACCTAATCATCATTTCACAAAGCTGCACTAATTCTTAGGTCAATATAAAGTCACCAGGGTAAGCATTCACCAAATTCATGTCAACTTGGTCATAAAACTTCATATCATTCCTTTAAATTTTTCAAAATTTTGCATAAACATATCTCCAGCTTGTTCTCAAAACTGACAATAGTTTTGGTCAAAATCTTATACAAAATCTAGATTTTGTTCAACAGTACAAATGATGGACTTTAGTGAACACAGCTGGATTTAAAAACTGCCTTTTCAAATGCCTTTGTTCCAAGGTGGCTGGTGAATTATAAAAACAATGGAACATATTTCTCAATTCAGTATAGAATTGTGTTAGAAAGCGTCAAAAGACAAAAAAAAAACTTTCCCGAATTTTTTTTTTGTTTTGGTGATCACGACAGTGCAGCTAACAGTTTATATTCGAAAAAGTATTAGTTTGATATGGCAAAGCCATCAGTAACAGGAAAATCAGTAAGGTCAAGCCAGAGGATAAAGACTGTTTTTCTCAGTGGGTCAGCAAAACTGCAGCCAATGCAGCAGGGAACTCATGAGAAACCTCTTTGTCCACTTTTGCATTTAGAGTGCAGAACTCCCTACTGCAAGGAGTAATTGAGATGAATAGTAGAAACATTTAAGGAGAAGAATAGAAGGATATTCTGATGTGGTTAAATAGAGAGTTGAAGATTACTAGTGTAGCACATAAGCACCAACATAGACCATTTTGGGCCAAACAGTATGTATTGTACAGAAACAAACTACATAAATCTACACTGTAACCTCATACAAAAAGTATCTCCAACAAAAATCTAGTTTCAGCATTGCTAGGTCAGCTGTGATTTTCAATAAATAATTCCATAAGCGTTATTTAACAAGTAATGTCTAAATGCTGGAACTGCAAGTATTGGTTCATCACATAGGACAAATTCATCACATTGATAGTGATCTAATGTAGAAGACCAAGTTTAAAATGATTGTTAAAGATGTCTTTGTTCCCTGAAAGAAAAGTCAACCGAAGTTGTTTTAATGTTCTGTTCTTACAATGGAATGGAATTTTATTTCTACTGATATTCTTCCATGTTGTTACAAGCAGCATCAGAACTTGCCACAAAGACAGATGTTGCATAAAAATACCTATTGCATTGCCTTGGTATGCAAATAACAGAACATTTTTCAATTTTGACAAACTTTAATGTGAATTGGGTATTTCAGAAGCAAAACAGCTCCAGGGTGTCAAGTAGCCAATTATCTCATTTTTATTTTCAGTGAAGCAACTGGGCTTTAATGATTGAAACTGAAAGATTAATTTAAAGAAAGCAACGAAAGTACATGAGGCAGAAAGGAACAGAAACATATAGTGATGGATTTAGATACAAGTGTTAGGAAGGAGGCTCATGTGGAGCATTCACTGGAATAGATTATCAAGACTGAATAATTAGTCTCTTTGCTGTGAATTGTATTTAAATTTTGTCAAGTATGGCAGACAAAACAGAATGGTTTCTAGAATGCTTTGGTTATCGGCTTGGTAACTGTAATGGATCTATATGGAGAGTTATCACAAAACTTACCAATTTAGAAAGAAACAAAACCCAAAGTTTTAGCCACCACCATCATCATGCCTAGTATCAAAATACTGCAGTTTATGGAGGCCAATATTATCACCTATAAAGGATTTCACCTGCATTTGACAGCATCCTACACAAATGTTTGTAATAACACAGTTGATTGATGATACTATATCTTGCCATCGATAGCGTTTAGTTTCTTTCGTTCTTCAAATTGTCTGTCCACTGCCATGGAGAGAGCTTCTAAAAATTTCTCTACTGTTACAGATGATGACTGTTAAGACAGTTAGGGGTAAAACAAAAGAGAAAAAAGTTACTAAAACACTTCTCAAAATACTAAAACAAAATCAGTGACACAAATGCAAATAGAATTTAGTTAGAAGAAACAATGAGGGCTAATGTACAAAATACAATTTTCCTGTAAGGAAAAAGGGTCAATTTAGTTGATCTGGCCTTTTGTTTTGTTTAGTTTTTAATTTTGTTTACCAAGATGCAATATCTTGAAATAGTTGCAAGTGTGCCATGGAGCCAATCCTTCAACTAAACTCTAGATACTGGTAGAACTCAATTTTCAGCAACCACCTATCTGAACAATTTTCAAAGACAGTATGCAAAAGCAAACTGCTAATTTCCTTCATAAATAACAGATTTAAAAAAATACAGTATATGGGAGTCACTGGTAATGTTTATCTGATGCCTTTACTTAATTGCCCTCTAGAAGGTGGAGGTAAGCTGCCATCTTTAAAAGCTCTAATCCACATGGGGAAAGGGCTCTTAGATAAATTCCAGCATTTTGACTCAGCAGGATAATATAGGATCAATGATAACTTCGCAAATAAGGATGGTGTGCGAGTGGAACTTGCATGCATTGATGTTTTCACACAAACACTGATTTGTACCATCCCAAGTTCAAGTCAAGTTTGGCAAAATGTGGGTAAGTTGATGCCACGCATAAAGCATACAATACAGCTACAGTACACAAGTGGTGGAGAGTAAGTACTTACAATGGTGCAAGGATGCCAATCAAACAAGCCGCTTTTTTCTGAATATTGTAATCTTCGAATATTGTTAGATATACAACATCAAGGCAATGGGAGAGCTTTCTATCACAAGACACTCAACTTGTGCCTTTACAGATGCTGCAAAAAGCTTGGAGGGATCAGGAAGAGACCGTATTTCAAAAGTCTCAAGTCTGTGACATACTCTGAGCCATATTGTTTATATGGTCAAGTTATGGTTATGCTTCAGGACACTGTCAGTGAAGCATTCACAAAAGTAATACAGGGAACATGTACATAATCATCGGTCAGTACTTGCATGGCATGACTGTTACTTGCCAGATATCAGATTAAACCCAAATGGACTTGCGTCTTGCTGCAAGACAGACAATTGCTTCATTAGCTGAGAAACTGCATAATATTTAGTTTCATTCCTAATCAATATTGAACATTCCAATTTTTAAACTCTAAAGATAAAGGAAAAGGTCTTTGATGAAGTAGCTGAAGGTGATGACTGGGGCAAACAACGTTGTGAATATTTCCTTGAACACCACTTATCACTGAGAAAGGATTATCCCTTGGTCTTCATGGACCTAGCTTCACTCAGTTCCTCTGTGCCACCAAATGCTGGCTCAATAGCCATGGCAGTGACCAGGCCTCTTTGTTCTAGAAAAATGGGAAATTGCTAAATATAAAAGCTACAACCACTGAACAGAAGGGAATAAGTAGAAATTGCAAATCAATTGCACTGAATTAAATCAGAAATACTACAAATTGAAAACTTCAAAATCCAAGACAGGTATCCCCAAATAAATAGATCCATCACAAGATCAAAAAAGGTTTCAAAGCTAAAGAGAGATTTTTCCATTTACATCATACCTCTTACAACTTCAGGATTTTCTCAAGGACTTCACAATCAAGTAATTTGTGAAGTGTAACCACCATTGTAATGTAGCGAAACAATACTAATTTCTGAACAAGTTCTCAGCACAGAAATTTGATAATAACAAGATAATCTGTTCACTAAAATGTTGATCAAGGGCCAAAAGACACTCTGACAACTCCCCTGCTTTTGATCGAGTAGTGCTATTGAATTTAATCGGAGATAGTAGGAACTGCAGGTGCTGGAGAGTCTGAGATAACAAGGTGTAGAGCTGGGTGAACACAGCAGGTCAAGCAGCATCAGAGGAGCAGGAAGGCTGACGTTTCGGGCCGAGACCCTTCTTCAGAAATCGGGTTTCTGAAGAAGGGTCTAGGCCCAAAACATCAGCCTTCCTGCTCCTTTCTATTGAATTTAATGTTTGTTTGAGTGCACATATTGAATCTCTGTTGATTGAGTCAGCTCAAAGGCTGAACATCTCAGCACAACCCTCCTTCAGTACTGCACTGGGAGGTGTCAGCCTGCTTATGTGCTCAAGTTTCCCAGCTGGGATAACTCAGACACACAGAGTTATACTGAGCTAGAAGTTTCTTGCCATTGATCAGAGCACCTATGGAACTGTGCCCATAAAGGTGGATAGATTTGTGACTCTTGCATTAAGGTACACTGTAAATCACCTGGTCAGATGGGTACAATTCTACAGTAATATTCTTGCTTTAAGTTGGGCTCCAAAAGTAAAGAACAATGAAAAACCAAAACATCCAACATACCCTTAGCCCTTTCATATTCATTTGTGAACTATGAAGTGTCTCTGATGGTCTTGAACACACTCATCCCAGTCAACCAAATTCAAGTTCGGTGTTAACAAAAAAAAGTAGGAATATCAAAAAAAGCAGAGGCTACTTAGGTCAATCTTGGTGAAGAGAAACAGAATTAATATTCAGGTTGACAACATTTTGTCTAAACTAAAAAAAACTGACTCAATCTCCCTACTCATATGCTAACTGTTGTGCTGAGCATTTCACCTTCCGTTTCTAATCTATACATCCAGCAACCAAAGTGCTTTGCTTTTATGAAGTACTAATCTAATGAAGTCACTCCTTGGGCATCCATCATTTGAAAGTAATCTGAAGTCAGCTATGTCAGTCAGTGAAGTCAACATTCAGATTCATTGTTGCTGAACCTACCTGAATGTACAGTGCATGAGCTAGGAAAGGTAGCTTTCGCAAAACCCGTCCACTCAGTCCTTCACTTTTCCTACATTGAATAAAAAAGGAAAAAGTCTTCAAAATGGAAGCTAAGACTTATAAAATAGTCAGGTCTTATATTAACAAAAAAATTACCAGCACTTGAACTATAAAAGAGAACTTATTTCAAAGAGAATGAGAATCAGATTGTAAAATTATTTTCTTAAAAAGATATCTACAGTTGAAAGGCTTTAGCTATAAAATATAAATTTTCAAACTCAGTCAACTCGATACCAACATGTATCAGAGCAAAAGTAAGTCTACATTGCTGATATGCTGACACACCAACATAGTACACAATCATGGGATGGGGTGGAGTTGATGGGCTCTGTTCTCAATTTACCCAGTGTCACGGGACCCAAGTCTGTTAGTATAGGGAAGAAATTTGTAGGTACTTTAAGCAAAAATCAAGGGGGCAAATGAATGAACAAAAGGGACCATGTCAGAGTGAATGAAAAGAGAGAGCAGTGGGGGTGTGGATGCTGGGACAGAAAGGGAAGACAAGGGATTTACGGGAGAGAGAGTTAGGCTCAAAAGGGAGAGGCAAAAGGATGCTGTAAAGAATGTTCAAATCAGTCAACGTCTTTGCTAACAAGCAACTCTCAGAACATTAAATAACTGAGGTAATGAATTACTTGCAAATGAAAGCTTATCTCTAGCTTAAGACTACATACGTTCAGGAGCTACTCAATGGAGAAGTTTGTGGTGGACAGCATATTTTCCAATTAACCTGTTCAGAGATATTATTATACATGCCTGGAAAATCTATGCCTCAAGTTCAGAGGTAGGGACATGACCGCTGCACCACAACAGCACCAATGGATGTAATTGTAATAGTTGTTGTTTATTACATTTAAATTGGAGACAGAGCAGCTGAGATACAGTAAAGAGTAAGGAAAGGGCAATAATTAATTTTTTCTAGCTTTGTGGATTTGCAGTAGAATTGCAGTAACTGTAACCTCAATCTGTGGGAGGTGCATTCAGGGTGCTGTTTTTCAAAATGATTGACGTATACTTCTTCACACACAAAAATGTTTGCTAACGTACTGCTATTGATTTTTACCAATTTAAATGCAATTGTTTCTAAGTAATGACCGCTCTCCTGGTGTGCTCAGTCTTCAAACTTAATGAGGTTCATCATTATTGATGATATTAATTCTTTTCCTTCTGCTTCTGACAGAATCCATAAAACCCTTTATGTCTAAACAATTACTGAAGGTAACCCTACCCCTAACCTTGACTGTATCACGTGAAAAAAATCTTCAAGGGCAAAAAAAAAGTTGTGCCTGATCAGCACACCCACAGTGCAAACACAGCAAAGCATTTCCATAGTTGAAAGAGTAGGTTGGGTAAATCAGGGGAGGTGCAGGATTACTTTTGTACGTCCTAAGCTTCACAACACACAAAAACAGCTTCTATCTTTCTTGACCATACAGCTTGGAAATAGGCCCTTGGGTCCAACCAGTCCAATCCAAACATAATACCAAACTAAACTAGTCCCATTTGCCTGCTCCTGGTCCACAATCGCTCCAGACCATTCCTAGTCATGGACTTATCCAAATGTCTTTTAAATGTTGTAATTGTACCCACATCCACCACTTCCTCAGAAAGTCCATTCCACATGAACCATCTTGTAAAAAAAATTTGCCCTTCACTGTCTTTTTAAAAAAAAACGCTCTCCCCTCACCTTAAAAATATGACCCATAGTCTTGAAGTCCGCAAACCTTGGGAGAAGACAACTACCATTAACTCTATCTATACCCCTCATTATTTTATAAACTTCTATAAGGGCTCCTCTTGTCCACAATCAATGTCTGGAAACCAATACCAAGGGAGAAAAATCATACCATACGCACTGACTACTTGACTGCATTGCGAAACTGATCAAATCCGTCAACAACTTTATTCATCCAATGGTAATACGGCTACGTTATAATATTGATTTTTATTGTTAATGATCCTGAAAATGTAATAAAAAATCAATTGAAAACTCAGAAGTACACAGTCCTCACACATTTCATGTTGAAGGGAGTAGTGGAAAAAGTACATATGAACATTTGGCAAAAAGGTACTCAAACAATAAAATTGTCTTACGCTGCAATATTCTTAAGTGCTAAACTTAGCCTGGACACATCATTTTCTAAGAAGCTGATCATCTGCAATTCTCTCAAGGTGAGCAGTTGCTGCCTAGGGTAGATGATTTGGCACTAAAAAAAGTTGAAAGAAAGAGGTAAATGATTCCACAGATACTTCATTATCTTCTTACTCGCTCTTCCAAAGAGAATAATTAATTTAGCAATCTCAGCACACAAGCTTAAATTTTCTCAGCAAACAGGAGAAATGGCACCATACCTTCATTAGTTCCTCCAGACAGGAGAGATAGATCTTAAAAATAGCTGTAGCAGATGGTGGCCCAATGTACTGCTTGATATCTGCTCTGTCCACAAAAGCCAAGTCTATTTTTTCTGTAATGTTTGACGTAGTCAGAATTATAACATTGGGAAATCTAGGAGTGCAGAGAAAAGAATCATAAGTATGAGGGAGGAGATTGTCAGTACAAATTTTAGTTTAAAAAGTCTTCTGCCAAGTCAGGGAACAGAAGACATGGAGGTTGAATTACACCCATGGCAATTGTTCCAAAATTGTATCTTTTTAAAAATAATTAAGACATACCATTCCATTGATAAATTTCAATTAGAAATCCCATTGTTATTTCTCCATGGCAAGACCTTGGCTAATTACAGTTGACTTGCTAGCAAAACAGCACCGTCTTTACTAGGTGATATAAATTATTGTGGCCGTTTGAAGTTTGGTATTCTTACATTTGTCCTATTAAATGCATGATGTAAAGTCTTAGCAAGAGGTATTCCTCTTCAATAACAGACTTCACTTTCTTCTAATCTTCCCTTCCACTGCAACAGTATCTTTTCAGCTACATAATAACTTTAATATGCCTGCAAGCACTTTGTAGGGCAAAGCCCGATTAGACAAAAATTTCATAAGCAAAAATCATGAAAGGTAGCTCAGATCGGATTAACCTGCAGATATATTCAAAATATATTCATGTCCATATACTCAAACACAAGGCTGTGTTCTCTCACATTGATTATAATCAGAACATCTGCCAAAGCAAAAGGCAACATCAAGGGCATTGCTTATTCTTTCATAAATGTTTATATCTTTTCACTCATTTATACTTGTTACACAGAAACTCCCTCATCTACACCATCTTACTTACCACCAACATTTATTAAATCTAAAGAGACGTGTTAATTTGATTGTAGTTAAAGGAGAACTGTTTTAAGTCACGAAAATAAAGTCACCCAAAACAGCAGCATAAAAGGTTGTTTGACAAATGGTACTGATCTAGGTTTGGGGTGGAGGCAGGAAGTGATATAAATGGAGCTGAATAGAAATTGTTGGAAAAGCTCAGCAGATCTGGCAGCACCTGTGAAGAGAAATCAGTCATTTCAGGTTGAATGACGCAATGTTTCAGAACCCGAAACATTAACTGATTTCTCACCACAGATGCTGCTAGACCTCTTGAGCTTTTCCAGCAATTTCTATTTTTGTTTGATTTACAACATCCGCAGTTCTTTTGGTTTTTGTAAACGGATCTAAGATCCACCATGAGCAAAATGAACGGCAGAACAAGCTGCTGTGGCTGAATGTCCTACTCCTGTCTTTATGTTCTTGTAATTGCACAGATGATTCATGCAATACACTAAGATGTAGGTTCATTGTCATTTTCCAATCATAGTTCACTTCATCACTATAACAAAACACCAGGTGCTGAACAGACCAGAAGGATAACCAATTGCCATTCACCATCTTGTTATAACAGGATTTGAGAGCTTTTGCTTGTCAACCTTCGCTGTTGGGAGAGAAAGCAGTGTGCAAGGACTCACATGGTACAGGGAAGCCAGCAGCGGGAAAAAAAAAATACAAAGCAACCATTTATCTCCTCCATTTGTTGTCTAAATCCCAATTCAGTTCATGCTCCAAAATTGGTTTGACTTTAGCTAAAAATCCTCACCAAACATTACATTAAAATTGAATTTGTTCAATGAGAAATTATTTAGCAATGATGTAATCTGTTCTGAAAATAGATATTACAACTTCCACGAGAGTGGTCATGCCGAAAATATTCACAAAGATTATATTCACAATATAAAATTACTTTCAGCAAATGCATCTGCCAACACCTCTGAAGTTCATCTGAATACCAACATTTCCCAGCCCCTTACCACTTAAACAATATGCTTTTCTATTTCTCCTACCACAAATGATAATGGTGTGGGTGCATGCACACGTGTACGTAAGCACACATGACTGGAATAGCCTGTACAGGAGCGCTGCTTTAAAAACATCTGTATTTTGTGTAAGAGCATTAAGTAAAAACACCAGTCTGTTTGCTGGAACTCCTAAGAATGAGACATAACTTACTTAGATAAGGCAGAAACATAGACGCAGAACATTAAGAGTGGAGACAGTACAGTCCACAGGGGCAATCTTTCAGCAGTGTAGCACCAACTCAAGAGTTCCAGAACCTATGGCAGCCTAATCCATGAGGACAGATCAAACTAAGGATGACAAGAGAAAGGTCAAGAAGCTTTTTGCTGATTGTTCCCCCACTCCAGACTGACAGTCTCAGAATAAAATGCCAACTAATTAAGACTGAGACAAGGAGAAATTTCAATTCTCGAGTTATGAATTTTTTGGATAATAGAATCAAGGGATAAGGCTACTGTGTGGAAAGGCATAGCTGAAATAGAAAATCACACATTTGAGTTAGAGCACAGAAGGAGGCTGTTTAACTGTATTCTTGCTTTTCCCAGTGAGAATAAATCAGTTTGTCCTATTCCCCACCTTGTAGTGCTGCAAATTCTCCCTTCTTCAGTTGCTTTTCCAATATCCTTTCAAAAGTCATGAATATCACCACCATGCTAGAGTACATTCTAGAGCCTAACCACATTGTATAAAATAGTTTTCCCCTCAAGTTGCCTTTGGTTCATTTGTCATTTTCCTTTTATTGCTGTCCTCTGATTCTTATCTCTATGGTCAATGAGAACAGCTTTGATACCTACTTTGTTTACAGTCCTCATGTGTTTGAATACCTCTATCAAATCTAATCTCAACTTTCTATCCTCTAAGGTGAACACACCCAATTTCTCCTACCCTATCCACATAACTGTAGACCTGCAGAAATCTTTTGTACACATAGCCTAAAGCTCTCGCATCCTACCAAGAGAAATGGACACAAATGCTCCCAGTTGGGGGAGGACCATTATTTTATAAAAGGTTCAGCATAATTTCCTTGATTTTGCATTTCATGCCTTTATTTATAGAACAGAGAATTTTGCCTCTCGACCTGCCCCAACAAAAACACTGCACATATACCAGAGATCTCCTTGCGCACTCTAACCTTTAGGAATCCTACTTTTTAAAATAATTACCTCTCCTCATTCTTCTTACGAAAATGAATAACTTTCTTTGAACAAAATGTAGTTATCTGCCAGGCGCCCATCCATTCACCAGCCTACCACATCTCAAAGAATATAACTATTGCTCCTAGTTCATAAAACCTCCAGGTATGGTGTTATTTGCAAGTTTGGAAATTGTTCCCACTTTTAAAAAAAAAGTAGCAGTCTGTAACCTGATTACCCTCCTCCAGTCCAAAAAGCAACTGTTCGCCATATTCCGTTTCCTGTTACTCAGCTCACCACACCAATGCCATTACTGTTTCTTTTCTCGTGTGAGCTTTCACACTAGCGAAAAGTCTTTCATGTGACATTTTAAAAGGTCTTTTTGAAGTCCGTGTAACCATCACTACATCACATAAAACCCAATACACTCCTCATGCTACTACATCAAAAACTTCATCCATAATAATTAACTAAGATATACTATAAATAAATCCACGCTTACTATCCTTCATTAGTCCACACTTACTTGAGATTCAATTTTATCCTAGATTATTCTAAGTTTTCCTACTATCAAAGTCAAATTGACTGTTGCTAGATTTATCTTTAGACCTTTTTTGAATAAGTTTTTAACATTTGCAATTTTTCAGTCCTATAGCTCTACCCACAACTGCCTTCTCAGTGTCTGACCAGAATGCCTCATGCAGATACAGGCTTTCTTTGCCTGCATCACAATGAACAGAAATGTGTTAACATTAACCAATGTTACCCTCCTGATACAGCTGTGAAAACCTAGGAACACAAAGTAAAACATAAAAGGCTCTTCAATCATTATGCAAGCTGAGAATGGCTACATTCAAATTGCAAAGCAATGATGATCAATGTGTGGCAAAACACAACTGTTAGGGGCAAATAAAAAGTTAATGACATAAGATCGATTAATGTTGGAAACTACAGGACTTAAAAAGGTCTAGAGATTAGTCTTGATAAAAATAAAGATTAATTCAGCAATTTTAAACACGATTCATTAATTGGTTAAATTGTGAAAGTAAAATATACTATACAGAAACAGCTGCAGCAATTTAAAAAAAAAACAACTTACCTTTTGATCTGGTCTATTTGTGTCAATACAGCATTAACTACTCGAATAGCATCAGATGGCTCTGTTCCAGACTTTGAAGCATTCCTGGCTGCTGTCAAACTTTCGACCTGTAGCACAAGCGACACGAGTGCATTGTTAACCTATAAAACAGGTCATGGCCCGCAATGCATATTTTTATGTTCATCCTTCTGGTCAAATAATTACTACTTTCAAAAATATGTTCGCTGTTCAAATTCCTCCAAGTTTTGTATAATGTTTCATTGTCACTTAAATTGCCACAAGCTTCTGCACAGATGTATTTAACAGATTAATTTAATTTTAAAAATGTATTATTAAAATCATTTGCCAAGCATTACTAACAACGACATCCCCAGACAAAGAACAGAGCTAAAAATTCTACATCAGTGACAAAGACTTAGGAGTTCAGTCACCTACATTAAAATGTCACACCTAAGTGCAGACGGTAATCAAAAAAAAGGCAAATGGAATGTTGGCCTTTAGAGGGTTTGAATATAAGATGATTAAAGTCATGCTTTAAACTATATAAAGACTTGATCAGACAGCAGCTGGAGTGGTGAGCAGTTCTGAACACCAAAATCTTTAAGGATGCGTTTGGAGGAATTGCAGTGTAAATTTCAGTTATATCTGGGCACCAAGGGTTAATCTCCTCTTGGAATTTACACAAACTAGGCTTGCATTCCCTGAAATTATAGAAGATTATTTGATCAAAGTTCAAGGGTTTAAAGGAAACAAATAGGATGGATAGAAATATTCAATCAGGAAGCCGAGGACTTGGGGATGGTCTAAAAGTTAAAGCCAGATGATATTTCAAAGAAACTCTTCTACACAAAAATATATTTGGAAATTCCAACAAAAAGCAATTGATACCAGATCAATGATCAAATCTAAAGCAGAGATTGACAGATTTTGATTACCCATATCTCTAAACATGTTTGGCTAAAGGCAAGCATATGAATTAAGATCACTGATCAGCCACGATCACATTGAATGTAGGAACAGACACAATTGACCAAATGGCCTACTCTTATTTTTACATTCCTGAGATAACACAGCAGCAAAGCAACTAACAGAAATTTGATAGACTTTTAGGTGCTTTTACAAATTCCTAGGATATGATTTTAACTCTGTAAAGAGGGGTCCATTGAATGAGATAATATCAAGCCTTTAAAATCTGGAGATTCCAGTTTGAACACTTACAATTGAGAATATTGGATTTCCAAGGTTGACTGGAAGGACTTGCATTTTGAATGGTTTAGGTGATGAAAATAGCAAAAGCCAAGATTTAATAACACACGTACATAGGCACAGTGCCAACTGCATATTAGACAGTAAAGTCTAGGGAATTATTCTTCTCAATCACTAACAATGTCAACTTCCAGGGAAAGTCAGGAAACAGTCTGAACAAGCCCGCCAAAATCCTAAGGTCATGATACATATAAACGAGAAACAGTAGAACATTTGGCCCTTCAAGCCATTCAATAGGATTGGCATGACCCTCTATCTCAATACCATATTCCCACTTTCCCCAGTTACCTCTCGATGCCTTTAAAATCTAAAAATGTATCTTTCTTAAATGTATTTAGCCACTTGGGCTCCACAACCTTCTGGGTAGAGAACTTCACGGCTTCGCTAACTTCTGGACGAAGAAATTTTTCCTCTTTCAGTCCTGAGACTGGTGACACCTGGATCTAGACTCCTCGCCAAACAAAATATCCTCCTTGCATCTAGTCTGTCCAGCCCTGTTTAAAACATACATTTCAATCAGATGCCATCTCATCCCTCTAAACTGTAGTAAATACAGGCCCAGTTAAACAAAACTCTTTAGGACAGTCCTTCCATCCCCACTATCAGCCTAATAAAACCTCGGCTGCACATTCTCCATAGCAAGTATATCCTTTCTTAAATTGGGAGTCCAAAACTGCTCGCATTGCTGCAGGTGTTGTCTCACTAAGGTCCTGCAAACCAGAAGCAAGACATTTGAGATCAGCAGTGAAGGCCAACGTACAACTTGCCTGTCTACTATCATTGACTGGTGTACATGGACACCCAGGTCTCTCTGTACATTTAGATTTCCAGAAATATTACTATTTAAGTAAAATTCTGTCCTTTGAGAGTGAGGTGTAACATTTCCACGTTTGCTGACACCACAAAACTGGGCAGGATTGATGATTGTTTTTCACACCAGTGTCCACCTACCACCACCATTCCACTACCCTCCTCCCTACCTCTCTGTCTGCAGCAGTCCCCTACCACCACATCCAGTCGTGAAGGGTAATACCCGAAACGCTGACTTTTCCTTTCATCCAGATGCTGCCTGGCTTGCTGTGCACTTATCTCATTGCCGTTTGCAATCATACTGTGCGTGGATTGGCTACCAAGCTCATTTACAAAACTTTGGGCAGAAAGTCTTTTTCACGTCCAGACATTTATAACATCTCATTAATGTAAAATGTTTTGAGCTATTAATAGTACAATGTGCTAAATTACATGTTAAACTGAAGTAGTTTCTGCCAGTTAAAATGACAGTTCATAGCAGTCCAGTGACATCTAGTGGCAGATCATCAGGTTTGGCTTTCTAAACTTCTAAAACAAGTGCTGGACAAAAGTCAAATTTTACGGCACAGAAACAGGTCATTTCAGTTTGAGACAGTGCTTATGTTCAATAAAAGTCTCTGCTCACCTTATTTCATCTCATCATAGTCAAAACAAAACACTTGGAAAAGGTCTCGTGAGCAGATTCAAACTTGCCACAGCAGTGCTCGTTTTAGATGTTCTATGAGACAGATGGTCTTACCTCGTCAATTAAAACAAATACTAGAGATTCTGTATCCATAATTAGATCCCGAATGGTTTGAAACATTTTTGTAACAAGTTTTCCACTCTGTTTAAGAAGAGATTTTCAAATTAAAATTTAGTTCATTGTTAACGCCGTTTTTGCTGCTCCCCAGTTGATTTTCTACATAGAAGACCAGGGGTTTGCAAATTCTATCTAAAATGGTGAGAAATCTTTTAGTCCTATTTCCATTTCTGCGAGACAAAAGAAAAAAAAATAACTAAGGTAAACTGGTATCTGCCAAACTAAATCGACTCTAATATTAAGGTTTGTCTGGATGGTCTTGCATTCAGTCATTAGGGTGGCATGGTGGCTCAGTGGTTAGCACTGCTGCCTCACAGAGCCAGGAACTGGAGTTTGATTCCACCCTTGGGTGACTGTGTGTGGGGTTTGCACATTCTTCCTGAGTCTGCATGGGTTGCTTCCAACAGTCCAAAGATGTGCGAGTTAGGTGGATTGGCCATGCTAAACTGCCCAGTGTTCAGGGATGTATAGGTTAGGTGGGTTATCGGGGGATGGGTCTGGGTGGGATGCTCTGAGGGTCGGTGTGGACTTGCTGGGCCAAAGGGCCTGCTTCCACACTAAGGATTGTATGATCTAAGATCTCTATGATTAGTGAAAACAGAGGGTTTAATAACACACTCTAATCAATAGCGGTTTTTTTATGTGAACTACAACGTATGCTTTCATGCAACGTAACGCAGGTGTTGACCTAACCAGAAAACTGTTTTTTTTTTAAAAATGTCATCACAAAATTTATAATGCAGAATGTGGGCATGACTGAATTAAGAAATGTTAGATATTTATAAGATCAGTTTATGGCATCAAAAGGATCAAAAAATCAAAAGCATCTGATTTGATGAGCCTTGGTTACTTAGTAAAAAGATTTTGCCTTGAAAAAGGAGAAGCTTTAAAACATCACAAAGTTATCTTGAACAAGAAAACAATCCGAATATGAAAATAAATGGCAATGATTTACCTCTGAAAACCATTTGGAGAAGAGGCTATGGCTATTGATTTCTACTAGCTGTCCATACCGGTACCTGAAACACAGTTGTGCGAACAGCCTCTTGAAGACCATTTAAAAAATAAAGTTCATTGGCAATCTAATCCTGACAATTAATGAACACATATGCAATCATAAAAATAAAAAAGAAATGAGCCAAAAATGGTTAATTCCTCCACGTGAGACTATTTCACGCTCTCAACTACAAAACCTTTATTCAGACATAAAAATAACTCAACGACTGGGGATGTTGCGATAGCACAAAAGAAAACACACACCCACTGAACGCACCCAGTCACAATATTACTTCATTGTTCTTACATCACCACTAATGCCATCTTTTCCTTATTCATTCATGGGTTGTGGGTATTGCTGGTTAGGCCAGCATTTACTGCCTATCCCTAATTGACTCTTAACTCCCCTCTCAACAATCACATTGCTGAGAGTCTGGAGTCACATGTAGGCCAGATCAAACTAGGTAAGGCTTGCAGTTTTCTTCCCCAAAAGGATATTATTGAACCAGTTCCCTACATTTGACAATGATTTCATGGTCATGATTGGACTGTTAATTGCAGATTTTATTGAATTCAAGTTCCACCAATTCCCACGAAGGAATTTGAACCTGGATTCCCAGAGCATTACCTAGGTCTATGGATTAGTTTTCTAGTGACTAAAGTTGGCAGCAGTTTTAATACCAGAGTAAACAACAAAGATGAATAATGGTGCTGCTACACTACAAGTCTATAAAGGTGAAATATAGACCAGAACTTACAACCAACAAATCTAATTGATAACATCCATCAAAAACTGGAAATCTTATACTTTGAAATATACTAGATACATTGACGAGAATGTGAATGCTGTTTCTTTAGAAAGGGATGGATTCACATCGAACTCCCAAAAAGGGGAAAGGTTACAATTTGTATGCTCAAACCGATATATCATGTCGATCTAGGAATAAGAAATTAGTTGAATTAATCGAATTAAGTTTCTACAGTTTTATACACCTATTCTGCAACAATATTTTGCATGCCAATTCTTCTTTCCCGTCACCTTATATACCCATGAAAATAGCCAGTTAAGGCCAAAAAACACCAAATGTTCAAATGCTTTACTCCCAGCAAAGAATCCATATTTACAAAAAAGTGAGCAATCATCAATGCAGAACCTTACAAACCTCCATGAAATTGTTTAATACAATGCAACACTTTTGTTGAACTTACCGGTGAGAAAATCGAATGGTAAGTTTTTGAGCTAGTGCTTTACATAAAGATGTTTTGCCAGTTCCAGGGGGACCTGTGATAAAGAGGAAATATAAAGAAATATTGACATTTGTGGTCACAATTTAGTTATGATCTAATAAATTGTCTGCTTCTAAGGGAGGTGGAAGCAGGTGCAATAGTAACTCTCATTATGTTTCCAACGGATGGAACTACTTTTACATACAGCACAGAAGGCAGCTGTTCAGCCCATAATGTCTGTGCCTGGCAACGATTTGACTATAATAATTATTTTCCAGCTCTCAGCTCTTAGACCTGGAGGCTGTAACAAAATAAGTAAATCTAAATACTGCTTAAATGTTGAAAGATTCTGATCCAACTGCCCTTTCAGACAGCAAGTTTCCAACTCTCATCATTCGCGTGGTGAATGAAATATCAGAACTCTCAATCTATGCTCCCTGATTATTGACCAGACTACTTGTTGGGTCTTAGGCCCAACCGTCTTTAACTGCTTCAATGACCTTCTGTCCATCCTGAGATCAGAAGCGGGGATGTTCACTGATGAGTGTACAATGTTCAGCAGCATTCATGACTCCTCAAAACACTGAAGCACTCCATGTTCAAATGCAACAAGATCTGGACAATCTCGCTGACAAGTGGCAACTTGCATTCATGCCAGATAATGACCATCTTCCACAACAGACCATCTAACCACGATCCCATGGCATTAACATCACTGAATCCCCACTATTAACATCTCAAGAGTTGTCATTGACCTGAAATTCAATAGGACTGGTCACATAAATGCAGTGGCTACAGGAACAGGTCAAATACTAGGAATATGCAGTGACACCGCCTGGCACCCCAAAGTCAGGCCATCCTATTTAAGGCACAAGTCAGGAGCGTGACAGAATACTCCCCACTTGCCTGGATGGGTGCAGCACCAACACTCTCAAAACTTGACAGCATCCAGGACAAAACAGCCCCCTTGATTGGTACCACACCCAGAAACACCCACTCCCTATACCAACAATGCTCAGTACACACTGTTGCTACAATCTTGAATTTCTGCATCACATATTCTAAGATCCTGAGTCAATACGTTCCAGACAAACAACCGTATCCATCTCGAAGGACAATGGCAGCAGATATATGGGATGACCACCACCTCCTCCAAGTTCCCCTCTAATCCACTCATTTTTATGATTTGGAAATACTGCTGTTCCTTCATAGTCACTGGGTCAAAATCTTGGAATCGCCATGGTAAGGACATGGTGGGACAACCGACAGCACACAGAACGCAGTGGTTCAAGGAAGGCAACTCACAACCACATTCAAGGGCAATTAGGGGATGGCAATAAATATTCACCAGCCAGAAATACCCAAGTTCCACTTGTGATTTAAAAAAAAAACTTATAGGAAAAATAATGCATTCTTAACCATACCACTTAATTATTGAACCTGATAGGAGGTATACATTCTTAACTTTGGCTGCTGCCAGGAAAACAATGCCAGCCTGTCCAATCTTTTCCCCCCTAGCTCAGACTCTCTAGTTCAGGCAACATCCTGGTAAATCTTTTTACCCGCAGTGCAATCACCTCTTTCCTATAATATGGTTGTAGTTGTGGCCTACAACATTGCATACAATTTCAGCATAACCTCCCTCGTCTTGTATTCTGTGCCTCAGCTAATAAAGGCAAGTATTCCATATGCCTAGTTAACTGCTTTATCTACCTTCAGGGACCTGTGAATATGCACACCAAGGATGTTCTGATCTTCATTATTTTCCAAAGTCCTACCACTCACAGTATTATCCTTTTCCTTGCTAACTCTCCCCAAAAGCATAACCTGACTTTTTTTCTGATGAAGGGTCTAGGCCCGAAACGTCAAGTTTTCCTGCTCCTATGATGCTGCTTGACCTGCTGTGTTCACCCAGCCCCATGCTTGTTATCTCGGATTCTCCAGCATCTGCAGTACCTTTTACCTCACTTTTCTGGGTTGAATTCCATTTGCCACTCCTCTAATTACCTGACCAGACAGTTGACATCCTCCTTCGGTTTATAGCTAGCCTTCTCAACGTGTGCTCCATGAACTTTCAATTCTATGCTCTACATTTAAGTTCAAATCATTTGAGTATATCACAAACAACACTAGGCCTTGTGGGACCCTGCCAGGAGCAGACTTCAAGTCACAGAAACAACTCTCTACCAACACCCTTTGCTTCCTGTCTCAGCAAATTTTGAATCCAACATGCCACAGATCTCATGGGCTTTTACTTTCTTGACGAGTCTGCCACAAGGGTCCTCAACAGCCTCACTAAATTCCATGTAAAACAGGTCAACTGCCCTCATCAAAACTCCTGGTTACTGCTAAAAAGAACTGATCAAGTTTGTCAAATCCATGGTGAGTGTCCCTGATTAATCAGTGTCTCTCCAAGTGTAGATATTTTATCCCACAGAATTCGAAGAACTTCCTCAGCAGAGAGGTTAGACTGACCAGCCTGTAAATTTCCTGGTCTATCATTTCTACTGTTCAACAATGGAAGAATATCACCAAACCTCGGGCATTTCTTTTGTTGTTTGGCTCCTTAAAGTGGTGGCTAGTCACTGAAATATATTTACAAGGCTGCAGGTTCTCTTTATCAACAGAAGCTTAGTACACAAAAAGAAAAGAAGTCTAAATATTGAAGACGGTTAGAAAGATCTTAACACACTGCAAATCAAACATTCCAACTTGCTTCCTGACTGGACTTGACTCTGTAATCGATCCTGAGAAACTACACCTTCTAAATCAATTCTTTAGGATTCTACTTAACTGACTCCTTCTAAGTTCTCTCTCTCTCTCATGGACAGTTAAAACTGCTTGATGAGTCTTTCAAATATGTCAATATGAACTTTTCACAAATCTTAGAGCCTAAACTTTCTCAATTCTCATAACCTGCAAAGTCTCCTGCGGAGGTCACTTACGCCCTGAACTCCTTAGAGGAGAGGAATTAAACCTGTTCAAATCTCAACCCCGATGAGTTCTGAACTGAATTTAAATGCTTGTTTAATCCTAGATTCTGAACATAAAAAAAAAAAGCTATACACTTCAGTGTTTATCCTACCTGTTGTAAACAGCTTTCCATTAACACCACCGGTCTCTAGGTCACTTGTTTTTGAAAGATAGGCTTCTACGTTATTCAGGTTCCTTAACTATCCAAACGGAAGAGTCAATTGCTCTATCACAATATTTATGCAGATAGAACCGGCAGGAACACTAAAGACGACAAAACTAAAATTGTGCATGGAGAGACCCACAGTTGTGGGTCAATTTTATTTTAATAAAAAGCTTCTCAAAAACAATTAAGAATACTGTTCTTTCCAATTGAAAGCGTTTAAGAATTTAGAACAGCAGGTAGGAAGTGAAATAAGATACATGGTAAAGTTGCCCTACATCAAAACAAATAAATAATCTGTATGTGGCATTGTAACCAATAGGCAATGTTTATCATTCAATGCATTCTACAAAGTACATTTTGGGCCTATGTACTCCTTCCTGTCCTGCATCAGTTTGGAAATTGGAGAGCAGAATGTTCTTCAGTTCTTTGCAGCCATTCTTCATGTCTCACCATAATCAGAATGGCTGTATGCAAGTCCAAAGCTGACAGCACCACAATACCTTATTTAGCTATCACACTGACTGATCTTTCTCCTTCCTAAAGGAGAAGGGGCCCTGAAGAAAAATAGGATGATTGGTTTATCTCAAGTAATTTCTACTATTCCATTAGTTTGTTACTGATCTGTACCTGAAGAAATATTTCTCTAAACATTGGACAGGCATGGACAAAATTTGGTAGCTTGCATTACAACACAAGTTATTTTTGAATTATGTAACAGTGTGAACTTTAACCACAAATTTCATCTTGTCATTAAGGACCCAACAAAAAAGGAGACTGGTGATTTCCTGACATGGCTGCCACAGATTCTCACACGAGGTCCTGAGCATTCCAAACTTAGGTAGGATACATTTCTCAATACTGGTAATGAGATCAGGCAGGATTCAAGACCTACAATAGCAAATGCCAGGGCAGACAGGGCTGATACTCAGATATACAGCAGGTATGAAGTTTAGCAATATCTAAGTCAAGGTGAAAGGACTGGAACAGTGCAAAAATACAAGAGATAATTAATTGCAAAAGATTCAAGACTGACCATGAAGTAGCACCACTCGATTCCAGGTAATCAAATTGCTATCAACACTTCTGTCAGAAAACAGTAAAGTAGTTGAGACGTAGTCAAGTAACTGCAAGGAATAAAAGTTAATACAAATTATCTATTACCCACAGACAAATTAACTTTAAAATACAAACTGCAGAAATAACAATAACCTTCGAGATATCCAAAACTTGATTAGATGACAAATTCTCAAAAAGTTTCAATCTGAATATAATCTAAAATTTCAACACTATTTGAACGATGTATAGGGGAAAACAAAGGAATGTTTGACACTAATTTTCCTCACTATTTTTGATTGCATATTGATTTGAATGATTTGCATTTGACTTTTCCAATTTGGATACTGCTCTAGAAACTGAGTTAGCATCTTTACAGTTGCACATGAACATGTCAACACCTCTCCCAGGCATTTTTGTTCAAAGTTTCAAAAAGGCCCTACAGAATTAAGGATTCATCCTCTCCTCCTACTAATGGGATCTGCTGAAAGTGAGGGTTGGACACCACAACTGCGTTCTGCTTGCAAATTTGACCCTACTCTGCAAAAAATCTGGCCCAGTTATTTTGAACAACAGTCAAAAAAAATTGAAAAGCAAACATCAAGATATGCAGATTTTACTTTAAAATAGGTCATAATGGACAGAATAAAGACAGACTATTGAGTTATTAGGACAATACTTTACATCAAAGTCAACATAATGAGACAACATAGCATAAATAAGAAGAATGGAGGAGGGAACGTCAAATTACGTGAGGTCAACATAAATGGGTAGGACTGCAATGGGAAAACAATTTTTTAAAAAGGGTCAATTCTGTGACAGATGACTTTAAAGAATCAAACATATTTTTATTCTGTCCTGTACATCCCTATGACTTTGCAGCACACAAGAGTTGATTTTGAAAAAGTAATCAGGTCATAGGCCAATGCTAAATTATTAAACTATTTTCAATTATGTCAGCAAATCTTGATAAATTAGATATTCTAGCATGATTAGCAACAATTGATTATTCTTAAGCATGTCAGGCAGTTTATTCCATCATAGCTAGAGTACTGCGGTAAGTTTTAAAAGCACTTACTTGTGATTTAACCTCACTATCATATATCAAGCTCTCCCAGAGTCCATGGAACTCACCTATAAATAGGTAATTAAAAGCTATATTGAGCAAAGTTTGTAAAGTTCATTATATTATTGATGAGAATTTGAGGCTCATAAGCACTGAAAACATGCAGTTCTTTTTTCTACAAGAATTGCCATACTTAACAGAAAGTTTGGTATTCAGCTTCCTAGAAAAGGTAATAAATAGCCAGTGTAATCATGAGCTGGCTAGGATTTTTAAAGCTATCTATACAAATAAACATCCATATTATGCAAATGGCCTTTTGCATGCACTAAGAATTAACATAACATTATACATTAGAAGCTAAAATGGTTCGTAAACTTGCTGTTCTTTACTCACCCGAATAATGTAATGTTTGATTCTAGGAGATGCTGTAGCTTTCAGATTACTCATTTACTGTATAAACGTGGGCATATTTACCCACAACCCAGGAAAACAGTGGTAAATATGACTTTATCACATAAATTTGAGTGACTTGCTGGGGATATTTCTTGGAGTCTTACAGAACAGTTGTTTTTGCCAAGTTATGGACATGTACAATGTAGAAGGAAGGCTCTTTTAATGACTGTGCCTTTGCTGAAGTGTTTTCATTGGTTCCGCTTCCTTTCTCCCTCCTCAGAGCACTGCAAATTTTCCAAGAAAATGTCCAAATCTCTTTTAAAAGGTGCTATTGAATCAGCTTCCACCACTCTGAGGGAGTCTTTCCAACTATCACAGCCACGTAAGCTGCTACAATGACTTGCACAAGGTCAATAAGGTCAGCTGCGATGATGCTCACCAAAAGAGTCATATCAGCCATGACTGAATGGCGGAGCAGACTCGATGGGCCGAATGGTCTAATTTCTGTTCCTGTGTCTTATGGGCTTATTAGACTTAAAACAGTAACTGTTTCTGCTGCCAGACCTGCCGAGTTTCTCAGTCTGTTTCAAATTTGCAGCCGCATCCATATTTTGCTTTTATTTGAACGTGCAATAATGAACAATGTTCATTGCCACTCCCCCTTCTCAGGTATTGAAGCAGTCAATGTCCAAATGCAGCAAGACCCAGACAATATCCAGGTTTAGATGAACATGTGGCACAATTTTTACTTGTCACACAAGTAGCCAGGCAATAGTTATTTCCAACAAGACAGGATCTAACCCATCACCTTTACATTCAATGGCATTACCATCATTGAATTCCTACATCCTGGTGGGCTACCATTGACCACAAAATAAACTGGGCTAGACATAAATACTGTGGCTACAGGAGCTGGTCAGAGGCTAGAAAACTTGCAGTGATAATTTAAGTCTTGACTCCACAAAGTCTGTCCTCCATTTACAAGGCACAAGTCCACAGTATGATGGAATACTCCCAATTGCCTAGATGAGTGCAACTCCAACATTCAAAACTTGACACCATCTGGGAAAAAGTCCAAGATTTTGGTACCACATCTACAAACATTCACTCCCTCCACCGCCCATGATCAGTATAGGTAGCATGTACCATCTAAAACATATACTGTATAAATTCACAGAAGCTTTTTAGCCAGTATATTTGATTTATTTATTGTCACAAAACAGTGAAAAATGTTGTATAGTGTTGCCACTCTCCAGCAGCATCTTAAAAGCACAAAATTAAACCAAAACATAGAATATAAAAGGCAGAAAAATAAAGTATACGAAAAATTGTTCAGCTTTACAGTCCTTCTTGTTATGTGCCCCATCACAGGCCAGGTGGCCAGACACGAGTTCCCTTTGCTGTGCTACAGCTGGAATGAAAGTACCGAAGAGTGGGGACTATCTCGTTTCCACCAACGCCCTCACCAATGCAGATGCCACCGGACACTGCAACAGCCCAAACTCAACTTCGCTGCCACCATGAATGTGCTTTGGGGCCATCTTGCCAAGACAGCCAGGTCTCATACCAGACTCAATCTTGTCTCCACTGCCACCATGAAACTATGCTGGATTCAGACACTGCTAGGAACACAAACTTGCTTCTGCCCAACAGCCATGAGTTGACGCTCGGACTGTCTTGTCAATGCAGAAGTCACTGGGAACCCAAACTTGCCTCTGCTGCTGAGAGTCTGTGCTGGGCTCACTTACCGCCATGACCAAGCTTTTCAACAAGAGGCAAGTAAAATATAAAGGAGGAGAGAAGAGAGAGAAGAGAGAGAAAAGCCCTACTCCACTGCTATCTGTATTAAGTAAATACATGACCACGCCATCTAAAATAGCAAGAGCAGCAGCCACATGGAACACCATTATCTGCAAGATCCCTCTCAAGCCACTCAATTGCCTGATTTAGAAATATATCGCTATTCCTTCAGTGCTGCTGGGTCAAAATACTGGAATTCCATTTCCTAATGGGCCTACCTACTAATTGTGGATCTACCTTAACCAAATGGACTGCAACAGTTCAAGACAACAGCTCCACACCGGCTTCTCAAGGGCAGCTAGGGATGGGCAATAAATGCTGGCCAAACCAGTGACACCTATATGCCATAAATTAATGTAAAAAGAAATTTACAACACTTAGTAGTGAGAGCAGTACCATTGAACCATGGTTGACAGATGACATCTGATCCGAAAAGATGTAACTTGAAACATTAACTCCATTTCTTTGTCCATGTAGCCAAACCTGCTAAAATTTTCCAGAATGTCTGATTTAATTTCATATTTCCTACATGTAAGCTCTAATTTCACATAGATACAACAGACCCGCTACAAAGAAAGTTGCTTCAATATTTCGTGGGAATTCCTCAACCCAAATCCCTTTAACCCGAACAAAAGAATTTCCCAGTCAGGTGGTGCAGTGCTGCTCTTAGTAAATTTTACAACACAGGAATAGAGTCAGAATTAAACAACATGGAAACAGACCCTTCGGTCTGACTAGTTCATGCCAACCATATTCCCAAACAGAACTAGTACCACCTGCCTGCGTTTGACCCATATTCCTCCAAACAGTTCGCATATCTAAATGTCTTTTAAAATGTTGTAACTGTACTTGCATCCACCACTTTCTCTGGCAATTCGTTACAAACACTAACCACTTTGTAAAATTAGGTTGCCCCCCCCCATCCCCCCAAAACCCCTTATGTCCTTTTTAAATCTTTCTCTTCTCACCTTAAAAATATGCCTCCTAGTTTTGAACTCCACCTCCACACCCCCCCCCCACCCCCACCCCGCAACCTTAGGGAAAAGACCTTTGCTATTCACCTTAGCCACGTCCCTCGTATTTTAATAAAGAACTTTGAGGTCACCCATCAATCTCCTACACTCCATTGAAAACAGTCCGAGCCCTACTCCCCATTTTTAATTAACTCGAACCCTCCACTCCTGACAATATCCTCTGCAACAGGGTTTTGTGGTACGTACCAGCAGGTAGAAGCCAGTTATTTGAGGCTGGCATGTTCTCCTCTTCCCCCTCCAAAGCATCAGAGGTTGGGCCTTCTTCATTTAGACGAAATATATAAATTGAAATGTTGGATTTTGTCAGGTCAATAGGCTGAAACAGAAAATGAAGATAATTTAGCAGTAGCAAGCACATTTGATGATTTGGGATCAGTATACTTCAGTCAGAATTAATTGGGAAAACTAAATACATCTCTTGAAAAGGCATTGAAGTGGAACAAGAAAGCATTTTCTTCCCGAAGTAAAATAATTCATCCAAGTTGGAATTATCCAATTTCCCCTTTCTTGGTTACCTTGTAGCGCACAAAAAAGGACCCTAGATGCGAAGTCAAATGTACTATTTGCAGCACTGGCCATTTCACTCACTTTATCCTTTATCTAATTTACAGAAAATGAATCAACTTTCAAAAGTCAAACTTTTCCATAAAGGAATGCACAATTAACTCTGGGATTAATTTTATCAAATCACAAAATTAAAAATTAAAATATTTTAAAGATACTTTGGGATAGATAGCAACATTTAAAAAAGGATTCACAGTATGATCGACTTTGTCACATAGTTGAACATCATGCAATACAAATGTTCATGTTTTCGGATGACAGCCTTTGCCGATAATTTCCTTTGCCTATTTACATCTCTTCTAGACCAATCTTGTATTTTATCGCCTAATTACTACCTCTTTCAGTTTCATCTCTTCTGCAATTTAATCTGCCCTAACCTTTCTTCCTCACTTAACACGTCTTGTACTTGCTTGAATCTGCTACATCACAAACTTACTTCAGTTCTAACAGAACACCAGTTTGGAACATCAACAGTTTCTTTCTCCACAAAATGAAAAATCAAGTTGTGATGAGAGTTCATTTTCCTTATACAGTGTACTTACTGGGAAGGAAGGAGAAGTACTTTTATCACATTAAGAGACACATTCCAGATTGTTCAAATGCAATACAACATTGTAACAAATTATTGACAAACATTAACAATAGTACAGGAGTTTGAATGTCATGTTACAGCTGTACAAGACATTGGTACGGGCTGATTTGGAGTACTTTGTACAAATTCTGGTCACCCTGCTATAGGAAAGATGTTACTAAACTGGAAAGGGTGCACAAAACATTTACAAGGATGTTGCCAAGATTGAAAGCTTTTAATTCAAAGGACAGGCTGCGACCTTTTTTCTCCTGGAGCGCAGGAGGCTGAAGGGTAACCTAACAGAGGGTTATAACATCACGAGGGGCATAGATAAGCTGAATACCCAAGGTCTTTTTCCCCAGGGTAGGGGAGTCCAAAACTAGCTGGCATAGGTTTGAGGCGAGGGAGGAAAGATTTAAAAGGGACCTAACAGGCAACTTCCTTACACTTACGCACCACTGTGAGAGTGTATTTGGAACAAGCTGCCAGAGGAAGTAGTAGATGCAGGTACAGTTCTGATACTTAAGATGTTTGGATATGTACATGGACGGGGAAGGTTTAGAAGGATATGGGCCAAACACAGACAAATGGGACTAATTTAGTTTAGAAAACCTGGTTGACACTGACAAATTGGGCCAAAGGGCCTGCTTCTGTGCTGTATGACTGTTACAAAAGTGTTTGACTCATAACTTTTAACATTTCCATCCATCAACCCCTTACCTGTCTGTCCTTAAATGTAAGATCCGTGTCCACAATGCATACAGAGCTTACATGTTTTGTCAGAAATTCATCATCAAATTCCATCCAGGCATAATCTCCAAACACCACGCGGTGTCTGCTTAGTAGTTGCAATACGCTCAGCCGCACATCTTCCTGCTTCACAGTACTACCAAAACAGAACTAAACCATGTAAAAATCACAAAATAATTGTTGCAAGTGTGTAGATTTGCTTTTTACATTTTAACAGCATAGCTGAGTCATAAGGTAATAATACCGTCTTGCTTTGCAGCTAGATTTATTACTAGGAAATTGTATAAATTGCGCTTGTATTTTCATAGACAAATGTATTTTCCCCCAATATTTCCTGTTAATTTTATCTAATTATTTACTTGCACATCAGTTTGAAAGTAGTCAGACAGTAAACCAACCATGACATTGGATATGATTTAAGACCAAATATTTTCAGACAAGGAACCAGAGAATTTGCAGACATAGAGATAACAAGGTGTGGGGCTGGATGAACACAGCAGGCCAAGCAGCATCATAGGAGCAGGGAAGCTCGACGTTTCAGGCCGAGACGCTTCATCAGAAATGGGGGAGGGGAAGAGGGTTCTGAAATAAATAAGGACAGAGGTGGAGGCGGATAGAAGATGCATAGAGGAGATGATAGGTGGAGAGGAGACAGACAAGTCGAAGAGGCGGGGATGGAGCCAGTAAAGGTAAGTGTAGGTGGGGAGGTAGGGAGGAGATAGGTCAGTCCAGGGAGGACGGACAGGTTAAGGGGGCGGGATGAGGTTAGTAGATAGGAGAATGGGATTGGGCTTGAGGTGGGAGGAGGGGATAGGTGAGACGAACAGCAGGTTAGGCAGGCAGGGACGAGCTGGGGATGCGGTTGGGGGAAGAGAGATTTTGAAGCTTGTGAAATCCACATAGATACCATTGGGCTGCAGGGTTCGCAGGTTAAATATGAGTTGCTGTTCCTGCAGCCTTCGGGTGACATCATTGTGGCATTGCAGGAGGCCCAGGACGGACATGTCGTCTGAGGAATTGAAATGGTTCGCGACTGGGAGGTGCAATTGTTTGTTGCGAACCGAGCGCAGGTGTTCTGCAAAGCGGTACCCAAGCCTCCGCTTGGTTTCCCCATTGTAGAGGAGGCCACAACGGGTACAGCGGATGCAGTAAACCACATTGGCAGATGTGCAGGTGAACATCTGCTTGATGTGGAAAGTCTTCTTGGGGCCTGGGATGGGGGTGAGGGAGGTGGTGTGGGGGCAGGTGTAGCACTTCCTGCGGTTGCAGGGAAAAGTGCCAGGTGTGGTGGGGCTGGAGGGGAGCATGGAGCGGACAAGGGAGTCACGGAGAGAGTGGTCCCTCTGGAAAGCAGACAAGGGTGGGGAGGGAAAAATGTCTTTGGTGGTGGGGTTGGATTGCAGATGGTGGAAGTGTCGGAGGATGATGTGTTGGATCCGGAGGTTGGTGGGGTGGTACGTGAGGACGAGGGGGATTCTTTTTTGGTTCTTATTGCGGGAACAGGGCGTGAGGGATGAGTTGCGGGAAATGCGGGAGACACGGTCAAGGGCGTTCTCGACCACTGCGGGGGTGGGGGGTGGCGAGATGGAGTTGCGGTCCTTGAAGAATGGACATCTGAGATGCATGGGTGTGGAATGCAGACATAATTCAGTCCCATTTTAAAATAAAACTTGTACAGTGCTCTTACATTATAAATATGCAGAATGGGTTTTATAAATGAAGTGCCAATGTAAGCATAGCATGTTGTAATTTGAGCTGTTTGCAGTAATGCACCGATTCCACTGGAAGGACCCTGTAACTACAGTATGGTGGAAAGAGATGACTTGCTTTCCTAGGCATTTTTACTGCAAGAAGAGACATGCCACTTCCCCTTCCAGAATCAGGTCTAAACAGCATGGAAACATACCTTTCGGTCCAACTTATCCTTGCTGACCAGACATCCTAAATTGATCTGGTCCCATTTGCCAGCATTTGGCCCATATCCTTTTAAATCTTTGCTATTCATGTACCCATCCAGAAACCTTTTAAATGTTATGACTGTTACCCACTTCCACCGGTAGCTTCTTCCATAGGCACATCACTCTCTACAAGAAAAAAATTGCCCCTCAGGTCCCCATCGAGCCATTCACCTCTCACCTTAAACCTATGCCTTCTAGTTTTGGACTTCCTTACCCTGGGAAAAAGACCTTGCCTATTCATGCCCCTCATGATTTTATAAACTTCTACAACATCAGCCCTCAGCCTCTGATGCAGAGGAAATAGTCCCAGCCAATTCAGCCTCTCCCAATAGCTCAACCCCTACAATTCCAGCAACAACCTTGTAATTTTTTTCTGAATCATTTCACATTTAACAGCATTTTTCATAAAGCAGGGAGACCAGAATTGAATGCAGTATTGCAAAAGTGGCCTTACCAAATGTCCCGTACAGCTGCAACATGACATCCCAAATTGTAAGGTCAATGCACTGACCAATGAAAGCAAGCGAGCCAAACGCTTTCTTCACCACTGTCTACCATGATTCAACTTGCAAGGGAACTCTGCTCCTGCACCCCTAGGCCTCTGTTCGACAATACTCCCCAGGGCTCCACCATTAAGTATAGAAGTCCTGCCCTGGTTTCTCTTACCAAAATGCAACACCTCACATTTATTTAAATTAAACCCCACCTGCCATTCATAGAATCCCTACAGTGTGGAAACAGGCCCTTCGACCCAATAAGTCCACACTGACTCTCAGACAATCCCACCCAGATCCGTCCCCCTATAACCCACCTAATCTACACATCCCTGAAATCTACGGGCAATTTAGCACGGCCAATCCACCTAACCTGCACATCTTTGGACTGCAGGAAGAAACCGGAGCACCCGGCAGAAACCCACGCAGACACGGGGAGAAAATGCAAACTTCACTCAGCCTGAGGGTGAAAGGGCTCCTCAGCCCATCTGTTCCAAGATCCCTTTGTATTCTCAGAGAACTTTCTTCACCCACTGTATTGTTCACACCCACAGGCTGTGCAGCTACCCAGGAACTAGAGTTTGTCAACAGGATCATCTTCAGCATCCACAACTGGTCAGCTGTTACCATCCGAATCTCACTTTGTATATCTCCCCCTGTGTCAAGCTGTCTTTGCTTATACCTTCCTCCATTGCCAAAAAGCCGTGTAACCATGATTGTCAATGCAGTCCAGTAACGTGCCTTTTACAACAATTCCTTCCTCAGTCTTTTGTGGAGGAGTCCTTCCAATTTTGTAAATTTGAACACAACTGCATCATTGACACTTTCCTTGTTAGTTACTAAAGCAAAAGCAGTTTTAGCAGATTCAGAGGTTAGGGCACAGCAAAGGAAAGTTACAAAGCAAAATCATAAAGCTAACAACATGTATTAGCGCAAAAATGCAACAAATATCCTCCCCCCCACCCCAACCCTTGAAGTCTAACAATGATCTGAAAGGTAAAAGGTAAAGTTGCTACAGTCCTACTGCACCATCGGCTGCTCACTCAATATAGAGACACACAACTCATGGTGGTTTAACCACGTTTCAGGCAAGAGGAAACATTAAGGTCGGCTCATCATGGTAACCTCAGCCAGAGAGAGACTGGAACCCATGCTGTTGATATCAACCTGCATTACATATCACCCGTCCGGCCAATTTAAAAAGGCACAAGTCCACAACCTCAAATCAGCAATTTCTCATCCCTGCACTTACTCACACATCAGCTTTCTTCCCAAACTCCTTTTCCATGCGTGCATTAATTCAGCAGCTTGGCCTCTCCAACAGCCTCCCCAGGATCTCACTGGTCTTTGGTCACCAGCCCGTTGTAACTAAAAGCTGCCAATGAACATGGCTAAATATCCATAGCCTTTTGATCCTAACACATGCTAGGCTGAAAGATAATTCTGTATTTATTTTACTTCATGGTCGCTATTGTTTGCTACTGCAACTAATAAGGAAAGAAAAGCTACAAGTTTCACTGCACGAAACAAAAATGGATTACCTGTTCTGTTTCACACAGACTTCCACATGTATTTGCATGGATTCAAAACACGGTAAAGCTTGTTTTAATTCTCCAGCTGCTGCATCCATTTATAATTACTAAAAAAAAGTGAAAAATCTAAATAATTGATTGAAATTATGTCATTCTTATATTCATTTTCAGCAAGATCAATAACTGACCATATGTTTAGGAAAACACATCACGTTATACCCCAAGTATGCATACACAAAATAAATTTATATCAACAATTGAGAAGGTTGGACATTTAGAGAGAAGTATATTATGGATGTTCACTTCTCAAATTCCAGTCACTTAAGGAACACAATGTTTGGATTGTCAAGCATTTCAGAGGTTGTGGGCTATTTGAATAGTCAACAAGTATTCTGAAATTCAGAGATTAAGCTAAGTAATCACCATATATCTCAAAATATGGATTTCCATCAGGACTTGAGAACTCAGATTCAGGATTGATTCACCAGTGAGGTAATGATACAAAAAAAAACTCTCAAAACATTCTAACTATAACAATTTAAACAAGACAAATCAGCAAATAAAACTTACAAGGTCAAAACTAGTGAGTTGCTCAAGGGTTTTAAGGCATGTATGATCCGTGGGCTCTAAAGACACCAATAAGCAATTTGAAAAATTTACAATTCTATCGATTACAACTCTGAATTAACTCGAGACACTACAGCTACATCAAAGTACTAGTCACCCTGGTCGTTAAAACAGTGCTGGCGAAACGCAGCAGGTCTGGTAACATCTGCGGAGAGAGAAACTGCGTTATTTCCCGGAGTCCCCTATGACTCTTCGTCGGAACGTCCTGTTCGCTTGCCCACCATGGACTTGAACTTATGTGCAGCTGACTCTCCCAAACAAAATCAAGGAAGGCTGCACCAGATGGAAGATGCCTTTACCGCGGAATGCACTTCTATGTCTATTTATAAGCCCATTTGTAGGGTCATCATTGCTGTTAAGTGCGGGAAACACAGCAGCCAAACTTACAAGCCGCAGGATTCCACAATCAGTTAAGGGAGGGAATATGTTACAACGAATGTTGGCCACAATGCCCGGAAAAACTCCCTTGTCCATCACAGCACGCCAGCATCCACTCAGTGAGGAGGGATTTTGTGCTCAAACTTCTGGAGTGAGGTAAAAGGGTGTAATTACAGAATTGAAGCGGAGGTTTTGAGGGAGAAGAATCATCCCCAAATTCGCGCCCACCGATCTCTCCCACCATCTGATCAATACCAGGAACCAGAGCCCTGCCCGATACCGGGTTCGTTTCTCACTCACAAGTTCCTTCAGCACTCTCGCCGGCAAAAAAACTCAAATCCACCGCCCGCCACAGCACAAGCACCAAACTCTCCTCGCGTCACATCCGGTAGGAGGTGGGACCAGTGCCGGAGTGACCGTCTTGATTGGCGAACGCCATCCGCTTCTGTCACTGTCATTATCCGACCTGCACGTCAATTACCTTCCAGCACCGCCTTTGCGCGCCGAAAGTACTGCCGATTGGCTGTGGCCGCCTGACACTCACCCGCCCCGCAACCGGATTGGTTGCGGTCTGCGGGGACGGTCGACAGACTCTCTAGAGAAAATTTTGCGAAGGGGGAGGGGGTGGGGAGGAGAACAAAGTTGACAAGTTTCACTAACCGAGGGATGGGAATGATTGCGAATCGTTGAACCGTACTTTATCGGTTTTAAAATCGGTCCACTCGGGAGGTTTCCTCACCTACCCCTCCACCAACCTCCGAACAGGAAGCAAACGCCAGGCGATTGCTTGCTCCCGTCAGCGAGGCGCCGTTGGGCGCGCGGGGCTGCGCAGAATCGGCGGCTCGAGACGAGTGCGGTGTTTGCTGCCCGGACATGGGGAAGAAGCACAAGAAACACAAGTGCGAGTGGCGCTCCTACGATGGTTAGTGAAAGCGGAAGGGATGCCACTGCCAGCACGGCTTTCCCTTCCAATAATGTGTGCGAAAAACTGCGGGTCCCAGGCGGCGGACGTCCAATTTAGGAGGACCTGATTGGGGGCGGGGCTGGCTGGTGTGGGGGGAGGGGCACTCTCACCTCTTTCCATTCACCTCCCGGGCAGAAACAGTGTTTTCTTGCTCCCTCTGACTTTTCATTCTCAATCTTTTGTTGCTTCCTCTTCTCCCGGTGTGTTTTTTTAAAAAAAGAATTTTGCTTTGGCTTTCGTTCTCCCAACCCTGGTCAGCTGGTGCTCAGGGCACCAGCAGTTGTTGATCGTAGAATTGTCGTGCAGAACTGGGAGATAGCAAGAACTGCAGATGCTGGAGTCAGAGACAACACAAGTGTGGAGCCGGAAACCCGAAACGTCAACTTTCCTGCTTTTCTGATGCTGCCTAGCCTGCTGTGTTCCTCCAGCTCCACGTTGTGTTGTAGTGCGGAACTGCCCGTGTTTCCGCTCCTTAAGAACCTCCTGCCATCTATTTCAACATCATCTATTCCCAGCCCCCTCACACGTGTCTACTTTTCCCCTCAAAGACATCTATTTCATAACCCAGTTACTGAAGGGCGACCGAGTTTCACTCACTGATCACCGAGTAAATGCGTTTCTCCTGAAAACTGAATTTGGTAGTGATAACAAGCGTGGGACTGGATGAACACAGCAGGTCAAGCAGCATCATAGGAGCAGGAAAACTTGACGTTTCGGGCCTAGACCCTTCATCAGAAATGGGGGAGGGGAAGAGGGTTCTGAAATAAATAGGGAGAGAGGGGGACGCGGATAGAGGAGAGGATAGGTGGAGAGGAGGCAGACAAGTCGAAGAGGCGGGCATGGAGCCAGTAAAGGTGAGTGTAGGTAGGGGGGTAGGGAGGAGATAGGTCAGTCCAGGGAGGATGGACAGGTCAAGGGGGCGGGATGATGTTAGTAGATAGGAGATGGGGGAGGAGGGGATAGGTGAGAGGAAAAACAGATGAGGGAGGTGGGGATGAGCTGGGCTGGTTTTGGGATGCGGTTGGGGGAGGGGAGATTTTGAAGCTTGTGAAATCCACATTGATACCATTGGGCTGCAGGGTTCCCAGGCTGAATATGATTTGCTGTTCCTGCAGCCTTCGGGTGGCATTACTGTGGCATGGCAGGAGGCCCAGGATGGACATGTCGTCTGAGGAATGGGAGGGGGAGTTGAAATGGTTCGCGACTGGGAGATGCAGTTGTTTGTTGCGAACTGAGCGCAGGTGTTCTGCAAAGCGGTCCCCAAGCCTCCGCTTGGTTTCCCCGATGTAGAGGAAGCCACAACGGGTACAGCGGATGCAGTATACCACATTGGCAGATGTGCAGGTGAACATCTGCCTGATGTGGAAAGTCTTCTTGGGGCCTGGGATTGGGGTGAGGGAGGAGGTGTGGGGGCAGGTGTAGTGATAATCTTCTGTTGAGGATCTTGATATTAAATTCCCTTTATAGTTTTGTTTTACCCTACTCGTTTGGGTTAAAATATTTATCAATACTTATTGATTCCAAATACTTCTCTGGGTCAATAATTTTCAAGGCTGAGGCAGATATTTAACCAGCAAAGGAAAATCAAGGGTTTTGGTGAGGGGTGGAGGGTAAGACAGGAATGTAGAGTTGAAAATTATCAGCTCAGCCATGATCGCATTGGATGATGGAGCAGACTCGATGTACTGAATGGCCTACTTCTGCTCTGATATCTTATGATCTTGAATACATCACAATGATTTGAAAACTCTTTTATAAATTTAAAGTTACAGTGAGATATATTTAAAATAGTCTTTAAACTTTTTCTGAAATGTATTTGCACAACAATATTTAGATTGAAAATTATTTGGAGAGAAAATGGCAAGTCATAAAAGAACTTTTCAGTTGTAAGAAAATTGGAATTTAAGGGCATGAAATCCACCAACACTGCTTTATTACATTGAAGTGCTGTTTTAAGCAGCAGCTTTGATTATAATTGAAGTATTTCAGACTAAACTGAGCCATAATGAAAATGTGTCAAAATGTTTCACAGGTTGATTTTTAAAGTTATACTGTAGATTTTTGTTCAATAAAATGTGGCTGTTCTGTTCAGATAATCATTGCCTAATGCTAACACTACTAGACAATTTGAGGAGGCAAAGTCAGTCTACTCGGGCATGAGAGCAGATTGATGTGGTATTATCATCGCTATGAGCCAAAAGGTTTTAGGTAAAAGCTCCACTTGTATTTCAGCAAATACAGCAGTACATAGCAAATCAGTGCTTGTTTATAAGATGTAGAAACGTACAAAATAGGAGCAGGGGTAGGTCATTCAGCCCTTCAAACCTGCTCTGCCATTCATATGATCATGACTGATTGTCCAAATCAGTACCCTGTTCATGCTTTCTCCCCATACCCTTCGACCCCTTTAGCCTTAACAGCTTTATCTAACTTCTTGAAAATATTCAATATTTTAGCCTCAACCACTTTCTGTGACAGAGAATTCTACAGGCCCACCACTCTCTCAGTGAAGAAATTTCTCCTTGTCTAAGTGGCCTAAACCATATCTTTAGACTGTGACCCAGAACCCCAGTCATCAGGAACATCTTCCTGTGTTTACCACATTTAGTCCTGGTAGAATTTTATAGTTTTTTTTGTAGTTTTATATGTCTTCATATCTTCCAGATGAAATTTAAACTGATACACAACGTGGGAAAGAATTTATGGAATTTTTCCAGGAAGAGAAGGGCTGCAATTCTAGTTTCTAGGCCCATGGTTATCAAGACAAACAAGAATGGATCACTCAGTTATTTGTTTCATTGCTGTAGGTGGGATGCTTTTAGATGTGAACTCGTAGCTATATTTACATTCAAGACAGCATAATTAATATTCAAAAGTAATTAATTGATTTTTGTTTTACTCCTTCTGGTGGAAGACCCAATCCTGTCACAAAGAGGGGAAATCTATAAAGGAAGGGAGGGGAGGATACAAAACAACTACTACAAAATTCACAAAAATTAGATTTTTGAAGAACACTCAATCATTGATTATTAATAACAGTCTCTGTTTTACTGACTAGCTTAATTTAGACCAAATTCTTGCATAAATGTTGCAGACCTTTTCTTAACCATGTATGTGAGATATATTTCCTGTTTCATTGCAGGCTTTGTTGATAAACCTCCTGAAAAGCCACTTAAGCTGGTACTGAAGGTGGGGGGAAGCGAAGTTACTGAGCTCTCTGGTTCAGGACACGATTCCAGCTATTATGATGACCGGTCTGATCATGAGCGAGAACGGCACAAAGACAAGAAAAAAAAGAAGAAAAAGAAGTCAGAGAAAGATAAGCACATTTCAGATGAAGAACGTAGGAGAAGGAAGGTAAGTTGACATACTGCATCGAAGAGCAGGAAAGTTGACATTTCAGGTCGGGGACCCTTCTCCAGAAACGGGGAGGGGTAAGGGAGCTGGGAAATACATAGAGAGCGGAGGGGTCGGGTAGGGGAAGGTAGATGGGATAGTGATAGGTGAATGCAGGTAGGGATTGATGGGGATTGGTCAGTGGGATGGGTGGTGCAGTTAGATGGGAGAGAAGATGGACACACCAATCCCCTACCTGCACTTACCTATCACCGTCCCACCTACCTTCCCAAGCCCCACCCCTCCTCTCTCCATTTATTTCCCAGTTCCTTCCACCCTCCCCATTTCTAAAGAAGGGTCCTGACCTGAAATGTCAAGTTTCCTGCTCCCCTGATTCTGTCTGGCTTACTGTGTTCTTCCAGCTCCAAACTGTGTTGTCTCTGACACTAGCATCTGCGGTCTTTGCTATCTCAAAGCTGACATACTGTTGGTTTGGTCAGGGACATTGTGCATTTATGTACTGCCTTTAATCTAAGAAACTCAATATTCAAGTAGAAGTAGATGAATGATTGAGATATTGTTTGGTTTTGAGAAGATTTTAAAACGTAAGACAGTGTGAGCTGGAAGCTTTTCGCAGGGAAGCTCCACAATGTTGTGTCAAGGTGACTGCAGGTTCTGCCATTGATGTTGAGACAAGGGTACAGAGGATGCTGGAAAGGTTCAAAAACTGATGAGTGCGGCAGGGTTGTTGGTGTTGAAGAAGCCTGTTTGAAAGGTTGAGTGGGGTGGTGACTAGAGGTAAGATGAGAATGTTGAATTTGGTGGACTGAGGGTGAGCTACTCTAGGTTAGATGAGGTGACAGATGAACAAGATTTATTCAGGTCATGATGTAATCTGCTGAATTTTACATAACATGAAGCGTGAAGTTTGGGAAGCAAGGCTGTATTAGCATAATTAAATAGAGAGAAGTCAGAAAATCGATTAATACTTCAACCAGGGAAGGGTTGCAGTAGGAACAGAGGGACAATGCTGTTTTTGAGGAGAGAGCTGATATTTTTGCGTTTCTATAATAGAGAAATTATGTTTGAGGAAAATAAGCATTTTAGCAAAGTCAACTTGAGAACTAATGGCTGTGCATTAGGAACTGATTAAGGAAGACTTCTAAAGGGTATAAATTTGTCTTGTAAAAGCATTAAGTATTTTTAAAGTAAAATAATTATACTGTTGCTTTTACAGAACTATGTATCTATCCTGTGTGACTAAAATTGAAAATAACCTGATTATGATGGGTCTAATGATTGTTAACCTTTATAAGCTTATATTAGAATTTGGTAATTAGTCTTTTTTGCATTTTATTATTTACATTCAGTATTTTTGTATTGAGGTTTTAATTTTGCAAATAAAATCCAATTACGGTTTCAAGCGGAAATAAGCTCTATTGAGCTGATCAAGCAAAACATATTTCAGCAACAAATCCACACTTTGTTGTTTAAGTTGCTTAAATTTTAATCTGATGACCTCCTCTGACCGCTGGGCATCAGAGTGGCACACAAGCCCACATCAACCCTACAAGAACTGCTCATCTGAACTAAAGACCCATTCCCCGCCATGGACAGGACCAATGTCATCTGTAAGATCCCCTGCAGAGACTGTGAGAAACATTACATTGGACAAACAGGAAGGAAACTAACAACAAGGGTACACGAACACCAACTGGCCACAAAAAGACTTGACCAAATCTCACTCATCTCAATCCACTATTCTGTGGTAAAGGCTATAAATTAACAAATAACAGGAACATCTAAATAGAATAGAGCAATAATAGCAGGTGTCTTTTAACCTTCATGTTGACTGGGTAACTACAACAACAAATCATAGAGTGCATTAGGGATAGTATACCATGGACCACCAAGGAGCATGCTGTCTTGGGTCTGGTAATGGGTAGTGAGGCAGGTTTAATAAATTGCCTCAGAGTAAAAGATTCCCTAGGAAATAACGATCAAACATAATACAATTTAAATTTAGTTTGAGAGTGGGAAACTTGGGTCGGAAACAATTGCGTTTAACTTTAATTAAAGGAAGTACAATGAAATGAGGATTGAGTTGGCTTAAGTAGACTGGGTGGATAGATTAGCAGGAATTGCAGTAAGCAAGCACTGGCAGACATTTAAATAGATAATTCATGACTCTCAGTAAAAATACATGCCGGTAGAGAGGAACAATTCTAAGAGAGGGATAAACCAGCCTTGGCTAATCAAGGATGTTAAGGAGAGTATCAAGTTGAAAAATTAAGCATGTAAGGAGGCCAAAGTCAGTGATAGACCTGAAAACTGCAACAAATTCCAAATCCAGCAATGGAATCTCTAAAACATAATAGAGACAAAATAAACTACCGGGACAAACTACCGAGGAACATAAAAGCTGACAATAAAAGATTCTTAGGTATATGAAAAGAATGAGAACAGTCAAAGTGAATATAGATCAGCTGGAAACTGAATCTGGGGAGACGGTTTTGGGAAACAAGGAATGGAAGAGGAGTTAAACAGATATTTTTCACCAGTCTTTACAGTGGAAGACACTTCGAAATAAAGAATACGGGGAAGGAACTAGGTGCCATCACTATCACTGAAGAAGTAGTTTTAGACAAACTAATGGGGCTAAATGGAGGTTAGGTCCCTGGACCTATTGGCTTGCATCTGAGGATCCTAAAAGAAGTAACAATTGAAATAACATTGGTTGAAATTTTCAAAAACTCATTGGATTATGAAGAATTCACCAGAAGATTGGAAAATTGGTAATGTGGCACCCCTATTCAAAAAGTGAGGGAGGAGAAAGTGGGAACCGATAGGCTGATTAGCCTAGTATCTATTGATGGAAAAGAATTGCCATCAATTATTACGGAATTAATAGGAGAACATTTAGAAAAACTTATCCTAATCATTGCAGACTCAGCATGGCTTCATGAAAGGGAAATTGTGTCTGACTAATTTATTAGAGTTTTTCGAGGAAGTCTCAACCAGCATGGATAGAGGGAAACCAATACGTGTTTGGACTTCCAGAAGGCGTTCAACAAGGTAATTCACAAAACGTTAACTCTTAAGAATTGAGCTCATGGTATTTGAGGTGGTATTTTGGCATGGATAGAGAATTAGTTAATAGACAGAAAACAGTGAGAGGGAATGAGGCATTCTTTTTTAATTTGGCGAACTGTGACCAGTGGGATTCCGAAGGGATCAGTGTCGAGACCACAAGGGTTTACAACATATATTAATGACTTGAAGGAATGCATTGAATGTGCTGTAGCCAAGTTTACGGATGATGTAAAAATAGGTGAAAAGACAGGTTGTGAGAGGCGTACAAACAGTTCAGATATTGATAGGTTAAGTGGGCGAAAAGTTGGTAAACAACTACAATGTGGGAAAATGCAAAGTTTTTCAATTTGGAATGGAGAAATAGAGCAAAAATGCAGAAAGCTGCAACACAATGGGATTTGAGCTATTTGTGAATGAAACGCAGAAGGCTAACACATAGGTACAGCAGGTAATTGGGAAGGCTAATGGAATGTTGACCCTTATTTCAAGGGGATTGGAATATAAGATGAGGGAAATCTAATTGCAACTGTTTTGAATCCCTTATTTAAGGAAAGAAAACATTTCATTTGAGGCATTCAGAGAAGGTTAACAGGGATGATCCCTGGAATGGAGGGATTGTCTTATAAGCAAAGGCTGAACAGGTTGGGATTCTACTCACTGAAGTTTAGAAGACTGAGAGCTGATCTTATTGAAACAATTAGAATTCTTGAGGGGCTTGACAGGATAAATGCAGAGAGGATATTACCCCTCCTGGAAGGGTCTAGGACCAGATGGCACAGTTTCAGAATAAAGCAATTTAAGAATGAGTTGAGGATTTTTTCTGACGGTTGTGAGTCGTTGTGTAAATTTAAGACGGAGATAGATTTTACAACAGTAGGCCAATTAAGGGCTACTGCAAAAAGAAAGTGGATGTGAGGTGTGCCGGAACAGCCGCGAGCCTGTTGAATGGCAGAGGATATTCAAGGAGCTGAATGGCCTTTTCTAGTTCTTATACCTTATGGTCTTAATTAAATTAGCTTGTTGTTTAGCTTTGCTCTGCTAAAATTACAGTATTTACAATAAATTCCTCATTTTTATTGAACTTGGTGTTTGAGGTCTGTCATTCATCAAATCAGGTTAGGAACAATTGGGGAAGTTTGAGGGTCTTAAATATTTTGATTTCACTATGTTGCAAATCCAGTGTTAGAGAGACTGATTTAGTTTGGCTTGTCATCCCTGTGTTGTGATATTGGTAAATGTTACCTATCTGACTTCTGGTTTGATATTATATTCTCTTACCTGTCCATATTTGAGAGAGTAAAGTATGTCTGAGTCCCAAATAAGCAGTATTTTGAAATTTGACTTATGTTGTTCTTCCTGCACTTTGATAACTACAGAGTTTCCAAGTTTGTGTTTCAGCCTTGACCCTAGACAGTGCTTGAGACTGAACAAACTAGAGAGGATCTGTTTTTGGATTTTTCCTGTTGTGGCTTCTGATGGAATGATAAAGTATCCATAATGTCTATGAGGACCTAATTAGCGGAGATTGCAAGAATGAATATTTATTTGAGATTTAAAGTTCTGAGACATAGTGCTTTAAAACATTTTACAAATGCGTGTTGTTAGAGGCCACTGTTGTATGAGTGGAGATCACATTTGTCACTTTATTATCTTGCATTCCACGTTTGCTCATTGTATCAGTCACCTAGGTAGTGGAGGCATGAAGGAGTGTAACATCCAGATTAGCCCAAGAGCATACTGAGGAAAATGATGTTGTAAAGCACTGTTGCAGAACTTGAATGTATAAATATTTTCTAGATTTTTGTGTTTAAAACATCATTTTCCAATGTCATCGCATCTTCTTGGCTGTATACTTTCCCTGAAGAAACAAGATTTGTTAATATTAAACAAATCCTCAATCTCACTTAGTTACAGGTTCAAGACCAGTAACGTTTGTTCACCGACATTATGCCTTGAAGACCAGGTATGTGTTGTGGTAGCTCAAAACAGTATCTTGAGCTGAAAGCTTGAACACTTCAGAAAGGCAGAGGCTTTTCGCACCCATTTTGGCTGGTCAAGACATTAAGACCAATGATTATGTACTTTATGTACTAATGTTTTCTGACTTTAGAAACTGTTCAGGTTTCCGTAAGTTCTCTGACTGATTTCAGTACAATATGCCAATCACATCAATTGTCTTGGGTAGTTGCACCATTACCATATTAGAAAATGTATTGGCCATATGAACCAACCCTTTGCATGTCATATTTGACTGGTTGTTAAGTGTCTTGAAAATAAATGTGTGTGTATATATAATACATCAACACCATTCTGAGCAAGACACAACTCGCAATATAGCAAACTGAAAATGCTGGGTGTTTTTGACAGCTACATAGACAGCTTGCATAAGGAGACTGAAAGCTGATTGCAGTTTTGCTTGCTCTACTGCAGTGATACAAACATGCATGTCTGTGAGTGAAGTATTGAGTACTGTACCACATTCATACTAGTTGGCTTAATGACCTGGCTATCTACTTTATCCTCGAACGATATAAAAGTTGAAAATGTAATGCGGCTTTCTTTTTTTGGGAAAAGTTGTTATTTACGCATTCTTCTAAAATAAACTGAACCTTTTGGCATGTGCTTTCTAAAATTTATTACTGTTGCATATTTTGTAGCTAAAAAGAGATTTGAAATCAACTTCATTTGCACCTTTATTGTTACTGTGGTGGTACAAAACTAATCATATTCTTCTGTAGATTGTTAGAGCTCACCAGTCTCAGGGCATCTATATCAATGATATCCCTCAATGGAATTAGACGTAATGATGTATTCTACCAACTGACATTGATGGTCTCTTGTGACAGGAAGAGAAGAAGCGAAAACGTGAAAAAGAACATTTGGACAGCGAGGCTGATGCTGATGAGTTTGATCCAGGAAAAAGGATTGAAGTTGAACCCCCAACAGATCGACCAGTCCGATCATGCAGAACAAAAGAACAAGGTAAAAGTGGAAAATGAAAGACTGCAGATGTTGGAAATCGAAAACAAAAAGAGAAATTGTTGGAAAAACTCAGCAAGTCTAGCAGCATCTGTGGAAATCGGTTCTAAAGAAGGATCACTGGATCTGAAATGTTAACTGTGTTTTCTCTCCACAGATGCTGCCAGACCTGCTCAGTTTCTCCAGCAATTTCTGTTTTCGTTTTCAATTTCCAACATCTACAGTCTTGTATTTTTGTTGCTTTAAAGGCTTTGTTATAACTTGGTATCATCTGTAATATATTGTCACTTATACAAGTTGGAACATAAATGGTTATGGACTCGGATGATTCTAATTATAGGCCATTCCTAGTTGTCTTTCGATGTAATTTAAAAAAAATACCATTTCTAAAATGCTACGTGTTGAGCTTTCTTTTTAGGGGTTTGTTTTCGCCTTTACTGCTCCTGTTGTGTTCTTTTGGAGCTGAGTCATGCCAATTCACTTCTCACAATGAGGCAAGGTGATGTACGCTGAATTATCATGGGATCAGGGATGCAATGTTTTAGTAAAGCTTTCCTCTAAGTAGTATTGTATTTCCAATGCCTTTAGTTCGGACTGTTAGTGATGTTTTAATATTGTTGTGGAATAGTGGAATATGGACATGAGCCAGGAAGTATCTAATTTGGTTAATACTTCAAAAATATTATTGCCTTACTCTTTAATGTTTCTTTGCGATTGCTTACCATGACTGCAGTTTGGAGTAAGAAGCTTGTGTCACTGCAAATAAACTGCTGAGTGTATACCACACCTACTTTGAAAGAAAGCAGATAGCAATGCCATTTTTAGAAATTATATTACATCGTATGGTAATCAGACCAATAAATCACCTGGTGGGAAGGTTTTCAGTCAAGGATCTGACCAATCTTGCAGAGTCAGTTGTGAGGTTCTTGCAATTATTTTGAGCTAAAGAGCAGAAAATAGCGCACAAAAAATCCTACTCGTGATCATTGTCCAGTGATTCTGGTGCCATAAGTAGACTTTTGTGGCTACATATTGTGGCGGTGTTCTCTGATGACGTGGTCAAATAATTATTTAACATTTACTATCCAGGGTTGCATTTAAAGACCAGACATTTTAATAGGTATTGGTGAATGTTGTACAGTACTACAATGCTGCCTTCATGAAGGAGGAAAAGTAAGCAAGTTCCTGCTGAGATTACAAAAGACGATTGTTCATTAACAAAGAAGAATCTACATTTATTTGCAACAATCACAAACCCAAGATGTCCTCAAGCATTTGATAGTCGATTAAGTTGTTTTTTTTAATGTAGCCATTCTTGTAATGTAGGAAAACCATTTCTGAAGTCTTAAATTGCTTATTCCTTACCCCATATCCAAGATAAACCAAAAAAAAATTGTCTATATTCAGTTATGATATCCACTTTTAGTTTTACTGCCAGCCTTGCAATTACCAAAAACAAAATACTTCCTAAATGCATTTTATGTGCATTTTTTACTTATTTGTAATAAATCTACAGCCGCTAGGCCTTTTTGTGAGATTGCAGCCTGTCCACTTGACTTTTAAGTCAGAACAAGGAGCCATCTCCTTGACTTGGGGATCACCAGGGTGGAGCTGCATTAGCAAAAGACGTAGCTTGGCGCTGTTGAACAACTTGTAAGTGAGCTATTGCTAAACCTTATACATGCTAGGATGCTTAATTGCATGAATATCCTAATAATTTGCTATTACTAAATATTTTAACACTTTTTCTGAGCCCAGCTCGTAATAATAGTGAACAAGTTTCAATGTGAAACCTCACTTTATAGACGATATGTTTTGTTTTTGTAAACTGACTACTTCAGTGGTTAGATAGTAAATATAGTCATGCATGGTTACCAATATACTTTGAACAAAGCAACATAAGTTTACTACATGAAAGAAGGCAAAAAAATCAAAGCTACAGGATATTTCAGAGCGATCTTAATATTAAACAGCAAACAGAAATATGGAGCTATTTTCTCATCAACGTCCCTTAGAGATAGCCAACCCAAGTGAAATATCACTCTTATTTCCACTCTTTAATTTCTTACTCAACTGATGAGGTCACAAGTGTTCCCGTTCAGTGACTTTCAGCTCATTCACAAAAGTGTAATTCTCTGCTCTCCCTGAAATACACAGGTAGGCTAATTCGCTGACCTTTTCCTAACACTCTCAGTTTTGAGGCTGCTAAAACACCACATCTGATGATGTGGATTTTATGAACTGAAGCTGCTTCAGGACCCACGGCACTCTTTCTGTATTTTGCAAAAGTTCAAGTTAGTATTTCAGCAATTACCTCACAAGGTAGCTTGCCTAGTTGTTTAGCTTAAGTACCATGATTTCGTAGAAAAACTGTTTGACCCAATACTTAAGAAAAAGCTCTGCCGCTTTTTGAAAAAAACAGTTGCCTCCATTGAATGCAAAACCAAAACCAGAGTACCTCGATTTTAGAACACAAGGTACAAAATAATAATATGGCTTCATCACAATGTTAGTAGATACTTGCATTCATATAGCGACTTTCACAATAAAGATCCCAAAGCATGGCATATATTGCATCATGTTTTAATGTGAGAAGATACATGTAAGCAATTACGGATTAATTGCCATTATCTTTCAATGCTAATAAAATCTTCTGTTTGTGTTAAAAGTGGAAAGTGAGAATACACCTCTGCAGCAGCTATTGGAGCATTTTTTGCGCCAGTTACAAAGGTACGTTTTACAGCCATACTATGACATGTAATCTCAAAACGTATTCACATGAAACCAGCAACAATTAAATAGTTTGCCTTTTTACAAAACTATTTAACTATATTTGTCTTCTTGGGTTGGGAGGATAGATTGATTACCTAACCTACATCCAGTGCTGGTGCACGGGTGTACTATAAGGTGTTACAGTTTTGATATCTTCCTTCACCCACTCTCCCTGGTGGGGAACATTCTGACCTTTGCTTTCCACCTATCTAGAGTGAGAGGTCTGACATTTAGAGTGTACTGTATGAAGCACAGTGGGCACAACCTTCTTTCCCAGCATATTGCACTACAGTTTGCTAAAGCTTCAAGGTGCTTTCAGTCTTCTATTTTACAAAGTTTTATTGTGCATGCTAATCTTTTGAGGGCTGTGACTTGTTAATAAATAGAACTTGTATTTATACTGTTAAAAGCACCTGTAGGACATTGTATACACTATATACTTTTAAAAAAGTGACCATTCTTCATTTGTGAGTCTAGATCATGAGTATGAGAAGTTTCTCAGTTGCGTGTTGGAGAAAAGAATTACAGTTATTGTTCAATGTGTCCTCAACCACAAACTCTTTGTGCACACTTCTATTTCAATACTTTTAATAACAGTTTGGGAAGGGAAAGTGTTCTCTGAACATTGTAAACAGACCAAAAAAGCTTAATAAAATATGAAGAAATTGTTCACTCATTGTCAAATCAATCTTCCCATCTTGTTTAATTTGCAGATAAAGCATAGCAGCCTGAGGATACCTTTTCCTCTTGGGAGGGAACCCTTGTTGGTTTCCTTTGCCTAAGCACAACATCACCCATAACACTAACTTCACTGAGATCTATAAATTTGTCAAGACCATAGTGCTATTAGTTCAGTAACATACCACTATATTAAGTTTCTTTTCAAAATCTTTTACACATTGAAATATCCAGAAGTGTTTAGAGAAATGAGGAAAGAAGAAAGAAGAGTGATTGTTGGAAATTGGTCTGGTTATTACTTGTGTTTTAAATCATAATCAAAAATTGTTTTGCTTTAGAAAAGATCCTCATGGATTTTTCGCGTTCCCTGTTACGGATAGCATTGCACCTGGTTATTCTATGATAATCAAACATCCAATGGATTTCAGCACTATGAAAGATAAAATCCTAGCAAATGAATACAACTCCATTACAGAATTTAAGGTAAAGTCAACACGGGAGATAAACCTAATAACCTACATATATTCAAAACGTAGCAGTTAGTATTTTTATTATTTCAAAAATACTTATGCATTCTTAATGTCTCAATAAGACTTCTCAAAGTTGTCTGAACAATTTCATGGTGAGAATAGTTCTTTAAGTTTGAAAAGAGTAATAATTTTTTTGTAAAAAGTTTCTTAGAAGAATTGGTAGACCTGAACATTTTCAGGCAGCACACTCTTCACATTATCTGGAGGAATAATTGGAACAGATGAAAGAGTTGCAGATATTGGAGGATGGGAATATGGGTGCAGTGTTAACTGCTTATTGGCCAGGTTGTGGTGTTTCTAATAGGTTAATATCTTTCTAATCAGCCTTTTAGGACGTGTTATGACATACCTCTATTGCCACCATATGCTAAGGTGAGATTTGAACCTTGAATTTATGGTCCACGGATAAAGACACTGCCGTTATAGCACAAGATTCCCGAAGAAGTGCAGTCAGCAGAAAATAGTTTAGTATATGGTAATAGTTTTGCTGCTGATTGGTCAACTGTGCAATGTTGTGAAGAATGGATGATAAATAATTTTCTTGCGTAAGGGTGGCATATATTGATGATAAAAAGATTGTTGTCCTGGGGTTGTCATGGTGTTAACTGCTCTCCATGGTCTCGCTGATATTATCTTCTATGCCAGTGTGTGATGGAAGAGCAAAGTCAAGAGTCAAACCATTGGTTGTGTTGGGTATTAAGTTCGATGTGTTTGATAGCTGACTTTTCCATTCACCTGTGCTTGACACAAGTTTGATTTTCCATGATTCTAGAGTGGATGCTGCACCCTATTTCTCTAATGGATAGCTATCAACACCACTTCATCATAATGACCAATTAGCATCAAGAATGTTAATTTGTACAGGCTGACTCAAACACAATAGCCTATCCAATCAGCATTAAGGTCCCACCCATATTCCCTTTCTTCACTATATACATCTTCCATCTGTTCTCGTCATTCCCTCAGTTAATTGGTAGTATATTCTACTTGAAATATGAAATCTCCCAATTGTTCCAAGTAACTCCATTAAGGTAGCAATTGTTCTTTTTATAGTAAAGTTTACATGGTGTAACTTAAAATTGTTTTACTCAGCCTGTCATTTGCTGCCATAAAGTTTCAAAATTTTTTTTTTAATCTTGAGTTTTTGTTTTTATTCATTGAGTTGAGCTGAAGAGGTCTGACTTTTTTTTTTCTACTGTATTATCTATTGTGTGAAATGTGATTTATTTCATTCAAATTTTCCTTCACAACGAGGAAAGTAATTAAAATTGCCAGATATATTTGTGTAATATTGAGGATTTAGCATTATAATTGAGTACATAATTTTACCTCTTCTTAAAGAACATAACTATCCATAATAGAAAACTTCAAACCGTGCACCTCTTCCTGTTGTTCATGTTTTGTTTAGTTAGAGGTGGAATATGCCTTGAATATAGCACTTTACTGGTGGGCATATGTTCCCTAATGTCTTGTACATCATTAATGCATAATTAGGACTTGTTTGCATCATTCCCTGGCTGTGGAATTTGAGAGTCATTATAAAAATTGGAGTTTTAGTCTTTCACTGCTTTATTATTACCCATGTAAGATGGTGCGTTTGGAACTGAAAGGGTTAAATTATGAGGATTGGTTGCAAAGACAAAGCTTGTGTTTCAGTTTAAGGCTGATTTTATTCATCTATTCAAGATGATTAAAGATTCTGATAAGGTCTGCAATGAAACATTTCCTTTACGCAAAGCAAGATGAAATAACCTCTAAATTAGAACTATTTGGTTTTAGGAGTGATTGTCAATATAGAGCATGTCGTTCCATTGAGTGTCAGTTGACGGTTTCAAAAATAAGATTGCAAATACGACAATTGGCAAGTGTAATGAAAACTGTGGAACCAAGGTGGGTTGATGGAGTTATGTAACAGTGCAGCTGTGGTCTAATTGAATGATGCATTGTGGTCAGTGGCCTACTCCTGTTCCTATATGCTACAATTGTTTACCTTGAATACCTTCCAAAGTGGGTGAAATGCTGTTAATAAATCTGCAGCCAGATTGATTTGGGACATTCTGAATATAATTTGATAATTATAGTGATGATGTGTTAAGTTCACTTATGAAGCTTTAGAGTAAACTTAGATAATTTAAAATGTTAGATTGTAAATCCAATTTGGCTACACACGTGGTCCTCAATTTACAAATGTACAAATTTATGAATGCATTCACAAATACGAGCAATGCCGTATGTGGCTTTAATGTTTAAAGACCTGACATACAAACATTTCCTGTCGTTATGCATGGCTGCTGTCCATTGTCCTGACTTGTGAATGGACTCGAGAATGGAACCTGTTCGTAACCCAGAGATTGCCTGTATAGTGTCAGTGATTATAACAGGAGATGGGGAGAATGGCAACAAGATGGTTGGCAAGGCAAAGATTAAATGACCTGTATATTGGATTATAGCCCAGACATGATCAATTAGATTAGTGCATTTCTACCAACTGCCTAAAATAGAATATATTTAATGTTAACATAGAAATAGTGAAAAAATAAGTAATTTTGGTTGTGTTCCTCTATTTCTAGGGCGATTTCAAACTAATGTGCGATAATGCAATGACTTACAACCGGCCTGAAACCGTGTACTACAAGGCAGCAAAGAAGCTACTTCATACAGGATTTAAAATGATGAGTAAAGTAAGATGATTTTTGTGACTTGTCTCATGTATGATGTGACTAGTGATGGGTCAACACAGTATTCTATTGAAAAGACTCGCAAATGCAGATTTTTATTCTGTTTGCCTATAAAGGGCAGTCACTGATCTGATTAAATTTTCACTTGGTTACAGCATCACATAATTGTTGCTGTCATACATGCTAAGAGAGGGAGAGAGCAATTGTCAACTATCCTGGTGTTCACACTATATTGGAGGACATCTCCACTTAAAATTGATTTAGTATGCTGCATGTTTCATTCACACTGTCAAAGAAGACTAATATTTGTGTTGACTCCTCACAAGCATGACTAAACTAATACGTACATCGCTCAATTATTTCACCATAGTTTGTATTACTAGGAATGCATAACATAAAAGAGGACTATAAACAGAGTTTACTTGAAATGCATTTTATGATGGTGCATAATAGAAGTAAGTTGACATGTAAAGCTTTTGTCCTGTTTGCATGGTTTATAATATTATAGTGTTTGTTTTGTTTTTGTGGAGTGTTATTTAAAATGTGTTCAGCATTCCCCTGAATGTGTTTTATTTACTCCATTATTTTCATGACCTTGTGCTATGGTGTTGATGGCTGTAGTCCTTTATCAAGGCATGCCATAGTATGTGATCCATCTGTCACCACTAGTGGTTTTTTTTCCACTAAGCCACTGAGGCACAACAGCGCTTGCCTATAAACTCTCATTCACAAGAATGTGAGTCATTAAACACCGTACACATCAATGACCAGCTATCACTAAATGCTGTGCATGTGCATGCAGTTCACCCCATCACTTGGGGAGAAGTAAAAAGCGTGCCCTCTGTGTTCTTTGCTTACAGGAACGTCTGTTAGCTTTGAAGCGCAGCATGACATTCATGCAGGAGATCGATTTTTCTCAGCAGGCAGCACTGTTAGGGGATGAAGATATAGCACAAGAGGAAACTGTTGCAGAAGTTACTGTGGCACCTGTTGAAACAACAACCAAGAAATCGAAGAAACAAATTAAAGAAGTCATAAGGTAAATTGATTTTAAACTTGAAATTGTTGACTCTTTTCTTAAAGCAGCTTTTGAACATTTCCGAATAGAGTGATGCATTTTAAGAAGACAGAATCTATGCACTTTTTGATACAATATTCTAGCAGATTTTTATTCAGGGGATGTGGGCATTACTGGCAAGGTTAGTACGTTATCCATCCCTGATTGCCTTTGAGAGCAAACACATGGCTGTTGGTCTGAAGTCACGTGTAGGCTAGATCAGGTAAAGGTGGCAAATTTCCTTCCCGAAAGGGCATTAATGAACCAAATGGGTTTTTCTAAAAATCAATAATGATTTCATGGTTACCATAACTGAGACTAACTTTCAATTCCAGAATGCTCTAAATTTAATAATAAATTCAATTAATTAAAGTGAAGTTCCACCAGTTGACAGGATGGGATTTGAATCCATGTTCCTGGAACATTAGCCTAGGCCCATGGCTTACCAGTCTACTAATGTTATCGTTTTACCGCTGTCTTCTCTAAAATGCCAAAATGTTTGCAACTTCAAAGAATCGCTAAGGTGAACTGTTTGATTAGAAATAGTTGAATTATCAGCAATAACTTTGGGTAGCCGTCATGTTATCCTATTGAAGTAGCCTTATCTGACTAGCTTGGTAGTATCGGATGGTACTTGATTAAATATCTGATAGTTCAGTGCAAATTGATTAGTGTACCCAATACTGTAATGGTGCAAGGTCTGTGTTCTTGAGTATCTCTTGCTGATGTGGCTTTTTAGTTCCCCGGCCTTCGGAGTGTATATTTTACTTATCCGATCTCATCTGAAACATTTTGCTATGATGTTCACCACCTTTTGTTCAAGTGATCATTATATTTGTGTAGCATTGACCGTGACTATCATCGGTAATTTTGGTTTTTTTTTTCTCAGTTGATTTGCATACACTGGATGCTGATAAAGACTAGTGTACCTGGCTAATTCACGTTCCATTTGTGATCCAAGAATACTGAAGCCAATTTGAGAATTATTTCTCTGTGCTGATTTGAGATAAGCTAAGTTGTTGTAGACCAGGAGTTCCACTTAACCTTCATGGTCTATGCATTCTGTAACAGGATCCCAAAATATGAACAATTGGGTTGTACTGTCTTGGTTCTGCTATATCGGCTAGATTGGGGAATACTGTGGACAATTTACTTAGAGTTAAATAACATGGATGCACCTAATTTACTTTACTGCTCGCATCTCACCATCCATCGTTACATACACAATTTCTTCTCTTTTCAGTTACTTTAATGAGCCAGAAGGGAATGCATGCAGCTCAACAGACAGTACAGCTGAAGAACATGTCCTAGCCTTGGTGGAACATGCAGCAGATGAAGCTCGAGACAGAATTAGCAGGAACGCAGCCAATAGCAAGGTATGTCAGTGTAACCAATGACTAAAAAATGTTAATGTACTTGAAGTTATGTTCACTTGTGTAGTTAAAAACTGGAAGTATGTATGAAATGAGTACTATTTTGTTAGTTGTGTTTTTATGGACTCTGACTGAACACGATGTTGGAAAACTATTGAACTATATAGAGCAAGAGGATGCAATTTTGTTTCATAGCTTTTCTTTAAAAAAGAAATGAGCTATCCTTAATCTCATTTGCCTGCCTCTTCCCCCATAAGTATTCAAGTTTCTTCTTGGTTTTTTGAAATCACTTCTCTTATGAACACTGCAATGTGTTTTTGCTTCTGATTATTATTATTACATGCAGGCCCAAGGTCTGAAATCCAGCATCCTAGGAACTGTGTGTGTCAAATTTCAGATTTTCGTTGGTTTTTTTCAATTACCCACCATTAGATTGGACAGGTGAACAGAATATTTTCATGTAACTATCCAAAAGAGTGCTCACCTGAGAATTGATCGAGAATTCATAAGGCAACATGGTCGGAGGCTCATTGCTCAGCAGAGTCTCAGTCTTGCTTCTACGATCCCTTCACCGGAATCAAGTGATAATATACAGAGTCCAGTTTTGATTGGAAGGAATTATTGGATTCACAAGAGGATTACTTAAAAACCTTACTGAATGAGTACACCAGTATTATATTGGGAATACAGGACATGTTATGGAGCTCCACTACTCTAACTCTAATTGAGAATTTCCTGGGGCTGCAGACCTTTTAAAGAGAGAATCCCAGATTCTATTCCACCAGTGAAACTACTGCTTTGCTTTGTAACCAGAAAATACTAGAATGGTGGGATGAGGGCAGGCACATTTTAAAGCACTGTGATGGGTTCCAGTCCTGTGTATGGGCGCAACTCTTGCTAATTGGATCCTTTGGTAAAACATGAGAATAGCCTCATCATTTGTGTTCTTATTGTGTTCCAGGATTAGCACCCAGATCCCTGTAGATAAAAATCTGATTTTTGGACAAAAGGATTTTGAATAATGTATCGATTGACAAATCTCGGAATAAAAATAATTCTAGACAGTCCCTTTTGTTCTTTCACCGAATTTAGTTTTATGGCCTCTTGTTACCATCGTGCTGACTAGTAAGAATTTATCCCAATTTACATTATTTGCTGGGAAATATTACCTTTTTTTTGAGATGATTGCTGTATACATTGGCACAGTTATTAGGTGTTTTGTTATAGGTGTGACTTAACAAAAACACTACCATAGATCTATACTTGATGAGTTATCTGCACACATTGTAGCATCTTCAAACATTATGGTTTTGAATGGATGAGGCTGTTCTCTAAATAGCTTCTTGAACTGTCCATAGTGAGTAAACGAAAGCACTCGAGTACCCTTTTTCAATCTGTATTGGATAGGTACTTCTAGTCTGATTTTTACTTCTGTTTTGAATAATTAAGTTATGTATTGGGTCAAATACACAGTTATTTTCTTGCAGATTGGCTATCTCAAAAAGGAGGGTGACGGGCCTCTGCTCTTTGCTGTTGTAAACCAGTCAGATCCAGAAACCGAAGGCAAGTTGTCTTTTTTGTTCAATTATATTTAAAATATTCTGGGACAAAAGCTTTTGATTACTTCTGCAGTAATCCAAAATATGATGCGATGTATCCTTTTACGGCATTCCTGATTTTCTTCACAGTGGATATTGATATTTCTGTATCATTTGAGTTTTGGCAAGTGGTTTTCATTCACTCTCAAATGGTTTCCTCAAGCTCATGATCAAAACTTCAGCAAAATTGGTTTGCTGAGTACAGCAGAGATTTTTTTTTTTCCCCCAGCAAAATGCAATAAGTAGAAGGTAGTTACATAATATAAATGGTGTAAAGTCAATACCCATCACTTCCAGCAGTCTCCAAACATAATTGTTGGAATAATTATCTAATCATCTCCAATGTGGCTGAAACTTATAGCATTGTAAGCAAACTTTTTTTTCTGTTCTGAATTCAAGTGGGCTCAGTGTAAAGTGGGCTGTCAACTCACCGAACACATGCTCCGCTCTGTGACAGGGCAGTTTCACCCCCTAATAAAATCAAATACCGCAGATGCTGAAAATATGAGATAGACACAAAAATGCTCGAAACGTGGTATAAAATAATAACTGAATTGTTAAGTTCACCTGATTTAAGATTGAACCACTAAGCATAATGCAGCCATCAATAGTATTGATCATTTAAATTTCGTTGGACCAGACATACTACAACAGTTACAACTGAAATTAGTTGGAAAACTGATTTGGACTAAATGGGCCATTCTTATGACAAGATTGTCTAACAGTGGAATGTCACAAGAATCAGTGGGGCCTCAGCTATTTGCATCCATGTCCTAAATTTTATTAGAGCCTTGAATATTTAATGTAAGGAAGTCTTGTATCACACTTTGAGACCATATTTCAAGTACTGTAGATATATTTAGTATCCTTACCTAGGGTGGAAGATACCTGCCTTGGAGATGCAACAAGTGTTTATTAGCTCGCATATTCCAAGAATCAAGCGGTCCTTTTTGAGGAGAGATTTAATAACTGTGGGCCCATGTTCTCAGAGGTCTGGTGAATGGCGGAGAAATTAAACTGTAATGTGCAAAATTCATGGAAAGCTTGACAGTATAATTTGAGACTATTTTCCAAAAATTAGGAGGTAGAAGAAGGAGACAACCATTTTAGCACTGAGATAAAGAGAAACATCTTGATTTAGAGGGTTATAAGCAACGTTCCTTCCGAACTGGAACGAATCATTGTGCCGACGAAAGCAGAAGCCATTTCCACACGTGGATGTTGTCTTTTTTTCTGCTCTTGCACAGACCCCCGTACAGGGAATATTTGTTGTAAATCTTTGACATTCTTTACTTCAGAAAGGGACTCAGTTTTGACTATACTTATTAACTGAGATCAATTGATTTTTGGGCATAAAGAGCATCAAGCAAATAGGGATGAGAAGGGAAAGTGTGTTGGTAAAGAAAATTCAAACCCAGTCTTCGTGAATGACCAAGCAAGCTCAATGCATGATTAAAGCTTTGGACAGCTCCCAATTCTTACATTCTTATGTGCTTACAAAATGAAAATTCAAGGCCTTCTTAAGTCTTTTAATTTAATAGTAAGTCTCTCAAAAAAAATGTGCTGAATGCTTCATTACACGTTGCACCATCATAGACAGGATATAACAAGATGTATAGCGCTTGTATTCATGACATTTCCTGCTGAGTAGAACTTCCAGGAATGAGAACTTGCACCATTTTACAGAATTCCAACTTTTGAATAGTGATATTTTGCCTTTTCCCACCTCCGCCTTCTCTTGACTGCTGCTGTCTCTTGAGAGAGGACTCTCTGCTGCTGGCCACTTGATGAGCCACAGGGTTCAAATGATCAAAGAGAGTTGGAGTGGGAGGTGAATAGAACAATGGATGAAAGTTTCAGAAGGCCGGAGGAAGGATTGAGCCAGGATTGCCTTTTTGGGGTTTTAGGGGAGGAGAGGAAGAGGAGTAAGGAATATCTGGGCAGTAAAAGGAAACAGTGGAGCACAATTACTTACCATATAAAACCCCAATTTTAAAAAAGCTTGCATCATGAGCTTTGATGTTGCAACAAATTCAGGGATTTTTTTGAGATTTGAAGTCATCAACCTTGACATTTTCCATTCTGGTGCACAAATTTAGAAAGGTCACTCACTTGACTGAACAAAACAAATTTGAGAGCTTCCAGTCTTGACAGCTACATTTACATCCTCTGCAGCCATGTCTTCCAGAGAAAGAAATGTCTTCCGTGTTAGGCTCGGGGTCCACAGCTTCCCTGCATCCCCACCAGTCTCGTGGGGATCTGCAGTTCCTATTATCTCAAGTTCAATGTTGACGTGTTTTACAATTAACACACAAACTACTTAAAGTTAACCACAGTTTTAGATGAATATATATTAGCAGTAAATATAGGTGAACACAAGAAACTTTTAACCTTGCAGACTTGTATCCGTTTCGAATATATATTTAGTATTCTATATTTCCTTTTGCAGAGGAAGAGGTTCACCAAGTCGATCTAAGTTCCCTTACAACTAAACTCCAACCGGGTATTAATACTATGGGATTTAAAGATGATAGAAGGAATAAAGCTTTATCGGGTAAGATTTGCTTTATTTTTTCCTCCAATCAAAACTTTTTTTGAGTGAAGATCTGGTATTGCTTAAGCTTTTCTCATTGTTTCAACTTCATATAATCATAAAATCCCTACAATGTGGAAACAGGCCATTCAGCCCATAAAGTCCATACTCCCCCTATGAAGAGCATCCCACCCAGAGACACTTCTGACCCTTAGCCTGTAACACTTCATTTTCCATGGCTAATCCAAATAATCTGCACATCACTGGAAACTAATGGCAATTTAGCATGGCCAATCCACCTAACGTACACATCTTTGGATTGTGTGAGGCAGCAGCACTAACCACTGAGCCACAGTGAATATACAAAAATTTAGCAGCTGTAAAGTCGTGTGGAAGAATTTCAACTCTTCTACTTTGGCACTAAGAATAGAAAGAGACAATATTACTTAATTGGAGAGAAGCTGAAAAGTGCCTTGGTGATGAGGATCAGGATATCCTAATATATGAATCTGAGTTAGCATGCTGGTACAAGAAGTAATTAGAAAAACAAAGGAACACTTGGTCTTCATTACAGGACATGAAGTTTTGTTACCACTTTATAAGGGAGATGGCACCTGGAGGATCGGAGTTTTTGGTCTGGCCACATCAGGAAGGATATGTTTTGAAAATAGTTCAGACAAGATTTACTGGGCTGATTCCTGAGATAAAAAGGTTCTGTATGAGCAAAAGGTTGAGCAGGATGAGCCTATACTCGGTGGAGTTTTGAACAAAACTAGGTGATCTTGTTTAAAAACATAAGATTTTGAGGCTGCTTGAGAAAATAGATGCTGCTAGGATGTTTCTCCTCACAAGGGAAGTTAAGATTAGGGAGTTGAGCTTAAAAATGAGGGATCACTGACTTGAGATACAAGTGAGGATCAACCAGCATAGCCCATTACCTCAGCATACTAGGTGACACCAGTTTTATTGTATGCGATTAAATTGTTATATTGTAATGTGCAAAATTGTGTGTGTGTGTGTGTGTGTGTAACGGTTATTTTATTATTAAATCAACATTATTGACTAAATCCGCATCAAGGACAAGAAGGGTGAAAACTAAATTTGGAGGAATCTACCAACTTTTTTTTGGGAGAATGTTATCTCAGTTACATATTTCAAGTAGTTTTAATAAAAAATGCTTTTTTTTAAGAAAATCAGAAAGAACTAAGTATTTGTAAATTGAACCAGACTCTGACTACTTTGAATGCGTCCAACCCAACACCCATTCTTGTTTGAAATGAAACATGTTGGGTGTAAAAGCATTTAGAAACCTCTCTTTACCTGTTACAGTTACTTACCTGAACTGTGTGTATACAGCACAGTCCATAGAAAACAATACCATCTTCCCTAACCTTACCCCAGAGGAGACTGAGCTGCTGTATTCCACATATGGAGAAGAGACTGGGGTGCAGTGTGCCTTAAGGTAAACGCATTTATTAATTTGCACTCCAGTATAAGCATTTTGTTTTTATTATTGAAGAGTTAACAAATGGTTTGGGTTTCAAAATGAATTTATTTGAATTTGTTTGGGTTTTGTGCAGTTGAAATGCTGTCAGCTATTGGATGTCAGTATTGTTTGTTTTATTCACTTTTTGTGGGTGTTGCTGATTGGGCTGGCATTTATTGCCCATTTCTATTCTCTTGAGGGGCTGGTGGTGACCTGCCTTCCTTCTTTAACCACTACAGTCCATGTGTTGCAGGTGGACCCACAGTGCCCTTAGGAAGGAAATTTTAGGGTTTTGACCCAATGGCAGTGAAGGAATGGCAGTACTTTTTCAGGTCAAGGTGGTAATTGGCTTAGAGATGAATTTGCAGTTGTTATTGCTCCCATGTATCTGCTGCCCTTGTCCTCCTAGATGTCAGTGGTCATGGGTTTGGAAGGTGCTATCTAAAGATGTTTGATGAATTTCCACCAAAATGTAGATTACCTGTAGATGGTGCCTACTGCTATTACTGAATGTCAGTAGTGGAGGAGGACGTGGATGTTTTCAGTGTGGTGCCAATAAAGCAGACTGCTCTGTCCACCTGGTGTCATGCTTCGCAAGTGTTGTTGGACCTGAACGTGCAGACATGTGAAGAGTATTCCATCACACTCCTGACTTGTACCTTGTAGATGGTGGACAGGCTTCGGGGAAATGGAAAGTAGTTACTTACTGCTGTATTCCTAGCCTTCAATCTGCTTTTGTAGCCACTGCATTTATATGGTGAGTCTGGTTGAATTCCTGTCCAGTGGTCCCCTCCCCAAGGATGTTGATAATGGGGGATTTATGGTAATAACATTTGAATGTCAGGGGGCATTGGTTGTCATGTGTGGCTTGAATGTTACTTGCCTTTTTTCTGTCCAAGCCTTGATATTGTCTGGGTCTTGCTTTATTTGGACATGGACTCCTTCATTACCTGATGAGTTGTGAATGGTGAACATTGCGCAACTATCAGCAAACATCCCCACTTTTGACCTTGAGATGGAGGGAAGGTCATTGAAGCAGCTGAAATTGGTTGGGCCTGGGACACTACCCTGATGAACTGCAGAAATGTCCTGCAGCTGTGGTGATTGACCTCCCACAACTGCTATCGTCTTCCTATGTGCTGAAACCATGTGAAATCATCTTCATGCAGAGTGCAGTCTATGACTCCTTACTATTGTGGTAATTTCATGTGCAGTGTAAAGTTATTCTGAAAAGGACTGGCTGATCAATGATTTACCTAGAACCATCTTAGCATGCCCTGTCCAGTGCCTGAGGCTTTCTTTTTTTAAAAAAACTTCATAGTGGTGACTCTCTCTTGCCCAGGAAACTGCATTTTTGCAAAGCGTTTTTTTCAGTACTAAGTGTTAAATAAAGCTATTGTTGTAAGTGGGCAAGAGTGCTGCCGTAAGATTTTCTGCCTGGAGTTGGACCAACGTGAAAGAGTTAAATTACCTGAGTTTGAATAGAAGTGTAAATGGGCCACCAGAGGGCAGCAGATCATTAACTTAAGAAGAGCTTATAACTTTTAACTGGAAATGTTAGATACGTTGGCTATTATTAAATTGTTTTCCCTTGCTGCAGAACAGGTTATGTTGAAATTTTGACTTTATAAGTCTTTGTTCGACATCACGTTGTCAGTTCGTCATTAGTTCAAGACCCTAAATCAACTAATGGCAAATATCATGTTGCAGTTTTATTGTACAAATAAGATTTGTTCCTTCAGCTGATCATGTGTTTGCAACAAATGTTTTGAAAATGCAGAACTTAAATTTCGTTTAGAAGATTTTTAATGTATGTTTTCCTGCAGTTTACAAGAATTTGTTAAAGACTGTGGAAGCTCCACAAAGAAAATGGTGGATGATTTGTTGAATCAGATCACTGCGGGAGAACATTCCAAAGCTGTTTATCATTTATCACAGGTAGAAACTTGCATGCTATACTAATCATTGCTGATAATGAGGTCACTACAGATTGCTCTAAAATAAATGTCTAGTTTCAGAATGGATACTTAAGGGAAGAATCAAATCAGTAAGGGGACAATCTAGTTGGTTAACCATACAAGACAGAAATCGTTGGAAGTACTCAGCAGGTTGGGCAACATTTGTGTAGAGGAAAGACTAACACTTCAAGTCATTGGCCTTTCAACTCCTGGGAGTAAGAACAGGGAAGGCAGATGCATAAAGCATATGATCTGTTGATATACCTTACTGATGGAGGGACAATATTCATGTTAATTTACTTTTAAAACTAAAGTAGAAACGTGATGGTCAACTGGCAGATAAGTTTATTGTTGATAAGGTTTTGGAAGATTTATAATTTCAGTACTACCACAGTAACTTCTAATTCCAAAAACAAACTTGACCATGTATGTGAAATTTTAAATTCTGCAATAGCTTTACTCTGTGTCAGCTATAGCAGAGTAGTTGACACACTTGCCTCCAACTCCAGGGCTTGAGCCTAACAATGGAGGCTGATATTTCTCTGCAGCTTTGAGGATTGCAGTGTTATTGGAGGGGTCCTTGCAACGAAATGTTAAACTGAGTCCCCTTCTGGTCTCTGTCAGGCATAAAAGATCCCATGGCACTATTTCAGATAAGAACAAGGAAGTTCTTTCCAGTGACCTGGCCAGCTTCACAGAAATGCATCATCTTGTCATAATGCTGTTTTGCTGTGTGCAAATTGGATCCAGTGGGGTTTCCTGTAATACATGACTGCAGTTTAAAAGTACTGTATTGGCACTAAAGTTTTTTTGAGACTTTTTTTTGGTGAAAAGTGCAATACAAGCCTGTCTAAACATGATATTGATCCAGTGTCTCTTACAATGAAGTTTGCAGAGTACTAAGTGAAAATAAACTTATCTGCCAGTTGACCACCATCACGTTTCTACTTTAGTTTTAAAAGTAAATTAACATGAATATTGTCCCTCCATCAGAACCATTGCAACATAATTTTTAAAAATGTTGTTTGCCAAGAAGTTGAAACGACATTATTTGTTGGTCTTCAAAAGACTAGAAATATAAAAGCTTCAATAATAATCTGAAAACATTTTTTCTCTTTTTCCCACAGAATGGTTAGATGTCAAATGATGATATCCTATTAAGAAGCTGGGGCAAATAGCTTTGTTTTAGGGGAAATGTGGATAAGTACATGTGGGAGAAATGGATTAAGGGATATACTCAGTAAGGTGGAATAGACCTGTGTGGAGCATAACTTTGCCAAAGATTGCTGAATGGACTGTTTGTGTTTTACTTCTATAAAATTTATTTTGTAACGTTAGCACCTTTTTTTTCTTACAGAAAAGAAATGTTGAACAAAAAGCAAGTAAAAATATTGATATGAGCCTTGAGGTTCAGGTGAGTGTATGTAGAACTAGCATCATTCACTTTTTATGCGAGGTTTTTTTTAAAAGAAAAATTCTTTGCAATTTGCACTGAACAGCTATGGTTGACAATGTGTGAGTGCATAGTAAAGGCATAGGCCCAAGCTATTTGGCAAACTAAAATTGTGCCTGCCTGAATTCAAAGTGGCACTTCTGTATTTGGTGATTGTCTTAATATTTCTTTGTGTGTAAGGCACTAGCGAAGCATGCTTGCAGCTCCAGTGTAATGGTCAAACCAAATAGCATGACCACGTTCAGCCTTCTCCAATACAGGGATCTCGCTATGAGCTGTTAAAGTGGCTTTTGCAAACTGTGTGACAGTTCGCATTTTGGCCATGGACCATTAACTAGTCTTTCACGGATACCTATTCAGTATGGACATAGATGAAGGTACTTCACAGCTATCTGTGGAATTAACAAATCTCTGATTAAAGTTGTGCCAGAACAAAATACTTTGTAATTTCAAACTGCTTATTTCCATGGTTTCATCCTGGACAAAAGAGGAGATTGAAACTCAATCCAATTTGTGGCAGATGGAAGTGATTGGCCAATGTAACACCATATCCCCCATTCCATGTTAGCTGGGCTTCTAAAATGATGACCCACAACACAGGATGTTGAATCAGTTTGATCACCATACCATATTTGGACAGTGTCTTGAATTGATGAAAAGCTTCTTGATGAGATTACTGAGGTACAAGGTGTAGAGTTGGATGAACACAGCAGGCCAAGCAGCGTCAGAGGAGCAGGAAGGCTTACGTTTCGGACCTAGACACCACCCCCCCCCTCCAGAAATGGGGGAGGGGAAGGGAGTTCTGAAATAAATAGGGAGAGAGGGGGAGGCGGATAGAAGATGGATAGAGGAGGTGGGAGAGAGATCCACAGAGGCTTGTCTGCTTAAATATAAGACAGGAGATGCATGCTGACCAAACCACCAGCTCACCTGTGTACCCGACTCTAAAACTACCTACAAGACACCGAGCAGTCATGCTGCTCAATCTGCTTTTGTTTCCAAATTTGGCTGAGAACCAACCTCCTAGATATTTGACTAGAAGATACAGAATGTAGGGAAATAGCGACATCTTGAAAAATGTCCAAATTTATAGTGGAGGTGGTGCTGGATGGCTTAAAATGTATAAAGGTTGATAAATCCCTGAGACCTGATCAGATGTACCCTAGAACACTTGTGGGAAGCTAGGCAAATGAGTACTGAGATATTTGCATTGATCAATCACCACAAGTGAGATGCTGGCAGACTAGAGGTTGGCCAACGTGGTACCACTGTGTCAGAAAGGTGGTAAGGGAAAGCTAGGGAATTATAGACCAGTGTGTTTGACATTGGTGGTGGGTAGGTTGTTAGAGGGAATCCTGAGGGACAAAATGTGCATGTATTTGGAAAGGCAAGGACTGTTAAGGGATAGTAAACACAGCTTTGTGCATGGGAAATAGTGCCTTGCTAGCTTGAGTTTTTTTTGACTAAGTAATGAAGAGGATTGATGAGGGCAGAGCAGTGGACGTGGTCTATATGGACTTCTTCAGTAAAGTGTTCAACAAAGTTCCTCATGGTAGACTGGTTAGCAAGGTTAGATCACACTGAAGGCAGGGAGAAATAGTCATTTGGATACAGAACTGGCTTGAACGTAGAAGACAGCGGGTAGAGGTGGAGGGTTTCTTTTCAGACTGAAGGCCTGTGACCAGCAGTATGCCACAAGGATTGGTGCTGGGTCCATTGCTTTTTATCACTTACTTAAATGATTTGGATGTGAACATAGGAGGAATGGTTAATAAGCTTGCAGATAACACCAAATTGGGAGGGGTAGTGGGCAGCGAAGAAGTTAACCTCGGAGTACAATGGGATCATGATCAGGTGGGCCGATGGGCTGAGGAGTGGCAGATGGAGTTTAATTTAGATAAATTTGAGGTGTTGCATTTTGGAAAGGCAAATCAGGGCAGGACTTATGCACTAAATGGTAATGTCTTGAGGAATGTTGCTGAGCAAAGAAACCTTGGCATGCAGGTTCATAGTTCCTTGAAAGTAGAGTCCCAGGTAGACAGGATAGTGAAGAAGGTGTTTGGTATGTTTGCTTTTGTTGATCACTGCATTGAATAAAGGAGTTGGGAGGTCATGTTACAGCTGCACAGGATATATGTTAGGCCACTTTTGGAATACTGCATGAAATTTTAATCTCCCTGCTATTGGAAGGATGTTGAGAAACTTGTAAATTTTTTTTCTGAACCCTTTCAAGGATGTTGCCAGGGTTGGAGGGTTTGAGCTATGGAGAAAGGCTGAAGTAGACTAGGGGTATTTTCCATGGAGTTTTGGAGGCTGAGGCGTCACCTTTATTAGAAAAAAATCTATGAAATCACGAGGGGCATAGATAGGGTGAACAACCAAGGTCTCTTCCCTGGGGTGGAGGAGTCCAAAACTAGAGGGCATAGGTTTAAAGAGAGGGAAAAGATTTAAAAGTGACCTATGGGGCAGATCTTCCACCCAGAGGGTGGTGCCTGCGTGGAATGACCTGCCAGAGGAAGTGGTGGAGGCTGGTACAATTGCAACATTGAAAAACCATCTAGATCACTGTATGAATAGGAAGGATTTAGGGGGATATGGGCTAAATGCAGGCAAATGGGACCAGATTAATTTAGGATATCTGGTCAGCATGAATGATTTGGACTGAGGGGTTTGTTTCCATGCTGTACATCTCTACAACTACAAGATACTGCTCAACTTGCTGTGTAACCTTTGTTTTACAAGACCCTCACTACCATTTTGAAAGCGTCCAATCCACTTAATAAACTGCAGGCCTGTGACGTTGGAGGCCAGGCATTGTAATCACAGGCTGAATTAACTATAATCAGTAAAAGTGTCTGCACCTCATACATGCATGTGGGTGCGATAGTGTGTGGCATTGCGTTATTGTGGTGTAATTATGAGAGAATAAATGACGTAGTTTCAACTCTGAATAGCTTGCTGCTAAATTAATGTCATGCGAGAGTAAAAGAGTAAAGGAATTGCAAGGTGTGAAATTTCTTCTTTTTTAAAAAAAATGGGTCTAGTCACTATCCTATTGGAAAATAAGGCTGCTCTCATTAGAGAGAGACAACTGATGGTGTTATAACCTGAAGGTCACCATGTGTTGAACAAGTTGAGAAGGAGGGTCCTTCATGGTAACCCCTACCTACAAAGGTGAAAAAAGGACCTTTTTCTTGTTTGCAATTAGTATTATTTTATGTACAGAGCTCATACTGTATGTGTGTTTGAATGAAACTCAAGTAGCATCAGGATATTGGAGATAACAAGGTGTGGGGCTGGATGAACACAGCAGGCCAAGTAGCATCATAGGAGCAGGAAAGCTTGACGTTTTGGGCCTAGACCCTTCATCAGAAATGGGGGAGGGGAAGAGGGTTCTGAAATAAATAGGGAGAGAGGGGGAGGCGGATAGAAGATGGATAGAGGAGAGGAGGCAGACAAGTTGAAGAGGCGGGAATGGAGCCAGTAAAGGTGAGTGTAGGTGGGGGGTTAGGGAGGAGATAGGTCAGTCCAGGGAAGACGGACAGGTCAAGGGGGTGGGATGAGGTTAGGAGATGGGGGTGGGGCTTGAGGTGGGGATAGGTGAGAGGACGGACAGGTTAGGGAGGCGGGAACGAGCTGGGCTGGTTTTGGGATGCGGTTGGGGGAGGGGAGATTTTGAAGCTTGTGAAATCCACATTGATACCATTGGGCTACAGGGTTCCCAGGCTGAATATGATTTGCTGTTCCTGCAGCCTTCGGGTGGCATCACTGTGGCATTGCAGGAGGCCCAGGATGGACATGTCGTCTGAGGAATGGGAGGGGGAGTTGAAATGGTTCGCGACTGGGAGGTGCAGTTGTTTGTTGCGAACTGAGCGCAGGTGTTCTGCAAAGCGGTCCCCAAGCCTCCGCTTGGTTTCCCCGATGTAGAGAAAGCCACATTGGGTGCAGCGGATGCAGTATACCACATTGGCAGATGTGCAGGTGAACATCTGCCTGATGTGGAAAGTCTTCTTGGGGCCTGGGGTTGGGGTGAGGGAGAGGTGTGGGGGCAGGTGTAGCACTTCCTGCGGTTGCAGGGAAAAGTGCCGGGTGTGGTGGGGCTGGAGGGGAGTGTGGAGCGGACAAGGGAGTCGCGGAGGGAGTGGTCCCTCCAGAAAGCAGATAAGGGTGGGGAGGGAAAAATGTCTTTGGTGGTGGGGTCAGATTGCAGATGGCGGAAGTGTCGGAGGATGATGCGTTGGATCCGGAGATTGGTGGGGTGGTACGTGAGGACGAGGGGGATTCTCTTTTGGTTATTATTGCGGGGACGGGGTGTGAGGGATGAGTTACAGGAAATGCAGGAGACACGGTCGAGGGCGTTCTCGACCACTGGGGGGGATGTTGCGGTCCTTGAAGAACGAGGACATCTGAGACGTACAGGAATGGAATGTCTCATCCTGGGAGCAGATGCGGCGGAGGCGAAGGAATTGCGAATAGGGGATGGCATTTTTGCAGGAAGGTGGGTGGGAGGAGTTGTATTCCAGGTAGCTGTTGGAGTCTGTGGGCTTGAAATGGACATCGGTTTCTAGGTGGTTACCCGAGATGGAGACAGAGAGGTCCAGGAAGGAGAGAGAAGTGTTGGAGATGGTCCAGGTGAACTTCAGGTTGGGGTGGAAGGTG
>JAHRHZ010000029.1:16545222-16606131 GCA_024137785.1 Ginglymostoma cirratum
GCCTCCCCCTCTCTCCCTATTTATTTCAGAACCCTCTTCCCCTCCCCCATTTCTGATGAAGGGTCTAGGCCCGAAACGTCAAGCTTTCCTGCTCCTATGATGCTGCTTCGCCTGCTGTGTTCATCCAGCCCCACACCTTGTTATCTTGATTCTCCAGCATCTGCAGTACCTTTTATCTCTAGCATCAGGATATTTTTGTCTTCTCTTTCTTAAATTGGTAGAGTTAACTTATCCTCAGTCAGGTTTCTGAAATATATGCGTAGAATGCAAAATTACTTCCCCACTTTGCAACTTCATTCTCACTCGGCTGCAGGAATATTCTGGAGTATTCCAATACGGAATAATATTACAATTACAGCTTGTTTTAGGTTGGAGATAAGCTGAAGAATGTTGGAGTTATGAGGCTGGATTAGCTTCCTACTACAATGCACTGTAGACGCTTGACATCTTCTGGAGTTACTCAGTTGATGAGTACGTAGAGAGAGACAACAAGTAGATTATTGTGTACACTTTTCATGGATAATTAAAGTTATTGAGTCAAGAGGATCTGAGGAAATCCCTTCAACATTTTTAAAAATATTTTGTCAGCATGGTTTTTTTTCCATTGCTGAGTTTAAATAAAACATACTTTTCACATTGTGAACAAGCATTTCCTTTAAGTGGTTGGTATTGTTTTGAACTTAAGATAAAGAGATCAAATTCCTGTTCTTGGTCAACAAAACTTTTTTTTCCAAGGGTCAGACTCTTCTTCTTTTTTTCACTCTTTACAAGAACTCTTTATAATGTTCGAAGATGAAATGTATACGAGTGGAAAGTATGGCAAGGAATGGGTAACTGGTATAATCTGTGCTGACTGTCTCTTGTGATTGCTTTGTGAACGTCAAAGCATGACTCTCGCAACATAAAGCTAACAAAACCATTGGGTGACCTCCAGCACTTCAGAGGCATAGGTCAGGAATGTGGGCAAAATGTGTCGAGGGAAGAGTCTGACTATCCACCATACTCACCTGGTTCCTTCGAGACGCTTCAGCGCAAAAGCACAGATAGTGTGCAAAGAAGAAAAAACTTACTGGATTTTTCCAGAGCTAACTACCAGTATTTTTTTTTAATCTATTTTTTTTATTTTTTTTTTATTTATTGTGCCTCCTGTTCAAGGTTAGGCCATTGTAAGTGGTGAATTTTAAACGAAACCGTCAAATCACTATAGTCCTACTGGACCGCAGAACTGTGCTCTGAGAGAGAAAAAGGTGATCTTGGTTTGACCTGGGGGCCACCATGTCTCTGGCCAAGGGGAGAGGTTGAGAAGCAAGGGTCTCACTCACTGTAACCTTAGCTGGTGTGGAACCTGTCTACTTTGCAACCAGTCGTCTAGCCAACTGAGCTTAAACGACAAATGGTGAGAATAATGTGAAAAATAAAGACATTTTCACATTTACTGTATCATTATTTTCATTTTTTTTTTAAATGAAGCACGAGTAGGTAAATCAGGTTACAGATGGCTCTTTTGGCTATCTCGAAGCTCTGCTCAGCATGAATTTTCTGAGCAGGCTCATGTAGTTCAACTTATTGCAATTTTATGGAGTTTGTTCTTGGCTGTGTATGCAGAAAAACTGTATTCAGAGAATTTAAGTTCACTAGTCAAATATACCAAAGCACGGAAATAAATGCCAGGGATCAGGTTTTTGGCTTTCTTTAAAATTGATAGGCTTTATGGGGTTCTCCTAATCTGATAAAGAAGTGAGCCACAGATTGAGAGCTCCTTGCTTAGTTTTGTGCCAGGTAGATTTATTTGTTTTTTAAAAAATGGTACTGAACCCACTATTAGGAATAATGTTTTTTTTTTCCTAGATCTACGAATATATAAAATGAACGAGAGTGGCTAAGGTAAACATTCATCCTTCAAAGGATGAGAAGGGGGATTTAATAATGGAAAATGAGGAAATAGCCGAGGCATTGGACAGATATTTTGGGTTGGTCTTCACAGTGGAGGACATGAATAACATGCTAGTAATTGATGACAAGGAAACTAACATAGGTGTGGATAAAAATTGTCCCCTTGGGCAGATGCAGCATGGGTTCATGAAGGGCAGGTCATGTCTAACTAACTTATGGGAATTCTATGAAGACATTACGAGCGTGATGGATAACCGGGACCCAGTTGATGTAGTGTATCTGGATTTCCAAAAGGCATTTGACAAAGTGCCACACAAGGCTGCTGCATAAGATAAAAGTGCACAGCATTACGGGCAATGCATTAGCATGGGTAGAGGATTGCTTAACTAACAGGAAACAGAGTGGGGAAAAATGAATGCTTTTCTAGTTGGCGATCACTACTAGTTGTGTGCCTCCAGGGTCATTGATGGGACCATCTTTGTTTACGATTACAAAGATGATTTGGGGTTGGGGACCACGTGTAGTGTGTCAAAGTTTGCAGATGCCATGGAGATGAATAGTAGAGCAAAGTGTGCAGAGGACTCTGAAAGTTTGCAGAAGGATATAGGTACTTTAACTGAATGGGCAAAGGCCCAGCAGATGGAGTACAATGTTGATAAATGTGAAGTCATCCATTTTGGTAGGAATAGCAGTAAAAGGGACTATTACTTGAAGGATTAAAAAATTGCAGCATACTGCTGTGCAGAGCAACGTGGTTGTCCTTGTGCACGAATCGCTGAAGATTGGTTTCCAGGCTCAACAGATAATTAGGAAGGCAAATAGAATTTTGCTCTTCATTGCTAGAGGGATTGAGTCTAAAAGCAGGGAGGTTATGTTACAGCTGTACAAGGTGCTGGTGAGGCCACACCTGGAGTACTGCGTGCAGTTTTGGTCCTTGTACTTGAGGGAGGATGTACTGACACTGGAGAGTGTGCAGAGGAGATTCACTTGGCTGGTTCCAAAGTTGAGAGGGCTGGCTTATGAGAAAAGACTGAGTAGACTGGGATGATATTCATTGGAATTTAGAAGAATGAGGGGGATCTTTATAGAAACATATAATTATGAAGGGAATCGATACATTGAAGCAATGAGGTTGTCTTCACTGGCAGATGTAATAGAACAAGACAGCACAGCCTCAAAATTAGGGGGAGCAGATTTAGGACTGAATTGAGGAGAAACTTCTTCGCCCAAAGGGTTGTGAATCTGTAGAATTCCCTGCAGAGTGAGGTGGTTGAGGCTTCCTCATTGATTGTTTTTAAAGCTAAGATTTTTTTTCAACAGTAAAGGAATTAAGGGTTATGGTGAGAGGGTGGGTGAGTGGAGCTGAGACCATGAAAAGATCAGCCGTGATTTTATTCAATGGTCGAGTGGGCTCAGGGCCAGCTGACCTACTCCTGCTGCTGGTTCTTATGTTCTTATGTGTAAGTAGGAGCGATCTACAATAAATGTTTATTGGGAATGAAGCTCCAGCTAACGTGGCGTCCCTACATTCGAGGGATTGCAGCGGTTGGGCAGTCAGGGCCAACAATACTCGCATCCCACGTGTAACTCATTGTTGATCGGTACAGTGGTGGATAACGCAACATGCAATAAGTAGGGGAGAAGGGAAATCTGTCTCATGGACACTGGCCTGGAATGTTTTGATCACCTTTTAGTGATTTCAGTGAGGCCTGTCTGAATTGGTTGAGTGTATTTTTCTGCTTGTTTTTTTTTTTTCTTTTTTTTTTAACCACTCTAAGGAGGTTGATTGTTGAAAGCAGATGTATGAATGGAGCCAGGATGTTGTTCATATTGCACCATAACTATGTGGAGCCGGGAGGATGAACCAACTGATCTTTGGATGTCCCATAATTTCCTTATTCATAGTTTACTTGTTTAAAAGTCTACAATGATTCCACATATGACAATGAGGAGGTCTTTTGGCCTTTTAAGTCTGTAACAGCTCTTTTTGTGAGAGTATTTCAGTTAGTGGCACTCCCTGCCCTTTCCTTTGTGTGATTCTACAAACTATTCTTTAGCGTTTTTCTAATTCCCTTTTGAGAGTCACAGTTGAATCTGCCTGTACCCAAAACATATTTCAGTTCCTAACCCACACTCCTTTTAAAAGAAAAAGTTATTCCTGGCTTTTCCATTGCAGCTCTTGCCCATCACCTTAAGTAGGTCCCCTTTGGTTCTCTGCCCCTCCACCAATGGAGTTTTTTTTTTCTGATGAAGGGTTTAGGCCCGAAACGTCAAGTTTTCCTGCTCCTATGATGCTGCTTGACCTGCTGTGTTCATCCAGCCCCATGCTTGTTATCTCGGATTCTCCAGCATCTGCAGTACCTTTTATCTCTGAGCTTTTTTTTTGTCTGCTCTGTCGAGACCATTCATGAGAAGAGGTGTTCAAAATCAAAACTTTTTTTTTCTAAGGATAACACCTGGCCTGGGGTGGTGTCTTCATTCCTGCAATTGTTAATCAATCGAGTAAATGAGAATTGCATGCAAAAGATAAGGGATAGTTTGAGATTGCTACCATATCTAGAAAATACTAAAATTTGATATGTTTATGAGCTATACAATTTCTTCAGCATAAACTTGCAATCTGAGAGCTTGAAATGACAAATTTGTGAGGACATTTTAGATAGTTAAGTGACCTGAGCTCTTCTCCAGTTCTAGTCTATGATCAAATTTTAGATTCCTCTTCATAAATTTCAATGGTCAGTAAATGACTGTGTAATTTTTGTATATTGCTCTATTTTTCTGATTCAACCACAAAGTGTACTTATCTTTTCTACCTCCACCATCATCTTAACCATTCCTTGCTTTGTTGTAGGCACCAGCAATTTTCATTAAAGAGGAACCTAAACTGCAGCCTGCCTGTCCAGAAGCATCTAAACCATTAATGGTGAGATGATCTAACTGTTCCTAGGTTATGCTAAAATAGCATTTTAGGTAGAAAGAAAGACTTGCATCTATATAGTACTTGTTGCATCTTCAGGATGTCTCAACATGCTTTACAACCAATGAAATACATTTTTGAAATACCAGTCACTGTTGTAAGAAGCATGAGTCCAACTTATGCACAACGATCTCTCTCCAACAGTACTATGATAGAGCAGAATAAAGATCGTATTATTTAATACAACTCAAATGATCATAACTGAGTGTTACCTTGCATTCATCTGGGATTTTTCATGTTCCAAAAGCGCATGAGGCTTTGTAGGATACCTGGGAATAGTGAGTGGAAGCTTAGTGAAGAGATGTGCTTTGACATGGCAAATCTGGAGCTGAAGTTGGAACGTTTCATGGGTCTATGAGGTAATTGCCAGAGCTGCAGCTATACATCAGTAATGCTCGGAATACAGCACAAGTAAGTGGAAAAGAATTAGGCAGTTAATTTTCCTGTTTGTGAATTCTGAGTGAGTGATTTGTCATGGCATTTTTCAGCTTACGCCTTGCTGCTGCAGAACATATGATTAAGGTATAACCTAGAAACCTTGAAGCTCTGGAGTGGAGAAAATCATTGAGTTTATTTTTTAAAGGCTATTTAGCGGTTAAGCTAATGAGCATTCAAACCCAATTGACATCTGTGGTGAGGTTGTTTTTATATTGCTGAAAGACTTGTGTTTGGTTTGAGACCAAAGAAGAACATTTTGGTTCTTTGGCTTCCGATTTTGTTATATTTGTTAGCATCAAATACTGTGGTTGGTGTCGGTCAGACCCCAGACCATGGTCCATGGCCATCATCTAAACAGATGACTGAGAAGACTAAATAGCAAGGGAACAAATCTGCCTGGTACACTCTTCACTTGATATCTGAATAGAAACAGATACAAATGTCCATGAGCACCAAAGGGAACAGGGGTAAGTTCTTTGAAATTATTTAAGTAACTAAGAGGAAAAGGTAATATATTTGTACCTTCAGCAAATACTACAAATCCACCGGAGGTGGTGGAGCTAAAATAGAAATACTTGTAACATAAAGGATCAAGAATGGGAGGATTTTGAGTCAGAAGAGCTTCCTGTAGCTTTAGGTAGCTTTACAAGATAAACATCTTAAAGTTTTACAAACTCTACAAAGTTTTTGTATCCATTTGGGTGGTGCATCTGTTGATATACAATTTTATTGACAAAACTTGCACAAAGGTGGGCTTGTGGGTTTGATGTCCACTTTAAGGCCTCACAAGTCTTCCTGACAGCAACTGTCAGAAAAAAATGATGCCTGGACTTGTGATTAAAAATAATGAGGTGATGTCAGCATCCCCATTGAATTTTAAATTGTGCAGCAACTTCTAGTGACCACAAGTGTGCATTTAAACATAGAAATCAAGAAGCTGTTGTACAAGTTACTCTGCTTTTCTAGAGACTTGGTAAGATCAATATCTCAAGCTGAAATGGCCAAGCAAGTCAGTGACTTCAAGGCCTATTAAGGATGGGCCATAAATGGAAATTAGTGGCAATTTTTGGACAAATAGCCCTCCTATTCTAAAAGATATAGCTGGAGAGATAGTTGGGCGCATTTGGTTTGACCTTCCAGAATTCCTGGGATTCTGGCACCGTTTCCAGCAATTGGAAGATAATAAACTTAATTCTGCTATTTTTAAGAAATGAGGAAGGTTAATGGACAGAAAGCAAAAGTAGGAATAAATGTAGTATTTTAAGATTAACTTTTGGAGCACTGTTCTGGTCACCCTATTATAGGAAGGGTATTATTAAATTGGCGTGGGTTCAGAAAAGATTTACCAGGATGTTGCCAGGACTGGAGGGTTTGAGTTATAAGGATAGGCTGGATGTAAGGGCATAGCTAAGGTGAATAGCAAAAGTCTTTTCTGTAGGGTGGGTACGTTCAAAACTAGAAGGCATATTTTTAAGGTGAGTGGAGAAAGATTTAAAAGGGACCTGAGGGGCAACTTTTTCATGCAGAGGGCAGTTCATATGTGGAATGAACCACTAGAGGAAGCAATAGATGCAGGTACAGTTACAACATTTAAGACTTTTGGATAGGTTCATGAATAGGAAGGGTTTAGAGGGATATGGGCTAAGTGCAGGCAAGTGGGACTAGGTTAATTTGGGAAATTTGGTTGGCATGGACAAGTTGGACTGAAGGGTATGTTTTTGTGATGTATGTCTCTGTTTGAATGGGAAATATATTAGCAAAACCGTTCTAATCTCAAGCATCGCTTGGTTAGATTTTCAAATACTTGAATTGTGAATTGATCTACTGATGTTAATAGGCACACACCTATAATACCTGCAGAAAACCATTATTGAGGTGTGAAATGCCATATGTCCACAGCCTGAGAGAATTATTATGAACATGAGTTTGGGGGGTAGGAGTACATTTTCTGCCTGTAGCTAGTAACTTTGCACCAAGAATCTATCCGTATCTGTCTCAAAAAGTATTCAAAATTTTTGCTTCACTGCATTTTGAGGAAACAGCGCATTTTTGAGAGACATTACAGGATCATAACTCTAACCTGTATTTTATGGTTAAACTTTGTAGTTTAAAAACACAACTTTGTGCTACTTTAACTACTACAGGCCGGAGGGGCAAATGGTGGTGCAGGTGACAACCGGTCTGGCTTGGATTTCATCCCTGTGAAGTCATATTCGGATGTCTCCTTGGATATTTCTTTATTGAACTCACTAGGTGAGTTGTACTTTGTACATGGTCTCTTTTCACAGTCTATTTTATTAGAATCTTTCAGCTGGATAGATGTACATCTATCCGAACAGATACATGTACACAATTGATTGTTCTTAAAATAACTGCAATTTCCGATTTTTGCATTAAGAGAAATACTTCCCTAAAAATCATGAACAAAAACAGAAGTTGCTGGAAAAGTTCAGCAGGTCTGGCAGCATCTGTGAAGAAAAAATCAGAGTTAACGTTTCGGGTCTGGTGACCTCTTTAAAAATCATTGCTGACCACATCGTTTTGAGGTGCCAAATTTGCTTTGTAGTTTCTGAAATTTGTCTTCACGCGCTTTTAAGTTTGTAAATAACGAATTGCGAGTTTATATCTAGAGTGTTCTTGTGATGTTTAGCTGTTAAACTTAAGTTACCCTTTTTGTAGCAGTCATTCAGATACTGGGGTAATGCTGTATGCATATTATCTTTTAAGGTTTGTGGCTTTTTTACTCCTAACGTACCGCTCCAAGTTATCTTGTGGTCAGAAAAATGGATGGTGGCTGTTGAGGAAGAAAGCATGTTATCTATCTCTGACATCAGTAGTGTTGTAAGGAACAATACCGTGACTTAATGAAAACTTGCATATACTCAGTAGTTCCTTGTATGTATACACTGTTTTAAAATTTTTGTGTAGCAACGAAAGGAAACAATGAAGATAGCTGAAGAAATAGTTGTCTCTACTGTCAGTTATAGCAGAGTGGATAATGCACACTTCCCTGAATCACAGAGCTGTGGACTCAAGTTCCACTCCAGAGACTTGAAAGCAATCTTGGTCATTGTAGTATAGGGGGAATACTTGCCCATTAATCATGTCTGTGCTGTCAGGTGAACATTGTAAGAACTAACAACGTTTGAAGAGCAAGCAAATTGTTTCACGTGTTCTGGATGATGCTTATCTCTCAATTCACATCATTAAAGGCAGATCTGGTATCATCATCAATAGCTGCTTGTTGAAGCTTACTGTGCTCAAATTGACTGTTGCTTCATACAGCCATAGCTACGCTTCAAAAGTACTTCTGTCCTTGTAAAGCACTTTGCAACATCTTGAGGTTGTGAAAGGTGCTATATAAATGCAAGTATTTAATTTTGTTTGATACTAACTTGATGGCTTCAAACACTGCCAACTGTGTATATTCTCGAGACCTCCTGTGTTTCTTGATCTAATGAATTTTCAAATCCTGCAATGAATTTTTTTCTTGTTTTGTTTTCCTTTCCTTGAATCATTTGTATCTATGTATCCTTGAGCAGTTGAGTGAATGTGCATCAAAGCATTGCAGGTCATTTGCAAAAATAATTTTTAATTGGTCACGCCTGTTGTTTGGAAGGTTTTTGATTTTCGACCTGCGATACTTCAGAAAAGCAGCATGAAACGTACTAAATTATTAGCGAACAGGAATCATGCATCCAAGTCTTTGTCTGTCAAAATTTACTGGTAACTATATTGCCACAATTGGATTTGGGTTATGCAGTGGGGTTGCAGACTCTTGTATCAGCTCTGGAATGCAGGTTTTTAAAATTGAAGTTAATCTGTCCATTGTCAGCTTAGTTTCTACCAAATTTGGATTCCAAGCTTTAAAAAAAACTGAGTGCTATAGCATCATCCTTCCTCTAAAACCAGAGGATGCCTGGTGTGAAATCAGAGATGCATTAGGAAGCATCCTTTCGGAGCCAAGGCAGATTGTTGGATCAGATTAAATGGTGCTTTACACGTACTAGAGCGGAGTGTGCTCAATGACAACTGTAGCTGAAATGATAAGTCTTTTATGTCATATCATGAACATACCTTGCCCTAGAAAATTGACAGTTTTTTAACATGCAAAATGTAACTGTTTAATTTGTACCAAGAGCATTTTGCTTACCCAGTCCCTTTTTAAAAGCTTGTCCAGTTTCCTAAGCTGCCTAAACCACCTTTTAATTAAAACTGTGTCACCTTTTTAGGGAAAGTAGTGAAGAAGGAACCTGATCATGATGATAACCAGAGAAATCTGGATGAGACCACCAAGTTGCTGCAGGACTTGCATGAGGCTCAGACAGAACGTGTTGGTTCCCGACCTTCCTCAAACCTCAGCTCAATCTCCAGTAACTCCGACCGTGAACAGCACCACCTAGGTATAAGCTAAGTTTAAAAATAACATTCATTTAGTTTGTGCCTGGGGTGCACAAGGATTCGTTTTATTCTTCAATAATTTTCCTCAAGCCCATCCTTGGTTTTTTTTTAATTGGAAAAGTGAAACTTAATTTGGCTCTGCATGTTCTTTCTGGTACTGTAGATTTAACTAATGAGAACAATTACCGATGAGGGAGATTATATTTTATCCAGTTGCTCTTGTGTTTACACAGATATACTGTTGTTACTTTCTCCTTACTTTTTCTCATCTTCTCCCATCCTCTTCCTCTGTTTGTTTTCAACTCAGTTAAATAAGAAGTGGTGGAAATATTTAAAAGAACTGACAGCATCTATGGAGAAAGAAACTGTTCACGTTTCAAGTTGACTGACTTATTCAACTCTACATTAATTTGTGTATCTCTCTGCACAGATGCTGCCAGATCTGTTGAGTATTTCCAGTACTTTGTTTTCATTTCAAATGTCCAACATCTGTGCTGTTTTGCTTTTATTATTGTATCTAACTGTTTTAATGGTTTCAGCGTTGTTGTCTTTACTAACTAACCTAAAAGACTATTCCAGGTATTAATCACCTTCCTGTGAAGAATTGCATCAGGGTATCAGTTCTGAAATTGCTTTTTATTAGTTAATCTCTATTTTCATAGAATTTGACTCCAGAGTATTTTTCTCTTTTCATTTGTTGCTTTTTTTTCCACCTGTTTTAAGGTCCCCCCTCATGCACCTTTGTTCACAGTTGAAGAGTGTAAGTTTTACATCTCTGCTGGAGCCAATCCTTCCTTAGTTAAACATAGTCCTAACTTTGGTTCAGCAATATACTGTCATTGTTTCATAAATTAGCTGCAGATACTGCTGTTGTGATGTGTTATGTATGGTTTTGAATTTAATTTGTATTGTATGCAATTTACTCACAAGAAGCCCTGCAGTAGTGTGCAGAAATGATACAACCTTTATCTAAAGTACAAACTGTATGCAAAAGCATATTGGGGATTTGTGCTTGTGAAAATATGCAGCCAAATAACTTGTCTAATGTATAGCCTGAACCATCTCTTGTAGCTTAAAATATTCACTTATTTATCACCTAAGTGAACTCGCATCCTTCTGCAAAAGAAATCATAGGATCATATAGTTCAGAAGAGGCCTTTTTTTTTTCTCCCCGTTGAGTCTGTACTGCTAAATGTACACTAAATCTACACAAGTCTCGCTTGTTCCAGCACTGGCCCCTTAACCCTGGATTTTATGATACTTCAAATGCTTACGCAAGTATGTTTTTTTTTTAGATTGCGGTTAATCACATCAGGTACCCTCCAGGCAGCGCATTCCAGATTCCCTCACCCTCTGGTGGGGAAAAAAAAGCGTCCAATCTCCTCTAAACCTCCTGCCTTTTAAAATTATGCCTCCTTGTTATTGACCCCCCATCTAATAAGGGGAACAGCTGCTTTCTCTCCACCCTGTCCGTGCCCCTCACAATCTTGTACTCCTCAATTAAGTCCTCTCTTAGCCTTCTCTGCTCTAAAGAAAACAATGGGAGCCTATTCAGTCTCCTCCTCTTAGCTAAACTGCTCCACCCCAGACAATGTCCTTGTGAATCTCCTCTGTGCCCCCTCCAGTGTAATCACATCCTTCCTACTGTGCGGTGACCAGAACTGCATGTGGCACTCCAGGTGTGGCTGATCTAAATGTGTGATTGTAGGTGTGAAAAATGTGATCTTGTGTGCTGAATGTGTGGAAATATGAAGAATGTATATAGTTTAACTGTACCAATGACATCAATGCTAAACTGATGACCTTGACTTTTTTTGTTTTGAAAGCCTCAAGTGCAAACTTAATTTTAGAAATATAAATCTCACCCAATGTAGATATTTTTAATGACTGCGATATTGTGAATCATAAGCCAGCATTTTGCTAATGTCGCATTAGCCCTATGCTGAAAGTGTAAGGACAATAGTACTGCTGGGGAAATCCAGTTTGGCATTCCAGCCTCCAGGATGTAATTTGTATTTGTATTTGTATTTGTATTTGTATTTGATTTTGTTTTTGTCAATTAATCAATACAACTATCTTCTCCAGGGAGAATGCTATTTTTCCACTAGTTGCAGGTGTGAGAAAGGGGACATTAACCAAAGTTTCAGTACTCTGGTTAATGGCCTAAAATGCACTTTGGTAAAGTTAAGTTTTATATAAGCTTCAGTAGTTTTCCTGGTATCTTTATTGAATAAAGCGTATTATTCACTTTGTGTATGATGTATTCGCATTAACTATTGTCCAGGGTTCAGTTTCAAATGGTTTTTTTTATATTTAAATCTTAATCAGCAATTGGACGTTCACCACTGATTTTTTTTTTTTTAAATGGCATGTTATTTTGTAGACAATCATGCTAAATACCTTTTTTTTTTCAAATATACGGGATTACGTGAAGTATGTTCTGAAAGCCTTTGTACCACGTATTGCATCCGTTTTGCTCTGAAAGGAGAGCTAAATATGTATTGGGTGGCGGAAGAGAGAGGGATTAAGAAATTATGCTGATAGGTTAAGCCGAAGAGAAGTGGAAGGAAGCTGTGTGGCGTATAAATACACGGATGGACTAGTCGGGTCATATGGCTAGTGTGTGTTCTACATTCTGTATAATTTGTAGAGTTTATTTGCTTAGCAACTAGATTGGGTGGTGATTATGAGAAAAGCTTTTTGCGGTTAAATAGAACTTCTAACAGTAATTGTCTATTTTTAAAGTCTTAATTCAAACAGATGGATTTTATATACTGATGTAGTTATGTTTGTGAATGACAAAAGATTAGCTACATAGCAGGGAAAGTGAAAATCACTTGAATTCAAGTTTGTTGAAATTGATCTGGAAAAATGACTGGCAATCAATGTTTGAATTACATCAGTTTCTATTTTTCATAGGTGCTCAAATATAGAGAAACGCTTGAATGGTTTGCTGGAAGTTAACAGGCCCCCAATAAGCGAGAGGGAGAAAGAAATAAAAGACTCAAAGGCCATAAACCTTATCGAAAGAGAAGGGGTTTGAACTTTCTTGAAAGAATGGAGCAAAGTAATAGGACTGATAACCATCTATAGCTCCTTTCTCAGGCTAAGTAGAGGAAGCACTAAGGAGCATAGTAAGTAAATAAACCTGACGGAAATAGAGTTGGAAAGAGAAAGTGAAGTTGTGGAGATATTTGAAGATGGTGAGTGTTACAATTCAGGTTGAGACCTCTGAATTTGTTACAGTCCATTCAGGGTTCAGTAACGTTTAATAATAATAGATAAAGTTTGAGATCCCAATTACTTGGGGAATAAAACCACAAGATTCCCTGGTTTTGAACAAACTAAACTGTTCTGCTTGTCTAACTTTTGTTATACAATCTACCATCTATATGTAATTCTGGATGTTGGAGTATGAAGTCACTTTGGGTTAATGGGTAAAATTGTACACCTGACAAAACATATAAGCTGTCGCGACAGGTCCCGTGGATTTCTTAGCAACTCATTCAGATGTTAATGACACTGGAGCATCAGATCTCATTAAAACTTTACCTCCTTCACAAGGGATTCCAACTCCTCAATTCTGAATATCTCACATTGTAACACCCTCCAGTTTCATTCAAACTTAGACCGTCTTAATGACTAATGGTTCAGTCTCTCCTCCTGGGACTGTTCCACTGAAAGCAAAGCTGACTCTTGCTGCTAGTTCTTCCATATTGCCAATCTCATCCTTTAAAACATTAAAAAAATACATTTGGGTGCAAGATTTAATTTTTTTTTCATGACCATGCGTTTCTCATGTATGATTTCAGTAATTTTATGGAAATTGGCACGGTCAACACAGTCAAGCAATTGCTATGACCTGGATGTCACCATGGTTGCCATCTATGTTGGCCAAATCATGACTCGATACAAAATCTACCGTTCAGTAGATTAATGAGACAGAATTTCCGCAATCACTTCATTTACTCAGAGCAAACGCATAAATCCCATGCCCATCCCTTATTAGTACAACTTCCATCAAACTATTTGGATCAGCCACGCTCAATGACTGCACTGCTTCACTGTTGTGAAATATTAATTCTTTTCTTTGAAAGGGTAAAAGTATACTTTCTTGGAAACAAAGCCTCCATGACCTCGAGTAATCTGATTCACTTTGGCAAAGAAGAATCTCCATTTTTCCCCAGTACTTTGAGGGAGCGTGTGTGTGTTTTATTTTGTAAGATCGCCAGTGTTTTAACTCCCATCTCCTTTTCTGGTACAAACTTCCCTGAAACTTCCTTGAGCATTCCTTTTACTGATGTTACGGTTCTACTTCCAACAATTTTTTTTGCTTTTATATGTCCTGTCTTAAGTCTGTGAAAACATGCCGGTTTATTTACATCACTACTTTTTTCTTTCGTATCATTTTTTATTAGCTGGATTAGCTTCTGTCTTCTCCTCCCTAAAGCCTTTTATAAAGAAATATCCACTGAGCACCCCTTCTCCCCGCCAACCTCCGCCCCCCCAACCAAGCCAGCTCTGATTTATCGTACCCATCTGTTAGAACTGCCACTTCCCTTATTTTAGAAGCCTTGTCTTCAAGGTACAACCTGATAGTTTTGGAATAGCATCTCAAAAACCCTTATTATCATGAACTCTAATCCATTCTATTCACGTTTCAATTCCCAAAACCACCAATCCTACAATGTTTCTTTCTCTCCAGCAAATTCCACAAACTTCTCATTTCAGACTTTAAAGGAAAGATTTAATTTCAACTGTTGTGTTTCAGAAACATGCTCTTAAGCATCAAGGCTTTTCTCCCTCAGCAATCTCTCTGGATCAGGGATAACTTTTTTCCCATTCTAATGTGAGTCCAAAAGCAACTACTACAGCACTGGATTAGCAAATGTTGAATTTCGTAGTTTACATCAGTGCTTGCCTGAGAGCTGGTAACTCGTCTATGTTTTTTCAGTGACTTGTCATTCATCCTGATAATTAGACAGTGTTGTGCAGTGGGAGCAGGATGGTAGAGAACCCTTTTGTCTTCTAGATGTTTTGCTAAGGACCATTCTCTCTTTCCTCTGAATGCCTTGACAATAATTTAGAGCTACATTTCTGTGCACTCATCCAAGTATCACCTGCATGCTGTGGCTTGATGACCAGTTGAAGCAGTCTGGTGATGCTCAGTCAACTGGAACCACAATGTTCATAATGCCTGGTCTCCCCTTTTTAAAACTATTATAAACAGCACTTCCAAAGAAACTTGCCATTTCTGAAACAGGGAACATCGAGGTAGGCTTGACAAGAATGATTGGGACCACAAACCCAGGGTTTTCTGAAATGGAAACTTCACCAGTACTAAATGTGAAGAAATTAAGTCTGCAGATGAACAAAGGCCAGAATCCAACAAAACCTTGCTCTAAAGAACAGATGGTCAGTCAAAAGAGCACAGGAAATACAGCAAAATCCCAACAGCCATGATATATGGATTCTTCAGTGTAGTCAAGACCATCAATGATTGAAGAACCCAAAGAGCTACTCAGAGCCAAGACTGGAGTAGTGGTCATCAAGGACAGAAAGTGAAAGCTTATTGAAAGGGCATTTCAAGGATGGCCTTGACTGTGACTGAAACCTTGACATGAGTGCCCTTGATCATATCCTATAGCATGTTACTCATTGCCATCTCAGCACAACCCATGATGGATGGAAGACTGACAAGGCATCCAGCACGGATGGAATCCTTGCCAAGATGCTAAAATACAGCAGAGAATCACTTTTTCTTTTTGGCTCATACGCATCACCTCATCTGGAAAGGGGAGGTGCGTGACAGGTGGTCCCTGAGATGCCATATTTGTGACAATCTTGAAGAAAAAAGATGAGACTGCTTGATTGTGATAACTGGTGGAAGTCATAGTGGGTCATTGTAAAAGGCCTCCTCCTAGTGGCTGAACAGATCCAGTTGGAAGAGAAACTACATTTGACTCATCAAGAGGGACAGTGGACATGATCTTCACAGCAAGATGCATTCAAGAGAGTGCAGAGAGCAGCAGCAATCTCTACACCAAGGAGGAAATACGGACCAAACCCATTAAATTTGGTTCCTGGCAGAAATTTGTTACCAATGTCTACCAGCTACACAAGCACATAAGCCAAGATTATCAGCAGTAGTCTGTGAACTGGGGACAAGAAGGGTGATGCCAATGCACCAACACTCTTCTTTGTCTTCCTTGTTGCAACAGATTATGTTTTTAAGCTGGCCTTGGTTAATTTTGAAAATAATTAGTGTACAAAACTCCCTGCTCCAGAAAAGCCATAACAACTGACAACCAAATGGCTGTCAGTAAATATAGTAACATTCACTGGTCAAAGCTAAGCTTTAACTTCAGCAAATTCCAGCACTTATTTTCTGTGGATTTGCAATTCTACAAGAGCCCCAACATATGTTATGATCCCAGATGAGACTACTTAAAACTATTACAGTCCTGTTGGGGATAGGAACTTGTAATTTGTTTTTAAAGTAAATGATGTTTGAGATTCCAGTTACTTACTAAGGAGATGAAGTTGCAAGATTCCACTGCTTTGAGCAAACAAAATAAGTTTTACTCCCAAAGTTTAAGAAAATAAAACCAACCACACACATACACAGCTTGTGCTCTAACATCCAACAATGACAAGTTAAATATGGGTTGACAGGTGAACTCAGAAACAGCCAACAGAGCATGTCAAATGGCAGGTGTAGTCAAGACAGATTTGATGGATTTCTCAGCATCTGCCCCCATTGTTAGTAAAGCTGTGGGTCCTGAATCTGTGTTAAACTTTGCCCCCTTCACAAGAGGTTTTAATTCTTCACTTGCAACACTGCAGGATTCCTAGCCTCTAACCTTTGTTTTGTAGGCACTATACATGGCTACTTTAGTTTGTGGTCAACTGTAACCCCAAGGATGATGATGATAGTGAGGGATTCAATAATTGGAATTACTTTGAACGTGAAGGAGCAATGGTTAGATTTTGAACAAAAACAAAGTTGCTGGAACAACTTAGCAGGTCTGGCAGCATCTGTGAAGGAGAAAACAGAGATAACATTTCGGGTCCGGTGACCCTTCCTCAGAACTTTGTTTTTGTTCCTGATTTACAGCATCCGCAGTTCTTTTCCTCTTTAATGGTTAGATTTTCTCTTGTTGAAAATGGTCCTTGTTTGACACTTGTCAGCCCAAACCTGGATGGTGTCCAGGTCTTGCAGTATTTGCATATGGATTGATTTGGTTTTTGAAATCATGAACAGTGTTGAACTTTGATCAATCATCAGCAAGCGTCCTTACTCCCTTGTGATAGAAGGAAGGTCATTGAAGCATGGTTAAACCTAGGACACTCTCTCTTCTAAAGTGTTCCTGCAGTGATGTCTGGACATGAGGCGATTGAACTCTAATGATCATAGCCGTCTTGCTTTTTTGAGCATGACTCCAACCACTAGAGTTTTCAGCCTAATTCCCATTCCTTCCAATTTTTTGCTAGGATCCTTTGAAGCTATACTTGGTTAAATGCTGCTTTTATTGTCACGGGCAGTCACCTCTCTGGAATTCAGCTCTTTACAGACTTGGTTCAAACCCTGACTAATGGAGCTGCGTGTCCTTCGTGGAACCTAATCTGAGTATTTGTGAGCTGTTTTTATATAAACAAGCGCTGCTTAATAGCACTGTTGATGACCCCCTTCCTTCACTTATCTGGAAGTTCGATTGGCAGATTTAAAGGGCAGCAGTTGACTGGGTTATATTTGTCCTGATTTGATTTGTCCTGTTTTTCAAGTACTGGAGATTTGGCAATTTTCCGGATTGACAGACTTTAATGTTACAGCTGTACTGGAACAACTTAACTAGGAGCGTGGCAAATTCTAGATCACCAAGTAATCAGTATCATTGCTAGAATGTTGTCAGAGCCCATTGCTTTTGTAGTATCTAGTGTCTTCAGACATTTCTTGTTATCACATGGAGTAAATGGAATTGGCTGAAGAGTGGTATCTGTGATGCTGGGGATCCTAGGAAGATGCTAAGATGGATCACCTACTTGGCACTACTGCCTGAAGATTGTTGCAAATGTTTGAACCTTATCTTTTGCACTGATGTTCTGTGATTCCCCCAACATTGAAGATAGGGACATTTGTGGAGAAAGTTCTTCAAGTGAGTTGTTTAATTGCCCACCACCATTCATGGCTTGATGTGGCAAGATGCAGAGGTTAGATTTAATCACTTGGTTGTGGAATTGCATAGCTCTGCGTATCATGTGTTAATGCTGTTTGGCACGTAAGTGGTCCTGTTTTGAGGCATCACCAGGTTGACGTCTCATTTTTAGATATTCCTGACATCTAATATTTAGATATGCTGCTGCTGAAATGCCCTGTTGCACCCTCATTGAAACAGGTTTGATCCCTGGATTGATGTAATGGTAGACTGGGGGGTATGCTGAGCCATGAGTTTGCAGAATGTGTTGGAGCACAATGCTGCTGATGGTCCACAGGGTCTCATAGATGCCCACTTCCAAACTGCAAGATCTGCTCAAAGATTGTGTGGTACTACCAGTGCACTAATTGAGACAATCAAGGGTATTGCTGTATTGTTAAAATTTACTATTTTTCTTTTTGTCATCTCTCAATCACTGGAAACAGTCGAATCTATGATTCTTTCTATCATGTCACCCCTTAAGCTCTATTCTGATAAAAGCTGCCTCACTATTTCAGGTGGTTTTCATAACTTTACTTGCTGTTACAATACTGAATCTGCATTAGTATCCTATTGACTGTAGATGCCTAAACTGTACACCATACTGTCAACAGTGGCCTTACATAAGTAGATTCACCAATACACCTCAACTAGTATTTGAGACCTCTTTTTAAAAAAAAAACTCCATGGGCTTTTTAATGGCCTTATTCATTTCAAATGTTATTTTGAATGTCTTTTGAACCTGAACACTACCTAAATCCCGCCCCCGACCCTTTTCTCATCACCTATATATTCTCCCCATTCCGGGTAAGACTTTGGACTTTGCTGTCAAGCTATGTCACCTCACATTTACTGATGTTAAAGTCTGAAGTTATTTTGCCTATTAGTCTAGGTCATTACTTATTTGCAGTTTTCTTTTGATCCTCCGAACTATTTAGAATGTTGGTATCTTTTTGTCATCTGTAAGCTTGGACGTTGCTTCCTCATCCTAAAATCTAATTAATTTATGGACTCTGAGCAGAAATAGTTCTAAAACAACTTTGTGGGACACAAATTACTTTCAAGGGCTTCCAGTTTTTTCCTTGACTTCCTTCTGAATCCATAAGTTCATCGAGGAGTAGGAATGGACCATTCTGTTTCTGCATCACCATTCCATAAAATGACCATTGATCTGATTTATGGCTTTCACTCCTGCCTGCCTCATCTTTTTGTTTTCCCACCTTCCCATCCAGCCAAATAACTCTTGACTCCCTTGTAAATGAAACCTTTAACTTGATCATCATTTGAATATTTTCAATAACCCAGTATGCACTGCTCTCTGGAAGCAATTTCAAAGATTAATGATTCTTTGAAAAGAAAATTCTGCCTCTTTCTTAAATGGGAGACATGTTATTTTGAAACTCATGGCTCTTGTTTCTCGATTCCACCACTGAGAGGAGACATCGTCTCAGTATCTCCCCTCTCAAACTCTCTCACAATAAAATCTTTCAATAAGATCACCTCTCAATCTTCTAAACTCAAAATGAGTACAGGGTCAACCTGCTCAACCCCTCTTGTTAAAACTACACACTTCTTCTGGGAATCGGGCACGTAAATCTTCTATGAACAGTTTCCTACAAAAGTATTTCCCTCCAGTAGGAAAATCAAAACTATAGTCTCTACAGTGCATCATACCGTGTTGGTGAGACTTCCTACTTTCTGTGTATTTGCTGCTAGTGCATATGTCTCAAAGGGTGTTTTTTTATTTGTCATCTTTTTCACCTAACCTCTGCAATGTTTTCTTTTTATATCACTTCTGGATTTCCTCTTGCCTAACATTATGAAGTTAAGTATTATCACCAATTTCCATTACCTTCAACTTGTATACTTTTCCTAACACTTAAATACTTTGCCTTCATTTTCTTTTATTTTTGCTTAGTGGCATTATACCCATAATCCCTTGCACCTTTTTAAATTTTAATTCAATTTCTAGCCTTTTACTTCATCGGTAATACTCCGAAACTTGAGGTAGTCTCCTTTTTGTTTTAATGCTTTATATTTGTTGTGTAAATTTACAAGTTCTTCATTGAAGCATAGTCTTTTGTGTGAAGTTTGCTTTTCACTTGAGCCTCAGCCATCTTGCTCCTCACCTTTTTATGGAGTCTTTATTTTCCTGCTCTGTGAAAATTGGAACACCTGAAGTGTGTACTTCATTGTAAACCATAACCTGTAATCCACTAGTACAATTCTGCCAGGTTACTTAATTATTACTCCGTCTGTTGTATTTCAACATAATAATAACATAGGAAATAGCAGACTTTTTCGCCCCTCAAGCCTGCTCAATCATTCAACATGATCATGACTGATTTGCTTCAGGCCTCAACTCCCCTTTTTTGTGCCAGCCGATCGTAGCCCTCAAACTGTCTGATATTTCAAAAGTCTGTCTACATCCTTTTTAAATACATTGTCATCTAGCTTCCATAGATCTCTGAGGTAGAGAATTTAATTTTGTTCACTACCCTCTGGAAGAAACAATTCTGTTTCAAAAGATAGTTACAGAAATGGTTGGCATATTGTCCCTAGTTTGAGATTACCCCATGACTCAGCATCTACCCTGTCAAGCAGCCTCCAATCATGTTTCAATAGCATCATCCTTCATTCTTCTCATCTCTTCGGCATAAAAAGGTTTAACCAGTCTGGATAAGTCAACCTCCTCATCCCAGGAAGCCGCTTTGTGAATCACATTTTGAACTGCCTCCAACGCCTATACATCCTTTCTTACGTGGACCAGAACTGTACTGTGTACTCCAGGTGCAACATCACCAACCCCTTGTACAGGTCTGAAAAGACTTTTCCTATTTTAAATTACAACACTCTAGCAATAAAGGCCAGAATGCCATTTGCCTCTTTAATTACTTGTTGCTCCTGAATGCTAACTTTTTATTCCATGCACTTCCAAACACCCAGATCTCTCTGTGGTGCACTTTTTTTTTTTTTTTTTTTTTTTTTTTTTTGGATCTCTGTTTTAAATGACAGTCTACCATTTGATTCTTCCTACCAAAGTGTATTACCTCACACTTTTTCCTACATTAATCTCCACCTGCCAAATTTTTGCATGCTCATTCAATCTCGCACCTTTTTTTCGTGACACAACAATACATTACACTCCATCTTCCCCTTCAAGTCAATAATACAGGTAGTAAATAGTTGAGGACTGACTGATCCTTGTAACACTTAAATAGTTGTCCTTCCAACCTGAAAAACACCCATTAATCCTGAACCTCGGTCTTCTGTGTGTTAACTAATCCTTGCCAATACATCACTCCTAACGTTAATAATAGCTTCCCTCTCATGTAGTAACCTTTTAATGTGGAACCTTTTTCATTGAATGGTTTCTGGAAACTCAAATACACATCTGCCCGTTCCCCTTTATCAGTTCTTTTGCTATATCTTCAAGGAGCTATACCAAATTTGTCAAACATGATTTTTCTTTCATAAAACCATGTTGACTGTATTAAGTTTTTCTAAATATCTATTATTTCTTCACTATTTCCACAGTTACTTCCTTTAAGACTATGAGATGGGGGCCATCATACCCTGGCAACTTATCTGCCTTTAGTCCCATTAATTTATTGAAATACTTTTGTCCTTCATGTTAGAAGTTGCTACAGAGCCTTTTCTTCTGTTAGCACCTTTATCTTTGCTATCATTAGATTGCTTGTAGTGCCCTCCACCGTGAAAGTCAATGCAAAACATTAAATGAAATTATTTGCTGTTTTCATGTTCCTCATTAATTTCCTAGTTGTGCCCTCTGGGTTCCATACTTTGTTTAGATACTCGCTTTCTTTTGACATACCCATAATAGCACTTGCTGTTTTGATATACTTACCAATTTACGTTAATAATCAATTTTCTCTCTATGGCATTTTTTGCCATCCATTGCTGGTTTCTGGAAAAAAATCTCAATCCTCAGTCTGGCATTAGTTTTTGCTACTTTGTATGCCTTTGTTTCTGATTGAATGTTCTCCACCTTTTGCGGTTGGTTCACTCTTTTCTCAATGTCGTCCTATTTTGACCAAATTTTTGTTGAATGTTATGAAATATCTGCTTAATGTCGGTCACTGGTCATCCTGACTAGTCAATTGTTCTCAACCTGCTTTAGAAAACTTTTTTTCATACCTCTGTAATTGCCCATTTTAAGTTGAGGACACCGGTTTGAGAGCTGAGTGATTCCCCTCAAACTGAATTTAAAATCCTACCATGTTATGATCCTTGTTTTAAAAGCGTCCTTAACTACAGATCTCTTATTAATCCTACTTCAGTACACGTGATTAGATCTTCAGATGGCCTATTTTCGAGTAAGTTTTACAACGTATTGCTCATCAAAACAATCCCTAATGCACCCTACAAATTTAACTTCCATGCTATCCTTGCATATCTGATTTGCCTAGTCAACATGCAGATTAAAATCATCCATGACAATTGTAGTGCCCTTCTTTTTGACTTCATTATTTCTTGATTTATGCATTGTCCTATAGATGACTCCCACTCATGATTTCTTTCCCTTGCTAATGATGTGCATCAAGTTCAATCCACCATTACGTTAAATTTTCACAATCTGAAAAAATGATCCATTACAAAAAGATGAGTTGAGTTGTAATATTGCAATTATGTAATTATAGACCCACTAAACTTAATACACTTAATTCTCTGTGGAAGTGTCGAGAGATTGGTTGCTTTGCCTATCCCATCATGTCCTGGCCTGTGCTCAATCATCTGTACAAGAAAAAGTGGTGACGCTAGTGCATTGAAGATAATGCAGAGAATAGTCTCAAGACTGATCTGGAGTCTCAGGTTTGCGGATGAGTGGTGTGGGAATTTCAGCCTGGAGATAAGATGCCCAAGACCATATCTTTTTAGGCTTGTTTGCAATGGTAGATATGTGAGAAAAGAAAAAGCCTAAAATATTAGCTTAAATAAAACTGTGAGTTTAAGTGCAAAATAACTTTCAGTTTGAAAATAATCTAATTTTTCTGGCAGAAACGCATCAGCAAAGCCTGACAAAGACGAGAAACCTGGAATTAGTTAACAAACAATCGAAAGTAGCAATTATGGTTGAATTAAAATGGGTTAAACATCCTTCATCTGTATTTATCTTGACCTGTTTCTTTTAATATCATCAGTTCAGATGCCTTCTGGCCTAGCTGATAAATACTCAGTAATTATGTTGCTATGGCACCTGAAGAATGAAAGTGGGATTAATCATTCTGTGTAATTAGTCCTTGTTTAGGTTTTTTGGCCTTGGTTAGATTGTGAAATGTGCACTACTTGGGTAATGTAAATATAAGGGTCTCGTTCTGCATGCAGTCTACATCTGCTTTAGTTTCAAATACTATTCTTTATTTGCTAATTCAGTACGTGTGTGTGTGTGTGTGTGTGTGTGTGTGTGGTATGCACTTTCATCCTTTCTGCTAATGAACAGGTTGTAAACAGTTTGCAAAAGATTAAGTATGTGAACTTCATTTTGGTTGCATGTTGCGTAAAACAACTCGCAGAATCTTTCTTTTATTTTTGATATAAATTTTGTTTGCATGCTTATGTTTTATTGATGCTGTTTGGAAGCTGAGCAGTATCCCTGTGATCAGTGGATACTATGGGAGATGTTTTATTCCGTTCAATGACATCACTGGAGCACAGCCAATTTCAATGAAGTGTATGATTTGGCCTTAGACGTTTATAAAGGACTTTTTGTTTAGAAAATCTGATTCTAATTTGAAATTCGTGTGAACATTGGATTGAAAATGCGAAGAGAAAAAGCTCAGCCTTGCAGCACTTAAATGGACAGATGGTAATGCTGATTGACTGGAGACCAAAAAAGCCGATCATCTCGGAACAGATGGGGCATGGCTGAAGCACTGAATGAGTATTTTGCATCAGAGGATGGTGTCACTATTACAGTAATACAGGAGGTAGCTTCAAGATTGGATGTATTTTGAAAGATAAAAGAGGAAGTCTTTTAAATTGTTGACAACACTAAAAGTGGAAAACTCATCTGCTCCAAACGAGAGAGATTGTAGCTTGAGGAGCATAGTAATTATAACAAATTTATGGAGGCCTGCAAAAATTACATTTGTGTACAAATGAAGAAGGGATAAACATCACAAGTCTCAGTAATGATGCAATGAAACTGTCATCAATTTGTCATTCAAATACAACCTAGTTTGCTAATGTCCTTTAGGACAAATAATCTGCCATCCTTGCCTCATCTAGCCGACACACGGCTCCAAGCCCACAGGAAAGTGATTAACTCTTAACTGCTGTAAAAGGCAGTTCAGCATGGACATCAAATGCTGTCCTTGATGATGATGATGATGATGATGCTGCTGATGCTTACATGCTATAAAAGAATGAAAATTACTTGGCGCCAAATAGGAAGTTTGAAAATGAGTTAATAAATAAATGTTAAACGTGGATTTGTTTGGTAGGAATCACGTTTGACTGACTTAATTATGTTAACTGAGGTGTCAGAGTTTGATAAATGCAATGCATTTGCTGTGTGATTAAAATGACAGTAGCCTCATGAGTTCAAACAGAAAGTGAGGAGTAATGTTGAATCAATGAGAAATGAGAAAACTTGGTAAAAGCATTGTTTGTTACTGGACTACCCTAGGTTTACCTAAGGAGTTGAACCAGATTCTGCTTTGCTAAATACAATATATGTTTGATTTTGCAGGTTAAAGTTTTTCTTTTCAGAAATTTTACTTACTGTTGACTTGTCAAAATGACACCCTGATTTTTCTTCTTTCCCCTAATAGGGAGTCCTCCTCACCTGAGTGTTGGTGAACAGGGAGACCTGGTTCAAGACTTCCATGAATTCCTTCAGTCTCCGAGTAATGCAGCTGCAGGCAGCCTGAACCGGAGTAGTGAAAATTCCTAATATATATATACTGTGGTAAAAGTAGGCCATCCTATTAAGCAGAAGAACAGATTCTTCCTTTTTTACTTACAGACCTGAGCATGTGAAAGAGACCTTCCAATAGCTTCCAAGTATAAGATGGACATTTTCTAACTTCAGTCTGCTGCAACTTAGGAAGTCTCCAGTTCTCCGTTCAGTGTGCATTGAACGAACAGAAGTTGTTGGATCATGCAACATATTGTCCAATCTGTACATAATCCACAAGTGTTTATGCTATGTGAATTGAGAAATTTTCCCTTGGTTTTGTCAGGTAGGTGTATTGTAGCAGTTTTCAAAGTCTGTACAGTTTTTAAAACTAGCTTTGTATGTTGAATTCTTCAGTCTTAATCTTGTTTGCAATTGTCAATAGTGTGCATTTTTGAGCATCTGTTCACCTTTTCAAAAACTTTGTTGAATCTTGATACTTCAATGGGATAACGTCACTTAATGATGAATTCCACTCCAGTCTGGACCAGCATTAAGTCAGCTGAGAAAAGATACAACAAATCTCCAAAAAGGTTCCATGAATACAGAAGTAAAGGACAGTGAATGCTGGAAATCTGAAATTTAAAGCATAAAATGAGGGAGAAGCTCAGCAAGTCAGTCGGCTTCTTTAGAGAGAAGACAGTGGACCTTTCAAGTTGAGAGACCCTTTCATCAAAAGTGGACCCTTGATGAGGATTCTGATTTCCTCCTCTTTTAACAGATAACAGGGCTGGGATATCAAGATTTGTACATGCCTTACAAAGATAAATAAGATGGTGACCACCAACTTGGTTTGCTGTGGCTTTAGCATTAAGTTGAATGGCAACTTATTTAACCACATGTAATAAGATTTTTAAAAAGTATATCAGTAGACTTATCGAATCTGGCTAACAAAATATTTCTAACGGGTGATCCTGACTGAAGCTGTTGAAATTGTGATGGACTTATCAAATATGTGATTGGTTAGGAGAATTTACACGTGCTTTTTTTTTGTTTACTACAGGTGTCTCTGTCTTGGTATTGATTGGCTGCTGCTCTATTTTATTTTTGGCATTTGCCAACTTGGCCATTTTAAGGCCTGACCTTTTTATTTGGGGTCTTTACATTATTATTTAGTGACGAGGTTATCCAAAGTCTACAGTTTGGGTCAGTGACTATAAAAGCAAAGCTCTATAGCAGCCTCTCCACTTTTATCGTTCATTTTCCTCCATTTAAATTAGGTAGCCTTTTACAAACCTACTCTGACCACTGCCAAGTTCTAAGAATGTTTGTTTCTGTTACACTCTCAAAGCTTATCAATCCCTGGCAAAGCACTTGATTTCACTCTATCAATGTCCTGCAGTTTGTTTGACTATGTTACTTCAGGAGGTTTACTGAACACATTATTATTGATCGTCTTAATGATTCAAGACAATTCACACTGAAATCGACGTGATGTTGACACGTCAATGTGTCATAGTGTGGACTGTACTAATTCATTGCTTTTCTTTGTTCCCAACACCAGTATTTCACTACTGCTGTGTGTACTCAAAATTCTTTACAAACACCATCCAAGCTTAGATATGCTGAAATGTGACTTGCTAAGTTTCATAGTTCAAGTGAACAAAATATCACATGCCCTCCATCATAGTTTCTGACAATGTGGAAACAACATGTTTATAAGAAATGGTTTCTACTTGATGATAAATATTTATAAATTATAATTTGTAGAAAAAATGCCTTTGTAACCTGTATATTGTGAATTTTAAAAGGTTTTTATTGGAATAATATTTGAAGGAGAGTCGCTGATTATAAAACCATTGCAAAGAAAGAAAAAGTCACGTGGCAAAACATTAAATTTTCATAAACTTTTAGTCAGCCTAGCTTGGTTATGACCAAACTATTGTTTTCTTTCTATTTTGGAAATTTAATTCCATGCCGTTCATGAATCCTCAAGCACTATGCACTAGCAAGCTCTCCTCTAAACCAGCATCTACACTCTGGGGATTACTATTCAAAAGGAACTGAATTGGTTCACTGTACAAATACTATCTATAAAAGTAAATCAGAGGCTGGGAATATGCATCAAATAACCGAAGTCCTGATTCCCTAAAGCTTGTCACCACCTACGAGGCCCAAGTCAGGAGCATGATGGAATGTTGCCCACAAGCTTGGACGAATGTAGCTCCAACTGCACAGAAGTTTGACATTATCTGGGATAAAGTAGCCATGACTGATGTGCACCACCCTCCCTATTCACTGCCTCCACCACCTACTGCACAGTAGTAACAGTGTATACCATATACATACAATGCAACAACTCGCCAAGGATCCTTCAACAGCACCTTCTGAATGCCAAATCTCTACCATATAGAATAACTATCAGTAAATACATGGGAAAATCTACCAAGTTATTTTCCCCACACCATCCCGTCCTGGTTTGGAACTATATCAAGTGTCGCTGGATCAAATTCCTGGAACTCTGGTGTAATTAACTGCAGGCTGTGGTGGTGCAAGCAGGCAACTCTCCACCACTTTCTCCAAGTCAATTAGGGATGGGTAACAAATGCTGACTTAGCCAGCAATACCTATAATGTGTGTGTGTGTGTGTGTGTCCGGGGGCGGGTGTTGGAGGAGAGGGGGGTGTGGTGGAGCAAGGAAATGTAGTGACTCATTTTAACTACTGTTCTGTACCATAGCAAACTATTTTATCTGTAATTCAGCTTGGGTTTTGGCATGCCAGCTAAATTACTTCTGTAAATGTTCAGTTCCACAAAGTAAGCTTTTAAAAATAATGCAGTTCTAAGACTGTAATTACTGGGATTACTTGAAACCCAATTGCTGTTCATGAAATTTGGCACAAAAATTTCAAAGTCCCTTTTTAGTTTTCATGTAGAATTTTTAGAATGAAATATTATCAATCCAGGTTTGTTAAAAACACGTAAAATATGTAACTGTTTCCTTTTTTCTTTTAAGTATGGATATGAAATGAAGCATCCCAATTGTAATTTTTGAAATATTCTGTCTTGGTGGAGCTAGCAATAGGGCTTTATATACATATCTACTGAATACATTATGTAACACTTTTTAAGTAAGCTTAATTCAGCACTACCACTTAATTGTGATTTCTAGATTGGAATGTAGGGTTTGTGCTGTACGCAAAGACCTAAGCACGTAAACTAGGCTGACACTTCATTGTGGTAGCAAGGAAGTGTTGCACTGCCTGAGATATCATCATTGACATGAGACATTAAACCAAGGTTCTGTTTGTTGTTAAGATCCATGGTGCTATTATCTGTTTAGTTTCAAACGTTCCTGGCCTACCCCTTTTAATGAATGCCACTAAAGCAAATCAATTGATCACTTATTTCTGAGCTTTGTAGGATCTCGGGGCATACTTGTATGCATTGGTGCATTTCCTATACTTCAAAACTAATTCCTTGGCTGTGAACTGCTTTGGGGAATCCTGCAGATGTAAATGATACTGGTATATATGTAAGTTTTCTTTTTTTTCTACAATTCACAAAGATCATGACTAATTTTTAAGTTGTATTATGTGTTGCCGAAGAAAGCTAACATTGACACTTGATTGGTTACCTCACTGCCTCAGTGCTTTCTTGCAACAGGATGTGGTTAAAATGTTTTGCTCCATTTTGAAATGTAGCACCATATGAATTCCACATTTTTGAGGAAGGAGTTTAGTCAGCAAATATCTGAACGTCTCTAATTTGCACTGCTGTTTGTGTATCTGAAAGAACGGTAATAGTATTTTTTAAAAGTTGTAATAAGGGAATAAACTGTGACTGTGCTAGTTTTTTTTCTGTTGAAATCACGTTTCTTCTGGTATTAACTACACAACTAAATGTATAAAATGCCAGTTACCTTCCACATTTTCTTTTGTGGTGTTCATCACCAAGCGTTCCCAGGTAATTTAAGGTAAGAGCAAAATTCCAAGGAATGCAGCAGATTATTTACACCAGTCCTTAAATTTTCACCTAAGCATACCAGAAAACTATTGTTTTCTTTCTATTTTGGAAACTTAATTCCGTGCCATTCATGAATCCTCAAGCACCATGCGCCACCAAGTTCTCCCTGAAACCAGCATCTACATTCTGGGGATTACTTTTAGAAAGAAACTGAACTGGTTCACCATACAAATACAATCTACAAAAGTAAATCAAAATACCAGAAACAGTACTTGCCTCTAAAACGGAAGGTTGTGGATTCACATTTAGTCCAGAGATTTGAAAACATACTCCAAGGACTGATATGGCAGAGGAGTACTAAGGGTGTTGTATTGTCTGAGTTGCCATGTTTAGTTTGAGACATTAAGCCGTATTCCTAATTGCCCTGTCAATTAGACATTAGATCCCATGGCACAGTTTCAAAGATAAACTGAACACGTATCTTTTGTGTCCTAGCCAACGTTACTTCCAACTTAGCTGAGAGATAAGAGATTATATGGTCATCAGGTTCCCATTTGTGTGAGTCAATACAATGTGGAGCTGGAGGTCCTGACCCAAAATGTTGACTTTCCTGCTCCCCTGATGCTGCCTGACCTGTTGTGTTCCTTCAGCTCCACACTATTGACTCTGACTCCAGCATCTGCAGTTCTTGTTGTCTCCTATTTGTGTGACCTTGTTGTTTACACATTGGCTGCTGTGACAATGCTCAAAAGTACGTAACCAGCACTTGTAGACATCCTGAAGTCATGCAATGGCCTTTCTAATTGCAAATCTGCCTGTCGGAAGGGAATTGAGGGATATGGATCCTGAAAGCGAAGGCAGTTTTAGTATGGAAGGGCGAAATATGTCGGTGCAGGCTTGGAAGGCCAAAAGGCCTGTTCCTGTGCTGTATTGTTCTTTTTAGTCTTCCTTTCTCCTTTTTGTTCCTGTGATTTTTACCACTTAGCGGGGTAAAAGCCACAGATGAACATGAACATCACCTTGTAACTTCCTGTCCAAGCCCCGCACAATACTGACAGCAATACGCTGCTGTTCTTTCATTGTCAAGGATCAAAACCCTGGAACTTCATTCCCAGTAGCAGTATGGATGGATTCACACCCGAAAGACTATAGCAGTCAAGAAGGCAGCTCACTGTTACCTTATCAAGTTTAGCTCGGGAAGAGCAATAAATGCTGACCTAAACAGCAACAGCTATATACCATGAATGAATAATTTGAAAACAGTAACCTCTGTAATGATCATTTCCAATCCTTCAAACCTCCAACTTAATTTGAGCATTGTAGTGGGCAACCTGGAACATATTTTAGTTGCTGCATAAAATTGATTTTGGAATTGCCTCTGATTTTATTTACACTGAGGAAGATAAATGTATTTATATAATGCTTTTCACAACCACTAGATACCAAAAAATGTGTCACAGCCAATGAGCTACTTTTTGAAGTGTAGTCACTGTTGTAATTTAGAAAACGTAACAGTCAATCTGCATAGTGAATGGCCACAAATGGAAATGTGATAATGACTGTAGTCTGTTTTTTTGAGGTGCTGATTTGAAGGAAAAGTCCTGACAAGGGATGACTTCCATTCGTTTTCGAAATAGTGCCAGTGGGAATTTTACATCTAACCAAGCAGGCAGACGGGGCCTCGATTTAACATCTTATCTGAAAGCAAAAGCATTTTTCTAAATTACTTCAAATTCCCACCTGGAATTCATGCCTGCTGTTCATTGATCCAAACTTTGAGATTAGGATCCTTGGTCACATTGAACCATTCTTAAAAATGCATTGAAATTAGGATCACCATACTTTCAGTGACAAGTGATGCAATGAATATTTCTTTTGAAGATGTGTCACTGGACTTGAAATTTTAACTTTTGACTTCTCTCCACAGATTTTGCCAGACCCTACTGAGTTCTGCAATTTCTGTTCTTGTTTTGAGTTTTTTTTTCAGTCAGGTTCTAGCCCGTAGTTTGCAAGGCATATTTCAATTGTAATCTGTATGGTGCAAATTATCAATTGAACTTGATGGAATGTTATCCTGAAGTACGTAACTGTGATGCAGTGGCAGTGTCCCTTTCTATGAACCGGGAGCCCTGAGTTCAAGTCCTTCTGTTCCAAAGGTGTATATAATAATGTCTCCTGAACAAGTTGATCCGAAAATATCTATTACAACTGGAACAGTAAAATGCAAATCTGTAATAGTTATGCTTATGCTTCAGAAGGCACTGGTTAGACTTTGATCATTTTGCTGAAAAACTATACTTTATACTTGAAAGTGCACAGAAAGAGAAACAGGATAGATAGTATTGGTAGTGAAGATTCAAGTGTCAGTACTTAATAAAAGGCTGTAAAAGCAGGATTCTCATCAAAGCTTAAGAAATCTTAAATAGTAGCGATAATGTAAAATCCACACAAAGCAACCAATAAAGTAAATGATCTAAGTAGAAATAAATGTAAAATTTTAGAATTGATGTGAGCTAAAATAGATTTGCTTAAAGGATGAATTGTTTGTGGTAACTGACCAAGCAAAATCATCATGTTGATCAAAGTTTAATTAGTTTCTTTGCCAGGAAAGTGTTTTTTTTTTTAATGGGCTGGGTAAACACCTCATCCCTGATTATTCCACCCCCTCCTTTATTCATTCACAGGATGCAGGCATCACTGGCCCGGCTAAACAGCACTTATTGCCCAGAAACCAGCTAAGAGTCAACCACATTGCTGTAGATCTAGACTCACATATAGGCCAGACCAGGTAAGGATGACCGTTTCCACCCCTAATGGGCATTAGTGAACCAGATGGGTTTTTCCAACAATGGATTCATTGTTATTATTAGATTCTTAATTGCAGATATTCATTGAATTCAAATTTTGCCATCTGCAGGAGCAGGATTCAAACTTGGGTTCCCGGAACATTATCTGGGTCTCTGGGTTAACAGTCCAGTAATAATACCACTAGGCCATCACCTCCATGTGTTGATTTGCTTCTCAAACTGCTTAATTCTATCCTTCGTACTCCCAAATTGCAAAATAAATTATAACTTTTATAGAACCGCAAGGACATGACCCTTTTTAGTATTCCAAAACAAAGGGGTGAAAAAAAAATCAGTTTCATTTTCATTTTTAATAAACACCTATTTTGGGGAGGTGGTGGTAGTGTAGTGATGACTTCACTGGTTTACTAATCCAGAGACCCATGTTAATGTTTTTGGGGTTACATTACAGTCTTGCCATTGCAGCTGGTAATTTAAATATGACAATATCTGCTGACAGTACAAAAGTGCCGTCACTATACATGTGTAGTAATCCTGTCGGTACTACTAGTGACCTCGTTTCATCTCATTCTCTCATATTTATTGTGCTTATTTGGATGCTACCATGTTTTCTTAATGGCAGGGCATTGCATAACAAGTATACGTGCAGATCTTTCCACATGTATAATGTGAATCTTTTGGATGAGTCAGACCACACAACCTTTTAAATAAAATTAATAAAATTTGAGGTACAACTAGCCCAAACAGTGGTGGCCGTAAAACTCACGTTGCTTATTGTGGAAAAAGAGTCTGGTGCGCTGTATCTTTTAGAGGAGGAAATCTGCCGTTCTTGCCCTTTCTTGCCTATATGTGAAGCCAGAGCCGCAGCATTATAGATGATTCCAAAATGGCCTAGCAACAGGCTTGGGCAAGATGGATGGGAAACAGATGCTGGCCAATATTTATTTTTTTAAATTGCCGGAAAAAGATAGTGGTGCACCTTCCCCTTGACCTTCTGCAGTCTGTGTGTTATTCATGTTCCAAAATGTTTTTAAGGAGGAATGGTACAATTTTGCCAGTATTTAGTTATGTTAATGCTCCTAAACTTAATTTTTTATTTTCACACCGTGAAATCAAAAGGATGATTGTTGGTTATCCTCAATATGGAATTTTAGGTATTATGTATGTTGATGTGTAAGCAAATTAGGTTACAGAGCTAGATACACAAGTTCATCATTTTTGTGTTGTGTAGTTCTGCATTTGTAGTTCATCCTTTTGAAAAGCTGGCGATGTGTTTTCCAATAAGACTCACATCAAACTGACTAGATGACAAACTTTGTGCTGTGACATTGTTCTGTGGAAATGGATTAAAATCTGCAATCGTGAGCTGATTACATGGTGCGTGAATAGGTGTGGAAGATGACTATCCAGATGACGTTGGCAATAGATTTCTCAATGTCAAAATGAAATATTGTTGAGGAGCGAAACCATCATTAGAGTTTTCTTTCAGAATAGCATTAACAATTACATTGTCCAAATGCAGGACTTTAAAATGCTGCTGATCTGCCAACATCAAATACAAAAATGTTTGAACAAAAACTGAATATGCAAGAAATAACACATCACTCCATTAATAAACTAATTTGCTAATAAGTCACGTATTGTGTTTGATTTTAGAATATAAACAAAACTGCAACTTTCAACACCTCAAATTTAAAAACTTTAGGGGACTTCAGATGTCTGGAAACTGCTAGGTGATAATTCAGTTGCATGATTAGTTTCATAACGTACAGTTGCACATGTATTTTTAACGTCACCTGTATCTTCAGAGTCATAAGATCAAAAAAAATTGGTAAACAACTATTGAATGCTAAATTTGTTTTCGTACTAGTGGCAACCTATTCCTTTTGGACAATGCACTATAAACATTTCACTAAGTGCTACATTGTAGACTTGCTGGTAATGATGGAACCCATGGACTGAAAGGGATCATAGTAGCATGGTACAAAACTGGCTGAGTGATATGATCAAGTTAACAGTGAATGACTTGTTTTGGGATGGATAAAAGTATATAGTGGTCAGTATCAGGACCACTTTTTTTGATATTATTTTTGATGCCTCTGTACAGGTCATATCTTTCAGATGACACAAAACCTGTAAGCATTGTGAACTGTGTGGAGCATCGTGATAAGATTTAAGAAGACATAAACAATCTAACAGGTGAAATTCAATTTAGAATAGTGTGAAATGATGTACTGTCAGTAAGAACACAGATAGGCAGTATAAGCTTAAGGATACCATTCCAAAGGGGAACCATTAATTTCTGGGGGGGGATAAGTTTAGGGTGGAAAGCACATTGAAAAAGTTAAAATTATTAAAAATATATATATCCAAATCTGGGCTTTGTAATTAGGTACAGACACATGGAATTTATAGTGTACCTTTTATAAAACACTGCGTTTGGTCTCAACTGGAGTATTGTGTCCAATTCTGAATATCAGGGAGAATTTGAAGAGCGAGCAGAAAAGGTTTACATAAATTTTTCCAGGGATAAGTGACTTCTGGTATGTGGATAGACTGTTATAGAGATGTACAGCATGGAAACAGGCCCTTTGTCCAACTTGTCCATGCTGACCAGATATCCTAAATCAATCTAGTCCCATTTATCAGCATTTGACCCATATCCCTCTTAAACCCTTCCTATTCGTATACCCATCCAGATGTCTTTTAAAAATTGTAAATGTACCAGACCCCATTACATTCTCTGGCAACTAGTTCTATATGTGCACCACCCTCTCCTTGAAAAAGTCGCCCTTTAGGTCCTTTTAAATCTTCCCCCTCTCACCTTAAACCTATGCCCCTTAGTTTTGGACACCCCTACCCTGGGGAAAAGACTTTGGCTGTTCACCCTATCCATGCTCCCTCATGATTTTATAAAATTCTATAAGGTCACCCCTCAGTGTCCAATGCACCAGGGAAAATAGCCCCAGCCTCCTCATAGCTCCAACCCTGGCAGCATCCTTGTAAATCTCTTCTGCGCCCCCTCAAGTTTTACAACATGTTTCCTGTAGCTAGGAGACAAGTATTGAATGTGGTAATCCAGAAGAGGCCTGGCCAATGTCCTATACAGCTGCAACATGACCTTCCAACTCCTGTACTCAATGCAATGACCAGTAAAGGCAAGTGTACCAAACACCACCTTCAGTATCCTGCTTACCTGTGTCTCCATTTTCAAGGAACTATGAACCTGCACTCCAAGGTCTCTTTGTTTGGCAATGCTCCCTGGGACCTTACCATTAAGTGTATAGGTCCTGCCCTGATTTGCCTGACTAAAATGCAGCACCTCACATTTATCTAAATTAAACTCCATCTGCAAATCCTCAGCCTGTCTGATCAAGGTCCCAATGTACCCTGAGATAACCTCCTTGGTTGCCTACTACACCACTAGTTTTGGTGTCATCTGCAAACTTACTATCCATATGTCCTATATTCGCATCCAAATCATTTATATAAATGACAAAAAACAATGGACACAGCACCGAACCTTGCAGCACACCACTGGTCGTAGGCCTCCAGTCCGAAAAGCAGGCTGACAACAAGAGATCAGAATGGTGTGATGCCCCCAACCGGTGCCAGGGTCAAGGATGTCTCAGAGGGACCAGCAGGAGGTCATTGTGCACATTGGAACCAACGATAGAGGAAGAGTAAAGGACAAAGTTCCGAGAAGAGAAGATAGGAAATTAGGCAGGAGGTTAAAAAACCTGAGCCTTGAGGGTGGTAATATCTGGATTACTCCTGGTGCCATGTGCTAGTAAGAGTAGGAATAGGAGGAGAAAGCAGATGAATACATGGATAAGGTGCTGGTGTAGGAGAAAAGGATTCACGTTTTTGGATCGTTGGAATCTCTTCTTCTGGAGTAGAAGTGACCTGTTTAAGAAGGATGAATTGCACTTGGATGGGGACGAGTGTACTGATGGGAGATTTGCTGGAACTGCTCGGGAGGATTTAAAGGGGGAGGAAAGGAACAGGGACCCAGACACATAGTGAGAAAAGTGATCTGTCTGAAGCTGGTGCAGTTGGGAATAGGAACAAGTCAAATAGTCGAGGCAGGCAGGAGCAAAGTAGAGAGAGAACAAGGTAGGACTGATAAATTAAACTGCATTTATTTCAATGCAAGAGATCTGACAGATAAGGCAGATGAACTCCAGGCATGGTTGGGAACATGGGACTCGGATGTCATAGCTATTACAAAGATGTGGCTCAAGGATGGACAGGACTGGCAGCTAAATGTTCCAGGATATAGATGCTATAGGAAGAATAGAAAGGAGGGTGAGGAAGTGGTGTTTTTGATTAGGGATAACATTACTTCGGGAGGATATTCTAGAGAGTGTATCCAGTGAAGTCATTTGGGTGAAACTAAAAATAAGAAAGGGATGATCACCTTATTGGCATTGTACTAAAGACCACTCAGTAGTCAGCAGGAAATTGAGAAGCAAATTTGTAAGGGGATCTTAGTTATCTGTGAGAATTATAGGGTGGAAATAGTAGGGAATTTCAACTTTCTAAACATAGACTGGGAGAGCCATGTGTTAAGGGCTTGGATGGAGAGGAATTTAAGTGTGTTCAAGAAAATTTTCTTCAGATTGTAGAAGCTGCCATCCTTTTCCTTCGAAAAGGAAAAACAGAGAGGAGATTTGCATGAGGAATCAAGACCAAAAAAATTCTGATGAAGAGTCCAGGCCCGAAACGTCAAGTTTTCCTGCTCCTATGATGCTGCTTGGCCTGCTGTGTTCATCCAGCCCCACGCCTTGTTATCAATAGGGAGGAACTGTCTCTCTTTGTGAAGGGTTCTGAACCAGAATGCCCTGATTTAAAGTGAATGTCAAACAACCAATGGTGACATGAGGGATTTTTTTTGTGCAGCAACTAGTTATATTCTGAAATTCATTGCCTGAGGGAGTGCTGGAAGCAGAGCTAATCATGTTTTTCAAAAGTGAATTGGATAAGAAGCTAAAGAGAAAAAAAAATTTACAAGGCTGGGGGAAGAAAAGGGAGAACTACATAACTTGCTCTTGCAGAGATCTGTCACAGTTTCAATAGTTCAAATAGCCTTTGAATGCTGTAATCATTTTATAATTCTCCAGAAAAAGAGCAGTAGACTCGCATTAATTATGTAGACATGGATTTTATACTACCAGACAACCTGAAACCCGCAGATAGTCTGGCATACTTGCTTACAATGAATGGAAATTAATCATGTGGTAATATGGGATACTCCAATCTTAAAGTTCTAGTTGGTGGAATGCAAACATTCGCCATAAATATCTTCTAATCAAACTGTTCAGGGATGTTATTACACCTTTGGAGCAGGTGGGACAGGAACCTAAGCCACCTGCCTCTGAAATAAGGACAGCTACCACCACTCTACAAGAGCCCCATGCATTCACAATACTAGTTGATACTGAACAGGTGTAATTTAAATAAAATTGTGCAAAGCAAAGGTAGACTGCTAGATTACAGAGGAATGCAATATTTAATTTGTCTCTAAACTAAATATTTTTAATTCAACATACTACCTTTTTGAGTTTTGTGACCTTTAGACTTGAAATTGGAAGGGGTTGAGTTTAAGCCCATCTTGTTGACAGTCATCTCCTGAGCTTGTTTAATTGACTTAAGGAGTTTTTTCCACTCATTTTGACAGCTCCTAAATGATTAGGGAAAGAGGTGATTTAACTCCAACAACGAGATTACAATTTGGATGTGAGCCATTAGGCCTAACCAGCCTGTTTTTGTATTTAGCCTCTACAGTGAGTAAATAGACTTAAACAGGTTTACCTACCCTAGTTTCTTCATCAGCCTGTTCAATTTAATCTTGAATATTGATTTAGCTTCTGCTCTAACCGCTAGTCCTAGTATATTCTGTGTATAGGCTGGCAACTTCTTGTGCAAAGAATTTTTTTGGAACCTCTGTTCTAAATTTCTTACATATAATCTAGATTTTATTGTACCTTGTTACACATAGAACACCAGACAGTCAGATCATTGAATTGTTTCATGTCCACCCATTTTTTTCCATATATTCATGTGAAATGCCTGATCCTTTCTTTTTGTCTGAATCCCTGAATTAGAGTTCTAGGAACCACAGATTCCATCATAGCATAAAGCTAGAAGCTGAATCACTACACTTTGAACTGGCCACTGTTTGCATTGTTAAACGTAAGTGTGATCTTGGAGTTTGTACTGTCAATCAAAATCAGGAAGCCTCTGACACCACTTTCGTATCCACTTTCTCTTGTCTGTCCTTTTGAAGCAAAGATGATCATGTTTAATAACCAGATTCTGGAGGATGCAGAAATGACTGTGAAGGCCTTAAGGATCTGAAACAAATATGGCAGGATGTCACAGACAATTGAGTTTTGGATAAGTTGCTGGCTTGGTATTTCTTCTTTGTTTTCCCTCAGCCTCTGAAATGAACTTGTTTATAACAGAGGTCACACCACTTTTTTGCTTGGTTACTACAGGTGCAGCTATTCTGGGCAAGTTTCTGTCAGGAGTTGAAATTAACACCAAATCTCCTAAATCATGCCTTCAGCATGGCCTTGTACTGCTTCTTTTGACCAATTAATGCTTTGATGAGTTGAAGTAGAAGGCTGCCAATTAGCCTGGAGAATAAAACACCTCAACTAAACTCTACAGGGATTCAGAATCATGTTGTATACAATAACATGAGTTAACTTTCATCTACTCCTGGATTGAACATATCCACAGATCCTCATATTAGATCATTAATCAAAAACCATTAATTCTTTCAAAAGAATGAAGTTCAAAGGCCTCTGAGTGTTTCAAATGAATTAGCTTAGCTATTACCAAGCTAAAAAAGAACTTTTTTGAATATAAATCACACACTGAAGTGCATTTTTCAATTTCAAAACATTGAATTAGCTCTACTTTTATTAGGGTCTTAAAATTCTTTCCTACTGTTTCCTTGGGAATACTCAGTTTCCCAAGTCCATTGGAGTGGGATTGGCTCCCCTCCTCCTCCCCATACCCCGCCCCCCCTCCCCCGTGCAACGTCAAATACAGTCAATTCAGATTAAGGGTTGGTATGTAAATGAAATGCAATGGAATGTTCTTGACCCTCATTATCCTAAAGGTTCTTTGGATAGATGCCCGGATATATAGTTTCCAGAAAAAGCTTCTAGAAGGCCGCTCCTGACTCTTCTCATGCTATGAGATGAAGGTGACCCAAAAATGTATGTGTAGTAGTTGGCCCCTTTTAAGGACAAGTTCTGAGGGAACAGTCATATAACCTGCCAATCCAATCAAGAACAGAATGAGGAATCTGCACAAGGCATGTGAGGACTTGCCCAGCTAGGCATGTAAGGATTGTGTAATGTACTCAATAAATAAGCAGTATTAATTGTATTAAATCATTGGGCTTTATAAGTTATCCAGCAAAGCCAAACTTCGAAGCAACCCTTAAGAAGAAGACATCAGAAAATTGGGCTGGAGTGGTGAGCTTCTATTTGCTGCTGTTGGCCAGCAACCAAAAACCTCACCACAGTTAATCCCAATGCTTACTATAATGGCAGATTTTTTTTTCTTCGTACCTAATTCTGTGGAGGTTGGAATTGTAATAGGCTTCTAAACTATTTGAACCTTCCAATCTGGGAACAACGGAATAGGAGTAGACCATTCAGCCCTTCAAGCATACCCCGTCATTCAATATTATCATGACTAATCAAAAATCATACTGTTTTCTTAGGTGGTGTCAGGTCAGATGATGGATATTTCAACTGATGTCTGGCTACTGCCCAGCTGATTATTGGGTAGGGAAGTAGGGTTAACTACAATAACAAGGTGTAGAGCTGGATGAGCACAGCAGGCCAAGCAGCATCAGAGGAGCAGGAAGGCTGACGTTTCGGGCCTAAACCCTTCTAGTTTCTGATTAGTTTTTTTCTATGCCTTTGCAAACATACAATTTAAATAGAAGCAGGAGTAGGCCATTTCACCCCTTGAGTTTGCTGTGCTATTTGATAAGATCATGGCTAATCTAATTGTGGCCTCTCCTGTACTCTTTGAGTCCCTTGTCAATCTAGAATCTACCTCACAGCCTGCAAGTAGTCAATGATCCAGTTTCCTCTGTGTTCTGGGGAAGAGAAGTCCATAGACTAACAACTGTCTGAAAGAAAACAAACTCATCTTCACCTTAAATGAGAAGCCCCTTGTTTCTAAACTGTCCCCAGTGCTAGTCGCTCCCATAGAGGGGGAAGGTCCTCTTAGGAGCCACACTGTCAGGTTACTGCAGGACCCAACATATTTCAATATGATCCCTCTCATTTCTGTCATTTTTCTAAACTTCAATGGATACATGCCCAATCAGTTTAATCTTTCCTAATAAAATAATCCCTTCATCCCAGGAGTCAGTTGAGTCAACCTTCTTTGAACTGATACCAATGGAGTTATACGTTTCCTTAAGTAAGGAGACCAAACTGTGCACAGTCCTCCAAATGTGGTCTGGCTTTGCATAACTGTCCTATTTTTATAAATCATTCTCCTGCAATAATTGGCAAATTCAATTTTCCTTCCTAATCCCTGATGTTTCTGCATACTGACATACGGTAATTCATGTACAGTACACCCAGATCCCTTGGTACCTTAGTGTTCTGTAACCTCTCTCCATTTAAATTTCATTCCGTTATACCATTTGTCCTGCCAAAGTTCACATTTTCCCACAGTTTATTATGTCAACAGTTTTCCCCATTTACCTAACCTATCTGAACCCTTTTGCAGACTCCTTATGGCCTCTTTACAATGTGTATTATCAGCAAATTTAGCCTCCATGCCTTCAGTCCTTTCATCACTGATTCCTGTGGTACTGCCAATGATACTTGCCAATCTGAACATTATGCACTTATCCCTGTTCAATGCTTCCTGTTAGCTAATCAAGCCTTTGTCCATGCGAATATATTACTTGCTACACCATGAACTGTTAAGTGTTGTTCAATCTAGCACTTAGTTAGATGCCTTCTGGAATTCTAAGTACACCATATCTACAGATTCGCCTTTATCCATGTTATTTGCTACTTCCTCAAATACATTTATTTACCATTAATTGGTGCATCCTTATGCATTATGTTCTTTGTTGCTGTTGAGACAATGAATATGTTTACAATTAAATTGTGACTGAAGTCTTCTAAAAGCATGTTAAAGCCTTTTAGGGCCAGGTCATCTGAGGTGTGGCAATCCCATGCTGATTGCCACTCTGTCCTGTGTTTACGAAAGGAGAGAGCTTTGCATTTCCAAAAAGAGATTCTGATCAAGGCTCCTTCAGAAATGCAGAGCCATTTTCCATCCTGTCACTTCTGGTGTGGAATTGTCAAAGGGAGGCAAATTACACCTGCTTTTCCTAGCAGTCAGCTGCCATATTCTGAAATTTAAAGGTTCATAATCACCAATAATCACATTAACAATTTCTGTCAAATGGTATGCACATAAGATAATAGTGAGGTAAGAGTGCCAGGAGGGTAGGGTGCCAGATGTGTAGAGGGGATGGAGCACCAAGTAAGTAGAGTGCTGACTGGGTAGGCTGGTTTAGCATCTAACAACAAGAAGTTCCAATTATATAGCGACACCATGTACTTCATAATGAAAATCAATGGGATATAAATGCTAAAGTAGGGGCAATTAGATTATTTTAATTTTTAATCTAATTGTATACAGCCATTAACAGATTAAAAAAATTATGGGGAAATTGATTTTAAAAAAATTGATGTGATGAGGGATTTAAAGATGAAGTTACACAGAATAAGGCCAAAGTATTTGGAAGCTCTAACATCAATGGCAAAGTGAAAGGAATTCCTAAACGCGGAATACAAAGGATATAAGTCACCAAGGTGTTATGGGTAAGATCATGAAGGGCTTTAATGATACGAAAAGGTTTAAAATGTAATGCATACGGGAACACTAGAATAGTAAAGATGGAGAATTTTGGTGAGCATTGCACAGACCAGAGAAAAATGACTTTTGGACAAATTGGAGATTATTAATAGTACAGGATGGACAGTCGTTAAGAGCATTTAAGTAATCACATCTCTGGTGTGATGAAGATTCACTACATATTTGTTATTTGTGAACTTGTATCCTGAAGTAGTGGACAAATGGATTTCCGTTTTCAGTTCTTTGAAGATCCGATTTTGTTTCTTTTTTTAAAAGGTCAGGATGTCATTTTAAACAATTAATTCAAAACACCATTTACACAAAGTCATTTGCTTTTAGCAAATTGATCAGCATCCTATCTGGGTATATAATTGATAAAATGTCTATTGACATGAATTTTATGATCAGCAGAGAAGGAAAGAAAGAGAGAGAATGGCCCAGAAACTGGTTCATGCAGAAAGAACAGGACAACTGCAAAGGTGCTGCTAGTTAACTGGCGCCAAATAGTCAGGGCTGGGAAAATTTCCTGAGGAAATTAGCAGAGTGAGAAGAAAGCTCCAAAAGATGAAGGCTGTAGAACTGTCCAGAAGGAAGGTCTGAGGAGGGGTCACCGGACCTGAAACATTAACTCTGTTTTCTCCTTCACAGATGTTGCCAGACATGCTGAGCTTTTCCAGCAATTTTGTTTTTGTCTGGAAGGAAGATCTGCAAGTCTGTTGAAAAAATGAGATTAGCAAATCCATGTTTAATAACAAGTGAGGTGAGTGAGCAGTTAGTTTTAAAGGTCTCTGGAAGAGGCATTAACTAATGAAATGGCATTGACTGAAAATGTGGAAATTTGCCAAAGGAAACCACTTCCAGCAATATCAGCTGAGCAAGAACCTTTGAAATAGAGATAAAGGTGACTTCAGTAAAGTCTGAATGTCCGTAAGGCTTTTACTGTGATAAAGGGAATGTTTATAATGAAATGTTTCCAGAAGTTCTTATCTAGTATAGTTTGTATCTTTTCTCTTGTCTAATAAACTTATGTCAAAAGTACATTTTCAGCCTCTAAGTTACTGAACTGCGCAGTAAGCAAAAAGAAAAATAAAACTTAGTCTATCAAGTGAAGTTTTTCATTCTTGAATCTGAATTGACCAGTATGACCATCAGCTGAGATCATAACATAGGATTAAAAATAAACTACAGATAAGGATTTTAGAGGTAATAAGGTGTACCTGAAATTGGGAATTGGTTGGGATGGGAGAGTTGATGGTGAGTAGGACTGGAGGTCAAAGTTCAATAATGGGTTAAATAGGATTTCAAAATCTTGTATGGCATAGTTCAATCCGAAACAGTAATTAAGGAGGAAGATGGAATCAGTAAGGGGCAACAGTTTATTGTGAAGATCAAAAGCAGTGGCTTCAGTCTTCATGATATTCATTTGAAGGAACTTAATGTTCATCCAGAAAAATAAAATTTAGAATACAAAGAGTAACTAATGACTTCAAATGCATTATTAAACTAGCATTTCCTTCTTTAGCAGTAGCATCTGGATAATATTGTTTGAAATTAGTCTGCAAACTGTTTTCATTATTATAACCCTGATAAAAAGCACTTCCAGCCAAACGGTTCCCTCCTCATGAAATCACACAGTGGTTACAGCAGGGAAAGGTGGCCATTCCCTGTGCCTGCGCTAACTCTCTGAAGGAGAAATTCATCTAGAACCATTTCTCTGCCTTCTCACCTTAGCTCTATTCATTCTTCCTTTTCAGATAATAATCAAATTACCTCTTGAATGCTGCAATTGAACCTGCCCCCACTTCACTCCCAGGGAGTGAATGTACAAGCAGGAGGCATGTTTAAACAAAATATTGCTGATACATAGATTATACCCCTGATGTAAAACAGGACACATCCTGACTTATGCACACACAGCACACTCCATTATGTATTCTAGCTGCCTTCTGTCACGCAGCTGAGCATTTTGTCGAATTAAGGATAATTGATACAAATTTGTCCATGTTCTGTTCGTAATATTGTGCAATATGAAAGCTTTGGTATGATATTGGACATTGGATAAAAATATTTAAAGTTTTTACCTTATTTCTATTTCACTAAAAGGTGTCAGATGCCAAGTTACAAATATTATGAATAAACTGTTCAAATCAATACTTGTGTATAATAAATGTTATTCTTTAGACCTTATATATATTTCTTACTTGAACAATTCTATTCTCTTTTACATCTGCTGAATACACATTATTACCATATTTTGTATGGGCATGCCAGCTCACTACACTGTACGAGTTGCTGGTCATGATGATGGATGCTGCTGCCATCATCTTTCAATGTTGTAAACTACTGGGCCTGCTTTGCCTAGAGTGGTAGAGGAAAACCAATGCCTGGTATAACTCAAAAAGCCCATCTGAGTTCACATTGCGTTTTATTGCATGTTAACAACTAGTTACAGCTTACATGAATTAACAAGCATTGTTACAGAGTCTTTGAGGAGCATTAGATATCTGGTCTTACTCCCTTGAGAGCCTAAGCTGTTCTAGTCACCTCACATCATCATAGTGGGTGATGCTTATGGCATTCCTTGGTGTTAATCCTTGCAGACACCTTCACACTCATATATAACTTTGCCTCCCATGCTTTTATTTTTATTAGTAGTCGTATACTTTTGTGTGTGTAATTATAGTTACCACCATCTCATCTTTCCGCAAGTCTGAGACTTGACAAATTCAGGGCATTTAGAGGTTTCAATGTTCTCTAGGAACATTGTTCTCTTTGGACATGGAAGTCATTTTCTTGGTTGAAGACCACTGACTTTGATTCTCTTCCTAATGATCTGAAGTCTGTAAGTCCTTTGCATTATCAAGTTCTCCAATGGACTCATTTTAATAAATTTGTGGATCATTAACATGCAGTGGACTTAGGTCCTTGCAGTTCTTCGATATGAACCCTTCAATATTGCAAACAACATATGATCTCTGCGGGTTTGTGTTTAATTGAATGACCATAGCTTTCCTGCTCAGATCCCTGAGCCACGCCATTGCCTTGTCTTTAAATGTGACAACTGTCTCACACAGAAATGTGTGTGACTTATTTCACATTATATACATCTTTAAATTCCTATAGGGTAAATATAGAGTCAACTTCCTTGGTAGAAGGGGGAGCTGAGTCCACCTGTCCCTGGTGCAGTCTCCCTGTTACATGTTTCTGATTACATCTTCCCAAACTGAGACTAGAATGATCAGTCACTCTTTGGACACCAGTGAGTCATATACAATTGTAAAATGATGTGATTGCTCAGCTTTTTTTAAATCACTAATCCACATGGTCTTTGGTTCAGCCTGGAGCTCAGTGACCAGTGGTGTGCCGCAGGGATCTGTTCTGGGACCTCTGCTCTTTGTGATCTTTATAAATGACTTGGATGAGGAAGTGGAAGGGTGGGTTAGCAAGTTTGCCAATGACATGAAGGTTGGAGTTGTGGACAACGTGGAGGGCTGTTGTAGGTTGCAATGGGACACTGACAGGATGCAGAGCTGGGCAAAGAAGTGGCACATGGAATTCAACCCAGAAAAGTGTGAAGTGATTCATTTTGGAAGGACGAATTTGAATGCAGAATACAGGGTTAATGGCAGGATTCTTGGCAATGAGGATGAACAGAGGGATCTTGGGGTCCATGTCCATAGATCCCTCAAAGTTGCGACCCAAGTTGATAGGGTTGTAAAGAAGGAATATGGTGTGTTGGCTTTCATTGGCAGGGGAATTGAGTTTAAAAGCCATGAGGTTATGCTGCAGCTCTATAAAAAACTCTGGTTAGACCACACTTGGAATATTGTGTTCCGTTCTAGTCACCTCATTACAGGAAAGATATGGATGCTTTAGAGAGGGTGCAGAGGAGATTCACCAGGATGCTGCCTGGACTGGAGGGCAAGTCATATGAGGAAAGGTTGAGGAAGCTAGGGATTTTTTCATTGGAGCAAAGAAGGATGAGAGCTGACTTGATAGAGGTTTACAAGATGACGAGAGGCATAGAAAGAGTGGATAGTCAGAGACTTTTTCCCAGGGCGGAAATGACTATTACAAGGGAGCTTAATTTTAAGCTAATTGGAGGAAGGCATAGGGGAGATGTCAGAGGTAGGTTCTTCACACAGAGAGTGGTGGGCGTGTGGAATGCGCTGCTGGCAGTGGTAGTGGAGTCAGATACTTTATAGTCTTTTAAGCGACTCTTGGATAGGCACATGGAGAATAGTAAAATGTAGGGTATGCAGGGTAGATTGATCTTAGTAGGATAATAGGTCGGCATAATATCGTAGGCCGAAGGGCCTGTACTGTGCTGTACTGTTCTGTGTTCCGTGTTCTATGTTCAATGTTCAACAAAATACTTACAAAATGTTGAGACATCCCTGCTCCCTCAATTGCTTGTGGTAGGTCTGGCTGAGCTGTTTGTAACTTGCTGGTCTTTGTGCCACCATGAAGTGAGTGTATGATTCAATGTTGTGAATTTCACTCTAAGTAACAATTCAACATTATCTGCACGTATACTTTTTCATATGTGACAATCATAAGTCAAAGTCACAATTTTTGTACTTTATGGAGCATCCTTTCCCATTAAATAGAGAAACTAAAGATTTGTGATTTGTTTCTCTGACCATTTTCAATCTCAAATGTAATCTGAAAATCTCTCACGAGCCCATCAAATAGAGAGAATCTCCATCTTAATCACAGGATATCTTGTTTCTGTATCGGGTAATGCTTATGACGCATAATAGAATGATTTGCATCACCCATCTGGTTGCTCCTAAGTTTGTAGCTGAATCATCAGCTGCTGTGATGATTAGATCCATGCACATATCCTTGAACGTCTGGGAAATATTCCCTTGTTGTGGCTTCCAACACAATCCTTGCATCTTAAGGCTCAAGGGCTTTTGTAAACTCTGCCAAACGAAGCAAAAAAATTGTCATCCACTCCTAAGATTTTTGGAGAACTTGGACTGACTTCCATTTGGCTTTAGTCTTCTCAAAATCTACCATTATACCTTCACTGTTGATAGTCTCTCCCTAGAACTGAATAGATCTCTTGTAAGAGAGAATCCTTCCACTTATTAGTACTGTAAGACTGCATATGCACTCTGATCATGGTCTTCAACTGTTTTACCATGTATCAAAATTCATCAAGGTAGTATATAACTATTTGCATCTAGTTTTGTGAAAACTCTACTAGTGGATAGTTTAACTAAATTCTTGTCAACTATAGATGTGGGTGAATTTTTCTCACCACTGCCTTGTTGAGCTTGCACATACTACAAGCTTCTCTCATCTCCTGATTTATACCTTGCCCCACATTACCACTAATATTTGGTGCTTTATTGATAACTCCAAACCAAAGTCTGCTGCCCTTACTGTTTCTTACTTCCAACCAAGCAAATTCCATACATTGTGCTTCCAATCTGACATCTTCCCCTGCAAATGTATGGATCCCATCTCGTATTATCAGAGCAACCTTTCCTCCTTGTCCATCTTTCCTAAACATCAAATATTCTTGGATACTAATTTCCCAGTCCTGGTCACCTTACAGCCATGTTTCTGTAATGGTAATGACATCATAATTATTTACCTCTATTTGTATCTTTAGATTATTTGTATCTTTATTCATCTTGTGGATACTGTGTGCATTCAGGTAGAGGGCCCTTTATCTTTTTGACATCATTTTGCATTTAAAGTGCTCAACGCTCAGAATTTGTTTCTCCAATGTTCTCGTCTCCCTCATAGTCTTACTACTTTCTGTTTACCCGATTAACCTCCCTTCCAATTTGGGTAACTCCTCAGAGATTCATCTCCCTGACAAGCTACTTTAAACTAACTTCAACTTCACTAGCAAATCTTCCTGCAAGGATATCAGTCCTAATTCTAAGGTGTAACCCAACTTGTACAAGTCCCACCTCCCCCAAAACTGGTCCCAATTCCTTAGTTCTGTAGCCTTATGTTCAATAGATAGATGCTCCTGTCATTATGCTCATTGGCACATGGCATTGAGAGTAATCATAAGGTCACTGCTTTTGAGGTACTGCTGTTTATTTTTTTCCTAATTCCCTAAAATCTCCCGTCAGTACCTCATTCATCTTCCTACATATGTCATTGGTACTAAAATGGACCACAAATTCTGGCTAATTCCCCTTCCCTAAAAAGGTTTCTTATAGCTGCCCTGTGACATTCTTGACCCTGTCACTAGGGACGCAATATACCATCTTGGAGTCATGTATCATGCTGCAGAAATGTCTGTCTGATCCACACCCACCGCGCTACCACCACCGCCCCCCCCCCCACCCCGCCAATCCCTACGACAGAATCCCTTATTTCTATTGCGCTTCCATTCCTCTTTCTCCCTCCCTAAACAACTTTGGTGTTGCAGACCTGTCATGGTCTACACTCACCTGAGGAATTATTGCCTTCATGAGTTTCCAAAATGGAACACCAATTGGCAATGCATGATAAACTTAGTGAACTCCTGCATTACCTGCCTGGTTTTCCTTAGACTTCCTAGTTGCCACCCATTCCCTCTCTGCATGTGCTCTTGTAAGCTGCAGTGTGACCACCTCCCTGCTATCCACATAGTGCTCTGCCTTGCAGATGCGCAGCAGTGACTCAAGCCGCTGGTCAAGTTTTGAAACCCAGAGCTCAGGCATGTGCAGCCAGTAACGCCTGCAGAAGCAAAAACGGAAATTGTTGGAAGAGTTCAGCAGGTCTAGTAGCATCTGTGGTGGGAAGTCAGAGTTAACATTTCGATCGACTGACCCTTCCTCAGAACCCCAGACACCCGCAGACATGTTTTTCTGGGACACACTGTACGTCTATAACTTCACACATATCTAAGCATATCCACTTCACTGTGACCACTTCAGTCACCATCTCATAACTCTGAAAACTGTTTGTTACCGACAGAATAAATAGAATTCTTATAAAAGCCTACTACTATCTTAGCTGTACCTCTTCTATTAACGTCATTTTTACTCAAGTTTTACTTTGTTATTTCATTTTTGTCTTGACACAATTTTATGTCCTATTTCCTAGTGTTCCTTTCAGAAATCCAGACTGTACTTTATTTTTATTTTTAAGCTATTTAGGCTCACTTCCTAACAGCAGCTTCCTAATGACCTTAGTGCTTTCTTGTGATACCACTGATTTTTTTTCGCATTTATCTTCTCTCGGAAAAAAGACTCTTTTGTTCAGAATGAAGCAACTCCCTGCTCACCAAGCTCTTTTTAAACTTGTTGCCTCTTCTATCCGCGCTGGGCTCAGTGTGAAGCCACTTTACTCTCCTGGCCCTTTTTAAACTTGCTGCCTCCTCTCTCTAAGCTGTGTTCAGAATGAAAACGTGCTGAACCCATATGAAATGTAAAGGACTGGGCCTGAGCTCTGTATCCATTAAGGACGTTCCTAAGTCATCCACCTGCGGCAGCAAGATTAGGTTACCACTGACCATAACGGGTTTTGCCACTTTCTGGGATCCTGTTACGTACACACGGGTTGCGTTGGTTAGCTTTTCACTCAGTGGGCACCTACATACAGGTGTATACCAGGTGAGCATTAGGACCCGGAGTTGTACCCAGTATTGTGTGCTGAGGAGCAGCTGACAGTTTCCATAGCGCCTGTGTCCAGCTCAACATCTCGAGAAACAAGTCACAGTCCAGAAGCGGAGAGGGAGCGAAGCGAACGGCCTGTGTCCCTGATCACTACTCCTTCACCTGTCTGGGGGACAATGCTGCCCAAGTGGCAGAATAACTAAGCCTTCTCATTTTTTATTTCTTGTGCATCGTGTGCAATCCCGTTTCCTCTTCCTGCCGATAAGTTTGTGGAGACGCTGGGATCTGGGTTCATTTATTGGAAATGTACGTAACCTAGGAACAGAATGACAGAGTGAAGCCAGAAATACAAGGGACTGAGGTGAGCAGCCTATGCAGTGGCTGGCAATGAAATTCCTTGTTAAATGCTGTATTTTCGATCTGTTTCTTGCATGTACCAGCGCTTATTAAGTTTGGAAAGCCATGGTTCTGTTCTGAAGCTGCTCCTTTAAATTATCTCAAGCCTTTTCGAGGTTACAGAATCAGCAGTAAATATTTATAGGTGTTTTCAAGACCAACCATCTCCAAGTGCCCACCACACAACGGAGTTGATCATACTTTCTAAGTTCTCTCAGGGATTTCATCAAGTCGAGTTTGCCTCTGCTGTTTTAACATTTCTGTACAGTTGTAGTTGTCATGAAGTTTTGAGGGCAACGTGAGAGGAAGGGGAACGGTGTGTGTTGGCATAACATGTGGTCATTACTGTCAGTAACTCCGTAACTAGTTTGGAGAGACAACTCTCTACGTGCATTGATTTTTGTCATCTGATCCGGGACCTGAGGGTCGAGGGATTATCTGATTGCACGCTTAATTTCGTGCATTATGCTGCGCAGATTTACAAACGATTGCAGTCCACTGAAGTCCCAAGTTCAAACCTTCTGGGCCAACCAAATATCAAAACACAACTAGATGAAGGATTGAAATAATTCCAGGCTCTAGGACTTTGTTTTCAGGAGAGATGAGGAAAATGCTTTTGATTTCTGTAGATATGAAAGATGTTATTACACTTGAAACAGTTCAGAAAAGATTTACAACAATGTTGCCTAGGTTGGAGAGTTGAGCTATAGGGTGAGGCTGAATAGACTGGGGCTATTTTCCCTGGAACATCAGAGGCTGAGGGGTGACCTTATAGAAGTTTATACAATCTTAAAGGGCATGGATAGAGTTAATAGCCAAGGTATTTTCCCCAGGGTAGGGGAGTCCAAAACTAGAGATCATGGGTTTAAGGTGAAAGGGGAAAGATTTAAAAGGGATCTAAGGAGCAACTTTTTCACGCTCATTTCATGTATGGAATGAGCGCCGGAGGAGGTGGTGGAGGCTGGTACAATTACAACATTTAAAAGGCATATGGATGGGCATATGAATACGAAGAGTTTCGAGGGATAGGGGCTAGATGCTGGCGAATGGGACTAGATTATTGTAAAATATCTGTTTGGCGTGGACGAGTTGGACCAAAGGGTTTGTTTCCATGCTGTACTTCTTTATGACTATGACTAGATTGTAATATTTTTAATTTGTAAATGAAACTGCCTGACTGGATTCGGGAAAATACTCACTCTGTCGAAGAATTCAAATAAAGCACATTAGTAAGCCAGGAGTCCAAAGAAGAATTAGGCAGAAATATTTGACCTTAAATTTAGGAAATCAGAGTTGTGAAGGTGAGTTGTGGGTGAGTTTGCTGAGACAAAAATAAAGTCCAATTGGATTCAGGACTAAGTTGGATGTGGTTTAAGTGGTTTCAGATTTATGAGAAGAATGTGGTCAAATGGGTTTGATCTTTTTCTTTTATCCAAAAATAGGAACCTAGAACACAAATTTGAGGAATTGGAAAGATGTGTCAAAGTAAAAGTGAGTGTAATTAAAATAACAGGGACATGACTAAAAGGCGAACTTTGAAGGCTAAAATGCAAAATGTACAATGTTTATGTGCACACACTTTTTCCCTTTTGATTTGGCGTCACCAGAAATCTCCAATAATATACCCCACATCAGTACAATCCTCAATGTTTAATATTGAGACCTCTCATACTCACTGCACATTGTCAGCACTGAAAATAACTCTAAGAGGCAGGTAAATTCAAGTTTACCTAAAATATGGATTACATTATATTATGTCTTTATGCTTCTCATTTCATGCGAAAACATTTCTGAAAGATGAGGCCTTACTGATGTTTCAGCATATGTCCTCCTTCAAATGAGCAATTCCATAGCTAAGTGGCTTTAAAAAAAATCTGCCTCAGGTTCTTTTGTATTTGTTCATGGGTTGTGGGTGTTACTGACAAGGCCAGCATTTATTATTCTTGAGAAAATTACATTATTGCTATCATTCTGGTACTAGTGACAGTAAGGAAGAGTCCTTTGGCCCTTAACTTTAGCCAGTGGAAAAATGCATGGAAATTATTCCAGGTGTCCTGCTCAACTTTAACCCTCAATTAGTAAAGATGTACAGAATGATGAGGATTTGGATAGAATGGGCAGGGGAAACCTGTTTCCCTGAGTGGAAAGATCAGTTTTAAAAAGGATTTTGATTTAAAATAATTGTTAAAAGTAGCCTTGAGAAAAAGTTTTTCTGCCTGAAGGTGGTGGTGACTGTCTAGAACTTTCTGCTTTGCTTGGTGGTTGAGGCAGAAATCCTCAACTCGTTTAAAAATAACCTGGTTCCTCACCTGAAGCATTGTAACCTTCAATTCTACAGACCTGATGCTGCTAATTAGAATTAGAACAAGTGGCTAGTTTATTCAGCCAGCAGAGACAAGATGGGCTAAATGGTCCATTTCTAGGCTGTAATCTTTCTATTGTTCTATAAACATTACAAAAACAGATCATCTGACCATTATCACATTGATGTTTGAAGGATCTTGCTGTGTATAAATTGGTTGTCCCTCCTTTACAACAATGAAGTATTGCTGTAAATACCTTTCTTTTGGTTCTGCATCTCCCACAATGGTCTCAATTAGTACTTGCATCGTCTGGTACAAACAGGCCCCAGTGTTGGAAACTCTGTCTTTCTATCTTTGTGTTCAGGTTTGTTTTATTAGGCAAATTAGATGCCTCGGACTTGAATACCATTTTAGGCTAGGTTGGTTATTGACTACAGATATGCAACTGAAATCAGGTTCACACGACAAGTAGGCTTTCAGGCACACATCTGACCAAGTTCACAGCAGAGGGGGAAATACGTCTTAATTTAATATGAGAAAGTTTTTAAAAAGCCACTGAAAATGGGTAGCCACGTGAGAACATGTTATCATGTTAATGCAGCTTGCACACTAGTATAGGTTATCACAGTTTTTTTTTCTGAGATTACAGAAGACTCTGATTTCTTTGTGTATTGTACTTCTGAATAAAGGCTATAATTGCTGTGTTGTTACAATTTGCATTTTCATACATTTACTTAGCAAATAGTTATAGGGTCAGGAAGTCATGGCCTTGCAGTTACTCACTGTTACAGCCTTATATTAATAGCATAAGCATAATGCAGTCTTGACGCTCCAGCACAATACTGAAAAAGTGCTATTCTGTCAGAGGAAGCAATCTTGCTGGTGAGATATTATGCTGAGAATCTGTATCCCCACGCAGGTAAATGAAAAAATCTCATTTCACTATCCAGTGAAGAACAGGGGATTTTACCTGCTGTTTTGGCCAATATCTATACCTCAACCAACATCATTTGAAAAAATCAGATCATTCTGCTATTTACATTGTGGGATCTTGCTGTGTTCAAACTTACTGTTGCATTTTTATAAGAGGTCTTTTTGCATGAAATGCTAACCTAGCACAAATTGAAATTTGTAGAAATGGAATACTGCAGTTAATTCTGGTCTCCTCGCTATGAGAAAGACGTTAAACTTGAAAGGGTGCAAAAAAGATTTATAAGGATGTTACTGGGATTGGAGGGTTTGAGCTAATGGATAATCTGCATTGGCTGCGGTTATTTTCTCTGGATCATCAGAGGCTGAGAGGTGACCTTATAGAAGTTTATTAAATCATCAGGGGCATGGATAGTGCGAATAGGCAGGGTCTTTTTCCCAAGATAGGGGAGTCTAAAACTAGAGGGCATAGGTTTAAAGGGAGAAGGGAAAGATATAAATGGGACCTAACGTTTTCATGCAGAGGGTGGTGCGTGTGTGGAATGAGCTGCCAGAGGAAGTGGTGGAGGCTGGTACAACTACAATATTTAAAAAGTGTCTGGATGGGTACATGAATAGGAAGGATTTAGAGCGATACAAGCTAAATGCTGGCAAGTGGGACTAAATTACTTTAGCATAGACATGTTGGACCAAAGAGTCTGTTTCCATGCTGTACATCTCTATGATTGTACAGCTCTAAGTGCACTTGTCCACCTTTTTGATCTTCGGAGAATCTTGCAAACAATTTTAATTTCTTAGATCTAATAAGCGTTAAGGTATTCCTGTTATCCACTGATTTTCCATGTTCTCTTTGCATGAGCTGTTTTAATGATCTAAGCTTTATAGACAGTTTGTTCACCTGGGAGCCTTTGCTGAATAACATCTGTATTATGACATTGTCTGCTTGATAAAAAAAAAACTCTGTTTCTTTGAGCCAAACTGAAACACTGCAGGAGACCAAGGACAGAAAGTTCAGAGTGGGAGCAAGATGGAAATTTAAATTACAGTTGATCAGAAGAGATGGAATGATGGTATTCCATAAAATGGCCACTCATCTTATGTTTGGTCTCCATCGCATAGCAGAGAGCACATTGCAAGAAGCAAATACAGTAAATGCACCATAGTCCCATGCTCTCATTAGAAAAAGACAACTGATGATGGTGAGCAATGGGCAAGGTTGTGAAGACAGGAGCCATATGGTAACCTCAGTGGGTGTGGATTTAAATCCACACTATTGGTGTCACTCCGTATCACAAGCCAGCCAACTGAACCAATCAAAGCCCATGGTCAGTACAGTTAATAGAATGAAATATAAGTAAATAGCTGTTTCACTTGGAAAAAAAGTTTGGGCCTTGGATGAAAAGGGAGGAGATAAAATGGCAGGTGTTACTTCTCCGGGCATTAAGCCAGTTTAATTCAAGTTCCTGAAATATATTTGAGTGGCACCAAGCAAAACTTCCTTATTCATGTTACCTAAATACCCTCTTAAACATGTGAGAATAGAACATTATAAGAGTTGGCACAGCTGAGTGGTGCTTGTTATCTTTACAAAATGGTTCAAATCCAGGGCATGCTGAGGGATGAAAATCTCCTCCACCTGCTGGTTGGAAGGGCTACTACATGAAATGAGTTTGGATGGTCTCAATCTGCAGAATCATTCTGTACAGAGGAAATTTTGGTTCAGTGTGACTGTGCTGCCACTTTGAAAGTGCTACCCAAATAGTCCCACACCAAATGATTTTTTCCCCATAGCTCTGTAAATGTTCTTTCTTCAACTGTATATCTAATTACCCTTTCTAAGTTACCATGGAATGGATGGTTTTTAGCAAGGCTTATGACAAGATCCCAAAGGCAGACTTTTTTTTTAAAAATCCAAATAATCCAGAATAATGACACAAAATAGCCTCAGTGGCCGGAAATAAAGCATAATCACAGGATATTTGTGAGAGACAAAGAAACTCCAGATGCTGGAATCCAAGGTAGACACACAGGAGGCTGGAAGAACACAGCAGGCCGGGCAGCATTTGGAGGAACGGATAAGTCAACGTTTAGTACCCTTCTTCAGGACCGGACTATTTGTGAGACTGGAGTTCTGTTTCTGATGGAGTTCTCAAAGCTCAGTGCTACAACTCCAACTTTCGATGGTATTTGTCAACAATTTGGACATGCATGTAGGGGGCAGGATCAAGAAGTTTGCAGGAGACCTTAAAATTTGGCTGCATGATCGATAGTGAGAAAGGTAGATGTAGACTGCAGGAAGATATCAACAGACTGCGGAAGTAGGCAGAAAAATATCAAATGACATTCAGCTTGAGAACTGTGAGGTGAATTATTCGGAGGTCGAACAAGGCAAAGGAGTATACAGTTAATGGGAAAGTACTTGGAAGAGTGGCGGAGATAAGGAATCTTGAAATAAGATTCACTGAAGGTGGCAACTTAGATCCAGAAGGCATGTGGAATATTTTCCTTTTATTAGCTAAGGTATGGAACATAAGAGCAGGGAAATCATGCTGGAACTGCGTAAATCGCAACTTGAGTGCAGTGTTCAGTTCTGGTCACTTCATTCCAGAAAGGATGTAACTTAGCCAAATGGCAAACTTTATGAGGTGGTTGCCAGGATTGGAAAAATGCAGTTATGAAGAAAAAAGTTATATAACCTGGTGAAAATAAAAAATTCTGGAGATCGCAGTGGGTCAGGCAGCATCCATGGAGAGAACGCAAGCTAACGTTTCGAGTCTAGATGTCTAGAAGAGTGATCTAGGCTCGAAATGTCAACTTGCTTTCTCTTCACTGGGAATATGAAGCTCTTAGGGTTGCTTGAAACAGTTTGTATTTTATTCAAATTTAGTTCTCATTCAGTTAAGTGTTGTTGATTCCAGCATCTGCAGTAATTTGCTCCTACCTTATATAAACTGATGGTGTTCTCCCTGGAATAGAGAAAGCTGAGGGGGGATTTGATTTGAAATGTGAACAATTATGAGGGGCCTGCATTGAGTGGATGGGTACAGCTTAGTTAACTTAGCAGAGTTCAGCTCCTAGAGGCCATAACTTTATAATGATTAGTAGAAAAATAAGAGGGTAAATGAGGAAACTTTTTTTTAGCTCAGAGTGGTAGGGATCTGGAACTCACTGCTTGAAAGGGTCATAGTGGCAGAAACCTTTGGCTCATTGAAAAGATATCAGGATGAGCACCTCGGTGTCATAACCTATAGGGTTATAGACCAAATGCTAGAAAGTGGGATTAGACTGGATGGGCCAAACGGGGGCCAATTTCTATGCCTCAAACTTTCTACAATTCTGTAAATCTGCTTCCATCACCTTCTGCAGGTAGTGCATTCAAGATCATCGCTGAAATAACTCCACGAAGGCCGGTATCCCGTCATCAAGTCAACTTTTATTTACACATGCATAATACATGACACTGACCCAGCTAGATCAGAGCCGGCTCCTAGAGTGAACAGAACCGTGACACTCTGTTTATATCTTTCAGCCCGGGCTCCCTAATTGGACTTGTTGATAACTGGAATCAGGAAACTTGTATTCTATGAGATCCACCTGGCTGACATTATTGCTATCACTACAATCATCTTTATACTATAAATGCACATCTGTGCTTTAAAAACAAACACTCGTTTTACCTTTAATCAAGAGATAACAAGGTGTAGAGCCGGATAAGCACAGCAGGCCCAGCAGCATCAGAGGAGCAGGAAAGCTGACGTTTCGGGTCTGGACCCTTCTTCAGAAAAACGGTCATTTTACCTTTTGTTGTTTTGACCACATGGCCTTTACATTATGTTGCTTCCTAAAGAATAGTCTGTACTATCAGGTAAAATACAAAGCAGCAGTTCTGCAGCTAGTAGTATCTTTTAAAATCTGGATATGAAAATGTTAAAGCAATCATTCAATATCAAGCTGTCTTCCAAAGGGAAACTTGAGGATTCAGAAAAGTTACAATATTCGGATATGACTATAAGAGGATTTGTTTAGTCCTTGCCATCTAATCGTTTCTGTTCATGCATTTATTACCCATGAGTTCAACATATTCAGGTCCTTGATCTTTCCACTGGATGGGTTCCTGATCAAATTCAGACTTTCAGCAGTGATCTTCTCCATGTGGATTTGGAAGGCTCTGACAAGTAATCAAACAAGCAACTGTGCGCCAATTAAGAACCATCCTGAGTAATTTGCAGGCACCTTTTGAATTTAACTTTTCATTTTTGTTGATGGTGGTTCGGATTTCTGATCCCAATTATCAACTACAAATTTTTTCGAGGATCAGAGGGAGTAATGCATTTGTTTGCTTTGTCCCCTCTGTTAACCAACTTCTGTTAGCACTCATCAGTTGCAGTGTCTTAAACTTTTACAGTTTTATCATCTTGGGAATATGAAGTTCTTTGGGTTGCTTGAAACAGTTTGTATTTTGTTTAAATTTAGTTCTCATTCAGTTAAATATAAATGCAAAATGCTAGAGTCTTATACCGTTCTTACATCAGTGCAGTACTTTCTGAGTGTAATCTTGGATTGAGAGATTTGAGATACATCACTTTGTAGGGAAGTAAACTAAACATTTGTTTCACACCTCTTGTGTAAATTTGACTAGGATGATTACAGTCCTGAATGGTACTACGGTCACTTGGCACCAATATGAAGCCAAGATAATTCTGTATCAATACAAGTTGTGTAGTGTAACTGTTTCTGTACAAATACTGCTTACTCATTTGCTTTTATGTATATTCACAGAACATGAAGTTTTAAAGTTAGGAAACATACACAGAAGACCAGAAAAGTAGCAAATTGTGACCCAACCCAAAAATAGCTGATCACTAAATAAAATAATCCTAGATTTTAAATATGTAGTTACATTGAAAATGCAGTGAGGCATGGGCTTGTTGAGACTTAATACTCTGATAGACTCACTTGTATTATAGCTGAGTTTGGTAAAATAAACCATTTTCGTAACTTTCCTTCCCCTTTGTTCACTGCAACACAATTCTTTATCCCAACTCTGTTCCATTATTTCACCCTCACCCCAGATCAAGGGACAGGTGAGGCATTTTCTCTTGTTTTTTTTCCATTTACCATCATTGTTTCCTTCAGTGTGAAGCAGTGTTCAAACTGTCATTTCATAAGAGCTGGGAATGGTGTTGTGGGAGGGAGTTAAACCAAGCTGGAAATAGAGCTAAACCATTAAAACTAAGCTACCATGGCTTATGGGACCACCATTGCACACTGTGAGTGCCTCTGAAATGTGCCTACAAGTGTGGAGAGTGCTTGTAAGGTGGTCAAAATGAATAAGTGTAGTGACCAAAATATATTGTTATGGTCCCAGCTGATGGTGATACTGGACAAGTCAGATCTTGGAGTGAAACCTAGCTTGGTGGACCATTAGTGTTATTTTGCAGTTTGGGTTACTACTGTGGTCGGTCACTGAACATATCCACACAAAGCTGCCATTGTTTTTTTCACAAAAATATGCAGGTTTATTACAGAAAATGTTTTATAAATATGATAATTTATGAAGATCTTAACATAAACAATAAAAGATTAGCTCTTTTCCCAGCAATATTGGTTATTGTCACTGACTGCATCATTCCTGCCTTAACTCATCAATTTCTTACTTTGCTCTCAAGGCTGCAAGAAATCCTTTTTGTGACTTTCTATACATTCACCAGTCGTGATTCTCTTAGTTATTCTCTCTTTGACTTCCCTACTTCACTGACGTTTCATAACTGAACTTTAAGACCAGACTATATAAGGTGGTAAAATAGTTTTAAGATTCTTTCCAGCTCTGGAAGTCTGGACTGCCACAAACTGAACTGTCCTTCCCTTGCTATTTCGTGTGTGTGTGTTAGGTCAGTGTTAGGCAGGGCACATAGTTGTTTTGGTTTCGGGAACCCATCTCTCTGTTGGTTGATGCTAGAAATGAATAAATCTATGATTTTTCTTGAGAACAACTCATCTAATGGAGGAATTAATCTCCGGTAAACATTAGTTCCTGAACGTGTTGTATGAAACCTATTAATGACCTTGACTTGGCAGATATCCTGGAAGTGAGGATACGAACAGTGTGTATGCGTTGTCGTGTTCCTGCTGTGTTTGCCACACTGACCTTCTTGAAATATGTTTTTGTTAATGTTATATTTTGGGAGAATTAACTGGGCAAAATTATTGGACTATCAATTCATCTTTCGTGGATTTTCTGTTGCATGTTTTGTGTTAGCACCCAAGAAGAACATATGCATACAGTGAATCACAAAATTAAAATATCTTATTAATCAACTGTTTTGGGATTGGTGGGAGTTGAACCTGGATCTTCTGGTACAGAGGTAGAGACATTGCCATTTGCCACAAAGCCCTTAGATAGCAATCTAAATTAATTTCACAATTAAACCAACAAAGTCGGTGAAGTAAGAATGGTTTCAGTCGATGCTGATTCTGCTCCCTCTAACTGCTGGGCTCAGTAATGACTCCTAGTCATTTCCAAATTACTGTATCTTTTAATATACCTTTGTTTTATTGAACAACACCTGCACACTTTGGAATTGAATTATGTTTTACACTTATTACCTCCTGTTTTTTTTTGTGCTGACTCCAATACCTCCCTCCAAATAAAGATAGCTGACATTCTCTTTATTCTCCAATGCTCTCACCTTGCTCTCAGCTGGGGTTTTCAGTGCCCTTGTTATTCAGTTATCCCGCTGTGAAAATAATCTTGGGATATTTATCTAAATTGGTTCGGATGTGATGCTTTTAAAAAATTATTTTATTTCCAATAAAATGTTTCACCCAAGGTACTGCATAATATCGTAGAATCTCTGCAGTGTGGAAAGAGACCATTTAGGCCATTGAGTCTGCACTGACCCTTTTCTGAGCATCCCACCCAGACCTGTTCCCACAGCTCTATCTCCTGCATTTCCTGTGGCTAATCCACCTAGCTTGCACATCCCTGGACACTATGGGGCAATTTAGCATGGCCAATCCCCCTAACCTCCACAATCTTTGAACTGTGGGAGGAATCCAGAGCTTCTGGTGGAAAAAAAGGGGAGAAAATACAAAGTCCACGCTGTTACCCAATGCTAGGATGATCCCACATCCCTGGCACTGTGAGGCAGCAATGCTAACCACTGAGTCACCATGCCAGTTGCTCATGTTTTCTCATTCAGTACTGAAGTGTCTAATTTGCTTATTGTTGACCTTTTCCTGATGGATTGCCATCACATAAAAGGCCATGTTTAAGAGTCAGTATTAAAGGGATAGGGATATTCACTCTGAAAGGCAGCGTTAACTTGTTGAACTGTAGTTTGTTTCTAAGGTGAGACCTCACAGTGAAACAGAAAAATCATTTGAACTTCAAACTCTCAGAACATCCAATATAAACTGGGTACCTCTTTTGTTACTCACCAACATCACATACTGTGACACTGTGTCTAGTCAGTAGTGTTTACAGAGTGTGAATATTTAAATCAGATGAACTGAAAATTGGCATGGGCCTCTTCATTTAAATGGTTATGATGTACGGCTTAGTGTGGCCCTTGCTCCTGGCTGTTTGTGAACATTGTGGGAGCTAAGAGCATTGGAGACAAGTAGTTGTTCTAGCTAGTGTCTAGCTGTTAAAGATAGTCTGCTATCAGAGCGATTATGGCACATAAGTTGTGTCCTCATTGGTAGTGTCCTTATCACTGAGCCAAGAGGCCTGGGTTCAGGCCCCACCTGTTCCAGAAGTGTGTCATAGCCTCTCTAAGCAGTTAATTAGAAAAATATCTGAAAGTAGTCTGCTCCTCTTAAAGGGCTGTTAACTTGTTCATTGAATAGCTGTGTATATAATTCATATTGGTAACAGTCAGAGATGGATTTCAGGAGAAAGGAAATCATTTAATGCTGCACAGACCCTTACATCATTACCCCCCTCCCCTCCCCAAGGGAACTGGTAGCTAGAGAAATAAATGCCACACCTATTTCTGTTTGCCACCTGCTATGCAGTGATTGTGACCCTGTCATCCAAATAAAGTGTCACAGTATCACATATTCTGGCACTCTCTTATATTTGGCAAGTGGCTGTACAATTCTGTAGTACTATGGGATGATGCTTTGGGATATTAGTGTGATCTGACTTGGATGGATAACTTGATCACTGTGACCCTGAGATAACAAGGTGTAGAGCTGGATGAACACAGCAGGCCAAGCAGCATCAGAGGAGCAGGAAGGCTGACGTTT
>JAHRHZ010000029.1:16606531-16660784 GCA_024137785.1 Ginglymostoma cirratum
AAACGTCAGCCTTCCTGCTCCTCTGATGCTGCTTGGCCTGCTGTGTTCATCCAGCTCTACACCTTGTTATCTCAGATTCTCCAGTATCTGCAGTTCCTACTATCACTGTGACCCTGAGATTATTTCCTGTAGTCAATCTGTGTGCAAAAAAGGAAAGGTGTAACTGGATTCAGTTGATGTGCAGATTGCTGATTACATGGTACTGATAGCAGCAGTTTTCATTTAGTCCATCAGCACAGTTAGCAGAACTGACTGTTAGTGCAATTTTATGATCACAGCAGAACTGATCTGTTGAGATCATAAGCCATTCACAAAATCAGTATCTGTATTTAGCATTGTTTATGGAGCTTCATTACATTTTTAATTGATGAACTTATGAAAAAGAAAATATAAAAAATGTTCTACATTTCACTTTTCCTATTCTAGGCACTGCTCGACCGCACATGCCACTAATTTGTCACTCCAGCATATACTTGTAGCTCGTGTCTACTCTTTGTTGTGTAACGTAATATAGTGACAGGTGCACCAAATAGATCAAGTGGGACGTGAGCAAAGCAGGAAAACTGAATCGCCATAAAATTAATTATTTAAACTTATGCTGCATGTTTTAAAATATATTTCCTATATTTTAATATTTTTGGAGTCTGTCTCGAATTTGCTTGCATGGTATATGTAGCAGTGATTAACTGTCTACATGCAATAGAATAGGTACTCTGTAATAATTGAACCTTTTATCTAAGCCAATGACTCATTCTATTCTTGTACATCTGCATTACCTGTGTGCTGTCCAACAGGATTTTACCATGACGTTTGTGGTGCAGTAAAAATGTAGTTGCCAGTCGGGGGGATGCTGTAATTTTCCATTTACGGTATGCATTCACCAAAAGGTGCATTTAGGGTAACAGTTGTGAAAAATGACCTGCACTTACTTACAACATGCTGCTTGTTTGCGACCAAACCCAATGTGAAATGTGCTTTCTCTCAGTGAATCATTTCCTTTTGTGTTATATTCAGGGGAAAAACCTGACCAAAAATGCATGTAAGTAAAAGCTGCAGATTTTGGAATTAAGAAATAAAAACAGAAAAAGCTGTAAATACTCAGTAAGTCAGGCCGCAGCTTGCGGAGAGAAAATGACAAATAATTCACCTCGATGACTTTTCGTCAGAACGGGGCAGACTTGTTTATGATTTTTAGGAAGGAGGTAGCTGTAGTGCGCTCAGGGTTGGAGCACTTTAAGGTTGGAGCCCAGGGAGAAAACATGTCCGGAAGAAGTAAGCTTAGTGGCAATCTTGGATACAATGGCTTGATGATTAGTCATGGAGTTATCCAGTGGGACGAAGGAGTATGTTTCAGAGAACTGGCAAGTGTCCTCTGCTAGGCAGAGGTTAAAAAAAAACACAATTGAATCATAAACTCACTGAAGCTTTAATCATTGCGAGTACACCTAGTAATTTCTTATGTCTTGCGAATGCTTAATGTATTAGGGTACAGTGCCGTCTTCCTTGTGTGTTATTGACTTACAGTCCTGGGAAAGTGTTGTTAACGGAATTTATGCAACTTATTTCTCCTTCCTGTAACCATCAGCAAAGGTTAAAATTTATCGCAGCTCAAATGTGGAGTAATATAATGGTGCAACTGTGGTTTGAAATTTTGTGTTGTGACAATTTTTTATATTGTGACATATCTTGAAGAAAACCCTACAGGATCTGGCAGACAAATAATAATGTACATACCTACAAAGCAGGCAGGGTTTTGTGGTCTCCCTAGTAATGGTTGCATTGTGCCGCATTGAAAACGGCAACAATCCGCTCTGGTCTCACCTCAATTAAGTCCAGCGATGGAAGAACTGTAGATGGCGTTTCTGCCTGGCTGCCAATTGAAGCCCCTTAAGTGGATAGTTCATGCCCACTTAAGGTCCTCATTGCACCGCCTCTGGTATTACCCAGAGGCGGACAAGAATTGAGCATTCAAAGGAGCATGATTGGCAAACCCTTGCAGGTTTGCTTGCAGGCTTTAAGAATGGAGGATGTTTGATCATCCAAAGGCACTCAGTGCCTGATTGAGGAACCCAGCCTCAAAATGGGGTTGCCCACTGATATCCTTACTGCTTCACCACTCCTCCTTTGACCCTTCCCATGACCCTTTTTCTGCCATCGTGTTGCAGACCCTCCTTGATCTGAAGCCTTGGGAGGGTATCAAATGGACAGCCATTGTTCCACCAGATCTCAGCACATGGGACCTTCGCCCCAGCATCCTTGATCCTGTGAGATGGCTAGCTGCTGGACTGTCAATTGTCTCAGTGGTACAAGATGCAGTGGGTACTTGTCATTGGTACAGGATACATGATTCGGCACCACTGTTGTACAAGTGTACAAAGGCCATGATTGCTTCACATTCATTTGTACAGTTTGCCAACCATGCTGTTTGCTTTAGAAACCCTATTGTCCACGTGCCTCTCAATGGTAGCATCAAACAAAATAATGGTGGTTAAATAGATAAATTGCTGGACAGCATTCACCTCAATTCCTTCGATGCCACTGTTTAGTGATCTATATTCCTCTTGGCGTTCAGGCTGAGGAGGAACAACAGTTTTCTTTAAAGTAATTTATGTCCATAGAATGGAGAAGTCCTGGAAAAACATGTTATTACACCTTGTAGGACCGACTGACTGTGGGGCAGGAGAGTGCAGTCACCAGGGAAACAAAGTTCAGAAATAAGCCTTTCCTGTACTTTTCAGTAAGCCTGAAGAAGTCTAAGGTTGAAAACACCTCCATCAGTTTGAAAGTATCTGTAAAGTCTTGCTTTAAGGCCTTTCTGTTGTCTGCAGCAGTATCACGCAAAAGAAGATAGTGAAGTAGGTCAGGGCCAATGTGCATGATACTTTTTGCTTTCATGTAAAAATCTACATCTTGCTGTTGAGATAATGCTGCATCTTGTTAAGACTCAGGAGTGGTGCCACTGTGAGCCAAACAGATGCTTAGACTGTAAAAAGGTAGAGAGCAGCTACAGTAAGGGAGCTGCTGCTAAGGCATCAGCTGGGTTTTTGAGGGCTGGCAGAGGCTGCAGAATAACCAGAATCAGGAATGCATTGGCTGGTGGGGTGTGGACTGGATGATACTAGAACAGCTAACTAATAGAATGTCAGTCAGTGTCCAACTATCCATAGTGTTGCAAAGTTGGGTAAAGTACTTGTGGATTGGGAGACAGGAGGTTAGAACTTGGTGTTTGTAAAATGCTAGGGAGGAAAGCATTGCATGGTCCCTTTAAACGATGATGCACTTTTTCTATACTTAGAGATTTAAAATAGATGTCTGTGAGCAGCAGCTTGAAAGTTTGCAAGTAGACAGAGAGTACCTAAATTGAAACATTTGTATCAAAAGTTGATACAGTTAGCAGGTCAAGCAGCAGTTTTTACCAAGACAACAAGTTTTTGAATTTAGCCAATTAATTTGAACCAGGCATTTAGATACCAAAAGCCAAGTAAATTTAATTCTGATGGTTTTAACAACATAGAACCAATCCTATTTAAGAAATATTGATATGTCATCAAGATATAAAAGAAGGGACCAGTTGGACAAAGCCCCAGAGCTAACTGCCATCCACCAGAGCTAACAGCCCTCAGCTTTCAAGAGAGAATTGCTGGCTCTCACACCCTCCTTTAAGTCTTAGAGAAAGTACCATCTAACAACGGTACCCAAAGCACAACTAGTTAATGTTCCCAAAAGAAGAATTGATGGAGAAGGCACAGAACATTCCAGAAGACACGTAACCTGGCTGTAATTTTGAGAGACTAAATTTTTATATATATGTAAGTGGGGTTTGTATTTATTCGAACAGTATGCCATTAGAATCTTGCTTTATTCGGGAATAGTTGGTAGTTCGATGGGATTTATTTGCTTTGTTAATAGTTCAGTTAATTTGTTCACTGTTAGAGTTAGAAAAATGAATTGTTACTTGTTGATTTTAAAGTGAATGTTAGGGATTTGTTTTATTTAACCACTAGAAGTTGCTGAAAGGCAGGTTACACCACTGTTCACACTCCTTTTACAGATTATAAGGTGAGGTGCTCCTCTTTGGGTGTTTTAGTTTTAGTTCTCCGAGGAATCAACCTCTGCTTTATAACAATTGTTTCATGACCATGGTACCTACCTCTCAAAATGCATAGGTTATTGAGGTGGACCAAGTTGGTTTCTTCTTCACCGAAGAAAAGTCATATCAGACTCTGAACATTAACTCTGACTCTCTCTCCACAGATGCTGCCATACCTGCTGAGCTTCTTCAGCACTTTCAGTTTATATTTCATTCAGACAGAAGCAGGTTGATAGACTGAGAAGAGATCCTTAACAGCAGAGGTGCTGTTGTTGGCAGTCCAGGCAGTCAGGACTGGATAGAGGTCCTAAATTGTTTAGTTAACAAAAACATGAAACAGAAAGCTGTGGAGGAAGATACCTAACAAATTTGTTGAAGACACCAGATTAAAGAACCTATGTTAGGCAGTGTTAAAAGTATTTAAGTCTGTTTTAAAGTTCTTGGAAAGAGACATTAACTGAAGAAAATAACATCAAGTGAGTGCAGAAATGTGCTGAAAAGAAACCAACTACACTTCAGTTATCTGAGCAAGGAGATTTAGCATAGAGAGAACAGGGATTCTTTCCTGAGATACGAGGGTCTGTAACATTTTTGCTCAGGTAAAAGGGTTGAATCTTTCTTTATAATATTCGTAATGAGTTTGTTTCAATTTGGTTTTTTTTCCTTTTGTGCAATAAACTTGTTATTTTCTTTTGTTACAAGTACATGGGCAGCCTCTTTTCAATACATGCAGTGACTGGCCTCTAGGACAAACAAAAACAAAACGTGAAATGTATGATCTGTCGGATCTCACTCTGGCATCTGATTTGTCCAGAATTCTGGCTAGGATCTAAGAGATTATAACTTGTTAAATTACTTACTTGCCCCATTAATATTCAGCTTCCTATCTTACCAAACAAGCCAGATGTTGAGAAATCTGGAGATGGAAATCAGGGTGAGTAGCTTGTGGTTTCAGCTCATTGCTGCATTGCTCAGCACCAAACATTATTTCAGTGTACGACACACAGGCAAAAGCCACAAGCACCCCTCATCCACAGGCATTAGCATCTGACACTTGCCAAGCCCCACCCAACGACCATCATGGCACTTTGACACGGCTGCTTAGGAAATAGATTTGTCCTGCAAAGTGAACAAGCAACTAATACTGAAAGGCTGCAGCAGCAACATTGCGCTCACAGGAATAGACACCCAGTTCACAGAATGGACCAGGCTACATCTCAGCATTCTGAAGAAGGGTCACTGGACTCAGAACATTGACTCTGCTTTCCCTCCAAAATTGCTTTCCGACCTGCTGAGTTTCTCCAACAATTTCTGTTTTTGTTGCAGATCTTCAGCACCCACAGTTGTTTTATTACATCCGGGGGATGTTTGCTTGCTCTCTCAGCGTTTGCTAAGTTAGTGCCTACCTGCACATTCATAATGTCCATGTCTTGCCTGCCATGGCATGCCAGTTAATGTGTCGATGCTTCAGTCAGAGCCAAAGAGTGTCATATTAACTTTGCCATGGGCACGCAGGCTGCTTGTCCTGTTTGTCAGTTGGAATCTGTCCAGGGTAGGGGCTGTGCCTTGATGTAGGACAAACATGCACATTTATTCAAGCAGATGGCCATGTCAAAATCTGGATGGGGCTAGCCCTGAGTCTGGTCAAAGGGATGTTGCTGCAGAGCAGGAGTTCTTGGAAGTGTTAGACAGAGGCACATTCAACATGCAACGCAGGGGCTAGGCCACACTCAGTTGGCAGCTCAGGCCGTTCAGAGTCAGCAGATTTGTCTGACTGCAATCCAGGGAGTGGGCAATGGTGTGTCTGGTGGAGCCAGCATCAAAATCAGGGGAACCATGTCTTTGCCATCAGGAAAAGCCAAGGTAGTGATTGGAGTAGGCTCAGTTTTGTCTTGGCGATGCTCGTCCCGGTCAGCCAGAGCTCCTGGGGCGATCACACTCCTGGTGATTAAGGAGGCTGCAAGCACAACTTCCAGAGTATCTGGGAGACTGATACCAAAATGGGCAGGGGAGTGAAGGCTGAAAGGGGGAGAGGTAAAGCATGAGCATTTTTGGACGTGGGAACGAGGGCTGTATCGGAAGCAATCTCAGGGCGTGCTGAGACCATGCAGAGCAGAATTGGAAGGTTTCCAGTTCAGGAGGGGTTATTATTGGCAGTGACCCCTTCCATCACCTCCACAGGGAGAGTGCAGAGTGGCAGCATGAGCATCATTAAAGTGTTATGTCTGGGTTCGAGGGACAGGAAGGACAAAAGAGTTGCAGTTCAACGTGGTGGGTCTTCATATCAGTTGGGGGGGGTGAAGTCGGGGAGATGGGTGGAAATGGGCTGTCATGTGAGGTTACAAGGGCCATGTGGAAACTGTGGGAGTACCTGGCAAACAGCAGGGGGCCCTGTACTGATTGTAGCCACCAGGGGCTGTATTCCCTGCCATCGCTTGCTGTTTTCTAAATGTGCAATGCAAATGAGAAAGGTATGGGTGAAATCAGTTTGGTGGATAAAAATGAAGGATCCATGTCTCTGAACATTAGGACACTGAAAGAGCAAATACATGAAGCATGGATTTGTAAACTGCAGCTACATTTCATTTGCAAGCATTACTTTGCACATGTGCAATGCATGGGAGTGGATGCACTTGTGTGACAAAGTTGGTCAAAGGCAGATTGCACCATGCTGTTGATGCTAGCTAAACTGACAATGCCATCTCCATGATGCAGGAGTTAGCAGTGGTAACTTAAAAAGAGGTGAATGCTACCCAAAAGCGCCCCATCACTTGTGGAACTTCCAAGGGTGCTATAGGTTGAGGGGAACTTCGATGTATCATGAGCCAAAGAAGTATGGCAAAGGACTTGAGTGAAAACAATGGAAGGCGGAATGGTTGAGGTGGGTCTGGGTTGGGAAGGTGGTCAGAATGCAACAGTCACTCCCTTTTGGATCTAATATGTTGGTCACTCAGCCATGGTGCCACCTTTACCAAGTTGGTGCACATGCTGCAACCAGGCCCAGGATGGTACAGGTGATAGGAGGGTGCCATGCAGTATAATCCAGAGAGAGTGCGCCTCACCATCCTGGTGTTATCCGCATATTTCACTGTTGGAATAGGGATCAACGTGTTGTGATTGGATTGTGTGGGGGAACCCAGAACAGTTGCCTGAGGATAAGAATGCGGCCAGTGAGCTGGAGGAAGCTCTGTTTGTGGATGACAGAGCTAAGTTACATTGGTCCCTCCAAGACAAGACCTGATTGACACTTGGTTCCAGTAGATGTGGGCTGAGACAGACGATCATAGACTGTCAAGGTCATTTGGTTCCCATTGTGTGTGCAAACTGCAGCCTGTATTCATTTCCATTGTTTCCCATTGCTAGCTGACAATAAAAGCTGATGTTTAGACTTGTCTGATGGCTTGCTCAGATGTGATGTTCCCTTACTAGGCAGTGACAAGACATGGGTGTCTACTGGACATTGGGGAAAGAGTAGCAAGTGCTCCGAGAGGGTCTTCAAATGAATGTGTCTACGGTCAGGTAAAGTGTGCTGCCTGGTGGTTTAACAGCAATGAGGCTGAGGGATTGGAGTTACATGTGCGAGGAAGTGTCAACAACGCTCACCACGTCCCATCAATAATGTGATTTTATGGTTGCCAATAAGCTGCTGGTGATGGCCAACACTGGATTACCAATGCTTGAAGAATGGCATGGGCACAAGAGATGCCATTGAGAGGCAGGTTGTTGTGGAATGCTGTGTGGTAAGAGGGGATAGAATCAGATAGGAATGCCATGGGGATAAGGAATGTAGTTAATGAGGCACTTTTGGTAAGAAATGGCAAGAAATCTCACTACGGCCTTGCTGCAGGAATCCCTCCAAAAAACTCAAACTCAGCCAAATCACTGTAAGATTCAGCACTTCAGCTTTGTGTAGTTTGTTTCCACTTTTTAAATTCACTTTTTGTACGTTTTTACTGTATGTAAAGATGTGTATCATGATTTACTAAATTTATTGATAGTTCTGCACCACAGCAATCGATTTGTCAATTAAATGTGAAGAATTCACTTTTCTTCATTTATTCTTGGGATGTGACTAGCATTTGTTGCCCAGGCTATGATGGGCTGCCTATTTGAATTGCTGAATGTGCATGTGGTCAAGGTGCTTCCCACTTCATGTTGTTTTGTGTTAAATTTCCTACTCGAGCTCTGGCTACAAACTGGGATGTGAGATTCTGATGTGGTCCAAGACAGAATCTTGGTGAAGATCTTCAAGAACAGGTTGGAAACCAATCCCATATCCTTTTTCTTTAGCCCACGTTCTGATTGGAGGCTTGAATACATCCTAGACTCAATCTCAAAGAAGGTTGATTTCTTGTAGTCACTATCTCATATAAGAGCAGAGTATTTTCTGATGAAGGGTCCTGACCTGAAACGTCAACTTTTCTGTTCCTCTGATGGTGCCTGACCTGCTGTGTTCCTCCAGCTTCACACTGTGTTGTCTTTTGACTCCAGTATCTGCAGTTCTTGCTATCTCCAAGTATTTCTTTAAGATGATTTTAGAATTTTGTTGGGGTTTATAAATGGATTGGTCAAATGCTGCAGGCAATAGAGACTTGACATGACCATTGGAAGGCACTTTCCTTCTTCCATCACCACCAATAACCCCCTCCCATTTCCTCCCCATCACTACCCCCTCCCCTAACCCAGTATCGCAATTGATTCATACCTTCAGCTGCTCAATTGGTATGAGCTCATCTATAAATAATGGACTACTTTTGCCTGTTCTGAGCAGGAAATACCTTTTTGTGGATGACCTAGATGCACCAGCAAGATGGCAGCGGAGTAGCAGTGCAGTATGGGAGCTCTTTAGCCCAGGATCCCAGAGCTCATCTACTCTGTCTACTTCTGCTCTTTTTCACTTTCTCAGTTTTTTCTTAAATGTTTCCTGTTATTATAGTTATTATCAAGATTCATCTTACCTTCTTTTAATGGCTTTGATGGAAGGCTTTTCTCAACCCCGTGACAAGGTGGCTTCCAGCGGCTCACACAGCGTGTCTCGCCTTGGTCTAGCGGTCTCCCCGCATGGCAATCTTGGCCCAGTGTGACAGTCTCCCTGTGTGGCAGACTTGTCCCGGCATGGCAGTCTCAGCCTGGCATGGCAGTCTTCTTCAATGGAGGCTTCCAGCCTTGTGTTTCAGCGGTATCATCCTGCTGTGTCCCAGAATGGCAATCTCATCCCTGCTGTGTGTTCCAAGTATTCCATTGTCCCAAGTTGGCTTTCCCCGAGCTCGGGAGCAATTAACTGAACTGCGATGAACTTTGTCTTAATTTTATATTTTAAAAAAAAAATTCTTCCTTCTTTCATGTATATAGCTGTCGTGTAGGGTGACTTGTAAAACTTTTCACTGTATTTTTCATGTAAAAGTACACGTGACCATAGTTTCTGTTCTATTCTATTCTGTTCTGTTGTCTTGTCAAATGTAGAGAGAATGAACAGGAAAAAAAAGAGAATTTGCATCTCTGTAGCACCTTGAATGTCCTATGGTGTTTCGCAAGGAATGAAGGAGTTCTGAATTGACATTACTGTTGTAATATAAAAAATCTTAGCAGCTAATATTTGCACAACAATGTCTCATAAACAGCGATTATATAATGTACCTTTCAACTGTTGATTAAAGGATAAATATTGGCCAAGGCATTGCTTTACTTCAAATAGAGTCAAGGGATTTTTACAGTAACCCACTCCCCGAGAGAGCAGTCAGTGTCTTGGTTTAACCCACAGCCACCTAGCTTAAAAATTTTTGAAATTCTTATCATTTTATTCATCCTGACCTTACCCCCAGCTCTTTCTGTAATTTAAAACTTCTGTTTTCCTCCAACTCTTACTCATCTGTCAATTTCTTAACAGATTTGGAATTCCTACAAAGTGGAAATGGTCCATTTGAGCCCATCAACCCTCGAAAGAGCATCCCACCCAAACTCACTTCATCCCTGTAACCCTACATTTCCCATGGCTAATCCACCTAACCTGCACAACTTTGGATTGTAGGAGGAAACTGGAGCACCTAGAGGAAACCCACACAGACACAGGGAGAATGTACAAACTCCACACAGACAGTCACCCAAGGGTGGCATCAAACCCAGGCCCCTGGTGCGGTAAGACAATAGTGTTAACCACTGAGCCACTGTGCCATGTGTTGCCAGCTAGGTCCTAATCTACAAAATTCATCCCCTAACCCTTTAAGTTTCTACATTTACATCTTCTTTTTACTTGTTTAAAACCTCTCAGTTCCACCAAGTCTGTCCTTCTATCTCCTTACGTTGTTTGTCAAAGCTACATTTTGCCTGATTTAAACACCTTGAGACATTTTATATTGTTAATGGCTGTATATAAATGGGGACAGTAAGTCATTGTTGCATTTATCCACTGACCTGAATCCCAAGATTGATAGCAGCACCCACTTGAATGCACATTTTAAAATAAGTTCACTGAAAAGTAACAATAGGAAAGTCCCAAGCTTTGTGACAGGATGCTGCTCTGAGAAATGAGGGAACATCAAGATAGCTTTACTATACCATTTGCGATAATATGTCTGCTTGATGCGTATTCTGGGTTCTTGAGAGTTGCAAATGCTACAAAATATCAAGCACAGAATATCAAGGGGAAAGCATTGACATAGAGATAATGTAATTGAACTAGTTAATGTGTGGCTAATGAGTGTGGGTTTATATTCTGCCATGGCTGAGGAATTTACATTCGATATTAGATAAATGTAAAAATGAATGAAGTGTTATCTATGAAACCAGTGTCAATTGTGGAAAAACCCAACTTGTTCACTAATGTCCTTTAGCAAAGAAAATCTGCAATCTTTACTTGGTCTGGCCTACATGTGACTCCAGAGTCACAGCAATGCTCTTATTTCTTAACTGCCCTCTGGAATGACCTAGAAAGCCATTAAAGGCAATTGGGAATGTGCAACAAATGCTGCCCTTGGCAGTAATGCCCACATTCCATGAAAAAAAAGTTTCTAAAAAAATCCTCCCCGCAGATTCGCCCACTGGTGCGATTCGCAGTTCCTTTCCGACTGAGAAAGTAACAGTTTGTACACTATCACGACCTTGTGGGTTGTACAACATAGTGCTTTGTTGTTACAGAGTATGGAAGTTCAAATTGATTTTCGATTCAGTTGTGAACAGTTGGTGAGGCTGGCCACTTCCTTTTGCAGTTTCCTCTTTCCACAGCTTGGAGGAGGGTATTCAGGTAGTTGTGACAATGCAGATCTGCATCAACTGAAGGAAGTCACTTGCCTGTGATGTTAAAGCAGGAAGACATTGGACTCAGCTGCTGAGTGTAGTAACGGTTGAAATGCTGAAAAAATGTAGACCTATGCCGAAGCCGGCTCATTTCTGAGCATACTGTTCAGAACTTTTATACAGATTTTGTTCTTTGTTTCGTTTTGTTGCTTTGAACTGAAAATGTCGGTAATCCATCCTACATTACACTATCCTTGCTCATGTGGTGCTCAAAGCTGTGCTTCGTTCAAGGGATACAGCAGCGTAATTGGGAACCATTATAGACAAGTGGGATTTTTTAACCATTATTTTCAATGCTGCTCTGTAATCTGGCACTGGGTACGTATGACTTAAGATCCTTGGTTTTAATGTTGTGCGTTAAGCAACTGTACAAGTGCTTTGAAATTGTCTTTTGAAAGCAATTAGTTTGCATTAACAGATAGCCCATTTAAAGCATGTTTAGTAGCGTGTTTTCATTTTAATGTGTTTTATAAGTTAGCAAAGTTGTCCACATAGTGCTGCCTCCATTTCCATTTCAGCGCGGTTGCAGTATCTGCTCAGTCTTTTTGCAAACAAACTGATACTTTGTTCACCACCTCACTCCATTCCCTCACTCTGTCCCACTTGCTGCTTCTTTCCCATTGCCCCCTCCCTCGCCATTTCCCTCTTCTCACCCCCTCACTGGTCACTTCTGTCTATGAATACCCCCTGCTCATACCTGGTCTGACAAGTACTTGGTGCTGTACACCTTTCAGCACCTCTTGAAATTTTGCCTAATCCACTTAGGACATGTGAGATTTCCCTCTGAAGTTCTTTTTTAATGTAAGTTTTAGATGTACAGATATTTGTTTACGCTTTATAGCCACATTATTTTACATGGAATAATTGGTCTTTGATTGTGTATCAATGGACTATGAGCAACACATTAGCTTGTTTCCATGCACTTAAAGTCAATCAGTTCTGTCATACTGATTTGCAGGAAACTGTGGAGGTTAACATGCCTTGAGTGAATGGAGGACTCATATTACTGTCCATAGATTTGCGGATTAGGATGGGGAACTTAATATAGAGATAATATAGAGAACCCTGGCTAATCTTCTTGGAAGTGAGAAGAATGGAAGAAGATTTACTAAAATTGTTCAAAATGACGAGGGGTTTGGATGCTGCAGATAGGGAGAAATGTGGAAAGGTCAAGGACCACAGCACACTAATTTAAAGTGCTTGGCCAATGTTAATGTGATGAGGACTTTCCTTTTTACTCAGCGAGTGGTTAGGATCTGCATTATAATGCAAAGAATGCGGTGGAAATGGGGTGAACTGCTGCAGCAGTGAGCTGTCACAGACATGATGATGCCTCCTCTGGCCTGTAGCCATTCCAGGAATAAATAAATTACTCATTTTTTGTTGGTCTTTTAAGTTCTTATCTACTTGCTTTGTAATTCTACACCATGTGGATCCAAAGTTGAATAATGGTTTTAATATATCCCCCAATGTCTTACACTCAGTGAAAACCTCCTTGTGAGGTTTCCTGTTTACAAATCCTTCTGCCAGGACACCTCCCCCACTGCATTGTCTGCAATGATGATATCTCCTAACAGTGCTTAACTTTATCTTTTACCATCAGCAATCATATTTATCGTCCCCTTATTCATCTACCTCGTGTTGATGGACATCCATGGGCACATATTGTAGTTCATATTGCGACTAGACCTCAAACTGGAGTTATACAGAGTGATACCTGACATTCAGGCAATTAGCTGGTGGTATCTTAAAATCACTTAGGACCACATTGCTAACTGTACCAACACTTCAGACAGTCAGCTGGAAAATGCTTTTTTGTTTCACCATGCTACCTTTGCATCAACAGCTGCCAACCATGCCATCTGCCATCTACCATCTAGTCCCCATTCTCTGAAATTCCCAAGAACCTTCCTTCAATACCTTTAATACACTTCTGAACCATCTTTTTAACCAAACGTTTAGTTGCCTTTCCTAACATCTCCTTCATTTCAGCATCCAAATTCGTCTGTTTAGGCTTCAGGGATATTCATTATTGGGACATTTTTCTCCATCAAAGACATTCATTAAATGCGAGTTACGTTATTTTTTCTGAGACATTAGAATAGATAATTTACATAACTAACTCTGCTTGAAGAATTACTAAGAATTACTAACACTTGTGTGTTCTTAAGCAATCAGCCCAGTTAGATACATTCCCAATTAAGAGTAGCTTAAATTCAAAGCAACAGTTGGACCTTAGTGCTGTGAGGCATATTAAAGGAATTCATCTTAAAACAAGCATGAGATTGTCCAACGATGCCAAAATCAGTCTTTCTCCTTCAACAACCCATCCTCTGATCTGCAGAACAGTTGTATTGATGTGGGGAAAGACAACAGCGTTGAAATTTATTTAATTATTTGTTTGTGGGATTGGGCATCATTGGCTAGGCCAGCATTTAATATGTATCTCTAATTTCCCTTGGGTACGTGGAGGTGAGCTGCTTTCTTGAAACACTGCAGTCCATGTGCTATAGATAGACTGACAATGCTCATAGGGAGTTGGTTCAAGATTTTGACCCAGTGACACTGGTGGAACAATGGTGTATATCCAAGTCAATATGAATGTCTTGGAGGGAAACTTGCAGCTGTGTTCCAATATATCTGCTGCTCTTGTCCTTCTAGATGGAACTGGTTGTGAGTTTGGAAGGTGCTGTCTAAGGAGCCTTGGTGAATTTCTGCATTGCATTTTGTAGATGGTGCACACTGCTACTACTGAGTGTCAGTGGTGGAGACAATGTTTGTGGGTGTTTTGTCTAAGACAGTTAAGCTTCTTTAGTATTTTTAAAACTGCACGCTTCCAGTAAGCAAGGAGTATTCCATCTCATTCCTGACTGCTGCCTTATAGACAGTGGACAGGCTTTGGGGCATCAGGCGATGAGTTATTCACTGTGGTGTTCCTAGCCTCTGATTCACTCTTGTAGCTACTGTATTTATATGACCAGTCCATTTCATTTTCTGGTCAGTGGTAACCCCCCAGGATGTTGATCGTGGGGGATTCAATGATGGTAGTGCCATTGAATGTCAAGGGATTATGGTTATATTCTGCCTTGTTGGAGATGAACATTTGTGTGTCACCAAATGTTACTTGCCACTTTTCAACCCATGCCTGGATTATGCCTGGGTTTTTCTCCATTGGGATGTGAAACGCTTCAGAACAGTATTTGGGGAATTGTGAAAGGTGCTGAACATTTTGCTAGTGTTAGCAAAATTTCCAACTTCTGGCTTTATGATAGAGGGAAGATCAATCATGGAGCAGCTGAAGATGGATGAAACTAGGCCACTACCCTGAGAAAGGTAGTGGCGGTATTGTGGTGGAGTGGTAGTGTCTCTACCTCTGAGCCAGGATGCCTGGGTTCAAGTCCCACCTGCTCTGAGGTGTGCAATAACTTCTCTGAACAGGTTGATTTGAAAGTATTTATCCTGAGAAAGGTTAACAAATCTCCTGGACTAGATGAACTACGTCTCTATGCATTGAAAGAGATGGCTAGAGAGCTTGTAGGTTGTCTTTCAAAATTATATAGATTCTGAAAAGGTTCTTGCAGTGTGGGAATTAGCAATTGTAAATGCATGTGTAACAAGAGAGGAAGACAGAAAACAACTGCCAGACCTGTTAATTTGAAGTCAATTGTTGGGAAAATGCTAGGATCTATTATAAACTATATGATAAGTACACACTTAGAAAATAATGATATGAATGGGTTAATGAAATTATGAGAAATGGAAATCCCGTTTGATTATCCTGGTGGAGTTTTGAAGATTTTAATTGTAGCATAGATGAAGGTGGGGTAGCGGAGCGCGTGGTGGGCTTTTGCGGTGAAGTGGTAATGTCCCTTACTTTGAGCCAGGAGGCCTGGATTCAGGTTGCATCTGCTCTAGAGGTGTGTAATAACATCCCCGAACAGGCTGATCAGAAGATATCTAGATAAATGGGAGCCAGTGGCTGTGGTGCATTTGGATTTCTAGGAGACATTCGATAAAGTCGCACACAAGTCGACAAAATGAAAGAGCATGGGATTGGGTGGGAAGATACTGTTATGGACTGAGAGTTGGTTAGCAGTCAAAAAATGGAAAGTAGGAATGAAAAGGTCAGTCTCAAGAGGATAGGCAGTTACTCGTGTGATATTGCAAGGATCAGTGCTTGGACCCAAGTTGCTCACAATTTATATAAATTATTTGGACATAAGGCCAAATGTAATTTATTCCAAATTTGCTGACAATACAAAATTAGGTGGGATGTGAGTTGTGAGGAGGATGCAAGGAGGGAATTCAGATAGCTATGTCAATAGGCAAGATCATGGCAGATGGAGTACAATGTGAATAAAAGAGTATTTCTAAATGGTGAGAGATTGGGAGTGTTGAGGTCCAAATGGACCAGTGCCCTCATTCATGAATTACCAAAAGCAGGCAGAAAGGCAAATGGTATGTTGGTTTTTGTTGCAAGGAGATTGAGAGCCGGAATGAAAGTATCTTGCTGCAATTGTATAGCGCCTTGGTGAGACTGCATCTGGAGTATTGTGTACAGTTTTGGTCTTGTTACCTAAGGAGGGATGATATTGCCACAGACTATTCCTGAGATGGCAGGATTAATTTATAAAGAGGGTTTGAGCAATCTGGATCTTATTCTCTAGAGTTTTGAAGAATAAGAGGTAACCCAGTTGAAATTTACAAAATTCTACAGTGCAGATGTGGATAGGATCTTTCCCCTGGCTGTTGAGTCTAGAACTATAAACAAACGCTAGCTCTCAACCATACTTGGCTGGCATTGGTACATGGATATTAGTTAACAAGTACATGATGCAGCCATATTCTGGATTTGGAGTTTTGGGAGGTTAGATTTTCAGGGGTGGTGACAGCTGATTTTCTGATGTTTGATGTGCACTTTAGGAAGTTGAGGGGTGAAATTTCAGAGCCTAACCAAACATTTAGTACTTCAAACATTCTCATTAAGCTCTCAGTTCAGCTCTGACTTGTTTCACGTTATGAAATAACCTTTGTATGAATGCTCCTGCATCTCATTTTAAGTCACCAGTTGCTTTGGTGTTGAATCTGATTACCTTCGCAGCTTGCCTTTCACCTCTCTTTATGAGACTGCTACCCAATGGCATTTTTTTGTGAAGTATTTCTCTTGGTTTCCCAGAGTTCACAGAAGGACTGGATTGCATCATGAGGAGATCAGTGCTATGCTTACTCCTCATCTAACTTTCATCAACAGCACGATCTGCTAATTTTAATGATATTTTTCAAACTCTATGACACCAATTGGATTTTATTTTTATGCAATTATTCCTACTAAATGATATCCTGCTCTGTTTGTTTTTTTTTCCATTGTGTATACATCCATTGGGTTTCTTGATCAATATAATTGTTGTGCTGTACTGAACTAGACAATGCAAATTCTAATCAGTAGGGAATGTTTGCTGTTTGAAATGGTATTTTGACAGTTAAGAATGAAAAGTGCAAGGGTTGTGAACTAAAATGTTTACTGCAGTGCTGGGATCTGACGTTTAGGCAGATCCATACTAATGTGAGTTTTTCATCATGTCATTGAATCTGATGGAGGATCAGTGTTTGAAAGATAGACTTATGTCCATTGACACCTCCTTCAGTTAATACATTATCATGAACAAGAGAGCAAGGAATTACGATATATTAATTTAAGAATAAATTCAAGTGCTTAATTTAAACAAAAGGGAAAACATAACACTGAGTAGTCAGATTGTTATTGTGACCTGCTAGCTGCAGCGTATCACAAAGGTTGGAATGACTTACTGTGTACTTTCAATGTTTTCTGTTTTTCTTTCTGCCTGAGTGAGTTCTTGGAGATCATTCTGCCATTCAGGATGTATAAGGCAGCTGTTTATTTTTCATTTTAAGCTAAACAGCCACCAATGGCTGTGCTCTCTAATGAGTGCCTGCAACTGAGATGTAGCGAAATAAAGGAAATGCCACACAGTACTGTTAGGTATGGAGTGCCAGAAAGGATTACACGTACACACGTTGAAATGATTTGTTATTTATAGGGGGCCTTGGAGATGATGATATTCCCATGGAGCTGCTGCCCTATTACTGTTGCAGTGTCTTTGGCAGATGCACCATTGTGAATTTTAACAACTTGCTCCCTGCTGAAATTCCAGGGCCGTTAGCAGGTCAGGAATCCAGTGGATCCTTCAGTTGGCTTTGCCCAAGCATTGCTATGAGCATTCCACTGTCAGGTTCCCTGACCATTCAGGGAGGGCAGGCAGGATCACAGTTTGGATCCATCAGAGGAAGCATTTCTAATTAAAGGATCCTGCACATGGATTTTTGAAAGCATAGCAACCAGAGTAATGGGAAGAAGACAGTAAACCTGGAATCTCTCTCTCTCTCTCTTCTGGTCTTGAAGTGGGACCAAAGGAACACCAGTGAAATGCACTCTCTAGGGTTCTGAGAAAGACAACAGTTTCATCAATCAAACAGGCATGAATAGAAGTTGCTAATAAAGTCAGCACCAGAGGTTTGTTCCCTCCAACCTGGAACCAGTGGCCCAAGATTTCCCAGGAACCCAGGAGGGCATAGCCTGTTAAAGTCAAATCCTTAGTTAAAACAGATCTTAATTGCTCATTTAAATGACTTTTTCAACAGCTACAAGGGTTCCATGCTGGCTTTCGAATGGGCCGGGTGAAATCACGGAAATGGCGGGACAGGTTGAACTTTTGACCTGCCATCTCATTTTAAAGGATGTAGCTCCTTGTGCATATCCAAATCCAGCTCCCCTTCTCTGTGAAAGTAGGCTGTTCAGCCAAAACCTGTGTATTCCTGCATTTGCAAACCACAGTAAACTTCTCCCACCCCTCCTGGCTTAAGCCTTTTTGACATACTTTTCTATTCCTGTCTCTCATTCGTGTGGTTATCAAACTTTCCCTTAAGTACAATTAAGCGATTTACCTCACGTACTGATAGAGTTTAGTAGATATTACAGCCACATTCTACAGGCGATCGATGGGGTGCTGACCAAGCAGTTTACATTGTTAGGGTGGCGTTGAGTTTCTTGAGTTTTGTTGAAGGGGCACTCACCCAGGTAGCTGTGAAGAGTACTCAATCACATTCCTACCTTTTTTTATTTCATCCTTCTCTGGGGAGTCAGGCGGTGAGCTTCTCACTGCGCTGGAAATAGAATGCGGAACAGAACAGGAACAGGCCCTTCGGCCCACTATGTCTGCGCCGACCATGATGGCATTCTAAACTAATGCCTGCATACATACCCTTCTATTCCTTGTCTGTTCATGTATCTGTCTAAATGCCTCTTAAACATTGCTATCATATCTGCTTCTACCACCTCTCCTGACAGCACGTTGCAGGCACCTATTGTCCTCTGTGTAGAAAAATCTTTCCGTGCACATCTCCTTTAGCCTTTCCCCCTCTCACCTTAAACCTATGACCCCCTAGTATTTGATATTTCCACCCTGGGAAAAACAGTCTGACCATCCACCCTATCCATGACTCTCATAATTTTATATACTTTCATCAGGTCGCCCCCTCAGCTTCCGACACTGCAGCAAAACCAGTCCATGTTTTTCCAACCTTTCCTTAAAACTAATACACTCCAATCCAGGCTGACAGTGTGTAGAGGAAATGACTATCCATTGTGATTAACTTTCCCACTGGTGCCAGACTGTCTTTTAACAAATTACAGCTGTGATACACAAGAGCAATAGTCTTCACTTTTCCTGCTGAATTAAGAATTCTTTTTCTGCTTACTCGTACTGTATTTCCTCTAGTGATTTTATAAATTGAAAAAACAATTGAATACTGTGCTATATTTACAAAATTTATTTTTTTTCCCTATGCATTTAGTTGGTATTGCAAGCAAATGACAAAAAAGTAACTCCTATAAAGCTGAGCGTTTTAGGTTTGGGAGCAGCTATTCCCTTACAATCCTCTTTCAAATGTAAGCATTGGAGGTGTAGAGGACTTCAAGTATTGATGCTCGTGACGTCCGATGAAAAATGCTTGTTTTAACCCTGGATCTGAGGAACAATTGTAACTACACAGATCACAAAATTTGGATGTGTCATTCACGAGAGAGGGAAGTGCTGTTGGATGTTTGTTCTATGCCCAGTGGTGATGACTGAAAGTGTCCCAATAAAAACAAATGCTGGAATTCTGAAACAGAGAATGCTGGAGAAACTCAGCAGGTGTCTGATAGCATCTGTGGAAAGAGAGAGACATCAGCTGAAATTCTCCCAATATAGTTCAATGAAGCTGATGAACTGCTTTAATAGTTGGGCAAGTGTGGATGGGGATTGGTGTGGTGGGAGTGAGGGTCGAGGCAGGCATGTGGTGAGTGCAAGGGATTTGATGAATAGGAGACTAAGTTGTGATGGGATTTAAGGTAGTTCAGGAAATAGCCAGTGTTCTTTAAATGTGAACTTGGAAGTCAAATTACAATTCTACCCACCCCTATATTGTGTTAAGTTTAGGGCATTTACTGGACAGTATCCTCAGTGCACATGACCTATGGCAAACAAAATCCTGGAGCATTTGAAAGTTCACAACAGATGTTGCAAGATGGGCGGGCTCCTAATTTATAAAAATTGTTCTGCCCATGTAATATTCCCACTGCATGCTCCTGCTGCCAGTAATTCTCCCTTACCTGAAATGGCAAACAACAATTTAGCATTGCAACCCAACATAATTGGAGCTTTTTAAATTGTGAGGTGCCAGAAAAACAGATGTTGCGTGACCAAATTTCTAGGTCACAACGAGAATAATGTTACAGAGTAAGACAGAAGAAACCTGGAGCTTTTTTCCACTGGAGTGAAAGAGGTTGAGGGGCCACCCCATTAAAAGTTTATAAAATCATGAGGCCTATAGACAAGGTGCATAGCAGGTGTCTTTTCTCTAGAGTGGGGTATTTCAAAACTAAAGGACATATTTTTAAAATGAGAGGAGAAATAATTTCAAAAGATATGGGGGGAATTTTTTTTACACAGAGAGTGGTTCATGTGTAGAATGAACCTCCAGCGGAAGTGGTGAATGCAGGTACATTAACAATGTCTAAAAGACATTTAGATAAGTACATGAATAAAAATGTTTGAAGGGATATGGGCCAAGCACAGGCGGGTGGGACCAGTTTAGTTTGGGATTATGGTTGACATGGACTGGTTGGACCAAAGGGTCCGTTTCCATGCTATACAACTCTATGACTCAGCAAGTCACTCATCAGTTTCTTCCAATGGAGATCATTCAGTAATCTGAACTATTTTGGGTTATAGTTTCCATATGGTGATCGTAAGAAATCCTCTGGTTGCTCACCTCCCTCAGAAGATTACACAGTTGCATTGTCAGGAAGTCTATGTTTATTTCCAGAACTACAAATACAGGAAAATATTCTGGTTTCTTTATTGTTACATGGGAGTATGAGATGTTACCATGTAGATGTGATAGTTTTCAACATCCTAGCTTTTTCAAGTATATATACCAATGCATCAGTCTTGCAAGAATTGCTGTCCAATACATAAAGGGATAAAATTTTAAATGTAAGTATTTCAGCAGCTGAATTTATTCAATGTTTCTCCTCCCCTGTCTGGACTTATTAACTCAGTTTTCGGGGTTTGATCTTACTGGTACTAATAGTCATCCAAGGGAGCAGGGAAATATAAAATTTTAGATAGGGAAAGAGGTCTTGAGAGGAAATTATAAGTATTGAGTGGCAGTGCATAGATAAATTGTTAATTATTCTTCATCTTTACCTGCATTTACAGTAACCATTGCTGGACCAATATTTGAATGCTCATACTGTATCCAGTAATACTGAAGTAAACAGTTTATTGTATCATCTGCCTCTGTTGTGTGTGCCTTTAAAAATGACAACTGCAGAGTTTCAGAATTTCTGTAAATATTTAAGCATTGAAATTTCTTTCATGCAGCAATGTGAGTCTTTAGTCAGCACTGTTGGTCACAGGAAACCAACTGGGTTTAAGTTCTAGGAAGAAGTCTTATAGTTTCTCAGTCAACTATTTCAAAAAAACCCCACAAAGCCTGAGATTGCTGCAATTTCTCTGCATAAGATAACTCATTTTCACTTTTGTATTTGGGGCATTGTTTCTTGCCTCAGTGTTTATCAGTTATTGTACATGTTTTAATATAATTGAACCAAGTTCCTAGCACTTTGCTGTACATTGCTGGCTACTTCTTTATAAGAGGCTTCATTGTTTGAGTAAAAGCTGTTACAACCTAGTGTTCAACATTTATTAACGCGATGCATTGCTGACCTTGTCAAGCATGTATCAACACTGTGGTGACATTCCAGAGTGTGTGCAGTGAACATTGTGAAAGTACAAAACAATCATTGAATGCAACTTCAACTGCTCAGACCATCTTGCCAATTTTTATTACTCACTCTGATAGGGATGTTAACCCAAGCTAACTTTTTTTCATTTTGCCCTCCCTAGCCTAGCCAGGACAACTTAGCACAATTCAAGCGTCCCTATCTGCAGCCCAAAGTGAGATCTGCTAAATCTGTGCAGAGCAGGGAACACAATAAAAGAAGACAAATTGAATGCTATGCTTTATTCTGAGATGAATTGAACAAATAAGTAAGGATGGTATGCTTCCATCATAGAGGGCATTGGTGAGACTACATTGCAAATAATCTGTACACTTTCAGTCTCCTTGTTTAAGATATGATGTACATGTTTGGAGGTAGTTCAGTGAAGGTTCACTAGATTGATACTTGGAATGAATGGGCTTTCTTATGAGAAAAGTTTAGATAGGTTAGGCTTACCTTCACAAAAGAATGAAGGTGATTTTATTGAAGTTTATAGGATCCTGAATGGTCTTGACAAGGTGGATGTTGAAATCATATTTCCTGTTGTGGGTCAGTACAGAGCTAAAGGACATTGTTTTAAAATTAGGATTCATGCTTTTAGAACGGAGATGAGAAGAATTTGTTTTCTCGTGAGGGTTGTGAGACTTTAGTACCCGCTACCTCAGAATGCAGTCATTGAATATTTTCAAGGCGTAGGTTGATAGAGTTCTGTTGGGCAGAGGAATCAAAGGGAGTAATTGGAATTGTGGTATTCTTATCTCAGGCTCATTGGTTTAAAATCTGAATCCCTTCACTATTGGCATGCCATTGCTGCACATCTACTGTCTACAGGATATAATGCAGAAACATACCAAAAAGGTAAACATGCATGTGCAGCAGGCAGTAAAGAAGGCCAATAGTACGTTGACCTTCATTGCGAGCAGTTTTGAGTACAGGAGCATGGCTGTGTTGTTGCTAGTTATACAGGGCCTTGGTGAGACCATACCTAGAATATTGTGTGCAGTTTTGGCCTCCTTTTCTGAGGAAGGATGCTCTTGATCTCAAGGGAGTACAGCAAACGTTTACCAGGCTGATTCCGGGGATAGCAGGACTGATGTATGAGGAGATATTGATGAGGTTAGGATTGTTTTCACTGGAGTTCAGACGAATGTGGGGGGATCACATAGAGACTTATAAAATTCAACAGGACTGGACAGGGTAGATGCAGGGAGGATGTTCCCGATGGTGGGTGTGTCCAGAACCAGGAGTTACAGTATGAGGATTTGAGCTAGACCATTTAGGACAGAAATAAAGAGCCATTTCTTCACTCAACGAGTGGTGAGCCCATGGAATTCATTACCACAGGAGGTAGTTGATGTCAAAACATTGACTGTATTCAAGAGGTGGCTGGATATAGGACTTGGGGCAAATGGCATCAAATGTTATGGGAAGAAAGCAGGACTAGGCTATTGAGTTAAATGATCAGCCGTGATTGTGATGAATGGCAGACCAGGCTCGAAGGGCTGAATAGCCTCAGCCTGATTCTACCTTCTAGGTTTTTATGTTTCTGTGTAAAATCTCTTGGGCAGCAACTCTTAGCGCCACTCCTCAATCATCTGAAAGAGCAGAGGAAGTGTGTGCATGAGGACATCAGCAGCTTCAAATCCCCTCCTCAGTTCACAGACCATCCTGACTTGTTTGTTTATTATCTACCATCACCAACCATGGACCAACATTCTAATACTCCCTGCTTATTAGAAGTTGGGACATCATGTTGTGGATGTATAGGACATTGGTGAGGCCACTTTTGAAATATCGTGTACAGTTCTGTTCGCCCTGCTATAGGAAGGATATTATTAAATTGGAGAGGGTTCAGAAAAGATTTACAAGGATGTTGCCAGGCCTGGAGGAATAGGCTGAATACAGGGGCATGGATAATGTGAATGGCAAAGATCATTTCCCTGTGATAGAGGAGTTCAAAACTAGAGGGCATATTTTTAAAGTGAGAGGAAAAAAAAATTTAAAAGGGACCTAAAGGGCAACTTCTTCACGCAGAGGATGGTCTGTATGTGGAATGAACTGCCAGAGGAAGTGGTAGAGGCAGGTACAGTTACAACATTTAAAAGACATTTGGACAGATACATGAACAGAAAAGGTTGAGAGGGATATGGGCCAAACGCAGGCAAATGGAACTAGATCAGTTTAGGAAATTTGGTCAGCATGTACAAGTTGGACTGAAGGGTCTGTTTCTGTGCTGTACGTATGTAAGTATGTCTCGTAAGTATGGGACCATTTTCACCACTTGCACTACTAGTCCAGTTATCATTTCCGGTAGGTGCCAATTTCAATTACTAATGCAGCCATTATAGCTTATACTCTCATTACAAGGCATAGAAAGGAGGATTTCACAATGTATGTTTGAAGACCTCATCATTGAAATCCTGGTTGACAGAGACTTGAGGTGTAATGTGAGAAGAGAAGCCTTCGTATTTCTCAGCAAAGCCAGGTGGAAGGAAAGATTTGTATTTATTTGGTGCCTGTCGCAACATTAGAAAGCCCCTGGGTATTATTGAAACAAAGTCAGTGTTGGAACAATTTGCAAGCCCCGCGTGATGTGATGGCTTAATGATAAACATTGGTGAGGAATTCCATTTTCCTTCTTCCAAGAGTGTCATGGAATCCTTATTGAAGGATTTTAGCCTCAGATGGGACATGGCAGGCCTTAATAATAGTGGGACTAGAAGGCAAGCCAATCCCGTGGCTCTATTTTTCCCCTGGACCATTTTCCAGGAGGCAGAATGGGGTTGGAGCAGGGTGGGCAGGGGACAGGAAGCTAATTCAGTATGTTACCAGCCTATTAGCACTTACCTTTTGAAAGAGACCAGCCCGCTGGCCAATTCAAGGAAAATCACAGATGTATGATTGTTTGGAAAACAGAGTGTAGGCCACTTGGCCTGTTGAATTCATTTGATATTATTAAGCTGGAGAGAGTTCAGAAAAGATTTACCAGGATGTTGCCTGGACAGGAGTGTTTGAGTTATAGGGAGAGGCTGGGATTTTTTTCACTGGAATGTAGGAGGTTGAAGGGTGACCTTATAGAGGTTTATAAAATCATGAGGAGCATAGATAAGGTGAATGGCAAAGATCTTTTCCCGATGGTAAGGGAGTTCAAAACCAGGGAACATATTTTTAAGGTGAGAGGAAAAAGATTTAAAAGGGACCTGAGGGGCAACTTTTTCACACAAAGGGTGGTTTGTTTGTGGATTGAGCTGCCAGAGGAAGTGCTAGATGCAGGTACAATTACAACATTTTAAAAGACATTTGGACAGGTAAGTGAACAAGAAAGGTTTAGAGGGCTATGGGCCAAACACAGGCAAATGGGACCAGTTTAGTTTGGGAACCTTGGTCGACATGGATGAGTTGGATCTGGAGGTCTGTTTCTAGGCTGTATGATACTATGATTCTATGACTCTGACCTTTGTTTCAGCTTAACAGTAGAGTTCAGAAGCTCACGGAAAATCCTGCTCCTAATAATCTAATCTATCGTACTTAAGTATGTGATACCAACCTCTGGCAGTTTCAACTGCCACCAACTGTGTCTTAGTAAGAGGATGCTCTTAAGCAAGATGTTTATTGCATGATAACAATCAGGTAGAATTTACATTACCATTTTTACTAAGACTATAAGAGGGCCTGTGGATGTGGATCTTAACTCGGCAAGATCCTAAGAAGTTCTGCCCATGTGAGTCCATATAACAGCATCAGATTGGGCGCAGCTTATTGAAGTCTCCAACAATAACTCTTTCAGAATGTTTACTTTGCACAGCAGATGCGGCCTGGGTTTTATGTTTATTCGAAAATGGCAGTGTCTGTCAACAGTAATAATGCTCACTTGACGTTGCATTGATTTTGTGCTGTGATCTCCAGGATACACCTTGAACTATTAACCTTCTGATGCAGGGATAAGAGAATGCCATTACAGTGACACACAATAGGCAAATCTTCCCAGTCCCCACAGATGCGGGTTTGAAGTTCGAATGGGAAGAAGCGGGGAATCGGGTCAGTGGCCTGGCATGTTTCCAGCCTGGGGCAATCATGCCGGAGATGGGACATCACTATCAATGGCTATCCACCTGGCAGCAACACATGGTGAATTTTGAAATAATCAAGTGTCTATCAATGGGCAGACTGAGGATGCCACTAACATCTTGTCAGGAAAATACTGGACCGCAAACCTGGCAGGTGACTGGTGTGGGGATGGTTGCAAAGTGTCTTGTTCCTGCCAAATGCCCACAAACAAACCCACACCTTGTCACTGAAGGACCGTGGATCAGAGATTTCCCTTCCACAGACTGTGGTCTAGTAAGTGAGGCCAGACTTCTTAAAAAATGTTCCAAACTCTTCAGAGAGCACCTCAGATGGAGGCACCCTGGAGTTTGCCATCCAGAGTGACTGCACCCACCTCTGCCAGGAAGGCAAGCACTCACGTTAAACCTTTAGCCTCTGGGCAACCCAGAAGGTGACTTCCTAATTGGTCTGGGAAACGTCCCGACCATGCACACTGTCATCGAGGGGTGCTGGGACCTGGAAATGGTCATGATCCGCGATTAGTTTAAAAGAGCTTTAAGATTTTGCCCAATGAAAGTTGAGTAGCAAAGGTAGATTACTATGCCATGGGTGAAATTGGTCCGACCTGAACTTACGTTGAGCCATTTTGAATTCCTCATGACATAGCAGATTGTGTAAAACCACATTTTACTGTGCATCATGCTAAAACAGAAAGAAACACGCAAAGCACAATAATGAGACTGCAAATACTCTGTTAAACTAATCAAAATTAATTTCCCAGTCGAATGATGCCTACCTAATTAATTTAAACAGAGTTGAACTATATAGCTACCTCTTCTTGATGTGTTGCTACAGAACTAATTATCTGTGGATCAACACTAAGAAATTTCCTGTAATTATGCCGTAATCTTCAGTTCTTTGTTACAGATGCCCTGTTAATTAGATAGATGATGTAGGATGAAACAAACTTGTAAATTAGATTTGAAAGAAGGTTTCTAACACAGGCTACGGATATAAAGGATATTGGAGTAAAAATTGTGATTTCAAGCATGTAATGCCAAACTGATGTGCTCAATACAGTTAAAAAACACAGGAAAATCTCTGGTTTAGTCTGTGAAATTATCCATTAAATTTTTTGGAGAGAGTAGGAACTGCAGATGCTGGAGAATCTGAGATAACAAGGTGTAGAGCTGGATGAACACAGCAGGCCAAGCAGCATCAGAGGAGCAGGAAAGCTGATGTTTCGGGCCTAGACCCTTCTTCAGAAGCTCTAGCCAGCTCTACACCTTGTTATCTCATTAAATTTTTTGCCCTGTTATTAGTTCTATCTGTCTTCAATACACTTGATATAAAAATTTAAATTTAAATAGCACTTTTCAGGTCAACAGAGTACATCACAGCCAATGGAATATTGTTTTAGCTTGAAGGCTTGAAGTGTGTTGTAATGTAGGAAATGAAGCAGTCAATTTGTGCAAAAGGCACGGTGAAACAATGAACAGATTATCTGTTTAATTTTGGTAACTTTGGTTGAGTAATAAATAGAGGCCAGGCCAATGTGAAGAATATTGAATTCTTAAATGGGATTTTGATATTCACACAGTTTCCTTCAAGGAAAATATATTTTTCTGTTTATCCACTGAGATTTAGAAATCAAAAGTTTAATGTCGTCACTATGGAAAGGAGAGTGATTTGTTGCCCTCGCCTCTTGGTTTTTCTGAAGTCATGAAATAAGATTTTTGTTTGGTGACCTGCATCTTGAATTTTTTTTTTCTTATTTATTCTCTGGATGTGGATATTGTTGGCTAGGCCAGCACTTATTGCCCATCCGTGATTTCCCAGAGGACAGTTAAGAGTCAGTACCATCGCTATGGGTCTGGAGTCACATGTAAGCTAGATCAGGTAATGACAGAAGGTTTCCTTCCCTTAAGGACATTAGTGAACCAGATGGGCTTTTCCAACAATTGACAATGGTTTCATGGTCATTATTAGAATTTTAATTCCGGAGTTTATTGAATTCAAATTCTACCCTCTGTCATGGCAGGATTTGAACTTGGATCCATACTGATTGTGAAAATATTTTTATGCTTTGGGCCCATTTTCAGACTGCAAGGCAGTCTAGGCTGACTGGCAGACAACAGTAGGGATAACAATAGCTCCCATTGGATCATAATGCTGCTCTCTCATTACAGAGAGATTGGCAGTGGTTTAACCTGAGGGTCACCATGCCTCAGGCAAGGGAAGAGGTTGAGAGGGAGATTCCTTCATGGTAATCTCTGTCAGTGCAGAAATTGATCCCACGCCTTTGGTGTCAGTGTATATCACATACCAGCCTTCTAGCCAATTGAGCTAACCAATTCCCAAATAATGATAGCTCCAGGAGGACAAATAGTGTCGTTAAATTTCACTCAGCCATTGGTACTGTCAGGACACCAATCCTGGTACTGTAATCATTGGAGGACAGATTCTGGACTGTTTTTACACTCAATGAACACTGCTGTCTGCAGCCATGGTGACAGCAGCCTGAGCCTGTGTGGCAGGCAGTTCTGGCCTCGCATGACTTCAATCTGAACTTCCACAGCAGCTCTGAGACATTCTTGTGCTGCATTAGAAACTGAAATATGGCCATCAGATGCTGCATCGTGGTTAAGTCCAGAGTTGTGCTACTAGATTTCTCAGCACTTCCATGCTGGAAAGGCCCTGTGCCAAGTTGGTGCTGCATTGTTTCCATCACCTTGACATTGACAGCAGATGTTTTTGAAAGGCCTGACAATGCACCAAGCATTGCTTTGTGCTTAGCCATCAGCATTCTTCTGTAAACCACCCGAAGTCCTGCGCATCAGAATTCATGGACCCTCTGGTGGACTGCAGCCTGTACTACCCTTGTCTCCTGCTCTAGCTGCAGGCCACTTGTGCCCAATGTCTCATCATGTGCCTTCTTTTCCTTATCTTCCTGACTTACTCCTTGCTGCACTCACTGGCCATTGTGGAATCTTGGGTGTTGAAATGAGAAAAGCAACGATTAGGTTGTGGAAGTGGATATTTCCACCATCTACAGTTGGAAATCATTAGAGTGTGTGCTGAGAAGATTGTGAGAAGGAGTGTACAAGATATTATTAACTTTAATAGTTTCAGCCTCACAACTGGCCACAGCCTCAATGATGATCATCTCCTCTGTGTGGGTTCAGACACACAGGCTTTCCGGTTCCATTCAATTTAGTTCCAGCTGCCTCTAGTTTGTGTGACAACAAGAAAAGGGGAGGTCTATCACTGAATGCAGTGCAATGTGTTTGCTTGGCATGGCTATCATGGTTGAATAGAGAGCAGTATCTGCAAGCTGTTGAATCGTGAGTTGAGATTTACAGCAGTGGTAAGTGCATTAAGGAGATGTGAAGCCTTCTATTGGTGAATATCAGATATTGAGTGAGTCCTGTTTGTTAGTAGATGAATGATGATGGTGTGGTGCATCTTGAGGAGAGTGTCAGGCTGATGGTGCAGTTGATAGGATATCATTTTTGATAATGGATTCACTAACCTTTTCCATTCATATAAGATCTCTGAAGGTTTTGTGGCAGTGCATCCAAGTCCTGTGGCGCTGCGTCCAAGTCCTGTGCCTGTTCCTGGCGTTGACCAGCAGGGTATCTATGGCTACCCTTTGGTCCACTGTTTATAGCCCTTATCTCCACCTCTCCACTTCCAACACCAAGGCTTTAATGCCCAGTGCCAGAAAATCTTTCCCATGATCTGCCATGCTTCATTTTATTGAGTACTCCCCTGTGCCAAACTCATTCTTTGAATGGCTTTCAGCACTAGTTTCATCCCTTTAAGACGTACAAGCATGGTAGTGCAGACTAACTGCTGCCTACATTGGAAGCCTCTTGCACTCTATTTCCCCAGCCATTCTTGGGTCGTTTTGCATTTTGCCACCTTTATATCCATAAACGTTCTCTCTATAAATACAGTGTAATTGTTTCCTATCTCCTGGTAGAATCATAGAATCCCTACTGTGCAGAAAAGGCCATTTGGCCCATTGAATCTGCACCGACCCTCTGAACAGCATCCTATCCTATCCCTGTAACCCCACCTTTGCCATGACTAAGTTGCCCAGCCTGCACATTCTGGACACTAAGGGGCAAATTCGTGTGGCCAATCCAACTAACCTGCACATCCTTGGACTATAGGAGGAAACCGGAGCACCCGAAGGAAACCCATGGAGAGAACATGCAAACTCCAACAGTTTCTCAAGGCTGGAATTGAACCCAGGTGCCTGGCGCTATGAGGCAGCAGTGTGATGATTGTTTTCCTCCCTTTGACCCCCACCCACCCCACACATCAATAACACTATCCTCCAGGATAAAGTTGGCACCCCATCCATCACTTTAAATACACACTCCATCCATGACAGGCACACTGTGACAGCAGTGTGTAGTAACTACAAAATACACTGTAGCAACTAATGGCTTTTTCGACAGCACTTCCAAACCCATATTCTTTGCCACCTGGAAGCAAAAGGGCAGCAGATGCAGGAGAACATTACCACCCACAAGTTCTCTTCCAAGCCACACACCATCCTGAGTTGGGACTATGTCACTGGATATATGGTTGTATCCTGGAACTTCCTTCCAAAAAGCACTGCAGGTGTATCTGCCCATCATGAACAGAGACCTGGGTTCAATTCCAGTCTTGGTGACTGTTGGGAGTTTGCATGTTCTCCCCATGGGATTCCTCTGGGTGCTCTGGTTTCCTCCTACAGCCCAAAGATTTGCAGGTCAGGTGGATTGGCCATACTAAATTGCCATGAAGCGTCCAGGATGTGCAGTCGGGGCAGATTAGTCATAGTAAACGTGGGGTTACAGGGATAGGGTGGGGGCCTGGGTCTGGTCGTGATTCTCTTCAGAGGGTTGGTGTAGACTCTTGCCACTTGCCACTTGTTTCTCGAGTGCAGTTAGGATAAATACTGGCTTAGCCAGCGACACACACTCCCATAAGCAAGTAAAAAAGACACGTTGATGCATCATCGATTCTAGTCCTATGTCTAGAAGCTGCTTTCATTACACTTATAGGCCATGAATTCAAATAATAACTTGCAGCTCAAAAACCAACTTCTCCTTGTCTCCCCTCTGGTTGTTCAGTCACCTATGTTGAATTTTTGTCCTCTGGTTAGCAACCTCCTGGTGGACAAAACAATTTCTCCTTGCTTACCTAATCAAAGCGCTTCATTAGTTTGAACACTTTTATTAAATGCTTCCTTGACTTCTGTGTTCTAAGGGGAACAAACTAGCTTCCCTCATCCCCAAATAACTGAATGCTAAAAACCACATCGTTACCCTCATTTAGAAATTCTACAATGAGCTTCCCCACCACCTTATCTCTATCATCTCCTCCAGCCTTCAAATTCCACCAACACGCTCCTCCCCTCTGTTTCTGAAGTCACACCTCACATTCCTGCACCATTGCTCTTCCAATACGGACCTCACTGTCTGGAACCTTTTCTCTAAACTCTGCACTCTGTTTGGTATCTCTTCAATTTTGGGAAACTTCTCTATTCAATAATCAATCTTCATCTTTTAAATAAAAACTGAAAGAATTGTGGAAGCTGGAAATCAGTATCAAAGCCAGAAATTGCTGGGAAAACTTAGCAGGCCTGGTAGCATCTGTACAGAGAAATTAGAGTTAACATTTCTGCTCCAGTGACCCTTCCTCAGAACTGCAGTCCCATTTCTGAGGAAGATCACTCGACCCAAAACACTAACTCTGATTTCTCTTCACAGATGCTGCCAGACCTGCTGAGCTTTTCCAGCAATTTCTGGTTTTGCTTCATCTTTTAACATTTGCTTCCAACATCCATGCTGTGGAGCACTTTGGGCTTTCCTTCTAATAATTTTGATAAAAAGTAAATTAAATAAAACTCAGCTGCATCTGCCAGTTATGTTTTAAGCCTTAATAACCCAGAGCAATAGAATGACATTATTACTGAATCTCTATGAAATAAATTGATTTTGTTGAAGCGAGTATTTCTAACAATAGCCTTTATTTATGGAGGGCCTGTTTCTGCAATGTACATCTTTCTTCTGTTGTTTTCCAAATCAATGCTGCCTTCTATTTTTGCTACAAACCATTAATGTAAAGTTTTCTCCCTTGATTCTCCACCCCACCTCCTACAAGTCTGAGGGACTCATTGTTATTAAGATTGAGACAATATATTCGGCTTCATCACTGCCCCAGCGTTAAATGTGTATCCATCATTGTTTGTCTGCTATCTCCCATTCTCTCAAGGTTTTCTTGTCCATCAGACCCACCATTGCTCCTTCCACTCTATCCTCATGAGACTACTGACTGACCAGTTTCCTTTCTTGGTCTCCGTGTTAGTTGATGTCATTAACAGTTCTCCCTCCTTGGATACTTTGCTTTTCCCCTTCAAATCTGCCGTCATCACCTTTTTCCTCAAAAGAATCTATTGTGATCCCTCCGTCACTGCAAAATATTGTCACATTTAACCTTTACCCTCGAGTCTTTGGAAACATGGCTGTCTCCCAAACTTGTGCCCATCTTTCTTGGACGTTATGTTTGGCATCCACTAATTAAAATTTCACCACTGCTTTAACTTTTCAAAAACTCATCATAAATGACCTTATACTTGACAGTAACTATGGCAAGCTTTCCTTCCTTATCCACGACAGCCTTTAACACCACCAACCGTACTGTCCTCTCTCATACCAGTCTAATGGAACCTGGGTTCTATTGTTGTTTGTCAAGTTAGAACTAGAGTATTACTTGGTTTGTATCCCACATGTTATCTTTGATGTGCTGAAAAATCTGTCTCTGGCCATCTATTTCTCATCCCTTTCAACATCATCCAAAAACACAGCATTGGTCTTGACACGTACACCTTCAGCCTTTCTTGATTCCTCCACTGTGCTTTGAGTTGTCAGACTGCTTGTTCATCATTCAGTACCAGAAAGGCAGAAATTTACCCTCAACTCTGAATATCGAGAAGACTTGGGTCCATGCCATTAATTCTGTTGCATTGATACCGACCATCACTCTTCTGGCAATTGTATGAAGCTGAAACTGACTGTTTGCAACCTCACTGTCATCTTTGATCCCGAAACAAGATTCCAAACACATTTTTGTACGTTCTCCCCCATCTGTAACATCACCCAACTCTGCCCTTGCCTCAGTTCATCTGCTCCTGAAAACTCTGACATGGTTCAAGCAGGGCAATATTGGGATCAGTTGAGGGTGGGTTGCCTATTGTGACAGCCACTCACTGTCCACATTATGGGGTTGAGCTTGGAGTGAATGGGAAGGTGGTTGTCTGGGCACCAACACTATCGTACCTGGGTTTTACTCTGCCTCCCCAACTGGAAACGCACCCTGCGGGGCTAAAATACAGACTCAAGCAGTGTTGGGATCACAATACAAAAACCTTAACTAATCAAACTAGAAATGCATGTACAGTAATTTACATAGTAAGATATTACATTGTGCCTAGACATTTCTAATAACACTCTCTCTAATTGAGGAAGTCTCTCTCTCCGCTGTGGCTAAGTTCAGTCCAGTAAAGAAGCAGTGCCCTCTCAGGAGGAAGTGAAACATGTGATCTCTCAGCCATGACCTAGTAGTTAACAGTAACTTCGAAAAGGTCCTAACTTTAAACTTTGTCTCCAGACTGTCAAGGAGAGGAGATAATAGGAGTTCTCTGACATCATGGAGTACTAACAAGGGAGGAGGAAGACTTGTGATTTTTAGGGGTAAATCAAGAGATTCGATCAATCTTATGATGTAATGCAATGCATTAGAATCACTCAGTGCAGGAGCACCAGATCCACTGCACTTTGCCCATTGTGTATCTTTGCTGAACTTCCAAGTTCAGATGCATTGTACAGGAATAAGCAGCTGTGTCTCTTGATGGTTTCTGACTCTCTGCACTGTCCTGGAACCTCCATGAGAAAAGATTCCTCAAAACTGCAGTATGCAACTTTGGGGGAAATATCTTAGGCTGATTAAAAGATAATCATGGGGGGTTAGGCAGTTAAAAAAGCTGATTGATTTTCAGAATCATTCAGTTGAATAACAGAATCTGTTTGCTTTCCAGTTGTGAGAAGGGTGCATTTGTCTGGTGGGATTGTGGGGGCAGGGCAGTTGATATCAAGAGGTCATGTAAGTAAGCTTGTTGGAATATGTCCAACAAGAAGTTGACTAACCTAATTCTCAGAAAACAACTGCTAGAGGGGAATATACACTGCACTGAAAGATTCATTAAGAATTTGTAACAGTGATTTGCATTTACATGCAAAGAATTTATAAATAGTTTGAAAGGTACTGGGGAAGGGAGTAATGTCAGTAGATGTAAGATAATGACAGTGTTTTTTTACTTACTTTCTCATGACATGTGGGCGTCACTGCCTGGCTAACATTTATTGCCTGTCCCTAGCTGCTCTTGAGAAGGTGGTAGTGAGCCGCCTTCTTGAACTGCTGCAGTCCACCTGTTGTGGATGGACCCTCAATGCCTTAGAGACAGAATTCCAGGATTTTGACCCAGTGACAGTGAAGGAACGACAATATACTTCCGAGTCAGGATGGTGAGTGGCTTGGTGGGGAACGTACAGCTGGTGATGCCCCCCATGTATCTGCTGCTGTTGTCCTTCCAGATGGAAGTAGTCAAGGGTTTGGACGGAGCTGTTTAAGGATCTTTGGTGAATTTCCGCAGCACATTTTGTTGATAGTACACGCTGCTGCTACAGAGCGTCAATGGGGACGGAGTGGATGGAGTGCAAGTCAAGGAAGCTGCCTTTCCCTGGATGGACATAGAGTCATAGATCTGTACAGCATGGAAACAGAGGCTTCGGTCCAGCTCAACCATGCCAACTAGATATCCTAAATAAATCTAGTCCTATTTGCCAGCATTTGGCCCCTACCCCTCTAAATCATTCTTATTCAGGTACACATCTAGATGCCTTTTAAATGTTTCAATTGTACCAGCCTCCACCACTTCCTCTGGCAGCTCATTCTATGCACGCACCACCCTCTGCACGAAAAAGCTGTCTCTTAGGTCCCTTCTGAATCATTCCTCTCTCACCTTAAACCTATGCCCTCTAGTTTTGGACTCCCCCGTCCTGGGGAAAAGACCTTGTCTATCCACCCTACCTATGCCCCTCATGATTATATAAACCTCTATAAGGCCACCCCTCAGCTCCTGACATTTCAGGGAAAATAGCCCCAGCCTATTCAGCCCCACAGTATAGCTCAAACCCTCCAACTCTGGCAACATCCTTGTAAATCTTTTCTGAACCCTTTCAAGTTTCACAACATCCTTCCTGTAGCAGGGAGACCAGAATTGCATGCAGTATTCCAAAAGTGGCCTAACCATTGTCCTGTACAGCTGCAACATGTCCTCCAAACTCCTATACTCACTGACCAATGAAGGCTAGCATACCAAAAACCTTCTTCACTATCCTGTCTACCTAAGATTCCACTTTCAAGGAACTATGAACCCGCACTCCAGGTCTCTGTTCAATTGCAGTCCAAGGCCTTTTTGCTCAGCAACACTCCCCAGGTCCTTATCATTAACGGTATTAGTCCTTCCCTGATTTGCCTTCCCAAAATTCAGCATCTCACATTATCTAAGTTAAACTCCATATGCCACTCCTTGGCCCATTGGCCCATCTATTCAAGATCCCATTGTACTCTGAGGTAACCTTCTTCGCTGTCCACTACACCTCCAATTTTGGCGTCATCTGCAAACTTATTAACCATACATCCTGTGTTCACAACCAAATAATTTATGTAAATGACAAAAAGCAGTGGACCCAGCACTGATCTTTGCAGCACACCACTGGTCACAGGCCTCCAGTCTGGAAAGTAACTTTCCATCAACACCCTTTGTCTGCTACCTTTGAGCTAGTTCTGTATCCAAATGGCCAGTTCTCTCTGTGCTCCATGTGATCAAACCTTACTAAGCAGTCTACCATGAGGAACCTTGGTGAATGTCTTACTGAAGTCCATATATATCGTACCCAATGCTCTGCCCTCATGAATCCTCTTCATTACTTCAAAAAATTCAATCAAGTTTGTGAGACACAATTTCCCACACACAAAGCCACGTTGAAGATCCCTAATCAGTCCTTGCCTTTCTAAATACATGTAAATCCTGTCTGTCAGGATTCCCTCCACCAACTTGCCCACCACCAATGTCAGACTCACTGATCAATAATTCCATAGCTATTCCTTATCACCTTCCTTAAATAGTGGTACCACGTTAGCCAACGTCCAGTCTTCCGGCACCTCACCTGTGGCTATCGATTTTTGAGTATTTTTGGAACTGCATTCATCCAGGCAAGTGAGGAATAGTCCATCACACTCCTGACTTGTGCCCTGCAAGTGGTGGACAGGCTTTGGGGAATCAGGAGGTGAGTTAGTTGCTGCAGTATTCCTAGCTTTTGACCTGCTGTTTTAGCCACTGTGTTTATGTGGTGAGTCTAGTTGAGTTTCTGGTGAATGGTAATGCCAAGAAGTTGATATTGGGGAATTCAGTGATGGTAACACCATTAAATGTCAAGGGGCAGTGATTAGATCATCTCTTATTGGAGATGGTCATTGCTTGGCATTTCTGTGGTCTGAATATTATTTGCCCTTCATCAGCCCAAGCCTGTATATTAACCAGATCTTTGTTGCACTTGAACACATTGACTGAGAAGTTACCAATGATGCTGAATGTTATGCAATCATTGGCAGATACCAGGTTGGATTTTTCCTGCTTTTCGTGTACAGGATATGTCTGGGCAATTTTCCATCTTGTCCGATAGAGACCAGTGTTGTAATTATACTGGAAGAGCTTGCCTCTTGGAGCAGCATGTTCTGGAACACAAGTCGTCAGTAGTATTGTCAGAAAGTTGTCAGGGTCCGTAGCCATTGCAGTATCCAGTGTCTCCAACCGCTGTCACATGCAGTGAATTGAATTGGTTGAAGATTGATATTTGTAATGCTGAGGACCACTGGAGGAAGCCGAGACAAATTATCCACTCGGCACTTCTGCCTGAAGATTGCTGCAAACGCTTCAGCCTTACCTTTTACATTAATGCAGTAGGCTGTTCCATCATTAAAGATGGGGATATTTGTGGAGCCTCCTCTTCCACTGAGTTGTTTAATTGTCCATAACTATTCACAACAGGATGTGGCAGGACTGCAGAGCTTAGATCTGATCCATTGGCTGTAGGATCGCTTAACTCTATCACTTACAGCTTATGCTGTTTGGCACACAAATAGTCCTGTTCCTGTCAAGCAGGTTGACACATTATTTGTGGATATGCCAAGTGTTTCTCCTGGCATGCCGTCCTGCACTCTCCACTGAATCAGGATTGATCCCCTGGCTTGATGGTAATGGTAGTGGGGGATATGCCAGGCCATCAAGTTGCATATCGTGCTGGAGTACAATTCTACTGCTGCTCATGGCCCACAGTGCCTTATGGATGCCCAGTCTTGGGTTGCCAGGTCTGTTTGAAGTCTGTACCATTTAGCACAGTGATAGTGCCACACAACACGATGGAGGTTATTCTGAATGTGAAGGCGAGAATTTGTAACCACAAGGACTGTGCAGTCGTCACTCTTACTGATACTGTCATAAATAGATGCACCTGCAGTCAGCAGATTGGCAAGGATGATGTTGAAAATGTTTTTCCCTTTTGTTGGTTCCCTTACCTGCTGCAGGCCAGTCTCGCAGCAATGACCTTTAGGGCCCTACCAGCTCTATTGGTAGTAGTGATGCCGAGCCACTCTCAGTGGTGGACATTGAAATCTCCCACCCAGGGTACATTGTATGCCCTTCCCACCCTCAGTACTTCCTCCAAGTATTGTTCAACATGAAGAAGTACTGATTTGTCAGCTGAGGGAGACGGTACGTGGTAATCAGCAGGAGGTTTTCTTGTCCATGTTTAATCTGAAGCCATGAGACTTCATGGGGTCCAGAGTCCAGTTCCCATGGACAACTCCCTCCCGATTATATACCACTGTGCTGTCATCTCTGCTGGGTCTGTCCTGCTGTTTGAACAGGACATATCTAGGGGTGGTGATAGTGGTGTCTGGGACATTGTCTGTAAGGTACGATTCAGTGAGTATGACTTTGTCAGGCAGTTGCTTGACTGGTCGGTGAGTCAGCTCTCCCAGTTTTGGTACTAGTCCCCAGATACTAGTAAGGAGGACTTTGCAATGTCTACAGGGCTGTTTCTGCCAATCACTTTTCTGGTGTCTCGGTCCATGCAACTCATCTGTCCATAATGCTTGTTATTAATGTATTTGTTTTTAGAATCTGTTAAAAGACTCCTGGTTGTGCTTAGTTTGCTGTTGCTATGTGCTGTGGAAATAGTGGATCATTATTGTCTGTATCTCAGTCTTAATTTAGTGATGCCGTGTAGAGGCTGAAAGGGCAAAGTATGAGTTATGGCTTTATGAGAAGGCAGATTTGGAATGATTAAAAGAAAAACTGGAACGATAAAATTGATCATGAATTGCAGAATTTATTTATTATAAACAAGATATTTTAATGTTTAAAAGCACATCTCTCATTTGTCTGATTCTCCATGTACTCTCCCTTCTTCACTGTCTCTAAGTACAGAGTTGGTATGATATTTATAAGTTCTGTGGCATGATGTGGGGACAGCGGTGAACCAAGTGACCAGAGTTTACTTCCTAAAGGGAAGCTTGGACCATGTCTTGATACAGCAGTAGATAAATTTTCATGGAAGTAAGACCAACAAAGAGAGCATTTCCCCAAAGTGGAACAATTCTTACGAACGGTTACCACACTCCTGATTAATAATCCAAAAGCAAAAGCTCCTGATTTCACTTCTTTGCGGTGGATTAAGTCTCTTCTCAAATGTTTATTATAGATTCATAGAGTCACACAGCACAGAAATAAACCCTTCGGTCCAACCAGTCCACGCCAACCATGTTCTCAAACTAAACTAGTCCCAGCTGCCTGCGTTTGGCCCATATCCCTCCAAACCTTTCCTATGCATATACTTATCCAAATGTCTCTTAAATGTTGTAACTGTGCCTGCGTCCACATCTTCCTCTGGAAGTTCATTCCACACGCGAACCACTCTCTGTGTAAAAAATTTGCCCCTCATGTCTTTTTTAAAATCTTTCTCATCTCACCTTAAAAATATACTCCCTAGTCTTGAATCCCCCATCCTAGGGAAAGACACCTGCCATTCACCTTATCTATACTCCTCATGATTTTATAAATATAAATAAATTTTAATTTCAGTAAGAAGTCGGCAGTAAGTCAGGACAGCTTTTGCTTTTATCCAGCTTGATCTGGTTATGTCAGAGCAAAAGCTGCCTTGACTGAACACAACATTGCCAGCTTGTACTTTAGCGTCATAGTGCTGGATGTTATGGGGTGCTGGATTACCAGCTCTGAGGAAAGCCCATACACTAAAAGGCCAGCTGCCCCACAGCCATTTCTGTTGAAAGCAGCACTAATTGCCTAAACATGCATCTTCTGTCCCATTGAGGAGGAAGTCTTATGGAACTGGTAACATTTGGCCAGCTATGATCCTTAGTAGCACGAGTGATGCCTACCCCATGCTTTATAATATAGGAGACAGATCAGGGACCAGCGGGAAGACCATGCACTGCATTTTACAAACCCCACCCCCCCCCTTACTGGCTTTCTAGCAGGCCGGAGAGGAGCTGTGAAATACAGCCCAGAGAGTGATTTACCGCTTCTGATGAAGTAAAACATCTCAAGATGCTTCACAGGATTGTTGTCAAACAAAATTGATACTGAATCAGAAAGTGTTAGGAGGATGACTGGAAGGTACCTAAATATCATCTTAAAGGAAGAGAAGGAGAGGCAGAATGGTTTACAAGGTGAATTTGGGGTTTGAAAGTATTGGCATCAACGGTGAAGCAAAATTAACCAAGAATGAGGATGTCTTAGAGGGTCTTATGGCTGAAGAAGGGTACAGAGTCAAAGTGGAATGTGTATGCTAACTTCATTGAGGATCATTCGATGATTCAGCCATAATGTCACAACTGCTTATGAACTAGTTTTGTCTCCCCTTGTAACATTCCTTCAGTAAATCCTTCAAGGCCTCAGCCTTCACCTTTGGAGCCCATTGTAGGGTAGTTAAGCTGTAGTGTATTTTAACACTTTCTGGTTGAAGCTCTTTTGATAAATTTGAACATGTGATAACAAACAATGCTGTGCGCTGGCTCCTCGTTGCACAAGGTCATGGAGCAAATAGATGGGGGCTTCAACCCCACTTGACTGATTTGCTAATTTCATTTCTCCTGAGTTGATGGTAGTGAGGTAAAGCTGAGTACCTCCCAGGCAAGCAGGCAGGAGAGGAAAATCACTGTGATATTTTCCCAGAGATTGTAGGAACTGCCGATGCTGGAGAATCTGAGATAACAAAGTGTAGAGCTGCATGAACACAGCAGGCCAGGCAGCATCAGACGAGCAGGGAAGCTGACGTTTCGGGTCTGGACCCTTCTTCTGAAGAAGGGTCCAGTCCCGAAACATCAGCTTTCCTGCTCGTCTGATGCTGCCTGGCCTGCTGTGTTCATGCAGCTCTACACTGTGATATTTCCCCAAATGTCCACTCCTAGCACCATATGGTTTTTGCAACCTCTACCAAAATGTGTTAGTGGAAAAGGGATGTTTAAGCTATAATTAACTGCCACCAATCCTCTGTTGTTTTGATTTGTCTTGGGGGAGATGGAGTAGTAAGAAATGTAAGAAGGTTGCATACAATATTGCAGAAGCTAGTGGTTAGTGGCAATCATATACTGCAGTAGAGTCGTGGAAAACAGCCACTATTCTTAGATAACAAGACGTTTTATTGCATGATATCAATAAGCATAACTACATTTGGTCAGGCACTTATTTTTCTTCATTTATGGATGTGGGCATCACTGGCTAAACCAGCATTTATTGCTCACCCCCAGATATACTTGAGAATTGTGGGCTGAAGGGCCCATTCCTGTGCTGTACTGTTCTGTGTTGTATATTCTAAGGTGTTAATGAGCTACAAGACTATAGGACCTTAAGCTGGTACAGATACACATCTTCCCTCTGACTTCAAAAATGTAGCTTCCTTTTTGAACTTGGAAAAATGCGAGGTCCTTTGCTTGAGGTCTGATAACGCTGGTTCTGATCTGTGAATTATCTCTCCCCAGATAATATTTTCCATCTGGATATTCTTTGGAGAGATTGTTGTTCTTTATAAATCTTGTTGGTCCATGATCTTATCTGAAGGACCTTTTAATAGCTTGAATTTTCGTCACTGAGGAATTCTTGTTTGCTAACACAGGTAGTTAGTTCATAACCTCACTTGGTGCATATGTAATCTTGTGAATGTCCAGCAGGCATTTTCTTATTCTTGACCATGTCTTGAATCTGTGGATTTAGGTCTGGCTTCTGTGGATTATGTACAGCTTATCTCCTTCAACTTGTAGATCAAGTTGGATGGCTTCAGTCACCCTCTGTGGTAGTTTGACTGATGAAGTACACTACTTCAAAATCTCAGTCACGTTACTGAAAGATTGCTGGTCAATCACCTCTCTGTCAGTACATTAAGTCTTTGAGTCTTCTATTGTCCGAAGATGGTCAGTGAAATATTTCTGAATGAGTGCAAATGGGTTGTACTGCTCAATAATGTTTTCTGAATTTGTTTCCTTCCACAAACTTTACTGAATTTCATCTTCTGATCTGTCTTCCGTGCTGACAGGAGTTTTGTTTTCTGGATCTGACAATCCTGTGGCACGTATTGCTGTCTTTCGCTGTTGGTAATTGCATTTCAGCTGCTTGCTAACTGTCTGGGTCTTCTTCAAGTGTTAATGCTCCTAAAGTGACAAACGCACTTCTTGAAATGTTTTCTTTTCTTCTGGGTGTGCTGAATTAATTTTCATAGTGGTCACCAGATTCACACCATTGAAACCATGTGCTTTTTTCACAGACCATTCCTGGTACTTTGTGATATTTGCTACCTCAACTGTATGTGGTGCTGAATAAGGCTTGTTTGAGACAGTTTGCTGCCACCAATCCTCATTTATTTTTGCTTTGTCTTAAGCTTTTCTGTTGATAAGTGGTAAAGGATACAGCACAGTAGAGTATCTAAAATGAGGCACTGCTTTTAGATAACAAGAAAGTTTATTACTAAGCAACAATGAGTACACATTTGGTCAGAAATAATTATTAAGGACCTTAGGGAGCTTGTGGAATTACTTCTGCTCCCTCTGAAAGCTTGAGTAAAACTCCTTGCCTTTGCCTGCAAACTGTGCGTTATATCATCAGAATGGTGGAACCAATGTAATATGAACATTAACCCCCTTCAGATAGATGATCCCTTACACAAAATTCTCTGAATAGGTCCATCTCCACCTATTGAATGAACCACTCCTCCATGTCTTTGTTACCTTTGATCTTGATTATTCCTACGCTGTTCCTGCTGGACTTTCCAACTTCATTCATTCATAAACTGAAACTCATCCAACACTCTGTCCACGTCCTAGCTTATGTGAAGTTTGTTCATCCAATACCCTGTGCTTGCTGGCCTTGTGGACTCCCAGTCTGGCAATTCCTCAATGTAAAATTTTCATCACTGTGCCCTGACCTCTCCATGCGCTCACCTGTTCCCATCCCTCTGACCCTGTGTGTAACTTCATTAGTCTTCTGAGAACTCTGTGCTTCTCTTTTGCCCAACCCCTAATTCCTTCACTTAACACTAGTTGCCTCAGCCATCTAGACCCGAAGCCCAGTAATTACCTCCCTAAACTTCTCCATATCTCTTCCCTCCGAAGATGTTTGCTGACATCTCTGAGTTAGCAACATGCACGTTCATGTCCCACTTCCTGTGATTTGAGTGCAGAGTCTAGGCTGACACTCTGGTGAAGTAATGCAAAAGTGTTAGACTCTCTGATGTGCAGTCTTTCATGAATGTTAAACCATCTGCACTCTCGGGTAGACATAAAAAGAATTGGGAGTTCTGGACAGTATCTAATCGCTCAATCAACATAATTGGAACATATTATCTAGTTATTATCACCATGCTGTTTGTGGATGCTTACTGTGTGCTAGTTGGCGGCCATAAAACTTTAAGAAACGGGAACAAGAGTAGGCCATGTCTTCTAGATTACAGAACTGCCTTCACTGAATTAAGGAAAAGAAACATGTGCTGTAAAGCTCTTCAGGACATCCTGAACTCACATCCACACACAAACACACACATTTTCCCTTAAAACCTCTTGTTTATCTCGTAGTTTTGATAGCCTTTTCTAACATTTCTTTCTCTGGCTAGATTGGTTTCATTTAAGCACTATTAATGATATATTTTGTTTTATTTATGGATTGCCTAAACATACAATTAGCCTGTTTCTGTATAGATTTTAGAACATATTTGTTGTGTTTTGATGGATTCGGGGATGTGATTCCTTGAATGTTGCTGTCTGTGGCCTCAAGAATTCTTAATCTACCTCTGTCCTAAACGCTCTGCTGTGTTTTATAAATCAAAGCCTTCTTTGGGCTGTCTTTTTCTTGACAGCCCCTCGGGTCAGTAACTTGATTCTTGTGACTCCTGTTTACCTTCATGTTTTTGACCACACAACCTCATTCATATTAAAATCAAACAAAGCAGCAGTGTCTCACTGACTTTGACAAAGTCAACAGCTGTCATGGTCTAAACAAGATAGCATCAGTTTTAAGAATTTCTTTGTGGGGCAGGGATGGAAAACACCAAGCCAGGAGTTATCAGGACAAGAAAAGTAGGTCCTGTGAATCAAAAATGGTGCCAGTGATGCCAGATATGAAAGGAAATTCAGCCTTACGGGTTGGTGTTTGGTTTCAATGCAAATTATATTCAGGTGTCTGTTGTTATTTTGGAGACAGCCTATTTGCATGCTGCAAATTGTATACTCCAATATAACTAGGCAAAGTCATTTCTCTAAAGCTTAAATCAAATTCTGTTCACTCATCGAGAAAAACTGCGGTCAAGTTATATTTTTATTTATTGGGAATTATGCTTTTTCACTTCTTAGGATTATGTTTTAGCCTGAGAATTTTCTGCTTTTGCAGCTATTTTTAAGATTTGTGGGTGATGAAGGGGTTCTGTGTAGGTTGTCTTTCGAGCTTTGTATAGCTGAGGCATCTACAAGCAGGTTGACTTGTGCAGTTAAAAGGCTAAGTTACCATTGCCCGCCATGATCATCTGTTGAGGTGTTTCAAATTTCTCTTGTCCTGTTTAATCTGCCATTTCCTTTCTAATGATGCTCCTGAAGACTGACCTCTTGCTAGCCTTTTGGTTCATGGCTCAACATCGTATTATGTAGCTCAAAGTCAAATTCTGTTTGAAAATCACTCCTGCGGAATGCCTCTGGACAGTTTACTATGTTAACGGAGCACATATATACCAGTTGTGGCTCTTTTGATGTCTTTTCTTTGGGATACATAGTGACTTCTGCAAGTCTCCAACATCGATTGTTCTAATCAATTTTTTCTTTTGAAAAGTACCTCGATTTTTGGCTATCAATATGGTTCATCCTGCCCTCTGTGTCAACAATGCATAGATTTGCTCCCCAGTTTTATGCTTGTGTGCATAATTTCTCTTGCTGTTTCAGGCAGTACTGAGCCAGCACTTCCCCATTGTGTAAGTAGTCTTTTAGATGAGACATTAAATCGAGGTCCTAAATGCTGTGTAAGGTAATGTTACCATTGTCCTACCAGACCAGGTGAGGGGAAAGATTGAGAAGGAGAGTCCTTTGTGCTAACCTCAGACAGTATGGAAATAAGACAGGTGTGGAAGACTCAGTGGGCAGTTTTTTTAAAAAGCTTGTTAATTTATGACATGGGTATCACTAGCTAGGCCAACTTTTATTGCTTCTTATCAAATTTAACCATCTGGCATTGTGGGATTTGAACCCATGTCCCCAGAAAATTAGCCTAGGGTTCAGGATGACTATTCATGACAGTGTCTTAATGCCATCACCTCTCCAAAGACAAAGGTAAGTAGGGAAATAATGCTGGACCTGGCCATGATTTATCCTTACAGAGACATCACTAAAACAGATTTGTTGCTCATCACTATTTTGTTGTTTGTAGAGTTTTGCTGGATGCAAATTGGTTGCTGTGTTTTTCTCTTGTTATGACCTATGAGTTATGCACCAGTTTCTTAAATGTCTACTTTTGTTCACCAACCACCTTGTATCTAAACTCCTTTCCCAGTTCACTACAGCCAACTGTGCCTCATTCCTATATAATTACCTTTATTTACCTTTAGCACAGCTGTTTGTGACCACATTTTCTCTCACACAAACTGAATGAATGGTCTAGCATGTTCTTCTAGCACGTTACGGTTACTATTCTCTAGGGATCTTTTACCCTTGGATAATTTATTAACCCTGTCTCATTCACTTTACCAGTTCCAAAATAGCCTGATCACTGGTTGGAACCATAATATATTGTTCCAGGAAACTACCCTGAATATGCTGTATGAATTCTTCCCTTTGGCTACCACTGCCAATTTGATTTTCCCAATCTACATAAAGATAAAAGATACCCATGACTTATGAACTGCCCTTTTATATGATGTCATTATCTTCTGATTTGTTCTGTGTCCTACAGAGCAGCTACTGCTGGGGATCCTATAGATTACTCTCACCAATATCTTCTTCACATTATTATTTTGTACCTCTATCTGTTTTGATTCTATACAATCCAATGCAAGGTCATTTCTTGCTAATGTGCTTATTCTACCTGGTGCAATCAAAGCAAGCCCCCCACCCTTCCCTTCCTGCCTGTCCTTTCCAAAGTTTGCATGTGCCTGAATATTCCCAGCTTCAATGACCTCATAACCATATCTCCATGATGGTTATTAGATCATACCTGTTAATCTCTATTTGTGCCATTAATTCTTTTATTTTGTTGGGAAAGTGACATTTAAGACCCATTAATTTTGACTTTTTATTTTTTGCTCTCTGTTTGTCCCTGTTTCCTGCTTTTCTTTATACTTGTGTACTCTGTCCCGTTCTGACCCACTCTCAATCATTGTCAAAATTGTTACCCTGTAGTACTGCTGTATCCGTTTACTTTGTAAGCCTATGTTTCCCACTTCCTAAACCCTGATCTGATTGGTTATGTTCAAAGCTAAATGAAATGTAACCAAAAATATTTGGGACCACATCATATTTGGAATTACAAAAACAAGCCATGCTACCCATGGTGTTCATGCTGTGCATGAGCTTCCCCTCATTCTACCTTATCTCACTGTCTCAACGTATCTTTTCTCCCTTCTTGCATGATGAATAATCCCTTAAAACCTATTTGCGATTTGCTTCAACTCAAAAGTTAACTGGTTACACATCTAACCACTGTCAAGATAAAGAAAATTTACTGAATTTCAAAACAAAGTCAAGTTCTGTGAATGGTTGAAGAAAAGTAAGGATATTACTAGATCAGGTCAAATGATAATGGGAAACTACCAACTTGGTAGTGATGGGAACAACATTTTCAAGATTAAGACTCATTAAAGACTGTATTGGGCCATTGTAACTTAGTCAAGGAGAGGCCATAGTGCTACGGTGAAACTCCCATCCAAATATTTTTCAAGATTGATGTAAATCATCTCTTTCTTGGCATTGTCAACCTGTCTGCAGCTTTCAACACAGTTAACCATCATCTTCATCCAGCTGCTCTGTATTGTCATCCACCTAGGTGAGATTCCTCTCAACTGGTTGTATTCTTACCTACCTAACTATAGCGAGAAAGCCACTTGTTATTTACCCATTCCCAAGTTGTTACCTCTGGTATCCATGAAAGTTTGAACCTTGACCCACTCCTATTTCTCATGTACATGCTGCCCTCCAACAGCTTCATCAGAAAGACGTCATTGGTTTGCTGATGACACCTCCATCAAAACCTCTCTTGACCTCTCCACTGTCTCAAAATTGTCAGACTGAAATTTAAGTCTAAAGTTAATAGAAACTATCTTCTGTCCTCACCACAAAAGCCATTCCCCTAGTTACTGACACCATTGATCTCAGCAACTGTCTGGGACTGAATCACACTGGTTTCTGCTGTCACTAGGTTTGCGGCTTGAAGTTCCATTTTGAACTTTGGAGAAGCGACTACCTTTGTCAATTCTGGCAGTTTATGTCCTGTAATGTCATTTGCCCTTATCTATGAGTGACTGCTATCTGGCTCAGGTAGATTTTGGCAAACTCTCTTATTTCCATGGTTGTTTATAATACAGTTCTCTGTAAGTACATCTCTCATTGGTATGGACTATTCCAACCTTACTTCTCATTCTCTTGCATGTGTCTGCTAATGTCACTATTAATCACTAAGTATACGTATGAGTATGTTTAAAACCATCTCATTTGCATATTTCTTCTCACTAAGCAACACGGATGGTACACAACCTTGGTCCTATAACTGAATCCGTGATGAGCATTCAATTCCATTTCTGCGCCATTACTGAGACCATCGATTTTCACCTCCATAAAGATCCCATAATTCTGTCCTGACCTCAGCTGATTTACTGAAAAAACACTTACCTGTTCTTTTTGTACATGTGGACTTGTTTCTGAGCACTGGCCAGTCCTCCACATTCCATCCTCTGTAAACACAACGTCATCCAGAAGTCTGGTGCTTGTACCCTTACTTGGATCATGTTCTATTCACTCCTGTGCTCATACTGAGGCACTTCACAAGACCATTGTAAAGCAAGAAAGTGAAGAGGGTGATCTAAGATTATAAAGAGATCTTGATCAATTGGGTCAATGGGCTGAGGAGTGACAGATGGAATTTAATTTGGATAAATGTGAGATAATGCATTTTGGGAATACAACAAGGACAGGACTTATACAATTAATGGTAAAGCCCTGAGTAGTGTAGTAGAACAGAGAGCCCTAGGCACTCAGGTACATAAATCTTTGAAATTTGTGTCACATGTAGACAAGGTGGTTAAGAAGATGTTTAGCATGCTTACGTTTATTGCTCAGACCTTTGAGTATAGGAGTTGAGGTGAAAGTATTGTGTCCTGATCTGGTCGCCCTGTTATCGGAAGGATATTATTAAACTGGAGAGGGTTCAGAAACAATTTAGCAGGATGTTACTGGGAATAGAGGAATTGAGATATAAAAATAGGCTGGAAAGACTGGAACTTTATTCTCTGGAGTGTATGAGTTTGAGGGGTGACCTTATTGAGGTTTACAAAATCATCAGGGGCAAAGGTAAGGTGATTGACACAGATCTTTTCCCTAGAGTGGGGGAGTTCAAAACTAGGGGGCATATTTTGAATGTGAGAGGAGGCAGATTTAAAAAGGACATGAGGGGCAACTTTTTTACACGAAGGGTGGTTCGTGTGTAGAATGAATTGCCAGAAAAAGTGGTGGATGCAGGTACAGTTACAACGTTTAAAAGAAATTTGGATAAGTTCATGAATATTTGGAGGGATATAGGTCAAGCACAGGCAGGTAGAACTAATTTAGTTTGGGAACATGGTTGGTATGGACTAGTTGGACCGAAGAGTCTATTTATGACTGTAAGGCTGTATGAATGACAAAAAGGAGTAAATAATTGACCAGGGCACCAAGGAAAATGCCCTGATCTTCTTTGATTAATGTCTTAAAAGTTTTTACTTCCACAGAAGATTTCTTCTGATGTTGGAATTTTTACCCCAGTGTTATCGCTAGACTAAAAGCTGACAAATGCAATATGGCAATGTCACATGACCCATAATCTAGACATTACAAGCTCAAATCTCTCAATAGCAGGTTGAGAGTTTGAATTCTGTTCAAAACATAATCAAATATATGTATAAAAAGAGTAAAAGTAAACATGAAGCTGTTGTAAAAATAAATCACTGGTTCACTGAGGTCATTTAGGGAATGATCTGGCCTGTATGTGATGGCAGTCCCCCAAAAACATTGTTACCACCATGAAGTGGCCTACTCAGCTGTATCACGCCATACAAAGAGTATCAGTGTGGATCAAGGAGAATGCCCACCACTACCACCCATCTTTGGGGTAACCAGGGAAGGGTGGCCAATGCCAACCTTGCCCGTGACAGATACCCCAAGAATGAATAGTAGGAACGTACAAAAACTGGATCATTCAGAAGCAGAAGTTCTTGCGTATTGGAAAAATCAATCACCAACTTGAGGAGGGGAGGTATTAATTTTATCTCCTCTTCTTTTTTACCCACAGATGAATTGTTATGACCGGAGATTACGGAAAACTGGGCCTGAACGGGAGAACAGCAGAAATGATCTAGTTGCTCCTCCAATACGTTCAAGAGTCAATGGTTGGACATTACCTCTGCATTCCTTCCAACTGATTGCCTTTGTGCTATTTTTCTACCTGGCAGTTGTTGCCTTTGGGATTTACATACCAATGCTGCCATATGCTTGGAAATATACTGGTTATGCTGTATCCTTTACAAAATATGACGGGGGAATCAATTCATGTCAAATTGCAAGAAACTTGTGTGTGTTTAATGATGTTTATTGGACCGGCAAACCCTACCCTAACTCTTTTAAAATAAATTTGATTAGTCTTAATTCCTTAAAAAAAAGAAGATCCATAACAGGCATCAGATTCTGTTTTGAGCAATTGGATTAAATTGTATAGTTTCACACACTCAAGATCGCCAACAAATGGAGAGAAAAGCTAATAACTGCACATACATAAGATTGTTATGTTCATTACCATGTTAATGATCATTTTCAGCTCAATATGGAGAGCAAGATGGCTGCAATCAAAGAGCCAACCCTTCAGGCATGGCCATCAAGAGCCTCCCGAGGAGCATAGGATGTCAGAGCAGGAGTAGACTAGTAGGCCCTCTCAGCCTGCTCCACCATTCAATTGGATCATGGCTGATCTTTTACTTCCATGCCATTTTCCTCAAATATTACCATATCCCTTGATATTTTTAATATCTAGAAAGCTATCAATCTCAACCTTGAACTGGTTGACTGAACCTCCCCAGCCTTCTGGGATAGAGGTTTCCAAAGCTTCAATGCTCTGAGTGAAGGAAAACTGCTTATTTTCAGTCCCAAATGGCCTGCCTCTTGTTTGGTGACTGTGTCTCCTGGTTCTAGACACTGCTTTCTGCATCTGCCTGTCGAGTCCTGTAGAAATTTTATATGTTTCAGTGTGATTCCATTACATGCCTACAAACTCCAGGACTCTGCTGGAAGTGACCCAACAGTAACTTCATAAATGCAATGAAGGATAATTTTTCTTGAACCTTTTGTCTGCTAATTCTAAAATACTGGATGTGGTGAAGGATGAGGAGCTGTTTGACTCATAGTCAATAATCACCCAGCTGGGTAATGTAGAATTTATTTGCTTACTCACCTGTTAGAATCATAGAAAACCTACAGTGTGGAAAGAGGCTATTCGGCCCATCAAGTGCACACCGACCCTCAGAGTGTCCCAACCAGACCCAGCACCCTCCTAAATCCCCATAAGCCCACATTTACCATGACCAATCCACCTAAATTGCGCATCTTTGGACTGTGGGAGGAAACCAGTGCACCATGCTAACACAGGGGAAACTTGCAAACTCCACACAGTCGCCTAAAGCCAGAATCAAACCTGGGTCACTGGTGCGATGAGGCAGCAGTGCTAACCACTGTGCCACTGTGTCACCCCAGTTGTGGGCAGGTGATGTATTTTTGAGCATGGGTGACCAATGACAGAAGTACAGGGATTGTGTAGGTGATCCTACAATAAAATCTCTTGAGATGCGTCCAACCAGAGTTGGTAAACCTAATCTGGGTGGAGCTGATTTTTCAGTTGAAGAGCAGAAGAGGATAATTCTAAACATAGCCCGTGTGGTTCATGCACAAACAGAAAGTGCAACCTTGTGAATGATTCACAACTAGGCCCATAGACTGGCAAAAGTTTCTGTTTGTGGTGATTATGACCCTGAGTTACAACAGAAATGAATGATTTATGAAACCTCGGATTTTACATTTGGACACCTCATTGTCAAATGATGTTATTTGGTGCAGCAAATCCAAGTCCCACCAGTGACACAGGACATTGTGGTGATTGCTCTCCTGTTTATGTACCTCACCGTCTGGATCATAATCAAGTCTTGAGTGAATGACTTTTGAGGAATTAGCTAGTCAGGCAGTGCTCCAATGTGACCAGTCATTCCCACTGGGTCCTGGAACTTCCTCCCGAGCAAAACTGTGGATGGACCGAGAGTTTCAAGAACAAACGTGGCCCATCACCACCTTCTGAAGAGCATCAGGCAACAAATGCTACCCTTCTCAGCAGTGCTCCCATCCCAAGAACAAACGCTGTCGCAATCCCCTTCAGGATGGCGAACTGCCTTTGTGTGAGCACAGATAGGACTTTTGTGGTCTGCACTGGCAAAGTCTTTGCTTGTATTTTAAAAGCTATTTAGTGGGATCTGGGAATTGCCCAGCTTTGGCTGTCCAACACTTACTGCCCTTGACAAGGTAGTAGTGAGCTGCCTTCTTGAACCATTACAGTGCATTTGTTCCAGGTACACCTGTGGTGCTGTTAGGAAGGGAATTTCAGGAACCAGTGACAATGAAGGAATGACAATATAGTTTCAATTGAGGATGGTATGTGGTTAGGAGGGGAGCTTGTGGGAGGTGATATTGCCATGTGTCTGTTGCCTTTATTCTTCTATATTACAGAGGTTACAAGTTTGAAAGGTGCTGTCTGAGGAGCCTTGGTGAGTTGCTATGGTGCATCTTGTAAATGGCATACTCTGCGTCAGCGTGTCTGTGACGGCAAGAATGAATGCTTAAGTTGGAGAATGGGGCACTGATCAAACAGGCTACTTTGTTCTGGGTAGTCTCAAGGTTCCTGAGTGTTTTAGGAGTGCGCTCATCCAGTAAAGTAGAGAACATTCCATCACACTCCTGACTTGTGCCTTGTAAATAATGGAGGAGTTTTGGGGAGTCAGCAGGTGAGCTAGTCACTGCAGATTTCCTAGGGTCTGACTTGCTCTTGTAGCCATGCTATTTATTTTGATGACCCAATTCAGTTTCCACTCAATGGTAACCCTCCATGATGTTGATTGTGGAGAATTCAGCAGTGGTGAAGACATTGAATATCAAGAAGCAATCATCCAATTCTCTCTTGTTGGCAATGGTCATTGCTTAGCACTTGTGTGACGTGAATGTTACTCATCACTTATCAGTACAAGCCAGAATGGTGTCCAGTTCTTGCTGCAAATGATTCATTTAGCCTCAAACGGCTACAATAACTACTCCGGAAGGCAGCCACCACCTCAGAACAACTGGGATGCACAATAAATATTAGCATTTGTCAGTGAAGCTATGAAAATGAATTGTTTTAAAACTCCTGAATGAAAACTTGGAATATGCTTCCTGAGTGGCAGTGATACCATCAATATCATTAATATTGAAGCTCCCCTTAAGTCACTAATGATTCTGTTCAGTCACCCAGACAGTTTACAAAATTGACATTTGCGCTCTATATTTTGTACCCCGGCTAAAATTCTGCCAATATATAATACGTCAAATTATAAGCACTTTCAATGATCACCATCTTTATTTGGAGTCTCTATAATATGATTGGAAACATGCCTGGATATTGCGGTGCTGTTAATTACTGTGGTGATGTTGACATAATCCTTCAAAATGACAGGGTTATTCTTTGCAAAAGTGCCAACATGGATTTTTAACAATCTTATACAAAAGACCAGACTGAAGCCTTTTGTCTCAAAATACAGTATCGCACACCAGATAAATGCCATTTCTGCCTTTGTCATTGAGTGGTAGAATAGTACAGCACAGAAGGAGACTATTCAGCTCTTGGAACATAATACATTTAGGCTCATTTACCGACAGATTCCCAATGTCTCGACAATATCTTCTCCTATTTTCTGAAGTATTTATCCAACTCCTTTGCAAAAGCTGCTATTTAATCTTTTCTGACCACCCTGATACATTCTGAAACCTGGCCAGCCAATATGTTAAGGATGTTAATTATTTATTGTGGCAATCTCGGTAGTGAGCAGGGCTTGGATAATTTTTTACATGATGTAGTCCGGGCATGAAGCAATCAGTCACTTTTTCCTAAGTTGTTTCTATGAACTTGAAAACATTGCAGGAACAAAATTGTGAGGATAATAATGATTTGTACATTGTTTCCCAGAAAACATAGCAGAAGGCTTCATTTGAACTTTTAGCAAGATGCTTCATGAGCTAGCATGACTCACTGACTGTAATAGCCATTGTGATGGTAGAACATTGATGTAGACAGGGTGAAGCTATATTAAATGAAACAGCTAGTTTTCAGCTATCTTCTCAAGTTTCATACCATTCGAATACACTAAAGATGCTACATAAGGTCAGTTTTTGAAGATAATTTACAGAGTTTACAATGCTGAAACCAAACCATTCATTCCAATGGGCTTATGCCAACTCTCTATTCCCTTCTCCTTTACCTTGATATCAAGCTGCCTCCCACTCCCAAATATGACAATGCTTGAACCAGGGTTCAAAGCATATTGGAGTAGTGAGTGAATTCACCCACAAAATGTCACAAGCAGCTCGATAAAAGCAAAAGTGAGAGCAGAAAATTCAAGAACAAAGGAGGATGGCCAATAGGTGCCAGAAACCCAGTGATGAGATCAGAAGCCAGCTCGGGGCAGCTAACTGCACCGTGAATGTCTTCAAAGGCAGCAGCCTCTGGTGAAAAGGTCCTTCCCACTTTAATTTCCCTGTAATCCACTGGTGGTACTGGGTGGGTTGAAAGGCAATGAGAAATGAGAAGTGCAGGTCTATCCTATTTGAGTTTTCTTACCAAGATGAGAATCTCATGCCAATAGCTAGGGCAGCAAAGGGATAGAATGCCAAAATGGATTCCCATTGGAACTGTGCAAGTTAAGGGGAGCATATAGGTTGTGTAGAGGGAGAGAGAGCCTGTAGGTGGCGGTAGTCCTCAGATCTATGATAACAGTGGATCATCAGTTATCACGAGGTTTCTCACATCCTCTGAAACCTTGATCTTATATTCAATGAGAAGGAATTTGTGCTCTCTGATACCCAGGAGATCTGAAGGAGGTAGGCCCTTAGACGATGAGGCATTGTTGCAATTTGTGTTCATCATCGGTCTTTGACCATCTGTATCTGTAGGTACCACAGTTTAAGACATGCACATCTTAAAAGGATCACTATTTGTGTACAGGGATAAAAGGTACTGCAGATGCTGGAGATTCTGAGATAACAAGGCGTGGGGCTGGATGAACACAGCAGGCCAAGCAGCATCATAGGAGCAGGAAAACTTGACGTTTCGGGCCTAGACCCTTCATCAGAAATGGGGGAGGGGAAGAGGGTTCTGAAATAAATAGGGAGAGAGGGGGGTGCGGATAGAGGATGGATAGAGGAGAGCATAGGTGGAGAGGAGGCAGACAGGTCGAAGAGGCGGGGATGGAGCCAGTAAAGGTGAGTGTAGGTGGGGG
>JAHRHZ010000029.1:16665784-16735511 GCA_024137785.1 Ginglymostoma cirratum
AGTTTTCCTGCTCCTATGATGCTGCTTGACCTGCTGTGTTCATCCAGCCCCATGCTTGTCACCACTAGTCATATCCCTGTCATTGTATGTACTTAGCCGTTATTCCAACTCTGTTTCCTGACACTCAACTGATTTCCTATCCATGTGAGTAGCTTGCCCTCAATTTTCCATGCACTTCCACTGGAGCTAACAGTCATTTGTTTGTGACTTTATCAAAAGCTGCCTGGAAGCCCATATAAACAACATCTATTGACTTACCCCTGCCACCACCTTTGTCACCTCTTCAAAAATCTCTGAGGTTTATCATGAATCTATACTGACTCTCGCTGATTAACTAGATTTTTTTTCGAGGTAATCAGTTACTCTATCTTTGATGGTGAAATCCAGTAATTTCCCCATCATAGATGGATACATGGCTGGAAAGTTGGTGCAAGGGGGAGTGTTACAGCTTCCTGGGACATTAGGACCGGTTCTGGAGGGAGGTGGATTACTCCTCGTTCTTTTTCTTCCAGTTTCATGGTCTTAGTTTATGCACAGCCAACTCCTTTAAATACCAATGTGACAAAAAGTAGATAACAACCTGTTTTTGTGATAGCAGGAGTAACTGCTCTAGTTTTATTCAAAATAGTGCAATTCATCTTTTATCACCTGAGAGGGCAGGCAGGACCTTGATATAACTTCTCACTGAAAATAAAAGCACCCCTGACAGTGTAGCACTCCCTCAGTACTGTTTTGCCCTGATTATTCAGATTTCACTACTCAAGCCAATGAGCTGTGACTTGAACCTGTAACCTTTGACTATGCCTGATCAAACTGACCGACCTACAATATAGCAGCAATCTATTGGGAAAAATGAACAAGGCGTCTTTTTCATGAATTTTGCTGGAGCAGGGTCTAACTTGTGAAAAAGATAGATATTTTCATTCTTGTGTGAACATACAAAACTGACCAACAAGAAAAGACTGAATGCTGTGTTGCATAGTGTTTTGATGTTCTGCCCAATAGAATTCGTGACATTTGGCACCCTACCCACTGGAAAACTCCACAAACTAGAATATCTGATATTTTGCCCCATCTCAGATGTCACATGTAAAATACCAATGTTGCCAGTCTGATGTGTGGTCAAAGAACTAGCTGAACGGTTGAAGACTCTTTTTTTCCTCAATTTTTATAATGAAATGCCAGTTGTAGTGTACATCGAGGCATGTTTTTACTCAATTGCTACTATTACTGTGAATTGTGGATTAATGCCATTTTTGATTAGTGGTCAGTAATGTGAATTCCACCGTGCTCAGGGTTAAGATGGTCAGCAAGGTAAAGGGTGTTGTTATTTAGTGTCGAACCAGATTTCCTCCCAGATTTCCTGCCACATTCTCTCATTTCCCTTCAACCAGTGAACTAATTTTGCAATGGGCCTGCTTACTGTGTATTGGCTTGAACTAAAGATCAGTTCTGGTCGCCCTTCTATAGGAAGGATGTTGTTAAACTTGAGAGGGTGCAGAAAAGATTTACAACGATTTTACTGGGATTGGAGAGTTTGAGGTATAACAAGAGGGTGAATAGCCTGGGGCTTTTTTCCCTGGAGCATCAGAGGCTGAGGGGTGACCTTATAGAGGTTTATAAAATCATGAGGGGCATGGATAAAGTGAATAGTCAAGGTCTTTTTCCTAGGGTGGGGCAGTCCAAAACTAGAGGGCATAGGTTTAACGTGAGTGGGGTAACGTTTTCACACAGAGAGTGGTGTGCATATGGAACAAGCTGCCAGAGGAAGTGGTGGAGGCAGGTACAATTAAAGCATTTAAGAGGCATCTGGATGGATATATGAATGGGAAGAGTTTAGACGTATGTGGGCCAAATGTTGGCAAATGGGTAAAGGTCAGATTGGGATGTTTGGTTGGCACGGACGCATTGAACCAGAAGGTCTGTTCCAGTGCTGTATGACATTACGTAAGTAGCGTTAACTTGTTTCTTTAAAAAATTCCTTCACTTCCTCAGTCTAGTTTTCTCCCTTAACACCAGTGATTTCAGGTAATTGGCACTTTGTTTGTGTATCATTTCATTGTTCATCTGGTTGCTGTCTCTATTGACCCAGCAGACAACAGTGTGCGTACCAGAAAAAACTACAACACTCCCATGCCAACTCTCGATCGAGCCAAGCATCCTCATGTCATTCAGAATCAACACTGCTATCTGTGTGAAGTGGATGTGTATGTATCAGCCTGGTTCCACAGAGGGTTCATGAGTTCACACATTCTGTTCTATTTGAGTCTCTGCACTTTTAATGTCAATAAAAGGGATAGAGATTATTACCGCACACAGCATGAATCAAACTAAGAATCAGCAAGTCCCAGCAACAGCTGAGGTGCTCTGTGCATTGCTCAGTGAGCCAAAAGGACAAGAGAAGTCTGAGGCTTATTTGTGGCCTTTGTTGACTCTGATCAACTTAACTCAAGGGAGTATTTGGAGTTGAAGGGTTGTCTTTGCAGTTTGGAGCTAGTGGAGAATGGGGTCTGGGGGAAATGCATCATTTATTTATTTAACAATCCTTTTATGAATTCACTCAGTTGCCCTTAAATGTTTACATGCGTAGACATAACATGTGGAGAGTACGGGCTCACTCATGATGCTATCCTGTGCACACATTACTTGCTGATACTGTCTGGCTTTGCAATGTTTCAAGGTGGATTTTATTTTGCGTTGTCATTTGGAATTGTCTTTTTTCCATAGGCACATCACAACAACAAAGGTTACTGTAGAGTATGCTTCACCTCTGTTTTAGGCTATACTTTCCAAATCATCATACCTCACTAAATAATTATTTTGTCTTTGCTTCATCTCGCCACTGAAAGTATTGCTGGTTTCTTTCAATCTGTCAGCCTGCTCGTAACTGCAAGTCCAAATGCATTCTCCCATTAAGCATATTCTTTAATTTTTTGCTCTCTCCTAACACCATGGGTGGTATTTAATGCAGGCAAAAGAGATTTTGCCTACTGGTTGAAGAACAGGCAAGCTCTGGCCATTGCCTTCTTTCAGGAAGGCCTATCAGATATTTAAGTAGACAGATGCAGGCCACCCGTGGAAACAAATACCACCTTGTGAGAGCTGCTGGCCTATCAGAGGCTGGTAGCTGTACAACTGCACCGGCAGATGCCAGAGGTGTACCATTAGAGGCCAAGGATAACCAAACAAACACAGACCAAAGGTGAGTGCGGGTGGACTGGAGCTCATGGGCATGTGTGTGGTGCCATCAAGGGCAGCAGTGTAACTCCCAGCGTGTCCGTCACTGCCACATACTCTTTCTCTCAATCAGGCCTTTTAATGATCCAGGGCACTCCCCAGCTCACCTTGGAACGTATTGGTCAGAGGGTGGGCAGTGGGCTACAATGTGAATTAGCCGCTAAAAGGCCCCAATAGAAATCTCCCACTGAAATATGGGAGACAGGTTGAGAACGAATGGGAAGGTTGTGCAAAGAGCACCTACCTTATTTTGTGAGCAGTTCATCATCAAATATGCTGGCAGAGTCCATAAAAGCCAGACCGCCGAATATATTTCCACTGGTAGGCAAACTAAAATTAGAAGTATGAACTAATCGCTAATGCATCCAATCAGAAGTTAAGAAGAAACCCCTTGACACAGTGTCTGGTTAGAATGTGGAATATGCCACCACAATGGCAGCAGATGCATGGGAATACCACCATCTGCAAGTTCCCCTCCAAGCCACTCACCATGCCCAACTTGGAAATATGTCGCCTTCTCTGTTGCTGGGTCAAAATCCTGGAACTCCCTCTGTAAGGGCATTGTGGACCTCCCTTCACCACAGGGATTGCAGTGGTTCAACAAAGCAGCTCACCATCACCTTCTCAAGGGGTAATTAGGGATGGACGTTAAATGCTGACTCAGCCAGTGATGCCCGCTGACTGTGAAAGAATACGAGGAATAGTTGCAGCAACTAGTATTGATATGTTTAGGAAAAATCTCGATACTAATGCAAAGGAAAAAATGAGTAAAGATGTATATTAATCCAGTTCGATGAAGTAGGTTGGGGAGACACTTGTTTGGAAAATTAACATCATCATAGATTAGTTGGCCCAAAAGATCTACTTCTGTGCTGTTTATTCTAAGTAAACCACAGATTAGTTTGAGCTTGTTTCCAACAACGTCCATGCACCTGCACTTTGCAGTACAATTCAGTGAGCAGTGATTCAGAATTAAAAGCCTGGTATGATTTTTTTTCTTGTACTGCCAAAGACTGGGAGTTCTGTGACCGTCAGTGACAAATCAGCTTTAAATGTAGTTGAAAACCTGTGAAAGACGTCAGCAGCCCTGAAGGTTTGCAATTAATATCGTTTTGGAGATTGGTATCTCAATCAGCGCGTTACATATAATCAATACTGAAACATGGCCATTCAGCCCCGTGAATTTTATCCCATTAGCCTGCAACTCAAATATTTCATAACATTTAATAGCACAGAAGAAGGCCATATATTATAGGTAATACTTGCTCTCTAAATGTCCATATCTTCCCATTACTGTGCCCTTTTTACAAATATTAAAGTAATTATTTTTTAAAATTTACTTATAGATTTTGCTTCCACTTCTAGTATGGCACCTCATTGTCGGACCTGCCCCCTGTTTTTCCCCTAATACCTTCCTCTTTTCAATGATTATTTTAAACTTCTGTCTCTTGCGCTTGGCTAATCTCATAGTTGCTGTTAATTTATCTCAACCCCTGGTAATTGTTAATATCTCCTTTCAGATCTGATTTTAGGCTTGTTTGTTCTAATTGAAAGACATCCAGTTATGAAGCCCATACAGGAATCCACTTACTAGATTCAGTTTGAAACCTTCAGTTTTTCATTTAGTCAAGGTATATTTGTAATTTGGGAGATGGCAATGTAAATTGCAGACACACTTCCATTATAACATCCAGTGTGTTGCCTTTAAAAACCCCATCCAGCAGATCATTCCAAACGTTCATTGTATAGAATGAACAATTTCTTATTAGTCACTGTTCCAATATAAAGTCAGTCACGTTGTCCCTCCTTGGTAAAGGTTATACCACACAGCCATGTGCTGAATGAATCTTTCTTTTTGCTTTCTCTTTTCAGGGGAGTAAAAGCCAAACATTGTAGCACTTGTAACAAGTGCATTTCTGATTTTGATCATCATTGCAAGTGGCTGAACAACTGTGTAGGAGGGAGAAACTACTGGTATGGCATTCAAGAATTTACTTACAGCTCTTCTGATTTATAACAAAATGCTAGTTAGCTAGTTGAAGGAGTCAGCAGATGGGCATGACTACATGTGAAAGTGCTTTCTTTTTCATTGACCTGAATTTTGTGGTAGGAATGATTGTTAGCATTCACCATCACTACTCCACTGAAACTGACAGCAACTTATATAGTTTGTATGTGTGGGCCTAAAATAGAAATTCAGTTATTGCTGTGAGCGATTTTACATTTATTCACAGGGTGTGCTGCCAAAGTCTGCCCAGTCTGCCATCATCACAGAACTGAAGACAACTTTCCTTTTTATGTAATTAATTCCATTGTAGAAATACTTGAAGAGGTTACACCTTGTTGAATGAGGTGGAACTAAGTTATTAATGGTGTGCAAATTTCATAACCACTACCGGCCCTAGAAAACAAATTTTATACTTGTGGAATGTTTCATTAAACCATGACAATATAATGCCCATTTGATGTCCATTTTATGAAAGAATCTCACCGTCACCCCCTAATGTCCAGTAGCATTACTATTGCTGATTCCCCCACTATTCTGAAGGGTTATCATTGACCCAACCCAAACTGGACTGGCCACATAAATACTGTGGCTACAAGGGCAGGAAGAGATTGAAATACCCGTGCTAAGTAGTTTACCTTCTGTCTCCCCCAATGCCTGCCCACCATTTACAAAGCAGAGGTCAGAATTGTAATGGAATACCTTCCACTTGACACAGCTCCAACGACACTTGAGAAACTCAGCACCATTCGGGACAAAGCAGCCCACTTGATTGGCACCCCATCCACCACTTTCAGCATTCACTCCATTCAAGACTGTGGTCGGTGGCAGCAATGTGTACAAACTACAAGATGCTCTGCAGTGATTCACCAAAGGAGCTTAAGGAGCACCTTTCAAACCTGTGACCTCTACCACCTACAAGGACAAGGGCAGCCAGTGCATGGGATCACTACCACCTGCAAGTTCTCCTCCCAGCCGTATCAGATCCTAAGCTGGGACCAAATTCCTATCCCGCCACACTCACTGGATCAGAATCCTGGACGACCAATCCTAACATCACAGTGGATGGCCCTACACTCCTAGGACTGCAGTGATTCAAGAAGGCAGTTCACCATCACCTTGTGCAGGGCAATAAAGGATGGAAAATTAATGCTGGTCTAGCCGGTGCTGCCAACATCGCATGAACAAGTATTAAAAATTCCTTTTTTGTAAACATCTGTTTAAAAAGATAATGTTACCTTGCAGTAAGGTCGTAGTTACTTATGTCGGATTTTAAAGCAAGTTCTCTAATTAGAATTGTGACTCATATTTAATCTATTAACTGTGGGTAGTTTCAGAACGGCGCTATATGCATTACTGTTGTGCTTGAGAGCCAGATGTAGTTAATGGTTAACTGCATAACAGGGCCAGGGTAAAGACATGAACATTCCAGTTTATATGTAACTGTTGCCAAGGTAGCAGTGAAATGCTTATTTACAGGACAGACTGTGATTCATGAGGTTTGGTGAGTAACAATTGTTTTCTTTTGAGTCACTTTTGTATAGTTCATTAAAGATGTTTTCGCTCAGCAATTATACTCCAACATTTACAGATGCCCTTATTTTGGCTTAAATGCAAATAAGTGAAAGAAACTTTAATTGACCGTGTCCATTACCTAAACTGCGTAGATGTTCCCACCTTCAACCTTGTAACAATTCATGTGCTACTGAAACCTCTGTCCATATTATCAGCACCAACACGGCCCGCACAAGATCCTGTGAATCCACTGGGAAGGAAGACACATCCATATCAATGTCCTCAACCAGGCGAACCACCCCAGTATCAAGGCACTGACCACCCTTGGTCAGCTGAAATTAGCTGGGCAGGTCTTCCACACGACCGACATGAGACTCCCCAAGCAGGTGCTCTACTCCCGACTTTGAAACGGCAGGCAAGCCCCATGAGGACAGACTACAGTGATTCCCTCGAGGCCTCACTGGCGAAGTGTGGCATTCCACAGACACTTGGGAATCACTAGCCCAAGACCGTCCAATGTGGAGGAGGAGTAACTGGGAAGGCGTTGAGCACCTCTAGACTTGCCATCGCACAAAAAAAAGGATGCCAAGCAAAAACAGCGAAAGGAGCGCACTGCCTCACCAGTGCCCCACCCACCCTTTCCCATGACCACCACCTGCTCCAGAGCCTGCGGTAGCCACATTGATCTGTGCAGCCCCATATAGACTAACGCTGAGAGTGGAAGAGAGTCATCCTTGTCTGTGAGGGACCGCCAATTCATAATGATGATTACCTCCAGGCTCAACAATTCCAAAGCTCTACAAGCTACTCTACTAGCATGAGGCCTACATCCTAAGTTGCAAGACAAGGACACGACATCCCTATCCCACTTCTGCCCTGGGATCCAGTATACTCCTCTCCCTGTGACCTGCCACGCTGCAACTGGACCTGACACCGCTGCCCCATCAACGCCCACAACCTGACATCCTCTCTACACCCAGGATACAACAGTCCCTCTTCACCCAGAACATGACACCCCCCCCTTATACCACTGGGACTGGAATCCATGTCCCCCTTCGGACCCAACTTTCCCTTCTACCCCTGTATCTGACCCAACTCCGCACCAACTTCCAATAGGGAATACGAGGACAATACTGGGAGGCTGCCAACATTAGGCAAGGCTGTGGTGGAATCTGACATCAAGGCGTTGGCAGGCAGAAACTACTGTTAGTGAATGAGTAGGGAGGTGATCATTGCAAAGGACACAATCTTGCAAGTTAGGATGTAGGCCTCATGCTAGAAGAGTAGCTCGCAGAGCTTTGGAATTGTTGAGCCTGGAGGTGATCATCATCATGAATCAGCAGTCCCTCGCAGACGAGGATGACTCTGTTCCACTCTCAGTGTTAGTCTGTAGTGACAGGGTCTGTGGCAGTGGTGGGATGTCTCAGGTGTAGTGGTGAGGTGTTGTGTCCTAGGCATAGAGGAAGGTGTCAGGTCCAGCAATAGAGGGAGCTGGGTTCTGGACATAAAGGGAATGCTCGGTAGAAGGGAGGCATTGGGTGCCCAATAGCTGTTGGAGGTAGCTATTGGATCCCCGTGAGTCCTGGGCTGTGACTTGTCCTGGCGATAGGGAGAGGGAGTTGTCAGGTCAGGTTTTGGGGATTTAAAGGGTTTGAGGGAGGTGTAATTAGGGTGTGTGCAGTAAGCCGGGGATCTGTTTAGTAATTACCAAAGAGATTGAATACTTAATAACTTAACTCTTCCTTACTTACTTATAGCAGAACTCTCCAAATTCTGTGATTGAAATGAATACTTTTGGAGGGCTCCAGGCACTGGCGATTTGGACATCAAAATCTTTAAAATGTGATGCAGTTCCTATAGATTCTGTAGTGTTCCAATGTGCAACTCCCATCTGTGCTGCAGAAATGACTATCTGAAAATTGGAAAATCTCAACCTTGAATTTACCTAACTTGATTGACTTTTCTGTTACAGACAGGGTCACTGAAGGTGAGGTGGTTTATGTGGTGTACATGGACTTTCAAAATGTGCTTGACTATGTGTCACATAATAGGTTTGCCAGCAAAGTTGAACCCATTCAAACCCATGGAATAAAAGAATCAGTGGCAGCATGGATACAGATTTGGCTAAGTGATGGACAATGAAGGAAAATGATGAATGATTGCTTTTGGACTGATTTTGAGTTCTCCAGCTATCAGCACCAGGATGACTGCGTTGCAGATACAACATTTGCAAATGCCGCAAAACTTAGAAACATCATGAACTTTGAGGAGGATGGTAATGGATTTCATGAGGATACAGGCTGGTGGAAAGGGGAGACTGGTGGAAAGGGGAGACACATGAAAGATGCAATTTAATACATGAAGTGGAAAGTGATACACTTTGCAAGGATGAATAAGGAGAAACAATATGAAGTAAAGGATGTCAGGGGATACAGGAGAAACATGAGAAAGTGGCAATTTGAAAAAGTCATTAAAAATGAGTCTTTGACTTTAGAGTACAAAAGCAAGCAAGTTACGATAGACCTTTATAAGACACTGGATTCAAATTGAGTATTGTTTCCAATTTGGGCACTGCACTTTTGGAAGTATATGAAGGCTTTAGAGAGGATTCAGAAAAGATTTACAAAAATGATTCCAAGGAGGAAGGATTTCTTTACATGGATACACTGGAGAAACAGGAATTGTGCTTCTTGGAGAAGAAGAGATTTTAAGATTTGACAAGGCTCCTTTAAACTCCTGACGAGTCTAAACAGAGTAGGTGGTGAGAAGTTATCCTCTTTGGTGAAGGGTCAAAAAACAGTTTAATTTAAGGTCAATAGAAAAATAACCAAAGGTGACATGAGGAAAAACCTTTTACTGCAGGAAGTGGTAACGGTTTGGAATTCACTCCCTGAGATTTTGGTGAAGGCTGATCCAATTGTGGCTTTCAGAAGGCTAAAAACCTGAACAGAAACAATTTGTTAGGATATGGGAAAGAGCAGTGAAGTGGGAATAACTATACTGCTGCAGCAGAGAGCTGTTATAGACCTGACTGGCCAAATGCCTTCAACTATTCTGTGATTCAGCACTCTACAATAAAGTATTTCTCTGGACTTAGAATTTTAGGTCGTTATGAAGTCATGAAGATGCTATACAAATGCAGGTTCTTACTGTGTACAACGTTCTGATGAATTGCAAACCGTCGGTCCCTGTCAGTTAAGTTAAACATAATCATGCTTTAAAGTCTAACCATGTCTAACACTTCTTTCTTTCCAAATCTCTTAAGGTTTTTCTTCCACACTGTGGTGTCAGCTGTTCTCGGTATCCTGATGATTGTGCTCGTTATCCTTTATGTTTTCATCCAGCAGTTCGTTAATCCAGAAGAACTTCGCACGGCTCCTCAGTTTGAAAGTAAGTGCCTCAGGTTTGAGCTGAGGTTCATGCTCACCAGAACATGATAGTTTTACAAAGAAGAAGAAGTCTTGTTTCTACCATTTTTATATGTCATTCCCCCAATGGAAACCATGGCATTAGCTGGCAAGGCATAAAGCTCTGGAATTCTCTCTATACCCTGTCCTGCTGTCCAGTTCTTTCCCTGTCTTGCTGCTCCTTATAATCTATCTTTATCAAACGATTGATTATCTTCTCTATTACCTCTTTAATTGACGTGGAATCAAATTTTGTTGGACAGTGCCCCTGCTAAGTGCCTTGCTGCGTTTCACTACACTAAATGTTTTTTTTTCAAATTTTGTTCCGTACAGAGGGGCATATGTGTCACATTCTGATTCCCAGTTCAGGCTTCTTGCAATGTTTCTGATGAAATAGGTGACACTAGGCATGGGAGTCAGGGCTTGTTGTTGCGATTCCAGTATTTTACAGACTATTATGTTGTTTGTAGTTTGAAATTAAACATGTTAGCATTATGTTTTAAAGTCTAGAAATTAAAGGCTACTAACAATAAAGGTGATCCTGCAGCTGCTGAATATTTCTACCTCGTAACAGTATAACTATCCATCACAAGGTCTAACTTACCCAAATAAAGCCCTAGCCAAACTCTCAGAACCCTGCTAAAATCACCAGGACTCTAGAATCACCCTGGAGAGCAAGGACAAAAACAGATTCCTCAGGTTTGATTTTTGTCTTGGGTTCAGCAAACATGTGTGAGGCTATCTTTGGGAAACCCAAGCCCATCATCTCTGCCCATATAAACCTTTCTTCCATCTCCTGATGATGGGGACAGGCAGGCCTAAGGTTTGCCAACTTCCAAGGCTGTGTCAAAGGAGTGTGGATGCTAAGGCAGGCCAGTTCGAAGCCCCACAGCTGTTCATTGAACATTGGTTCAACTTTCCATATTGTCCTTTTGTCACCCACCATTCATTCCTACCCGTCTGTCCCCTTGCAACCGCATAACTCCATGACCCCTCAATCTGCTATCACATTCCCTAGGCATATCTATTGACAACCAGTGCGCAGCAAGGCTCCCCCTTTTGTTGTGGTTTCACATCGGACTCTCCAAATTGTTAAGCTCCTGGTGAAAGAGGAAGAAATTGGCTTCCTTTCTTTTATTCAACCAGAGCAAGAAAACCATTTCCATTTTTTTAACTGCAGTGCAGAGGTCTTTAATGGCAGTCCTCAAATACATGGTCTTCACGGCACACTGGTCTACACATTAGTAGGCCAGACCATTAAGACACCCAGACTAAGGTTAAATCTCCTTTTGACCTTTTTGTTTGTATATTCCTGACAGGATAAAGACAAATGTGTTGACAGGAGATGGCTTCCTGTTGAGAGAAGGTTAGGATGTCTTTCTCTTGTTAACTCTTCCTTTTAAGTCTTTCTAGTTGAGGTTTTCCTGATTCTGTTTGGGTCTGACATACCAGGATTCCTCTCAAGGTAAAGGGAGAGAGAGAGAGAGAGACAGGCAGAAGTGTGTGTGTGTGTATGTGTGTGTGTGTGTGTGTGTGTCTGTGTGTGTGTGTGTGTCTGTCTGTCTGTCTGTCTGTCTGTATGTGTCTGTGTCTGTGTCTGTCTGTGTGTGTGTCTGTGTGAGTGTATGTGTGTCTGTGTCTGTGTGTGTCTGTGTGAGTGTGTCTGTCTGTGTGCGTGTGTGTGTGTGCGTGTGTGTGTGTGCGTGTGTATAGGATTAATGGGAATGAAAGTAGGGCTCCTGGAAATCACACAATAACCCTTGAACATCTCACAAGAATTATAGCCTGTGTCCCCTTAGAATCAAATGAGTGTGTGCATGTGAAGGGTTAATGAGAGTGGACAGGAAAGCAGAGTTTAGGCCAAGATGAGATCAGCCATGATTGTATTAAATGGCTGAGCAGGCTCAAGGAGCTGACTTGCCTACTGCTGCTCATGGTTCTTAAGATGCCTATTATGTACCTAATCCTTTGACCAATGTTTTGTTCACCTGTCCCAAATACCATCTTATATAACTTGACATCAAATTTTGTTTGAGAAGGCACCGGAGAGGCACCTGGGATATTTTTACTATGTTAAAGATACAATATAAATGCAGTTTGCCATTGCTAGATCCGAAACAAAGTCTATGTTGTTAACTCAGATCAGAGGATGTGAGACAGAAACAAGAATACCGTGTAGAACAAAAACCGAAAGAACCGCAGATGCTGTAAATCAGGAACAAAAACAGAAGTTGCTGGAAGCTCAGTAGGTCTGGCAGCATCTGTGAAGAAAAAATCACTGTTAATGTTTAAGGTCCAGTGACCCTTCCTTAGAACTGCACAGTTTAGAACATCCTGAAACTTGGCTGTCACTACAGAACATAGATGCAAGGACAGAATTAGACAAGCGGCAAAACTAATTGTATCTCAGCAATCTTGCCTTGAAGCTGATCATAGACTGTCTCGTTGGACAAATTATTCAGGCAGATATTTTGGATTTGGAGTATCTGGTTTGAGAATGGGATGTCATTACATTTTTTTTTTCCCTGCACAGATGTACGTGGAAACAACACGTGGCTGGTATTTTTACCCATTGCTCCCGTGGAGACAACACTAGCTGGAATTTCAGTCATAGCAGGAATCACCATTATCCTCAGCCTCGCTTCACTGATGTTACTTGGTCATCTGTTGGGCTTTCACATTTATCTGTGTGAGTCAAAGGGAGCCAAAACCCTTTCATTTATCATTTCCAATTGTTACCAGATTTGTTTCTGAGGGAAAGAACAGAGATTTGAACTTCAGGTTGCTGTGCCGAGTCACTGGCAGTCACCCTTGCGTGAGCACTTGCTAGGCTGGGGGTGGGGTGTAATTGGAAGGAAGCGGCACCCATTTTATCCCTCTAAAGCGAGTGCTGTGTTGGCCAATTCTTATGCCAATGTCCTGCTTTGAGAGGATTCTGGCTTTCAAATTGCATCAGTACAGGGTGTTGAAGGAGTATGTCAATGAAACAGAGTGGCTTAGTGACTGTGTTCTACGGAGAAGGGAAAGCTGGCTGAAAGCTTTCCAAATATTGCCCATCCATACCTCATCTACATCAGCCACTTAAAAACATTCTCCCAAGCTTTTCTTTTCTCTGGAGTCAATTATCCCCATTTTTCGCCCCTCATAACTGGGGACACATGGTGGCTTTGTGGTTAGTACTGTTGCCTCACAGTGCCAGGGACCCAAGTTTGATTCCAGCCTCGGATGACTGTGTGGCGTTTTCACATTCTCCAAGTGCCTGCATGGGTTTCCTCCGGGTGCTCTGGTTTTCTCCCACAGTCCAAAAGATGTGTAGGTTAGGTGGATTGGCCATGCCAAATTGCCCATATTGTCCAGGGATGTGCAGGCTAGATGGATTAGCCATGGGAAACACAGGGTTACAGGGGGTGGGTCTGGGTGGGATGCTCTTCAGAGAGTTAGTGTGGACTCAATGACCCGAATGGCCTGCTTCCACACTGTAGCGATTCTATTAACTCTGTTCAAAACTTTGGTCCTCCTGCCTCTCCCTCCATTGCATTAATCACCATTGGCAAAATATCTTGGGATTGCTTTTTAGGTATGTTAAAGGATTTTGATAAGATTGATACAGGAAAAGTGCTTCCTCTGATTAGGAATCAAGAACAAGGGAAAATAATCTTCAAGTTAGAGCCAGGCCAATCAGGACAGAAATCAGAAAGTGTATTTCTGGACTTTGGATAGCAGAAAGCTGGAATATGTTCTGCCAAAAGGCTGTGGATGCTGTGGCAATTAGACTGACTGGCAAATCTTCTTACATTGAAGAATCTTTTTATGAACTCAAGAGCACATGAGCTGAATTTCATTCCTGTACTTTTCCAGTGTTCAACAAATTAAGTACGTATGAATATGTCGTGCGGGAGCGTCACAAGCAGGATGTCCGAGATCATGGGAATGATGTTGAATCTGCCCAGACTGTGTCTGCTAGGATGACTGCTCTTCAGGTAGAGTACAACAGAGACAGTGAGAAAGTCGTAGGTTCAGGCCCCACTCCTGCCTTGATCGTCTCTAAGCTGGCAGTATTACATTGTCAGTGAATCTGTCATTTAGTTGAGGCCTTAAACCAGGGCTTCGACTGTCTGCTCAGGTAAGTGTGAAAGATCCATGGCACATTTCAAAGAAGTGATTTTTAGGAGTTAACTGGATAACCTGATCATTGAAAGCAAGCAGTTGGGAAAATGAATACTATGTTGGTTTTCATTGAAAGAGGATTGAAGTACAAGAACAAGGAGGTCTTAACTGCAGCTTTGTTGAGACCACATCTAGAATAATGTGTGCAGTTTTGGCCTCCTTTACCTAAGAAAAGATACACTTGCCGTAGCAGGAGTGGAGTGAAGGCTCACCAGACTGATTTCTGGGATGGCAGGTTTGTCCTGCTAGGAGGGATTAGTGCCTGGAGCTACAGAAGAGGATGACCTTTGGTTTTTGAGCCTTACCAACTAAGTGTTTGATTTTAAAGACTTATAAAACTTCTAAATCTTAATCTGTTTTGTGTTGCAAATCTCTAATAGTGAGTACAGTGAGGGTGTTTCTTTTTAAGTTTATACTGTGATCTGTCTCTTGATTAACTTTTAATATTAAGGATTGGTATTAATTTGTCCCAGCTCAATGTTTTGGGCAGTAAGATTGTGCTAACATACGTTTTGCGCAAAGTGTGTTATGTTTGTTTTTAGATAATTTCTGGATCTGTAGATTGTTAAAGAGGCAGAAATGATTTTTAATAGGGTAATGTGGTCTTCCTGTCAGATATGGGAGATCAGGGAGGTTTTGAATGTTCCTGGAGGCTACGTCTGCAGGAAGTTTGGTTGCAAATCCTATCTGACTGCATGGATTGTTTGGAGTGGCAGTTAGAGGCAATTAGGAGTTTACAAGAGCAAAGGGGGTGTGATGGATGGCAGTCTCAGGAAGTTGGAGACAACGCAGATACAGTCTGGCAGATGGTTGACCACTAGGAATGATAGGAGAGAAAGCCAGGTAGTGCAGAAGTCTCCTATGGTTATCCCCATCTCAAAGACGTATGCCGTTTTGGACACCATAGGGAGGTATGACTTCTCAAGGGAGTATAAGACTGACACCTAGGTTTCTAGAATCTTGACTGGCTCTACCATAATGAGGGTTATGTCAGGTTCCAAGCGATCGATTGTAATAGGGGACTGTAGTCTGGGGCACAGACAGACATTTCTGCGATTGTCAGCGAAGCATCGGGACGGTTCCCTCCCTAGTGCCAGAGTCAAGGATGTCTTGGAGATAGTGCAGCACATTCTGAAAGGGTAGAGTGACCAGCAGGAGGCTATACACATTGGTACCAATGACATAGGTAGGGAAAGGGATGAGGTTCTGCAGACAGAATATAAAAAACTAAGCAGGAAGTTAAAAAGTAGGTCTGGACTATCACCAATGCCACGCGCTACTGAGAGTAGGAATAGGAGGATAGAGCAGATGAATGCATGGCTGAGGAGCTGGTGGAGGGGGCATTGATTCACTTTCTTCAGATCATTGGGATCTCTTCAGGGGTAGAAATGATCCGTACGAGGGGGACAGGGTCCATGTGAATTGGAAGGGGTCCCCAGTATCCTTGTGGAGAAATTTGCCAGTGCTACTCGGGAGGCTTTAAACCAGTAAATTGGGTTTGGGGGTGGGTGGGGTGGGGTGCGCACGGTGGTGTGGTGATGGTGGGAACCAAAGTGCTAGTGAGAAAAGAGAAAAGGCTGAGGCTGATACAGTGGATAACAGGGACAAGTCTAATAGTCAAAGCAGATAAGAGCTTGGCAGAGAATAGGGTAGGGTAAACTGCATTTACTTCATTGCACGAAGCCTGACAGGTAAGGCAGATGAACTCAAGGCATGGTTGGGATTATGGGAGGGGATCATAGCTATTACAGAAACATGACTCAGGCATGAACAGGACTTGAGGCTTCTGGGGTATATATGCTATAGGAATGATGGACAGGGAGGTAAGAGGGGAGGGGGAGTGGCATTTTTGGTTAAGGAGAACGTTAAGGCTGTACTTTGGAAGGATATTCCTGGGATATTGTCCAGTGAAGTTATATGCATGGAACTTAAAAATAAGAAATGGATGATCACCTTATTGGGATTTTATTCTTGGATCCCCAATAGTCAGTGGGAAATTGAGAAACAAATATGTAGGGAGATCTCAGAAATCTGTGAGAAAATTAGGGTTGTAATGGTAGGGAATTTTAACTTTTCAAACATAGACAGGGACTGTCAAAGTGTTAAGGGCTTGGATGGCAAGGAATTTTTTAAGTGCGTACAAGAAAATTTTCTTATTCAATACGTGGATGTACCTTCTGTTGGGCAATAAGGCAGGGCAAGGTGTTAGTTAGGGAGCATTTTGGGGCTAGTGATCGCAACTCTATTTGTTTCAAAATAGATGTAGAAAAGGATAGAATTGATCAAAAAGGTAAAGTTCTAAATTGGAGGAAGGCTAATTTTGACAGTGTTAGACAGGAACTTTCAAATTTTGATGGGGGGAGGCTTATAATACAATCCCAACAGGTAAAGGGACAATTGGGAAGTGGGAGGCCTTTAAGAATGAGATAACGAGAGTTCAGAGACAATGTTCCTGTTAGAGTGAAGGGCAAGGCTGTTAAGTGTAAGGAATGCTGGATGACTGGAGAAATTGAGTCTGATGAAGAAAAAGAAAGAGACATATTTTGGGTATAGACAGCTGGGATCGTGTGAATCCGTAGAGGAGTACAAAGGCAGTATATTTAAGAGGGAAAACAGGAGGGCTAAAAGGGGACATGAGATAGCTTTGGCAAATACAGTTAACGAGAATCCAAAGAGATTCTATAAATACATTAAGGGTAAAAGCATACCTAGGGACAGAATACAGCCACTTAGACGGCCTTGTTGATTTTTATGTGTGGAAAAGCCAGCGAACTATAGACTGGCAAGCCTTATATTAGTGATGGGTAAGTGTTGGAGAGGATTCTGAGGATTTACATCTGTTTGGAGAGGCATGGACTGATATGGGATAGTCAGCATGGCTCTGTGCTTAGGAAATCGTGTCTCACTAACATGATTGTGTTCTTTTGAAGAGGTGACAAAGATGATTGGTGGAGGCGGAGCACTAGACTCACAAAACTCAGTGCTGGGGTCACTGCTTCTCATCATATATGTAAAAGATTTGGATGTGAATAAAGTAGGTATGGTTAGTAAGTTTGGAGATTATACCAAAATAGATGGTGTAGTGAACAGTGAAGAATATTATTTTCGAGTACAACAGGAGATTGATCAGATGAGCAAATGGGCTGACGAGTGGCGGATGGAGTTTAATTTAGATAAATGTGAGGTGCTGCATTTCAGAAAGGCAAATCAGGGCAGGACTTATACACTTAATGGTAGGGCCTTGGGGCCTGTTGCTGAACAAAGAGACTGAGGGGTGAAGGTTTATAGTTCTTTGAAAGTGGAGTCGCAGGTAGACAGGGTGGTGAAGAAAGCATTTGGCACGTTTGCCTTCATTGGTCAGTACATCGAGTATAGGAGTTGGGAGATCATCTTGCAGCTGTATTGGACATTGGTTAGGCCACTTTTGGAATACCATGGACAATTCTGTTTGCCCTTCTGTAGGAAGGATGTTGTTAAACTTGAGACAGTTTAGGAAAGCTTTACAAGGATGTTGCCAGAGTTGGAGGGTTTGAGGTATAGGGAGAGGCTGAATGGGCTGGGGCTTATTTTTCCCTGGAGTGTCAGAGGCTGAGGAGTCACCTTATAAAAGTTTGTAAAATAATGAGGGGCATGGATAGGTGAACAGTCAAGGTCTTTTTCTTAGGGTGGGGGAGTCCAAAACTCAAGGACATAGGCTTAAAATGAGAGGGGCAAGATTTAAAAAGGAGCTGGAGGATTAACATTTTCATGCAGAGGTTGATGCATGTATGGAATGAGCTGCCAGAGGAAGTGGTGGAGGCGAGTACAATTACAACATTTAAAAGGCACATGGGTGGATATATGAATAGGTAAGGTTTAGAGTGATATAGGCCAAACACAAGCAAATAGGACTAGGTAGATTGAAATGTCTGATCAACATGGAAGAGTTGGACCAAAGTGTTTGTTTCCATGCTGTATGATTCTATGACTCTATGACTGGGACTATATTCACTGGAGTTTAGGAGATTGAGAGGAAATCTCATTGGAATATATAAAATGTATGGCTGGATGCGGGGTTGATGTGTCCCCCAGCCAGGGATCCCTGGTCCCAAGTATGCAGTCAGCCATTTTGAACTGGTCTGGAGAGATATTTCTTCACCCAGAGAGTGGGCAACCTGTGGAATTCGCTATAACAGAAGGCTGTGATGGCCAAGTCACTGAATATATTTAAAAAGGGAAAAAAAAGATTTCTAGAAGTTAAACATCTCAAGGTGTGAGGAGAGAATGGGAACATTGAGATAGAAGATACGTAATGAGCAACTTGAATGATAGAATGGGCTTGCTGGACTGAATGACCTACTCCTGCTCCTATTTTCTGCTTCTGGAAATGCGTACAGGGTTGTACCATTGCTTAACCAGCACCTTTCAATGTAGTGCGAGTAGTGGGCAAGTTTATGTTGAATGCTCATTTGTATCATTGCTCCCTGAGGCCATTGTTAACTATGCTCTTCATTGACATCATACTGTTAGCTTACTAGAGGTCAAGGTCTTTCTTTTACTCACTAATTGAATGTGAACGTTGCTGGCAAAGTCTTCCTTTTGTTGCCCAGCAGCTGCAGAGGACTGAGATGAACACTTTGATGGAGTAGTCTTGGGAAGAACACAAATGGGTAAATACAATACAGTACTTAGAAAACTCAAAATCAGTGCCAGGGAACTCAGAGGAGACTGATATCAGTTTGGCACAGGGTTTGCACCAAGTTTGGAACCCACAGGGAGGGAATTTCTAGCATGGAATTGATGAAAATCCATTCATACAGTAGTGGACCCAAACAGATGCAACATCAGATGGAACTCAGGGTGGGGGTGGGGGGCGGGTGGAGGGGGCGTAGGTGGGAGTGGGTGGGCATGTGGATGTTGGGTCTTTGGGGTGTTCAGGGGAGGGAGTGATAGTGGATGGGAGTTGTGAGTCAGAGAAGTGGAATGGCAGGATAGGGATGTGGTGGCTATCAGGTGTGGGAGGATTGGGAATTGGGCTGGAGGTGTGTTGTGTCCAGGACTTAGGGTGTCAGGTCCAGGGAATCAGGTCAAGGTGTCGAGTCCACGGGGAAAAAGTAGGAGAGTGAAGTTGAAGCCATGTTCTAATTGAATAATGGGGAAAATTTATGCGCCGAATGGCCTACTTCTTCTATATCTTATTATCAAGGCTTGGGTCAGGATGATAGGGTGGAGGTGGTGGGAATTAGGGTCTGGGAGGATATGAGTTGCCTATGGAATGTGGGAGATGACCAGTGGTGAGTTGGGGAATTAAATTTAATAGTTACTCAAGAATTAGAGAAGGTTTTAATTCCTCTAACCTTTCTTGGCTAACTGTTCAGGTCAGTCAGTTGAAACAATCCACTATTTTTTGACCTGCGACTCTGAGTTGGGGACTTTTTCAGAAGGTTCCAGATGCTACATAATTGCCCATCAGAAGTCTCAACTTCCCAAGCAATTCCCATAATGCCAGCTGAATTGGGACGTCCGCATGATCCCAAGGTGTAATTCCAGTCTTTGCTACTGCAACAACTGTCTTCCCATTGGATGATCTGGGCCATCAGGTTTACTTTCTCAATGTCTTAGTTTTATGAAGCACAAGTGCGATATTTCCTTTTGGGAATGCAGTGTTCATGCCCCTGTTACTGCCCCTTTGCTGATGTCTTTGCTGTGATCAATAGCCAGTCAGCTAACAGCCATGCCAGGAGCAAATGGACTGACCTCTCCACCCAATGCTGCTCGAGGGCATTGTCCAAGGTAGCCTCCCATCCCTGAAAGTCGGCACCCTCCCACCAGCTATGTCCTTTGTCCTTCTCTTCTTCCTTCACCTTCCTCCCTTCTCATGTTACTGTTAAGGAGACCTTCACAGCCGCCTTTCCCACTGAATCAAAGATTTTTGGACATCAATATGCATACGTGGAACCTTGCTTTTTCTCCCTTGCAGCTAAAGGATCAACTTCTGCTGCATTTGCCTTGCAACATTGCCACAGATATGTGTCTGATGTTGATGGCAGTGCCAAATCTGTAGTAAGGTGGAAAATAGTCAGTCCTCCAGCGAGGAGTAACATTTCAAGAACAGCTTTGTCCCCATGTTTGTAGTGTACACCCTCCTTGTTGGCAATTCTATGTTTACAGTTATGGGTACAAAAAGACGAAATGTTACTTAAGATGTCCCTTAAAACCCACATCTTCAGCCAGGCTTAGTTGACTATCGTAATACTTCCTTCACACAAAATTGTAATACCAATTGGAAATTTGGAAATAATTGGAAATCTGACTGAGAAACAGAAAATGCCGGCAATGCTCAGCAGATCTGGTAACATCTGAGAGAGAGTAGAGGTGGTGACTGTTCAGGTTGATGAGCTTTCATCAGTGTTCTGACAAAAAGTCATTAACCTCAATGTTAGTGTACTTCATTGCTCCACAGATGCTGCCAGATCTGCTGAGAATTTCCATAATTTTCTGTATTCATTTCTAACATTTCGTTATACAACTTTGTTTGGCAATACTTGGAATGATCTGTTACATTAATGGTTCCTTTATAAATGCAGGTTGTTATTATTAGAGGGAGTAAACATGCATGTAGCCCATGCCCGGTAGCTGCAGGCCATCAGCTTTAGTACCTGCAGGTAAACAGTATGTTCTACATTTCAAAAGCAGTTTGGCCATCACTGAGCTTCCTTAATATCCAGGAATTTTCCAGCCAGAAATTGTCTTGGGTGTTCTTGTTTACAGTGGTTTCTGCTTGAACCATTTGAGATGTCTTTTATAGATTCACTGCCTTCGATTTGATACCATGTGGGGGAAGCATGCCCACACGAACTCTTCAATTGACATTGGACTTAGTTTTGATGAACAATAAACAGGTTTATTAAACATTACTTAGTAACTAGATGAATTGCAGTTGAGGAGTAGGATTGCCTCTTGTGAAACTATGAGCTTCAACTTAAGATTACGTACATATGACTATTTCAGCTACATACAGTAACAGTCACTGAAGCAGTGTTCATCCTCTAATGAACGTGTGCAGAACTCGTAAGACATGCACAGGGACCTAGTTAGCTCCTGTCAGGAAGAATCCTGCAAATCCTGATGGGCAGAACTTTCCCTGTAAAGTCAGTTAACCCTTTCAGGTACTATTACACAGGAGCAAAAACAGAAATTGCTGGGAAAGCTCAACAAATCCGGCAGCATCTGTGGGGAGAAATCAAAGTTTACAAAATGCCAACTCTGATTTCTCTCCACAGATGCTGCCAGACCTGCTGAGCTTTTCCAGCAATTTCTATTTTTGTTTCTGATTTACAGCATCCGCAGTTCTTTCAGTTTTTAATTACTATTATACAGGAGGTGTATTTGTGGTTGTTACTGGTACTTGAAATTACCATCATGGTGCCACTAAAAAGAAGAACAAAGTTAGATTTATACATAGCTTTGAACATCAGGATTTCCATAGAATTATTTTGGAAATGTAATCACTTTTGTCTTGCAAGCTTATGCACCAATTTTGCACACAGCAAGGCCCCACAAACAGCAATGAGACAAATGGCCAAATCATCTCTTTTTCGTGATGTTATTTGAAGGATATTATTGGATAGGACACAGGGAATAAATCCCTTACTTTGCATTGAATATTGCCGTAGGATCTTTTACATACATCTATGTTGCCTCAGTTTCAAGTATGATCGAGTAGATGGCATCTCTAGCATGGCACACATCCTCAGTGTGTCAGTGGGAGTGTCAATCTGGATTGTACTTACAATGGGGCAGATGCTGGGCAGGGGGAACCTTGTCTCCTTAAAGAACTGACCCTAATGGAAATTGATCGGTAATATAAATTGCCTTCTCTTTACTGGTCTAGGCATATAGCGGAAGCTTGAGTGAGGATGTCTCCAATGAGTCAATGGGTGAGGCTTGCTAAGTGCAGGCTTGCTGATGGAAGAGGAGTCCTAACCTGAATGCCAATATATACAGCTGCACAAGTCATACTGAAAGCCAGATGAGGCAGATAGATGAGTTGAAATGTGTGACAAATGGTAGACACCAAGTTCTTACAAACTCATAGATTCAAATCTATTCAAAATGACCTGGCAGGTGCTGTGATCCCAGTTCATGTTATTCCTGGACAAGTCAGATCACAGACAGGAACCTGGCTTGATAGAAACTAATTTTATTTGCTTTGCTTTCAATGAAGTGATATCTCACAGAATGATGAGCATGCAATACTGCAGGCCCTGCTTTAATAACAAAACAGAAGTTTATTTCAAACAAAATGAAGATAAAATAGATTAATCCAAACTAACCATTTATAAAAAAGTCAAAGAATTTGAATACACAGGAAAAGTATAATTCCAAAATGCTGCCTTAAAAATTGAAAAGAAACAAACAACCTTTGTGTAGTACTTAAAGAGATATCTGAGTTCTGAGATGGCTGTGGAGTGTGCACAGAGATGAGGAGAATCAGGAAGAGATTCAGGGAATAGGACTGAGACTGACTGAACCTCTGCCAAAAGTGGAGAAAAGGAAAATGAATGAACTAAGCATTGGCGAGCATGAGCTTGAGTGTCTTGCAGGAGAAAGTTAGAAGGAGGATGAGAGTAAGGCGCGGAGAAATCTGAAATTAATGGGTTGTATGGGGTTTTAAATAATTTAAAATACACTGCTGAAACAGTCTGCTAACCTTTTGGCTATAATTGGACATTTCTTCTTTCTGTTGCTACCATTCTCTAGTTCTTGTATTGTCATTTCAGGGTCTGCCTCTAGCGAAGTCACAGCCAGAAGTAGAACTTGCTGCATCCTCCAGGTTAAGGTAAGGTGTTCAAAAACAACGTACCCTCAAAATTTCTCCTGTAGTGTGTGGCCAGTTTATTTAAGTGTGCAGACACTTGACTTTTTTTTGCATGGTTGTGCATTCTCTGTCACAGTAAGTGGCCAATTTGCAGACAGCTACGCAGTTTCTGAGGAATGTTGGGCAAGAATACAAAATACTTTATTTTTGAAGTAGCACAACAAAACAAATGTAGTTACTGCCAGACCTGCTGAGTTTTCCCAGCAATTTCTATTTATGCATGTGACTTCCAGCATCCGCAGTTCTTTTTTCTGTATTCATCATCAGTATCATCACAGCTCTTAATTCTCACATAAACAGTTTGCTGCTCTTATAACAGAAACTTTTGAATTAAAAGGCACCCCCCCCCCCCCCATTATATGAGGCACAATTGGTTTCCATTGCTCGAATTGTACCCAACATTGGAAAGTATAGGTAACTAGCTGCTTAATGAAATGCAATATTTTCAAACTTGTCTGAATTAGATTTACTGAAACCTTAAACACATGCCCATAAACCAAGGAAAACTGATGTTAGAAAGTACAATAAAATATCACATGTGGCTTGGTTGAGACTTGAGATAGTCAAGACAAATTAAAGCTATAGAAGCAAACAGAAGACAAATACTGTAGAGTAATCTCGATCAGTGGGAGAATCAGAAGCGGAAGCCAAATGAACAAAGGAGAATCTAATCAATTTTCCTTAATGTTCAACACCATTACTGCTGATGCCTCCCCTAACTATTACAACTCTGGGCTTCACCATGGTTCAGAAACTGAACTGGATTAGCTGCACATATTCTACGACTATTGTCAACATTTAGGGACTGGACGTTCTGTGACGTGTAATTCCTATCCTGAATTCTGTTAAACCTTCCCAACATCTACAAGAGGCAAAAAGTAATGATAGAATACCCTTCACTTATCTGTGTGAGCAAAGCTGTGACAACACTCAAGAAGCTTCACAGCATCTAGGTAAAAGCAATTTCCATGTTTGACACTCTGTCCTCCTTTTTAAACATTCACTCCCTCCAGCACAGGTGCAAACAGCTGTAGTATGTACCAACTAGAAGATGCATTCCCGTGCCAGACTTTACAGCCCTGAAGTGAATTTGGAAGACTCTCAACTTTATCAAACTGCATGGGGAGAAGCAATAAATGTCAGCCCTTCCAGCAACACCCACATTCCAAGAATGAATTTTTATAAGATTGGTAGATTTATACCTTAAAATTGCAAATTATTTGAGGCAGTAAGGGGCCATTGTGCATTAACAACTGGCTGTGTCAATTATAATTTCCCATGGGAGCATTTTTGTTCAATAAATACAGCAACTCAATATTTTTTTAAAATACCCTTTGGACTCTGTCAGTACCATGCAAAAACTTGTCCATATGTCTTATGTGGTACAATCCGGGCAAGTGGGCAACTTCCTAAAACACTAATGTGACATTTGCATGAGGTGGTGGGGCACAAGTTACTCTTTCTGATTCCCAGACACTGAGAGATCGCCGTCTGCTCTCTATCAACATGAACGAAGGGGAGATAAATAAAGAAAATAGAATCCTCGCCAGGTTTTAAGTTTATTTTACCTCCTACATGAGCATTTATTTAATTACTTTGGGTATAAATTTGGACTTTGCCAGTCGCACAAGTTCACTGCAAGTACATTCCTTCAGGCGGCAAAAGCAGTGTCACCCCTTTAGGTTTATTTTCCAGATCTGTTTTTCTTAAATACAATATGCTACAATTTGTTGTGATATGTACTCTTCCCCTTTGGACAACTTTGCCAATATAAAAAGAATCATTCTGGTCTTTGGATTTATGCTAATATTGTCATGTATTTGGCTATCAGGAGGGCTGCACATTTGATCTTTCTTCTTAACTTGCCATTTATATCATCATTTTAACTCAATACCTCTCCCTGAGAGGTAAAGGTGCAGAATAACAGACACTGAATTGGTGATGCTGGGCTGGAATTTTTTAAATGTATAAAGAAACCTAACCATCAAGAGAGTGTTATAGCAAGCCAAGAGTATTATACGTCAAAGGATACAATTCAAAATTGCCTGTAAGTATTTGTAACTAGTTTCGTCTTATACAAGAGGTTTTGATGTAATAGTGTCCCCTGATGTAAGTCAACTGAATTACATTTTGGAGATTGTAAGATGTAGTTGCTGTAGATTTTGTTTTGTAAAATCTATTGTTGATGTGTCTTGACAGTCAACTGAAGGTTGTGAAATCCCTTGTTTTGTGCAGTAGGAACATATTTTAATGCAAACCTCATTCATGCAATTTTGTGATAAATACCTCAGCATAATTGTTGTTTTTTTAAAGGAACAGTGTTCTCATGAAAATTTGCCTCAAAGCTACTGCTATTGGAGAAAAAGAGAGTTAAGGAGTAATGTAGTTTCAAGATAAACAGAGACTTGCATAATAACTTTTAGCTTCAATTACATGTTTCCTCACTTGGGGAGGAAGGTAGGAGTGGAAATATCTATCCATATAATTGCAGTATTCTGCATGCAGCATCCTTGGTAGCAGTTAATTGCAGTAGGTGCTAGTATGTGACATGTAATAAATACAAAGGAACAGAAACCAAGCTGGCCAGGAGGGTATAGATTCTAATGATCTTTGCTATACACCTTAGAGTTTTCTGGTGAGAATTTGTTTTACTTCTGTAATGGCCATTGAGAAGTATTCCTAATAAGCAGAAGGTTTTGGGTCTAATGCAACAGACCCAATAATCTCCTAATTTAAATTTCGTGGGTTAATGGGTAGAATCAGAGACAAAAAAAATGCCAAGGCGGGATTTATTTTCAGTTTTAAGTTGCCTTTGCTAACTTTTGCACCATCCTGAGATATATCCTTCTTTGTTTCACTAGTGCTTTAAAATATCAAGACCAAGGTCCAGTTGCCAACAGACTGTCCAATAGTATCTGCCTGGAGACTTCAAGTGTTTCTACAGCTACAAGTTCCTCACACACTGGGCAGGTAACTTGTGGCTCAGTTGCAAGATTTTTCCATTGGTTTTTGACCATGGTTTACCAATGTCAGAAAAATCCAATGATAATATTAAGTATTTTCTTAAGGTTGTTGGACATTTTTGTTTTATTTTGCACAGATAGTTACAGATACTGTACAGCAATGTAATGGTCCAGAGTCATATCTCCTGTGCAGTTATTTTGATGGGATACAGAGTGTTTTAGTCTGAGGAGGTCCCAGGCCCAATCTTTGACCTCTGATAAATTAACTTATTTGACAGAGGCTCCAGGGGACCTTCCAGTGCATGGACTGCAGGAGGGGTCAATTATCCAGCATTTGCATTTGTGATTGTCCCTCACTAATTGGAAAATATGCATGTTGACTTTGGGTGAAGGTGAGATTGTGCTGGGGAGCGAGGCTTCAATAGGCTGTATTGGCTCCCATTGTATGTGCAGCAAAACCAAGTCTGCACCTCACAATATAGTAGGTTTGCTGCCACAATCCTCTTTAAGTGTAGTTATGGTCATGCTGTAAGTAATAATTATACTATTATTCAGGACTGACAGCTAAATTCATGTTATGATCTGGCTATGGACAAGTAACTTGTTTTAAAAGTTAACAAACATACTTAGGAAGAAAAGAAAGTCGTAAGATTCCATAGTTTTGGACAAACAATAAACTTTACTGTACAAAGGTAGAACACTAATAGAATCTAGAGTATACATAGTACAACTTGTTTTCTCATTATCCGTAATTAGCATGAAACAAATATGAGTAACAAACATTGATTGAAAACCCAACAGAGCTCATCAAATTAAAAATGTGGTCAAGGCAAATCCCACCGATTTCTTCTTTTAACACAGTTGTTGATGCATACTGTTCAGTTCACTAAATCCTTTCTCCTGTATCTATTTTTAAACTAGGTTCTGATTAAAAGGCCCAAAAGTGGTTTCAAGGGAGACAGTCACATTGATGAGACTAAATTCACTTCAGAGAGAACATCTACTGGTAAGGTTTTTTTTTTAAATATTAATTCTCTTAATGTAATTTATGATGTATCTTTTTTTTTCTTTGAACAGTCCCCTAAGGTTTCCACTGATGGGAGGATGTAATTACAGTATAACATGTTTACATAGGAATTATCAGTTGTGTATGACTTTGTCCTATCCAGCTTTCCCTTTCAAAGGTTCAGTTGAATTTGCTTACACCAGGTTTTCAGGAAGTATAATCCATATGCAGTTCACTGCATAAAAAAACTCTCTCATCTCCCTTCTTTTTCATTTATCAATTATGTTAAATCTGGATCCTCTACGGGAAACAGCTTCTCCTTACTTAGCCTATCAAATTCCTCCTAATTTTAAACATCTCAATTTTAACTTCCTCTGCCTCTCAAGGGAACAATCCAGTCTCTCGAGTCTCTCCACATCACCAAAGTCAGTCAGCACTGGTCAATCTCCTCTTTACTTTCTCTGAGGCCTTGACAAACATGATGAAGAAATTTAGCATTGAAAAGTTGAGAGGAGGCACACTAGTTTTCTCACATTTTGTCAGGTAGATTGACAACTTCAGATCCCCAACTTCAGAATCACACCATTTCTTGAAAAGGCAAATCCTTTTATTGAGGGAGGAATGTTAGATTTGATTTGATTTATTATTGTCATGTGCAATGAGATACAGTGAAAAATATTGTTTTGTGTGCTGTGCAGAAAAATCATACCTTACATAATTGTATCAGGGTATGATTTGTAACATAATTTCTAGCGTTGTAGCATCGTATTGGCAGATCAAAACAGGAAGACATTTTGAACTACTGCTATCTCGTGTCATTCACTGAACCCTTTCCCCATTGCTCTGCAAATCTTACCGTTAGTTGCTTTCAATGCCCTTTTCAAAGCCATGATTCAATCTGTTCTTCCTTCTAAAATATATTACTTTGTGTTCCCCTACATCATGTATTTCATATGCCATGTGTCTGCTTAATCCACCAGCTTGCTCATATCCTCTTCAAGTAAATTACTGATCACATTGTTCATTGTATTTCTGAGATTGGTTTCATCTGCACATTTTTAAATTGTGCCATGTGCACCCAAGTCTAGGGATTAATATGGATCCAGAAATTCATTGACACTGACCTTGGAAAACTGCGCTGTAACTCTTTCCTCCAGACCAAAAAAAAAACTCCACCAGCACTCTTTGTTCCTAGTGTTATTGCATGGATTTCAGAAACCTTTAAGACATTTGGATGACATAACGCCACATTATTTTCCAATATAAAGGTCCCTGCCTCACTTTCAATTGGGTACAATGTATAGTTAGTCAGTGCAATCAACCATGTGTAGTAAGTAAGCACAAAACCCAAACTAGGTGTCAGTCTGAGATCTTAGAATTAGTGTTGTTAATAAATTTCAAGTCATCTGCATCAAAAAGAATCCAGTCTTTGTAGTACAGGTCGCAGGATCTAAAACAGAGGAACTACTAAGACAGCACTATGCTAGAAGTGGTGTTTGTTCTAAGAAAGCACATCATAACCAACGTCTTATCGTGCATCAGTTGTCCCTTTTATTCTAAAGGCTTTCAACTTTGCCAGCAAGCCTATCAGATGGCACTTTGTCAAAGATCATTTGAAAGGCCATTTACGTAACATCAACTGCATTACCCTCATCAACCCTGTTTATTACCTCATGAAAAATAACTCTGTTACATTAGGGTAGATTCTCTGCCTCACTTAGGCGATTGGCATTATCCAAGTTTGAGGAGAAAACAAAGAAAATGATCAATGGCCCATTCTACATCACTCTCCTTCCACTGCACTGGCTCAGAATTTCCTGAGGCCTTTTGAACAGGTATTCTTTAACCTACGCCTTGGTTAGATAATTAACTTCACTGCCCCACCAAGAAGACTCAAATTCTTTGAGTTTTTCTGCAGTAGCAGAAGATCTAGCCTTCATGTAATTGGCCTGCAATCAACAGCATCTTCTGCTTCAAGTTTCACTGATAGATATATTGACAGCATCTGTCAGTGAAACTTGTATTTTCTTGCATTTTTTAGAACAAGTTTAAAGGAGTAATACTTCAGAATGGCAGTTCATGTCTGAGATGTCCTATAATGTCATGCAAATTGTGAACAGTTTCTATCAATTCATACCACTGGGATCTGAACCAGATTTCATCTTGCAGGATTCAGAATCAGTAGGAAAAAGCTTGAGTCCAAGAGTTAGGGTTGAATGCAAACTCAAAAGACCAAGTGACATCTAATCACTTTTTTTTAAACATACATTTGTTAACTGTTCTGAGTTAAACCCAGAAATAAACCCAAAATTTATTTTCTCAATTGTAGAGACAATGCATATGAATGGTATAATCTGTTTGATTATAATAATTTAAACTCTTTTTAAAACATCTGTAAAAATCTCCGAAAGGAACTTTGATTTGAGCAAGGGGTCACTTTTCTTTCATCGAGAAAGCCATATTGCTTATTGCTGTGTATCACTTTGGAGATTCAGCAGGTTATAGTTTGCAAAAGCTGTGATATCCCAGAAATAGCCATAGCAACATTGAAAAAAGAATTGTACTCAGTCACAAACAAATGAGGTATTAATACCTTGTACAACATTATAAAAACTGACTGTTTTCAACACCAGCTGTTCAGTCATAGAAATATAGTGAATCCTTTGAAACACCAGTTGTGGCTCATTTTTGCTGCTCAGTCTCAAGGTGTAGGATCAAGTCTCAAATCAGAGATTTGAACACATACTCCAGGCCAAAATCTTGACTGCCATTTAGGGTAAGTGTTAAATATCCTGCCTCTCTCAAATGACCCTCAAACAGAGATTATGTCATTGAAATCTTGGAATCACATACTCATAAATTAACCACTAAAACAACAGGCGAAGACAGAAGTGACACCGTCATGGCAATCATGACTTTGTGGGAAACATTGGAGGACTCCCCATGCTCTCAAAGGTTTCTTAAATGTCTAACTCTCTCCAGATATGTTACTTAGAGAGCATGCATACTCTATTTCAAACAGTTTGTGAACTTGTATTCTCCGGTAGATTTGAACACAGTAAAATAAATATTTCCAATTTACAAGACTTGTTAACTAATGGCTGGGAATTTCATCCTTGAGTCAAGTAGCAAGAGTTGGGAAAAATCCCAAAAATACTGGGTCTGGAGGCACAGAGGGAATATTTACCAACGAGTTTGGAACAAAAATGCCTTAATGAAGCTTGGCTGAGGACCAGACAACAATTAGAGAGTTAAAACACATGAGCCGCTGCCTAACTGACAGCTTGGCTATCTGACCTTTGTCAGTTTCACAGTGATTATTTACAGAAGCTTACGGGGTTTGGAATGGTGGTGTCAGCTGTTGGCACTTTAAATGGTCTGGATGATCAACACTTGCGTTGCCCTATAATATAAGGGATTTTCAAAGTATTGAAATATAAGGAATTCATCATTATTTCTAATTTGCCAAAAAAGAAATCCTACTACCACTTTAAGGTTAATTTCTTCCATAGAGTGCTTAGCAGATGAATAGGCGTGGATGTGGGATGGAGGCTGTGGTGGAATATTTTGGGGGGAGGGCGATCCAAAGTATGGGGTCATAGTAGGCCATGGAAATTGTTTGCGGTTTGCAAACCTTGGTATGGGGAGCATGAAAAGGATATTTGGACCTACCTCTTTAAATCTTTCAGGATGTAGGCTAAGGTGTCTGTGATGTTGTAAATCAACATTTTAAAAATCTAGCCCGATTCTGTGAAAATTGCAGCTGAAAAGGCACTGCCCATCTCCACAATGGAGGAAGCCAGGTTGAAGTGCCAAGTGTATGTACGCGACCAAGGAACCCTGGAAATGAGGTTGGGAATTCTGGAATTCAGCTGGCACTTTTAAAGGACTTCTGAATCAACCTGACTGCACAATTCTGGCCCACACGTCACTTTCTCACTTATGGGCTAAACATTATGTTCTCTATTCTTTGTGATGAATTTGGGGTATGTACCTCAGATTCATTTGCTCTTTGATGCTTATTCTCCAGAATTGAAAGGCAAAAATAAAGCTGTTAGAATAAAATCCAGTTTACTTGAAGGTTTGCAGTTCATGCTAATGGAAAATAAGTTATAAAATAACTCAAACTTATCTAGCCCCTTGAACCAGGTAAAACATTCCAAGTTGCTTTTCAGGAGTCAGACGAGATTTTACACCAAGCCATATAAAGAGATGATTATATAGATGAACAAAAGCTTGGTTAAATAAGTTTTAAGGAAGAAATAGAAAGGCATTTAAGGAAAAAATTCATACACTTGGGGTGTATATGATTGAAGGCACAGTCTTTAATGGTGGGGTAATGGAATTGGGGAATTCACAAGAGGTCAGAATTGAAGGAATGTAGGGTTCTTGGAAGGTTAAGACTAAAGGAAGTTACAGTGATAAATAGGGTTGCATCGATAGTGGATTTGAAAACAGAGACAAGAGTTTGAAGTTGAGATGTTAGTGGTCTGGGAGCCAATACAGGTCAATGTATTTGAATTACATGTTGATATGTAGCATGTCATTTTTCCCTCAAGATATAAATGGATTTGTAACCTGTTGTTTGATTCCTGTTATTCTTTTCAACAGTTAGCTCTATTCCTGAACCACTGGAGAATTCTGATGTAACGCTACAGACTGATCATAAGAGCACTGAAGGGTCTCACCGACGAAGCCTGGAGTCCATAGAAGAGATCCCAGTTGTACAAAACCCTCTTGGTAGTGCTGCTATGGACAGTGGGCACAGGGACGGGAACGGCAACACAGGCAAGTGCTCAGATGCATCCAATCATAATGTGCTTGTGGACGACACTCCAAGCTTGCTGGTGAATCCAGGGGACTCTGTGCAGTCTGTGAGACGTGTCAGCCAGCAACCAACAAGGACTTCTTTGGTCAGACAGGATGGAGATACAGCTCATCAGAGGCACAGCCATTTAGTACAGCAGTCCAGTGATATTGGGCAGAATACTATGTCAGGGTGAATTGAAGACTTTGCTGAACACATCAGAAACTTTGAGAAAGAAAAGATGGATCTAAAGCAAAGAGTTTACTGGTGCCTTCATGTCATTGGCCTGCAATCAACAGCATCATCAGCAGGCTGAGTGCTGGACAAGTGTAGAATCCCAAGGAGGGGAGTTGTTTGCAATAACTGCTCTGAATTCTGGTGACATAATGAGCTCCATCTAACAACAGTGGTGAAAAGAGTGATTTACAGAAGAAAACAGTCTGACCGGTTTAAACAATTCACACTCCAAACGTCCTGGGTTCCCCTCTGTTGACGCAAGTCAAGTCTGACAGTAATTAGACTCCAGTAGACCCTACTCCAGTAGTGACCCATAAACTCTCCCAACTCCAAACTGGACACCCTGTGCCAAATTCTAGGTACTGAGTCAATTACACGACTGAGTGATCCACGCCACTGAAAGGGTATGTCAGTGCTGCCTACCCCAATCCATCTGTTTAAAATACAATGCCCCAAAGCTCTTTCACCACAAACCAATTCTGATTCTGAAGAATGGTGGTAGGAACATCTTTCGCTCCAAAGGAAATACACACAATAGAAAGAAGGGCAAGTGATCTGTTCTAATATTAATGACCTTTCTCTTAGAACGCCTTTTTGAGCTTATCTGCCACCTGGTGTTGGATCCACTTCAGCCAATGGATGGAATACAAGACAATCATTTTTTTGAAGAAATCTGATAACATACTGTGTGCAACCATCCCCTCTCCAGCCCCTATGCCCCTTCCACCACACCAATTGTGCAGTACTGTTGTCTTTCCAATCCCAAGAACTGCAGGCCTCAATCCCATTCAAATTTGTAGGTCTACACTAAATTCTTGGCATTTCTGTACTTCTCTTAATGATTGGTAAAAGTGTGATTTTCAATAGAAAGTCAGAAGCAGAATTGAGCAACAGAAATCATGGCCTGGCTATTTTTTTTGAAAAACACTCAATTTATATCACTTAAAGTTAATCCCCTGATGTAAGTCCACCTTCATTAATACCATGTTGGCAAATGATCCCCAGCCAAAAGGAATGCTGTTTCCATAAAATGCCGTATGATATTTCCTTAGCATAACGCCTGAGAAAAATGCAGATGACTATCTCATGGTCAGAGTTCCCATGACGACCTGTTCACATGGAGTGACTATTATTGCTATCCAGAGATAGTTACTTTAGACAGAGCTGTTCAACAGTACAATGTCCAATAGGTCAGTATGTGATCTGCTCCCATCAAGGACCCCTTTAATTTTCTACATTGTCCAATCTTATGAAAATGTGAGCTGCTTTTGTCCGAACTAATGTGAATGTAAATCTGTTTGGCTGGCAGCTCTGTAGTCCAGCAGTGCCAGGATCAAGTGCGTGAGCACTGCGGGGAAGACAAGCAGTCCCTGAGGAGGAAGAGTCAAACTCTGAGGCAAGGTCAATATTTTGGATGAACCTGCTTTGCAAACACTAGAGGGGGAGGAGCTTGAAGGGTTGGTTCCAATGAGCCAAGGGACTTAGTGAATGCCGTAAAGCGAGTACCCACCACGCCTGACAGCAGGCCATTACAGTAAATACAGCTAGCTGCTCTCTGAGCCTCCATCTCCCCTACCAGACATGAACAGCAATAGAAGTGGAATGAGAGCATTAAGCGGCCATTAATTGGTTACTGAAGGGCCTCAATAGGTGGATGGGTTGCCTAGCACTTGCCCACCCATCATAACTTGGGAGACAGGTTAGGGGATGGGGAGGGGAATGGTGAGAATGTCACCCATTTTGTTTTATGAGCTCCCTGGCTTTCAAGTATGCTGGTGGCAGATTTGTAAATGTTACAGCCCTTCAGATGCAGTATGTCAATTTTCTTATGCAGAAACATGTACCCAAGGACAATGCAAATGAAAGATCTATTGTGTAATATTGCTGTCTCATGACAGATGTTCCATGTAAAATTTTAGCAATAAATCATGGATACAGCTAACTAAAGTACTAACTGATGTTTCACTCTCTAACTTTGTTGCACTGTACATATGATCAAATTCAATTCAAAACAGTTTACTTCGAAGCATGTAATCAATTGGGCTAAAACCATCTATCACTATCTGCCATGACAGAAGACCCACAGTCATAGCCAAAAAATAAATGAAAAATAAAAAATATACAAGTGCATGGAGCAGCTCTCTGATTTGCATAAACTGTACATCCCTGTATTATATACCCTGAAGGTAGGTTTGGTGAAGACTGGAATGGATTTTGGCTGTCAAAAGTCTCATAGACCTGCACATTATTTTATGGGCTCCTGTTTCTGTGCAACACTAGAAATCCATAGATCGCAGTTTGAAAACGACTGACCTACACTAATCCATCCAATGCCCCCTAACAGTAAATACAACAGTAGTTGCTCCATAGTGAACTTCAAGAATTCTGAATGAGCCAAATTTATTATTCATTTTATAAAACATCAAAATCTTCTATGTGCACACACTTAGCTTATTATGTTTCCAATTTCCCGTATTAATATTTCTAAAGGAAATTCCCAATGTAAACTGTCATTGTGTAGTGACACCCTCCATCCAGGATTTGCCTTATGATCTTATGATCCCTTCATGGAACACTACATTTCCATTGGCAGCAGGATATAACTACAATGTGACAAGGTAAAATAGGGAGTTTCCATTATAAATGTTGACATAGGAAATTATCACATAATAAAGGGCAGCATGCCTGAACTATGTCTTCATATCTTGATCCAATTATCCATCATCCTCTAATCCTACTTCTAACGGAGAAAATTAATATTAGTTGTCTGGCCATTATCTCATCTTAACTCTGCATGTTGCCATAGGTGATTAATATTAAAGTTTAAAAAGTTATTGCAAATCACTGAAAACAGCTGTAATAAATAGTAATCTTTAAGGAATCATCACTTCTAGTTGTTTAAGAGGATGCCCAGATAAAAATCAACAATGGAAAACAAAACATTTCAATGTTTAACATGTTAAAACTTAAGTATACCAGCTAGGTCTGAGCAAGAAGGGTTTGAAGAATTATTGGGATGAAACTAAAGTCGTATCCACTAGTATTGTACCAAAGAACTACTGTACAGCTGGGCACTGTAATGCCCAGCATGGTCTAGGCATGCCATTTCCTATCAGTGCAGTGAATGAATCATGCGAGTTAATTTAGATTTTCATTAGAATCATTTAAGTGCACTTTTAGTGAAAATGTACTGTGCTAAATTCATCACTTTTTATCATTTTCAGCCATATATCTGATTGTGTTTTAGTGCCTACCGTGAAACTTGAAAAGTTTTCAAATGTTTAAATGTGTGTATAGCTGGATTTCAGTCATATTCTTAAAGCCTCTCACCAGTTTTGAAACATTTTTAAACAGTCCCATTGTGTTGTTGCAGGGTAGTCTACCATGCAAATTTATTGTTTGTTATAAAACAGAGTTGTCCAGCCTATTAGCTAGATGTGGCTAATTGGAAAACAGATGTCGCTGACTAAATAAAACCTAGTAATGGACACTATCATTGGGCATTTGATTTTCTTACTCATGTTAGCATGGTATATGCATGTGAACTTTAAACTTTGTGTGCATTTGTTTTAAAATAGATGAAAGGTGGAGAGTGGAAGTATTTTTGACTGTAGTAATGTATAATTTTGATTATTGAATAGTGCTAGACTTTTATCAAATAATTTGGTTCAGTAGCAATATTAATTTTTTTGAGCCAGATTTAATGTGTTCAGACCCATCTCCAGAGGCTTGAAAACTTAGTCCAAGACAACAGTCCTAGGTGCTATACTAAGACAGTGCTGCATGGTGTACAGTGTCATTTTTTATCAGATGAGATGTAACAGACTACATCTGTCCTCTTAAGTGAACGTAAAAGTGTAGCACCCAGAACTGGATTCAATTTTCCAGTTGAAGTCAAGGCAATGTTCTAAATAGGTTTAACTTAATTTCCTTGCTGTTATACTTGCAGTCCCTATTCGTAAAGTCAGAAGTCACATGATACCAGGTTATAATCCAACAGGTTTATTTGAAATCATAAGCTTTTGGAGCATAGCCCCTTCTTCAGGTGAAGTGAGAGAGTAGCACACAGACGCAGAATTTATAGGCAGAGACATCAAAAGATCATACAAATGGTGTGAGCGGTGCATCAAGTAATAAGTCTCTGCTGGTGATCAAAAGTGTCAGACAGTTTGAGTAGAGTGTTAACAGCTGAATAACAAGCAAATGGAAGACCTATAATACAACTAAATAAGGCAGAGAGGCAAAAAATTAAAAATAAGGTGGTGCTGAGAGAGACCAAATCACCAGAATAACATGCTAGGTATAAGTGTTGCATGCCAAGGGTCTAATCAAAGTAATAAGTAATCCAAAACTGTACAACCTAATTAAGGTAGAGAGATCACAACAATTTATCAAGGTGATGTTGTCAAAACAGGACAGTAAGGAAGATTTTACAGATACAAAACAGTATGGTGGGGTTGCCTGTAGCGTGACATGAAACTAAGATCATGATTGAAGCCATCTTCATGGGTATGGAACTTGGCTATAAGTTTCTGCTCAGGAATCCTGCATTGTTGTGCATCTCAAAGGCTGCCTTGGAGGCCATTTACCTGATGATGGGAGGCTGAATATCCTTGACTGCTGAAGCCAACTGGAAGGGAACATTCCTATTTGGCAATGTTGCGCGGTGTCCATTCATCCATTGTCATAGCATCTGCATGGTCTCACCAATACACCATGTCATTGTATCAGGCAATGGGACCCTATGTGAAAACCTCTCTGGCTACATCAAGGGCATCTTGGAACCCATTGTACAAGAAGCCCCCAGCTTCTGTCGCAACACTACAGGTTTCTTATGGAAATTCAGCACCTACGGACCAGTTGAACCGGGAACATTCCTCGTCACAATGGACATTTCGGCACTCTACACCAGCATTCCCCACGATGACAACATTGCTGCGATGGCCTCAGTACTCAATATCAACAACTGCCAATTTCCAGACACCATTCTCATCCACTTCATTCTTGACCACAACGTCTTCACCTTCAACAACCAGTTCTTTATCCAGACATACGGAACAACCATGGGGACCAAACTTGCACTCCAATATGCCAACATTTTCATGCACAGGTTCGAACAAGACTTCTTTGCTTTGCAGGACCTCCGACCAACGTTGTACGCCAGATACATTGACAACATTTTCTTCCTTTGGACTCAAGGCGAGGAATCACTGAAATGACTACATAGCCATATCAACAAGTTCCATCCCACCATTAGACTTACCATGGACTACTCTTCAGAATAAGTCTCATTCTTGGACATACACATTTCCATCAAGGACAGACACCTCAGTACCTCACTCTACCACAAGCCTACGGATAACTTTGTGATGCTGCATTTCCCTAGCTCCCACCCTAAACATATTAAAGAAGCCATCCCCTATGGACAAGCCCTGTGCATACACAGGATCTGCTCAGATGAGGAGGAATGCAACAGACACCTAAGGATGCTGAAGAACGCATCATAAGAAACTCATAATAATGGGATATGATGCTCCATTTATCAGTCGCCAGTTCCGACATGCCACAGTGAAAAACTGCAACAACCTACTCAGAAGACAGACACAGGATATGACCGAGAAAGTACCCTTCATCGTCCAGTACTTCCCTAGAGCAGAGAAACTACGACACGTTCTTCACAGCCTTCAACATGTCATCGATGACAACGAGCATCTTGCCAAGATCTTCCTTAGGCCTCCACTTGCCTCCTTCAAACAACCACCAAACCTTCAACAGACCATCGTTTGCAGCAAACTACCCAGCCTTCTGGAGAACACTGACCACAACACCACGCAGCCCTGCCATGGCAACTTCTGCAAGTCATATCAGACCTTCGGCATTGAAACTACCATCGCACGTGGGAACACTATCCACCATGTGCACGACAGATACTCATGTGACTCGGCTAACGTTGTCTATCTCATACACTGCAGGCAAGGATGCCCCAAGGCATGGTATATTGGCGAAACCATGCTGATGCTACAACAATGGATGAATGGACACTTTGCAATGATCGCCAGACAGGAATATTCCCTCCCAGTGGGGGAACACTTCAGCAGTCAAGGACATTCAGCCCCTGATCGTCGGGTAAGTAACCTCCAAGGTGGTCTTTGAGATGCACAACAATGCAGAATCGCCGAGCAGAAACTGATAGCCAAATTCCAAACCCATGAAGACAGCCTCAACCATGATCTTGGGTCCATATTCTACTACGTGTGACCCTACAACACTGTTCCGTATCAGTAAAATCTTCCTTACTGTCCTGTTTTGACATCATCACCATGAGAAATTGTTGTGATCTCTCTACCTTAATAAATTTATACAGCTTTAGATTGTTATGGTAGAAATAATAACTTCATTCAATACTTTTCTTGTTTTGTAACTGCTTTATTAAGTGCAGTCTGATGTGTTGTCAGTGAAATTGTCATTAATATAGTTTGGGAAGAAGCAAGAAATATTGCATGAAACAAGAAATGTATGTGATGGCTGTGTTGCCAGAATGAAATGGGAAGTAACTTGCTTGTATTTTTATTCTCTTTGTTAGGTGTACGAGCTTTGTTAAACAAGCTCTAATTGCGTGCTGTTTTAAATATTTTCCTTAGTGGAAGGGGGAATTGGGGTATGGTTAGAAAGTTTTCCAGTGGGGATGAGGATGGAGTTGGACAAGTTGTTGAGGAATTTGGGGTAATATTTATTGATAGGAGTGGGAGGTTTGTAACTGGTGACAGAAGTGAACCTTTGTGATTGTAGCAGAGTCCATCGCATCTTTCCCTACACAGTCGCTTCTGAACATATGTGACCTTAAGCTAGAGATTCCACATTAATTTGCAAGGAATTGATTACTCTATGCTTGCAAGTTTTCCTGGCTCACAGTTAGCTGAGTTTTCCTTTGTTGACAGATTTATAGCTGTTCTGGTTCCTTTTCAGACTCACTTCACACCCATGCCCCCGATACTACAGCCTTCCTCCTTGAAGCCTCCATTTTGCCCCACACCCTTCTTCCTCCCACAGTCTGTTGCCTCCCTCTCTGCCACCTTTTCAGTCTTCCCAAAGCCATATCATCCTCTTCCTCTCCCCATTCTACTTCTTGCCTCTCCTTCGTGTATCCTTCTTGCAGCTATTTTCTTTTCCACACAGCCTTACAGCTATTTTCTTTCCTCCACCTCCTTTGCAGCTGTTCTGTTTTCCTCTCTAGACCCAGTAGATATAACTTCAACAGACATTGCCCTGGCTTTGGCAAAAGGCCCCATTAACCCAGCAGACTACAGATCTTGGCAGACCCCTTGTTCTTGGCGCAATTGGCAATTGTATTCTCTGGCAGTTCATTCATTTAGTTCCATTGATTCTTGTTTACTGGGCTTGCTGCAACTCCAGTCACTGGCTGTCAGTGTCCCATGTCTCACTAAAAACCCATCAGCAGAGATTAGAGGAGCATACCCCCACTAATTCTGTCCATTCTACTTTCAGGGGCAATTTTTCCCTGATTGGTTATCCCTGTGATTGAATCTTCCTGAGTGATTTGAGGATGTCAGAGGTGAACTCACCTGCTACCCCTGTGTATTTTGAGCATTGGTACCATATACAAGTTCTCTGTATACTTCCTCCAACAACACTTTCCAAATCCAAGCCTCTACCACCAAGAAGAATAAAGGTAGCAGGTGCCTGTAAGTTCCGCTTCAAGATGAGGACGCTGACAGCTAACTCCATAAAATACTGCATTCTACTTTTGGCAGATACCTCTGGAGGAGTATGTTTTAGAATGTGTACAGTGCAGATTCACCAGTATGATATCCCAGCAATGAGAAACAGAATTTATTTAGAACCATTGAAGTTCACAACATTGAGGGATGCCCATTTTTGCCCATTGTGTCAACCAAGGATTGCCCTCCATTGTGATTGCTGAGGCTCTCATCCATATCCATCCCATTTCCAATACTTTTGCTTTCTTTGCTTCTGATTTCCCTCCCCCCAGATCCATGATGGCATTCCTCTTGTTCTCATTTTCCAACCCAAAAGCTTTCACCTTCAATGGATCATTTTCCACTGCTCTTACCAAATCCACTGTGATGTCCACCACCAAATCCATCTTCCTCTTTCTTCCCAGAATTCCAAAGTTCCCTTGCTAATACCCTGGTCCACTCTTCTATTTCCTCAACACCATTTTCCACTCCTGCCACATCATTCGTAAAATGACCTGCTGTCAGGGCCATAAACACTACGTCTGGGTAATGCATTGACTTACTTGTTTTTTTTTCAATTTGGTAAATTGTTTTCATTGCTCATGGATGTTGTCTACTCTAAAATGTGGACAGCAAATGCACATTGGTACTTCGTGGAACCCCCCAGTTGAGTCAAAAAATGGAACTGCAGGTTACACTCATTTGTCATTTAAATTGTCTCCCTCACACTCACTATATCTTTGCTCTCCTTATTCATAGAATCCCTACAATGCCTCTGAAGATCATCTCACCCAGACCCACACCCCTACCCTATCCCTGTAACCCTGCATTTCCCATGACTAATCCAAGTAGCCTGCACATCCCTGGACACTATGGGCAATTTAACATGGCCAATCCACCTAACCTACACAGTTTTGGATGGTGGGAGGAAACCCAAGCAGACATGGGGAGAACATGCAAACTCCACGCGGACAGTTGCCCGAGGCTAGAATCGAACACATGTCCCAGGCACTGTGAAGCAGCAGTGCCAACCGTTGTGTCACCGTGCCACCCCCCCCCAACTGGCCATTGCCAATGCATGTCCAGCTGGTCCACTTGGAATGAAGTCTTTTTGCATGAGAATGCAGATGTTGCAAGCTACCTGCTCTGAAACCCTAAGCGTCTTAAGGCACTGATATACAAACATACCAAGGGAGTTGTTCGTCTGATTGTAGGCTATCTGCTGGGGGTGTCAGTTCCCTTCAGTTGGATCTCAGTGGCCAGCTCCTCTGCCCTGTATGTGGGCACATGTTTTAGGAAAAGGGAGATGATCTTGCTACAGATGTTGCTTCTTCTGTTGTTGGAGCTGCTAACAGTGGTTACTCCTACCTTGAACCTCACCAGCAGGTTACATTCTGCTTTGAATGTTGGCAGCAGAGGGGGGAGCAGTTGACATGGATGAGGTGTTGGGTAGATAAAATATCTTCAAGGTAGTTGGCCACCATCTGTCAAGGAATGAGAGCACTTTCTGACAGAAAAAGTACTTTGAACAGCAGCATCTCACACGGCCAAGCCTGGAATTCCTCCATTTATTTGGTCAAAACCTTTGCAGATTGTCATTTTCACTTCAGGAATGCCTTCCCTTGGCACTCTTGCCTCCTCCAAACTGCCGGTCTGCAGACACCATGTGAAATACCTGCATTTTGGGCAAATGGGAATCCATGCACAAAATTGCTCTTCATTTTCCTCTGAAGTACTCTAAATGCCTCCTGAATCAACTAAAGGAATTGCTCGTTGCACCCACAGCTACCCTGGGAAAGTCCAAAGCAGATGGGATCACTTTGGGATCCCGACTCAATGTCATTTTCTACAATATTTGCATTCCTCCAACTGCTTCCACTCGGCCTTGAAAAAAACCCACACGCAATTTCCAAATTTTTGGACGATACCAAATTTTGTGCATGCACTGGTAGTAGGAGTTGGGACTGGCAGGGTGAGTGATGGCATTACCAATGGGGAGAAAGGCTGCAACAAGTTACAAGAAGACATTAACAAACCTGCAGATTGGCACTTAATTGCCAATGAATGGTTACGTAGTTGTGTGTTTTGTAATATGTTTTGTTACGAATAATATAGGGCTCATATCAATTTTAAAACAAGAATTCAGATGGAGTGAGGAGGAACAAGGACCTGGGAGCAGAAATACACAAATCCCTTAAAAATTGCTACACAAGTTGATAAGGCCACAACAAAAATAAATCACGCACTCTGGTTTATTTCTTGGGAATCAAATTGCAACGTCAAAAAGTTGCATTAAATATGGTTGTATTGCATATTGTGTACTGTATCGTCATTTTTGACCTTTTTCTATAACAATATTTATCAAACTGTACTTGGCATGAAGGTGAATTACACAAATCGACATTGCACCACCAACCAAGGTTCTTGTGATGATTTAAAAGTTCCCAAAATCAGCTCCCAAAAATTAGGTCAATTTAAAGATTGGTGCTAAGCAGTCTAAATATCATTGTTTCTTTGGCACACTTTTCAATATGTTCAATAGGTTGGGACAGAGAGCTCTGGCAAAAGGGAAGCATGAAATTCATTCCTAATTCAACAGTGAAACTGAGGATGGTAGCTCCATGAGTTTCAATTTTTCTGTTGTGTATTCTCTACAGTTTTTCCTGTTTTCTGTATGATGCAGTGATTTCCACATTTACAATTAGAAGTTGTTTTGCTTGAGGCATTAATATGTCACTGAGTAGCCACAAGTTGAATGTTTGACATTTTGCCATGAATTAAACAAATTGTTTGAAAACAAAGCGGGAGTTTCTAAGCAGGTAGAGCAGGTGGATTGGTATCTGAAAGGAGAAGTTATAACAACATTCTGAGTGGAACTGAAGGGTTCGACTATGGAATTATAGCTCTGGCTTGACCAAATTAACCAGCATGCAGCAGGAGTAGCGAGAGGTTAAAGGTAATACAATAGCATGAAGAAGTGCCATGTGGACAGAAACCAGAAAATAAGGTTTAGAGCTATAACCACACAAAAGATAAGTTAACATAATACTGTAGATAGTTGATTAGATCAAGAAATACCCTCACCAAGTTATCCACACAGTTAGATGGTAAACGTCATGTGATCAGAGACACGTACAAGAGTACGAAAGAAGTGTTTAAGGAAGGAATCAGCATGGTGATAGCAAGAACCTAGGAGCAATCTCGTAAGCAGGACAATTCTGAGTTGGTGAATCAGAAGAGACAGTAAGGACCAGGAAGAACTCACAATTGTGTGACCCTAGGTCAGGGACTTAGATAAAAGGCATACTCTCTGGACCAGAGCGTGATCACCTCTGTGTTTTACTGGTAGTATTCTGTGCAAGAAGTAAGGCTTGAGATTTTAATAAATAGTGTCATTTAAATGATAGCACCTTTGAGTATTTACCTGATTACTGCTGTTTCAGTTTGTGCAAAGAAATATTGATAAAAAGTACAATAGCTGCCATTCACCAACTCTTCAGTCCTATCTGCCTTTCACATAATGACTGCTAACCTAATGTTGTGCTTTTAACTAAGATTTCTTCCATTTATATATTTTTAATGAAGCCTTTTTATCCTAATTGATTACAAGCTAGGAGGGCGGAATAAGGTTTACCTTCCATACTTGGGCGATAAGAAACAACAGAGATAGGATCAGATTTAAGACAGAGATTGGCTAAACTGCTGGTTTTAGGCACATTTTTTCCAGCTCTGCAACTTGATTCTGAATCCAGTGCAAACTAGTGGGAGAAACAACTTTCCTGGAGCTCTGTGCAGTTCAGTTCTTGTGCCAGCCTTAAACTCAAAAACCCTTTGAGTAATTGTATTGCTTACCGCTGCTGTGGTTCAAGAGGTCACAAGTTTTAATAATCCAAGAAAGTAATGAGCCCAAGCTAGCTCCTAGCAACAGGGACAGCCTGTTTAAAGTGGAAATAAGGAGGCGAGAGGGTGGAAGTTCGAGAATGTTTCAGGCCAGTTCTTACAGAATGTGGACACATGCACGAAACAACTGGTTTCCAGTGGCACTGTTACTGAGAAAGAATATGGAGATGATAGAATCTATAGATTATGGAATTATAACTCTGGAAAAGCTGGTCTGTTTAAAAGCAGACAGTGAATCAGTTGTGATAATGTGGACTATTTATGGGCAGAATTTGTGATTGTCATAGAATTGCACTTGTAAAAATCAGCAATTGATTGGATGACAAAAAGCATGAGGAAGTTAAAGCTGAGGTCAAAGTTCTTTAAGTGCAAGAAGGAAGCCTCTTTCCAAGGAGGGACAAGCAAGCTTGAATGAGTTAGTTGATCAAACCAATATGGAACACATGACATGTGTGATAACAAACAAAAGCAGAAATTTCTGCAGAAACTCAACACGTCTGGCAGCATCTGTGATGAGAAACAAGAGTTAACATTTTTGAGTCCGGTGACCCTCCTGCAGAACACATTAGTGATTTTGCCAGTAGTCAAACAGATTAATTCCTGGAGACTAGGACGTGTAGAGGTTTGAATACAAAGCTTCTTTGCATGGAAAATGGGATTAAAATGTTAATCACCTATTCTGGTCTGAGCTTTGAAAAAATCAACTTCACTTGTAAGTTTTGTAAGGGTAAGATTTTTTGCAGTAATTTTTGTAGTGTACTTCAATAAAGAATGGTGTGAACGTTCTGTTGTTAGACCTGCCTTGGTTTATTGGTATCCAGAGTAAGCCCAAAAGTGAGAATAAAAGCCCACAGCATATGCAGCAAGCTAATGGGATGGCTAATGAAGTGTTCAGCTTTATGGAAAGAGGATTTGAGTAAAGGATTAGTGAAGTTTTGTTTCAACTGTATAAGAGTTAGATCACACTTGGTGTACTATGTGTGGTTTGGCTTCCTAACTCAGGAAATAAATTATTGCCATTGAAGGAGTGCAATAAAGGTCCATCAAATGTGTTCCCAGGATGATGGGACTATTGCATGAAGAGAAATTGGGCAAACTGTGCCTGTATTCTCTAAAGTTTTGGAAATGAGAGGTGATCTCATTGAAACCCACAAAACACTTGAAGGGACAGACAGAGTAAGTGCAGGTTAGATATTTCCACTGGTTAGAGAGTCTAAAACTGGGGGCTACATTTTAAAAATAAGGAAGACGTCACTTACATCAGAGATGGGAAATTATTTTACTCAGAGGATTGTGAATGTTTGGAATTCCTTACCACAGAGGGCTATAAGGCTCCGTTTTTGTGTATTTTTAACATAGCATTTGATAGATTTCTGATTACCAATGGCGCACAAGGTTATGGAAATGGTTAAAGTAAATTGAAGTATCCGACCAGCCATGATCCTATTGAAGACAGGGCCAACTTGATGGGCTATTCCTGCTCTAATGTTCCTAAATTGTTGGATTTTCTAAGAGAATGTTGTTATGAGGAAATTGCTGAGCAACCTTCATTGGATTTGAGTCAAACTAATTTACTTTTACTGAAAAACACAAGTTGTATTAATAAAGCGTACTTTATGACCGCAGGATTTCCCAAAGCATTTTGGAACCAAAGGAACACTCCTTTGAAGTGGTTGTGCAGTAAGAACTGCAATAGCCAATTAATGCACAGCAAGCTCCCGCAACTAACAATGTGATAATAACCATACCACGTGCTTCCCTGGTGTTGAATGGTGCATAAATGCTGGTCAGGGACCCCGGAGATTGTATTTTAAATAGTGCTGTCAGATCATTTACATTTAACTCACAGGGCAGCTGGATTTTAGTCAAAACAAAAACAGAAATTGCTGGAGAAACTCAGCAGGTCTGGCAGCATTTGTGCAGAGAAAGCAGAGTTAGTATTTTGAGTTCAGTGACTGTTCTTCAGAACTGATAGTAGCAAACAATTGGAGACAGAGCTCAGAGAGTCATAGGGTTGCACAGCATGGAAACAAACCCTTAAGTCCAACTTGCCCATGCTGACCAGATATTCTAAATTAATTAGTCCCATTTGTCAGCATTTGGCCCATGTCCCTCCATATGCCTTCCTATTCCTATTCATCCAAGTGTCTTTTAAATGTTGTAATTGTACCAGCCTCCGCCACTTGCTCTAACAGCTCATTCCATATATGCACCACCCTCTGTGCGAAAAAGTTGCCCAAAGGTACCTTTTAAGTCTTTCCTCTCTCAATTCAAACCTATGCCCTCTAGTTTTGGACTCTCCTACCCTGGGAAAAGGCTAGGCTATTCACCCTGTCTGTGCCCTTCTTGATTTTATACACCTCAATGAGGTCACCCAGGGAAAATAACCCCAGCCTATTCAGCATCAAAAACAGAAGTTGCTAGAAAAGCTCATCTAGTCTGGCAGCATTGGCGAAGAAAAAAATCAGAGCTCTCCCTTTAGCTCAAACCCTCCAACCCTTGCAACATCCTTGTAAATCTTTTCTGCACCCTTTCAAGTTTAACAACATCTTACTTACAGCTGGAAGGCCAGAACTGAATGCAGTATTACAAAAGAGGCCTAACAGTGTCCTGTACAGTCACAACATGACATCCCAACGCCTATACTCAATGCACTGACCAATAAAAGCAAATATACCAAATGCCTTCTCACTATCCTATCTACCTGCAACTCTACTTTCAAGGAACTATGAACCTGCATTCCAAGGTCTCCCTGTTCAGTAACACTCCCCAGGACCTTACCATTAAGTGTATAAGTTCTGGAACTGGAAACGTTAGCTCAGCTTTCTCTCAATTGAAGCTGCCAGATCTGCTGAGTTTCCCCAGCAATTTCTGTTTTCGTTCCGGATGTTTAACAGTTATTTGTTTTATTTTAGCTTGATTTAGGTATTTTTAATCAGACTGTTAAGGGACGTTATGACACACTTCTGGAGCAGGTGGGATTTGAAATAGCAGCTTCGTTTAGCTTTTCCCGCAGAAACAGCGTGGCTGCGACACGCCATTTCACTGAACTCTGAGCCAGTGGCACTAAATTCAAAACTGGCACAATCCAGTCTTTCGCTTTTGTTGTTGTTTATAAACAGCGTGGGACACATAATGGGAAAAATTCTACAGGGAGTTCATCCAAAACCCATTTTTGCACTCGAGTCTCTGCCAACTCGTGTCAGCACCCGATTCAAAACAGCACTGACTGCGGAAAACAGATATCGGATGCGCACAAATAGATAGCGGGGAGGCATAAAAACGGCACTCCAGGTGCTGAACGCAAGATTAGACTTCTCGCTCAGTAAACGTGAGAGATGAAGGGTGTGGAAATCCCTGCGGCCCCTGGGGAGGCTCCCATTTATGGGCAAAAGCAGGTTTCGCCTCTCCGCTGATGTTGAAACTGCCATCGGGTGGCAGCTCCCGCGGGGGACGGACTGTATCAATTACTGGGTCTGATTGACAGTCACTTCCACCAATAGCCGGCCAGGTTCCGGGAGTCAGTCTGCCCCGGGCTGGCCAATGGGTGCCCCGCAGCGGCCAGTGGGGCGGGGTAGCCTGCCCCCCAAGTCCCCCCGTCCCTCCTCCTGACCCGGGGAACTGGCGTTGGGTTCACTTTTATCCCAATCTACCTGCCTGTTGTGGGGACAGCGAGGAAAAGCTGTAAGTATCAGCAAGGCAGACCTTTGCTGAGTACGGGGTCTTGCCCTGCGTGTGAGTGCCATTCATAATAAGCAAAGATAAAAAAAAGTCAAGCCATCCTCGGGCAGAAGGGCTGAGGCGAGATGTTTACACCGTCTGCCTGCTAGAGCTGACGGCAGATGATAAACGGGACTCGTTGCCCTGTACCTATAGCGTTCGTTCGGGTGTCTGTGCACTTTTCAACGCTGTTTGGTTGTCCATACGAACAGGGTGTGCTAACAGGCGCTTGATTTTCAGGTTTTCATGACAAGTTGTATTGCCACCTCCTTTCTGAGACTAGGATGTGCAAAGTTAGAGGAGGACCGCAGAGCTGTTTAATTTTTTTAAATCAAAAGTCCTTTACAGTCTGTGGAAGCATTTTTGGTCTTGCGGCTTTACATCACAAATTGCAGTACTCGTGCAAGAGTACTGGATAGATAGAACAGTTACCAATCTTAACGGCATGATTTCCGGAGTCATTAATTCGAGCCCATTAACATTGTAGGGACCTCCGATGCTGGAAATTTGAAATTAAATAGAACATTCTGGAAATTCTTTGCCGGTCAGATAATATCTTTGGCTAGAGGAATATGCTGCTTCAAGTTGATGCTGATCTGTCGATACTGATCATTGCAGGTTTCATCAGTTCCACCGTTAATAAAATAAATTAGCCAAGTAATGGATTTGACCTCTAGACTGTGTGGAGTTATTTGGAATTTATCTGGCACGGACAGTAGCTGCAATTGACTTTGATATCCTCAAATGAGAGAAGGGGTAAAATTGACCAGGGCTTTAGCTTCTGATTCATTGTCCCCACCCCCACTCTCCTTGAAATGACAGGTGAACTTTGAAGTGAAAGTACAAATGAACTGAGCAACGGGGCTCAGCATCAGTACTAAGCAAGGAGGAGCTTCCCCTTCCACTAGTAACTTCCTCTTGCAAATCAAAGATGAAAGCTCTCCGTTGAGGGAGTGAAATGCAAATCAACCGGTGTATTTCCATATACACCAATCATATGGTGTAGTTTACATGATCAAATTTAATGTAGAAAAACACCCCAAGGTGGTAGGAGGTATTTGTTTATTCCCCATGTGGTCAAAAACAATTTATTAAACCTAAGGCATGTAAGGGGGTTGTCAGGAAACAGTTTCTTTTTCATGCATTGGGTTAGTGGATATCTAAAATGACCTCCCCAGACCCACTCCCTAAAGGGTGTGGTTACTGACAGTCAAATGAAACTTCAGAGGCCAAGTTAGTGTTTTATTAGGCAATGGTTTCAAGGTAGTTCAGAAGGTGAGTTATATTGGACTTAAAACACTAACTCTGTTTCTTTTTCCATGGTTGTTATCAAACCTGTCGGGTTTCTGCAGCATTCTCTGTTTCTATATTATGAGTATCAAGGGATATGGAAACATGATAAATAAGGGATGAGATAGTAGGAACTGCCAATGCTGGAAAATCTGAGACAACAAGGTGTAGAGGTGGATAAACACAGCAGGCCATGCAGCATCACAGGAGCAGGAAAGCTGACGTTTCGGGTCTGGACCCCTTCTTCAGGAACAGAGGGATCCTGGGGTCCTCGTCCATAGATCCCTCGAAGTTGCTACCCAAGTTGATAGGGGTGTTAAGAAGACGTATGGTGTGTTGGCTTTCATTGGCAGGGGAATTGAATTTAAGAGCTGCAAGGTTATGCTGTAGCTCTATAAAACCCTGGTTAGACCACACTTGGAATATTGTGTTCAGTTCTGGTCGCCTCATTATAGGAAGGATGTGGAAGCTTTAGAGAGGGTGCAGAGGAGGTTTACCAGGATGCTGCCTGGAATGGAGGGCAGGTCTCATGAAGAAAGGTTGTGGGAGCTAGGGCTTTTCTTATTGGAGTGAAGAAGGATAACAGGTGACTAGATAGAAGTGTACAAGATGATGAGAGGCATAGATAAAGTGGATAGCCAGAGACTTTTTCCCAGATCAGAAATGACTATTATGAGGGGGCATAATTTTAAGGTGATTGGAGGAGGATATAGGGGAGATGTCAGAGGTAGGTTCTTTACACAGAGCGTGGTGGGTGCGTGGAATGTGCTGCAGGCAGTGGTAGTAGAGTCAGATACATTAGGGACATTCAAACAACTCTTGGATAGGCACATGGAGGATAGTAAAATGTACGGAATACAGGGTAGTTTGATCTTAGAGTAGCATAATAGGTCGGCATAACTTTGTGGGCTGAAGGGCCTGTACTGTGCTGTACTGTTCTATGTTCTATATTCTATAAGTGGATTTAAAGTACAGATTAGCCATGGCCTAATTGAATGACAGAATGGTTGTGAATATTTGTATTCCTGCTAATTTCAATGCTTGTAATAAGGGTGGGGAGGCAAATTACTCAACTTATTCTAAACTTGAATACAAGAAAATCAAAGCTTTGATCTACCTCTTATGTTAAGAAGTGATATTTACCCTGAATGGTTGAGACTTAAGTTTAAATTGGAATGAGTCAGATATAATTTCATTGCTTTGCATTACCATTTAAGAAATAAAACAACAGCAGCAGCAGAAACCGAGTCTATTCAAATGAGAAGATGTACTTTTCTTAAAAATTCAAATTATCATATGGGTGTCACTGGCTTAAAAATCAGCACTTATTGCCCCACCCTTGTTTTTTTTATGGCTTCATTCCAATTTCTCATCACTCCCAACTCATGCTCATCTTTGTTGATGACGTGTACCTCCTGAACTCTACATGTTTTCCCCATCAGATTGCTGAAAAGCCAGTTTCCCTTTCTAATCCCTAAATGGACGGAGTTAATGATATCTACTCCACAGCTCCTGTTCTCATCCCCTTCAAATCTACTGTTATCACCCTTCTCAAAAATCCAACCTTGACTCCTGTTGTTTTTGTAAACTACTGCAAGCTCCTTTTATTTTCTGAATCACTCAAATGTGTTGTCATATGCCAGAGCAGTGGCCACTTTTACCACAATCGCAGAGTTGAATCTTTCCAAGCAGGTTCCACTTTAGTTCTGAAATACCTTGAATCACGCTCATAAATGGCATTAGTGTGACCATGATAAGATATCCTGATGCCCATCCTTCCTGATTTTTCCTCAGTCTTTGATATAATTAACCACGTTATCATCCTCCAATCTGCATCCTCTGTGGTTCAGTGGGATTGCTAATGTGTGGTTTGATGCTTATCTAATTGTAGCAGAAAAAGATCCATAATGGTTTCTTTCCGCATTCTCTCACCTCTAGAGTCCCCTGAGCACCTATCCTTGGCCTCCTGCTATTTTCCTACACATTTTGGCCCTGGCAGAAATCATCCAAAAATATGATTCCATATTCCACATTTGAATTGATGACTCTCGGTTCCACTCAGAAGTTTCTCAATCAATCGCTGTATTGTTTCTGATTAGTCAAATTGCTTGACAGTACCATGTATTGGATGAGCAGGAATTTCATCCAGTTAAATAATGTGATTGTCTTTAGTTTTCATCACAAACTCTTGTTCTTTTGCCACTGACTCTATCTATCTCACCTGCTGATGATTTTCTGAGACTGAAGCAGACTGTTTGTAACTGTGTAATCATATTTGACTCTGACATAAGCTTCCAACCATATATCTGCTCATTACCAAAGCTGCCTAATTCTGTCTCCATTTCATTTCAGATGCTCAAACGTCATCCAATGTCTTTGTTACCTTTAAACTATACAATTACAATGCTCTCCTGGTAGGGTAATGCTTTCCTACTCTCCTACCTTCCAGTGTCCCTAAACTGGAGATTATCCAAAGCTCTGCAGTTTGTGTCCTAGCTCTCACCATGTCCCTGGTACCATTATGTTTCTGCTTGCTGGCCTACATTGATCCTTGGTTGTGACAATGCTTCTATTTAAAATTTTCACCTACACCCATGTCTTCACCCCACCTTATCCATGCAACTTCCTCTAAAACTCTAAACCCTTGAGGTCTCAGTGCTCCTTCCAAATCCTGCCTGTTGCACAACCCTGATTTGCTTGTCCACCATAGTGAAAATACCTTAGCTGTCTGTTCTCAGTAATTCCCTTCTTGGACCTTTCTGCCTTGCTAATACTTCCTTAACCTTTAAGATGCTCCTTAAAACCTCTTTGATCATGCTGTTTCTAACCTGCCCTTAAATACCACAGCTTCATATAACTGTGCCAAATTTAGCTTTGGTAACGCTCTTATTGGTGACTGGGCTGTTTTACTATATTAAAGGTGCTATTGTGGTGCAAGCCTTTGCTGTTGTCCATCAGAAGGTGATGGTGGGCCTTCTTCTTGAATTACAGCAGTCGCTGTGGCCCAATAAGGGATTTCAGAATTCTCATACACTGGTTGCTTTGCTCTTCTAGATAGTTGAGATTGATTAATAGTGAATACTTCACAGCTAAAAGTAGCAAGTGGCCAACAGTTCTATTGCAGTTGAGCCAACTCCATGCAGATTCATTAAGAAAAGGGTCCAATGTGAACCTTCCATTACCTCAAGACTTCCCAAAGTTCTTCACAGGCAATGACATATTTTTGACATGTAGCCACTGTCCTAAGAAACACAGGACAGAATCTTATAGGGGTCTGAGCAATGTTGCCAATGGCAATGGCAAGATTTCTGGCAGAATCAGACCAGAAGCCTGGCGAGGCTGTTCTGTATGTTTGGGAGCATTTCGCTCTATCCTTTATCCTTTTGCTGAGCAGCGAGATGTGTTTCTCACTAGGTTGTGGCAAATTGTCAAATAAGAGGTGGGGTGGGGGGTAGGGGCGGGGATTGGGGTGGGGGTCAGGGTTGGGGGGTGGGGGCGTTCGAGTTTTTGAAACGTTTTATTAGTGACCAACCTACCACATTAGTATTCAGATTTTTGGCCTTACCAAGCAAGGCCAACATTCAGAAATCTTGATGTGGAAGTCAGTGTGGGTATTTGGTGACTTCAGCTTGTTGCTGGCTATGAGAAGCCTCCATGTTGTTCAGCACCAAACAGCATCTGAGGGCTCAATCCATAGGCACCAGCTGCCTGCACCCTTCTTACATGAACATTAGCATCTGGCATTTGAAACACAGAGCTGCATTGCGGGATGCACTGGTAACCTGCATTGAAAGGCTGCAGTGGGACAGGCATCCAGCTCACAGCTGGGACCAGGCTAATACTCAGGACTGCTCTTTGCACTCACAAATGTAGTGAATAGCTGCACGTTTGGAGTATCTTTACCTTGCCTTGCCAATTAGCACAGTCACACAACCGGTCGCTTGCTTTGCTGGTCAGCAGTCCTCATTCAAGGGCACACACATTTTTCTGTACGGCAGTGTGCTGTGTCAGTTTCACCATATCCCAGTAGCTTATGCACCGAACAAATTGTATCATGTAGCAAGCAGGTAGTCATGCCTCAAGCTCTTAGGGGGTGTAGCCCTCGCTGAAATCCATGGAGGAGCCTGTCAGTCAGGGGGTCACAGCACTGTAAGTTAAGGGTAGGCTCCCACTTCCAGGCATCTGGTCAGGATGTTCTCAGCCTTTGCAGTCTGAGGTATGGGTTACGATCTGTCCCATGGCTACATAGCGGCCAGTCCAGTCAGTACAGCTAATGGGATCAGAGAGATGTCCAGCCACCAGTCAGGGCTTTTCTTGTCTGAGGCTACCTGGTTTGGTTGCTCAAGGGAGAGGGTCATGATGGTCTGCTGGGTTCGTCTGCAGAAACTAGGGGGATGACGGGGTCCACTGCTGCAGTAAGGACACTCGGAATCTATTCTTCAGGGTTGGGGCTGCAGCTTGGTGGAGGGGGATTGATAGCTGTGAGGTGGGGGGGGTGCAAAAATATCTGTAATGGAGGGGTACGGTAAAGCATGGATGGAAATAGAGTCATTTAGGATGGAGGTGTTGTGCTCAGTCAGGAGCACCCTGGCTTCAAGGGGCATGGGGAGGCGGAGGGAGCCACTTCAATGCCAAGGGGGGGAAGCGGTAAACGTCGGCAGATGAAGGCTCACGTGGATGGATGGATTGGAGAACTGGGGATGGGGGAGCGTGGAATGGCGTGAAACCTGTGACGTTCACAGGATGGGCTATCATAAAGAGGGTCTGGATGCTCAGGGTCTCATTGACGTGCAGGTCGAGGGTGGAAGACACTGGCTGAAGAAGACTCACTGTTGCCTTGCATGGTGCAGGAAATCCCAGTGTGTAATGGGAAAGAAAGTGGCTTTGACCACGCAGAATGGACAGGGTAAATGTGTCTCTCTGCCTGCAGAAAGATAGAAACTTGGAGCTGCAATAGGCCATTTGGTCCTTTGAGCCTACTCCGCCTTTAAGTATGATCATGGATGACATACCCCTTCATGTGAGAGAGGAGGCTGAAGGACCCAACAATTTGAGAACCTTGAAAGGAAAACAGCATTAATCACAGAACCACATACCTTCTTGAACACTGATGTACCGTGTCCCTAATCCCTAGTTATCCTACTGTGTTGGCTTTCTGTTTGCTGTACACCTCGCTGCCCCACATATTGCCGACCATCTTATTCACAGCTTTGAACACAGACATCAGGGAAACAATAGGGCAGATGAGGGGCAACGATGTCAGCAAGACCTTTTGCCCTACATATGCCTCAATCATCTTACGTCCACATGCTGCAGCAGGCTGTCAATGCAGACTTTAATCCATGATACATCCTCTGTGGCATGAAGTTATGGTTCATAGTTACATTTAGGGTAATGCAGACTCAAAAAAACCAGATGTAAGGTCAAGACAGTGAAATTTATAGACAGCTAACAAATAATATACAGCGCATTGTCACCTGTCCCACCAAAGTGACCTTAATAGTTTTCTTCTATAGCTCTCTCTCATGGTTCTCAGTGCAGACCCTAATTCTGCAGCTGCCGTGGAGGGAGCCTGCTCTACTGTGGAGTTAATGGCCCTTGAAGTTGATTGGGTAACCCAAGGGGCGTTTGGATGACCCTGACGTGCCCAAGGTTGTCTTGCCACATGCAAATGAACCCTCCTTGGCTGTAACTTCCAGGGGACAGTCAGGGTGTACGGGCAGGGTGGAGATGGAGGGCTTGGCCATCTTTGGAGTGCCCTGAGAGCAGACATCTGAGGGGCCTGTGTGTGGTTCCTCCTCTAGCTGGTGGCTCCTGGCAGTGCCTCGTGAGGAAATATTAGTTTTGAATTTCAAACAGGACTCCTGTATTGAGTTTAAAATTAACCAAAAACAGTGACTAAAGGGAATTATCAAGGGCATCCCCTTCAATTTTATTCCATTGCAAGTCCTATGTCTACAGTTCTAGTGAAAGTTACCAATGTAACTGTGTCCTTCCTGTTGCAATTGAAATATTCTGCTCTGCCTTTGTTAATCACAGAGCAGTAATCTTTGTCCCTGATGAGGTTGTGCACAGAGCTGGGTTGTTGGGTGGGTAAATTCATATCATCGTCTGACATCCAGTTTACTGATTCCATCATGCTCTTGTCTATTTTCTGGGTAATGGGGATTGGAAATACATTTGGAAATGCATCAAAAATGAACTTTTTATCTTAAAACGTATTCCCCTCTTCGTTACCTGCATAGGCAGACACTTGTTTCTTTAGTTCTGGAGGGCTTGCTTGCTGCCCCCCAGCTTTGAGAAATTGGCTGAATGATAGGAAACTAAGACTAATGGTCAGTGGATATTTCCTCAGGCTGGAGGCAGGTTTGTAGTGGAGATTCCCGGGAGATGGTATTGGGACTCCTGCTTTTCCTGATACATATATTAATGATCTTGATATGCAGGGGACCATTTCCAAGCTTGCAGGTGACACCAAACCTGGAAGAATTGTAAACTGTGAGGAAGACGCTGTGAAACTCCAAAAGGACATTATCAAGTTGGTGGAGTGCACAGATAGGTGACAAATGTCCTTTAATGCAAGGACACATTTTGATCAGAAGAATATTGAAAGGCAATATAAAATAAGGGGTACAATTCCAAAGGTGAAGGAGCAGAAGGACCTAACCCTAACCACAGATCATTGAAGGTGACAGGGCCAGTGGAGAGACAGCAGCTAATAAAGCATACAGTGTTCTCAGCTTTATTAATTGTGCCTGAACATGATGTTGTACACTTGTTAGACCTCAGCTGGATTATCATCAACAGTAGTGGGTGCCACATGGTAGGCTAGATGTAAGTGCATTGGAGAGAGTGCAGAAGCAATTTACAAGAATGGTTCCAGGAATGTGAGGATTAAAGAAGTTGGGACTGTACGCCTTGGAGACAAAAATGCTGAGAGGAGTTTTGAGAGAGATTTTCAAAATCATGAGCAGGCTGGATAGTGTAGATGGGGAGAAACTATTCCTGCTTGTAGATGAAAAAAGAACAAGAGAGCATAGATTTAAAGTGATGTGCAAAAGAAGCCAGGGTGAATTGAGATTTTTTTTCCACGCAGTGAGTAGTTAGGGTTTGGAATGCACTGATTGGAAATATGATGGAGGAGGGTTCAATTGAGGCATTCATCAGGACTGGATTATTTGGATAGAAATGGTGTGCAGGGACATGGGGAAAAAGCAGGAGATTGGCACTCAGGAATGGAACTGGTTCAGGCACAATGGGCCAAATAGCCTCCTTATGCATTGTAACAATTCTGTGATTCTGAGATCCTGGCCAATGCCTTTTACTGACTTCAAAGCCATCTTCTGATCACTAACTGATTATTTGGGGATTATCTCTGGGTGGCTGTTTCTTACACAGTGCAACCTTCTGACCTCCAATTGACTCTCATTCTGGGATCCCAAAGTCTTTGGAGAGATCCTGCCCAAAGTTTTTGTTTTTGAGTTGGATATGTTTCGTTGGTATGTTGTAGGACAGTGTCTGGTCACATTGATTTATTGCCATTGATTGTAGTGCAGTTGTTTCTTGCTGGTAAGGCAGAAGTTTTCCATGTTACACATAATGTTTAAGTGCTCCTTTCTCCTTTTTGCCTGTTTATTTCAGGGTTCTTGCTTGACCTGTTCTCTACATTTGAGATGTTGGTAGTTGTAAGAAATTATGTAGTTTACTTCCATCTATCGATCGAGTTTGTTTTGCTAAGATCTTTTGATATTTTCTTGCACCCAGACACGCATGATGAGTCACTACTATTTATTTGAACTGTGGAGACAGAAATGGTCTGTGTGTGTATTTGTGTGTACACACAGGGAGACACTCTGGCACTCTGATATGCTGCAATAAGAACCAATTGAGGGATCAGTTAGTATACCCCAAAAATTAACGCTGGGATTCATCTGCACGTTTTGATTGGAATGCAAGCAGAATGCTAACTTTGTGCCACCTGCTCATTATAATGATTTCTGTGTGCAGCCACGTGTACTGTTCTGGTCAGTGGCTGCATGCAATGCTGAGGGGCTGTTGTAACATCTTAATATCACTTCATGCTAACCTGCATGGAAACTCAAACTGCTTCCATTATGCCTGAGAATTGCACTTACGTAAAGGACTATCAGAGCAGTCTAGCATTCTATCTTCCAGCAGATTACTAGGATTGACAGGCCGTTCAAGAGGCGATGCAGTGTCCCCATGGAGCACAAACCTCTTGCTCCCGTCTGCAGAAAATACCATCCATCCTCCCAGCTTTGCCACTCTTCCTGTGCCGTTGCTGTTGATGTCAGCCAGTCCCTTCAGCCTGCTGCCTTCAAGGCCCAGAGGTGCTCAAAGTCATCCTCCAAGTCTACACAGTGTGGAGCTGGAGGAATACAGCAGGCCAGGCAGCATCAGAAGAGCAGGAAAGCTGATGTTTTGGGTCAGGCCCCTTCTTCAGAAATGGGAGGGAGGAAAGGAGCCGGGAAATAAATAGAGAGAGGAGGGGTGACATGTCCATCCTGGGCCGCCTCCAGTGTCACAATGACACCACCTGCAAACTGGAGGAGCAACGCCTCATATTCCGCCTTGGGAGCTTACAGCCCGATGGCCTAAACATGGCATTCACCAGTTTTAAAATCTCCCCATCCCCGGCCTCATCCCCATGACCAACCCTCCCTCTCATCCTCACCTCCTTGACCTAACACAACCTGTCCATCTTCTCTCCCACCTATCCGCCCCTCCCATCCCATTGACCAATCTCCACCACTCCCTACCTGTACTCACCTATCACCATCCGACCTACCTTCCCCAGCCTCACTCCTCCTCCATTTATTTCTGAGCTCCCTACCCCTTCCCCATTTCCGAAGAAGGGTCCTGATCTGAAACATCAGCTTTCCTGCTCCTCTGATGCTGCCTGGCCTGCTGTGTTCTTCCAGCTCCACAGTGTTATCTCTGACTCCAGCATTTGCAGTTCTTGCTGTCTCTGATTCTCCAAGTCTAACTGCTCACACCTTCAATGAATGTAAGCAGCCTTATCGCACCCTCTGAAGCTGCACTGTGTAGAAGCAGTATAGACAAAAGAACCTGGAAGCCAGGCTCCATGGGAATATACAATGGTAATCAGGTATTTTTGAGCAAAATATGGTATCGTTTCACTTCCACATTTGATTTGGAGTGTTGATTTTTATAGTGATTTTTCTTCTTGCATTGTGACAACGCAGATTCTGTGATATTTAGTGACAGAACGAAGGCAAAGTTGTGGAGCTCTGGTGAATGCGAAACTAAAGATACATCTATTCCCTACACTTTACTGTCCCTGCTTCACCACCCCAGCTGAGGCTATGTTCCCCATTTTAAAGGGAGATAAAAATCAGGTTTCTTTCACGTAATGTTTTTTTTGTCTGATGGTACAGGGTTTAGAAAGCCCATTATTAGCAAGGCCCATGTGAGAGTTTACAAAGAAAGTGGAGAGTTGCTGAGGAATGCGGAACATTCTGAAAGCCAAGATGTCAATGTCACTATTAGATTCTATAATGTGATGTAGACGTGCTTTTAATACATTCATCTTAGAGAGCTGCCCTTTAAAGGTACATTTGTTCACACACATTACAGTGTTTTTTCTGGTGGAGAAAACGCCATAACACAGTGAAAAATATAATAAGTGTTCTGTCATCCTAGGTTGTCATCTTTTCTCTGTGATGTCCCCAACAATTATATATTTAAAAATGGTTTGGAAACATAATTTTAGACATTCTGGTTTGGACACTTAAGTTAACCGTCTGCCTATTACATTAATTGGCATGTTCTCTGCTTAGAAATTGAAATGAACACCTGTTCTTTCCATCTCAGAGAGTAGTCTACTGTTTGGATAGCAGTGGCCATCATCAATGCCTGGCTGAGTTTCAAGTATTCATGGGTTTCAGCATAGTAGGCATTCCGTTCACCTGGGAAAGAATTACAGTTTCAATGCTGTATGTTGTCATAATAGCTCGTCACTTTGATGTGGCTTCTTGTTTGTTGATACAAGCTAACTGGATTGAAGGTATTATACTTTTTTCACATGGCAGCATGCAGTTTTCTCATTCACTGATATGGGTGATTTTATTAAATATGTATCTTGCCCCTCGCACCCCCAACAAGGAGCGCAAAATATTTCCACTGATATTGCAAGGAAAATGAGAACCGAACCTGATTATTACTAATAGACTGCATGGTGCCATGAATTGTTATGAATAATTCGAGATGGGATGCAGGATACAGTGGACAAAAAGGTCATTGAAAGTGGCATGGGTGATTCAGGGTGCATGTAGAATGTAGAAATAGGCTTAGAGGTATCACATGGTGGCATGGGTGATCTGAGGGGTCATGGGGGATGGTTGGTCGAGTGAGGAAGATGAAGGATGAAGTTGGGGAGCTCTTTAAAAGCTGTTGGGAGCTGGCATATTGATTGGCAAACGATGGTGGGTCTTATCCACTGTGATAGTACCTTTGGATTTCTTTGGTTTGAAGCAAAAGGTTTTGATGGATTCTGCTAACTGTTTTCATTTACTTTTTTAATTTGGTTAAATGGTCAAAACTATATCATTAAACTATTGCAAAAATATATTTTAACTTTCAGTATGTATTTAGCTTCCACTTATCTTTGTTTTCTATAATATTGTAGATTTAAATAGTGAGCTTTGGCATTGCAAGTGAAAGCTGCCTCTGAGATGTTCTTGAGCTTGATAGCTAACATCTGTATATAGCCATGCTGTTCCTTAGTGATAATGCCTCTCAAACTGATGGCTCAGTACCACATCCAGCAGCCCTGTCCTCCTGTCATTTGGTGACCATTGCTCAAAGACAAATATTCAGAAATGACTGGGATTTAGCTTTTCATGCTGATAATTCTTTGTGATGGTTTGATGTTGCAAAGAAATCCAGATGGTAACAATCCCCCCAAATATTATGATTTTAAAATAAACCAACTCCTACTTCCTTCCTCCTGCACAAGTCAGAAATCATGAACAATGGTAATTTATTTATGTCATACAGTTAGAAAAGATACCTGAATCTGATAGTTCAATAGTTAATGGGAAATTGGACTTGTGAAAATGTTTAGAATGTGCACTAATTACCTTCACCATGTCACTGAGTTCTCGTGTTGATTCAGTCTAATATCGCGAGCTCTTCTGGTAAAGATTTCTTTGCAGTGGCTTCTAATTTAAGCTTTATAATTGCTACGTGGTCCAACCTGCACATTTATTCCCATTTTCTGGTTTCATCTCCTAAAGGCCCTGACTCCGGAGATGTCCTGGTCCGACAGTTCTCGGGCATCTCTCGACCAAGTATGTGTTCTGGATGAGTGGTCTAGGTTTTCCAGTATAGATCATTGCATTAACAGCCAGAAACCTTTCCTTATTTGGCCCCAGTCTTCTTGGTTTCTGAGGTCAATTGCAGGGTCCTCCACTGTCATACATAATTCCAGATCAGAAGATAGAGGGCATAGATTTAAGGTGACAGGGGAAGATACAAAAGGGACGTAAGGAGCAACTTTTTCACGCAAAGGGTGGTGCATGGATAGAATGAGCTGCCAAGAGAAATGGCCAAATGCTGGCAAGTGGGACTAGATTAATTTAGGATATCTGGTCGGCATGGATGTGTTGGACTGAAGAGTCTGCTTCCATGCTGTACAGCTCTATGACTCTTATTGATACAAATGAGGAAGGTCATCTTAGCACTTCCATCTAGAAAAACTCTTAATTTCCGTGACATTCAACTACCTTTTCGTAAATATTTCCCATACAGTGCTTTCATCACTTCCCTTTGCAAAACAGCGATGTCAGAGAAAGACCATTAGATCAATGCTAACTGTGAATGCCGATCTGTGAGCTAGGGGATTGTGATAGGCCATATTTCCAACTGACTAGCCTAATGCCTGCTTTGACTGATCTTGTTACCTCTACTCAGGAACTTGTTGAGTTCCCTGGGAAATGACAGTAGAGGTCAACTCCCTCTGAATGCTAAAATAATCTGTTCCAAAGGGTGATGACAGCATCAAGAAGCTTAAGCTCTGCCACGAATTGGAGATTTTTGCTGCATAAGGGTTATTAGGTATTGCAGCTAAAACTCGCCATAGTGAAATTATCTTAAAACATTTGAAAATCGGCCACAAATTGGCTGAAACTCTCATGCTACTGAGGGATTCTTATGATTGTGGAAACTAGCTTTAAAGTACCACTGGCATTCTAGCAATACACTTATGCATCGTTAGTGCAGTGTTGTCTAACACATTAACTCTAGTCCCAGATGATGCACTGAGGAGCCCAATGGCTAATTGTATTTCTGTGGGGATCAGTTAGCTTGGATGGCTGGTTTGCGATGCAGAGTGAAGCTAACAGCATGGGTTCAATTCCCACACCAGCTGATGTTTCCATGAAGGTTCCTCTTTCTCAATCTCTTACCTCACCCAAAGCATGGTGACCCTCAGGTCTAATGAGAGGTGGGTCCTTGGGTCCTCTGGGACTATGGCAACTTTGCTTTTACCTTTCAATTGCATTTCTGATTAAAAGATGATGAGTGGACTCAATGGTTAAGCTTGTGATTTCAGTGCTCTTCATCAAACAGTCTGTGTGTTGTACTTCTGTTCTGATTTTCATGTGCATTGCAGTTGACATGATTTTTAAGTTCCTTGCACCACTTCTTAACTGGTCTCCCAACTTTCACTCTCTGTAAACTTGAGTCTATCCAAGTTTCTATTGCCCACATCCTAACTTGCACTAGGTCCTGTTCACCTACCACCCCTGGATTCACAGAATCTAAGTATTATGGTGCAGAAGGAAGCCATTCGGCCCATTGTGCTCCCACCAGCTCAATATCTGGATCCTTTCTCCATACCCCTGCACACCGTCACTATCCCAAAAACATCCAGTGCCCTCTAAAGTGCCACTGTTGAACCTGCCTCAACTGCACGTCCAGGGTAGCGTATTCCATACCCTAACTACTCACTGTGTGGAAAAATAATTCTTGAATCACCCTTGCTTTGCTTGCACATCATGTTGAATCTATACCCCCTTGATTTTTGTTCTTTTACAAGTGGAATAGCTTTACCCTGTCTGCTCTGATTAGCCAGTTACGATTTGAAAATCTCAGTCAGATCTCCTCTTGGAGAACTGTCTCAGCTGGCTAATCTACATTAACCTCTTGTCCAGCATCTCCTCCATTTTAATATTCTGATTTTTGTTTTCAACTTGCTCGATGACCTTTCCCGTACTTGTCCTTCAGTCCTGGAACCCTGTGAGATCTCTGCAGTCTTCCAATTTTTTCCACTTCCACAGCCTCATTTTCATCGTCCATTAAAGGTGACTGTGCTTCCAGCTCTAAAATACCTCCGCCTCTCCATCTGTTCACTTTTCTTTGAGGCATTCCTCCTTTCTTTGATTAATCATGTGTGACTCAGTGAAAGTTGGTATATAAAATAAAGTTGCTATTGTTGTTACAGGCACCCAGTTCCATCACAACAAAGCAGAAATTGCTGAAAGAGCTCAGCAAGTCTGGCAGCATCTTTGGAGAGGAATGAGAGTTATTATTTTGGGTCCAGTAACCCTGCATCTAAACTTTCTGAAGATGAGTCACTGGACCTGAAACATGAACTCTGATTTCTCTCCACAGATGCTGCCAGATTTGCTGGGCTTTTCCAGAAATTTCTGTTTTTGTTTCTGATTTCCAGTGTCCACAGTTCAACTGCGTGAAATTGGCAAGAAATGTAACAAAATAAATTGTCATTGTTCTAGTGCTTTTCAAGCAAGTTGTGCAATCCAATTCTCAATAGGCCACTGTTTTCCACATTCTGGCATGTACAGAGATTGTCCCAACCAATGGGAAAGGACCAACAGACAAATACAATGACACATCTGTAATTTTCTTTTCTGTTCTGCTGCTGTGGAAACTCCCCCATAATAGAAACAGCAGCAAGCGCCTGGGGCCAAAGATACTTCCAAGGAGATTCGGTACTAGAAACAGATCACAAAATGGCATATTACGGAGCAGAGATAATGGTTGTGGATTATGACTTGTATAATTGGTGTCAAATTGGTGAAGGTAAATTGGCAGCTCTTTCCTGATTGGAAGCAAAACTGGCGTGAGATTTCAGGCTGCCAATTCAGTACCAACCGTTTTACACCAACACGCAAGGTCGATGACCCTTAATGGTATGGTAATGTTACTGGAATAATAAGAAGCCAAGACCATTGATCCAGTTTTGAGGGTTCAAATCCCACCATGACAACTTAAGAATATAGTTTCAGGAATGAAACCTGCCATCATTACCTGGTTTAGCCCTTATGTGACTTCAGTCCCGGAACAACATGGGTGCCTCTGAAGTGTCTTCTTGTAGTGCACTAGTAAAACGCTCAGTCATACCAAATCTACATCAACAGAGCTGAGGTGGAGTGGGTTGACAGAGTCAAGTTCCTAGGAGTGACAATAATCAAAAGTCTGTCCTGGCCCTTGTATATAGTTGTTATGGTCAAGAAGGCACAACAACGCCTCTCCTTCCTCAGGTGGCTCAGGAAATTTGGCATGTCCATAAGGACCCCTGCTAACTTTTACAAATGCACCATTGAAAGCATACTATCTGGGTGCATAAGGGCCTAGTATAGCAACTGCTCTCTGCCTAGGACCATAAGAAACTACAGAAGGTGGTGTGTACAGCGCAGACCATCACGGAAGCCAAACTTCCATCCATGGACTCTATCTACACTTCTCGTTGCTTGGGAAAGGCAGCCCAATATCATCAAAGACCCTTCCCATCCTGGTTATATTCTGTTCCAACTTCTTCCATCAGTCAGAAGAATCAGAAACACAAGTACCAACAGGTTCAAGAACAGCTTCCTCCCTGCTGTTATTAGACTGCTGAATGGACCTTTCTAATTTCAGATCTGACGTTGATCTTGCTTTTGTTCACCTCCTTTGCAGGCGTAACTTTGTTTTGCCTCACTCCGAATGTCATACGATCCGTATGCCCTTGTATATTATGATCTATCTGTACTGCTCGTAAAACAAAACTTTTCATTGTACTTAGGTATATGTGACAACAATAAATCAAATCAAATCAAAACAAGGTATTAGTAATAAATGCTGCCTTTTGCATGATTCCCACATCTCAAGAATTATTAGGAAGGGAGAGAAAGGATAATCAGTTATTGATGGGAGCAGAGAAGTTACTTAAAGGAAAGACTTAACAGGAAAGATTCTATAAGGGGCTAAAATTTTGAACAATTTGGATAATTGAATTAATTCCTTTGTACAGTATTTGGGAACAAGACTGAAATGTACAATTTAAGGACAATGGAAGAATATTGTCAATTTGGGAGAATTTTGCTTTTAACCAAAAGAGAGGTAAATCTGCCAGAGGACAGGCCTAGAGTGGCTGAAGAAACTTTAAATTGTGTCTAGAAGGAGCTAGATAATTCTCATCAACAAATAGGATTCAGTGTTGTTAGAAATGCTCCATAGAATTACAGTTGCAGAATTATAAAATTATAGAATGGTTACAGCACAGAATGAGGTAATTTGGCCCATCCCCATTATAATTGACAAGGCCCACCAAACTGTTCTCCTGCATTACGACAGTGGCAGCGCTTCAACAGTATTTCTTGTTCTTGTGTGTTCTTAAAGTCATAGACAGTACTATATAAATGCAAGTCTTTCTGTTGAAAAGTGAATTGTGATTTTGAGAGCTATTGGGAGAATTCTGTTGGCAGTGTAGGACAGTAGTTATCAGTAACATTTTGACTGTTGTGCACTTTAATGAATGGGCACCATTTGAGAATGGACTTTATTGTTTCACTCTGAGCTGCATTATTTAAACAGAGAGGCCATGTGGAAAGCCTTAGCCAAAATTGGGTGACCTGATAGAGCAGTAAATCCAAGTCAACAGTTTCACAATGGTGAGAGATGCTGGCTGTGGTTAATGCATTACTCCAATTAAAATAAAATGTAGTGTGAACAAGGTCTGTGTCTGAGGCACCCATGCTCTTCAAAATAGTCTTTGCTAGGAATTTGATCGATTATGATGATGGAGTGTCTATCCAATTTGGACCAGATGTCACTTTCTTCAACTGAGCTGACTGAAACCCTCAACTAAAGAATCTGTGCTGGTGGTATGAGAAATGCAGTGACTCACAGTATAGGTTAACATTCCATAGCAGTACTGAGGGGGTGCGGCACTGGACGAGGTACCGTCTTTCAAAGGTGACATTAAATGATGTCGCTATCTGCCTAATCAGGTAGATCTAAAAGGAGACATGCCGTTTTCAAAAAGTCCTGATATTTATCCCTAAACCACCAACAATTGATATCAATTGTCTGGTCTTTTATATCAGTGCTGTTTGTGGGATTTTCTTACGTTCAAGCCAGAAGTTTGCCTGCGTTACAACAACTGCTGCTTTCCAATAAATGTGCCTTTGGTGACATTGGGAGTGTGACCTTCAATGAATCATGAACTGTTTATCAAAAGTGCCCGGGGACCTATGTCCAATCATAAGCTTAAAGAAGACAGGAGATACTTTAACAGCCACCTCCCAATTCTGACTATATTCCACACCCCCCTGCCAAAGAAAGGTGACATTATCTTCAGAAATGTCTGCATTGACAGCAAGGTGACAAATAGAAGTGCGAGAGCACGCTCAGCATTTGCTCCTTTACTTAGAAGACTGTGCCGGAAACAGGGAATTAAACAAACAACAAAGCTACAAACTACAAAGTTGCAGTAATACCTACCCTCCTATATGTCGCTGAGCCACAGACCACCTATGCCAGAACACAATAAGCAGTCGAACGACTGAGATGTAATTGGAACATCTTGGGCATCACATGGGAGAACCAAGAGGCCAACACTGCAGTATGTCAAGGAGCAGATAGGCCAAGAATTGAAGCATTGATCAGATCCCAGGCCAGATGGAGTGGGCATGTATTTTAATTTCACAATGTTAAATTTGGACAATTCTGCGAGGTAGGCCAAGTTTTATGGCTCAAAGATTTCTTGAAGGTGGATCTCAGGAACTGTGGTATGCCCACCACAGATTGGGAGAAAAATGCACAAGGAAGAAATGCCTGGGGAACAATCTGAAATAGTTGCATTGTTTAGTTCAAAGCAGCAAAGAGCACAGTCAGCAAAAGGCAAAAAGGCAAGCTAGAATGTAAAGGCAGCTCCAAGAAAATCCAGCAATTGATCCTTGCTTGCTCTGTAGAAACTGGGTCTGCACTGGAGCCCAGAGTGTTAGAACACAGCCAATAATTCCATGCACACAAGATCTGCCCAATGGGAAGGAAAGCCAATAGCATGAACTGCACTGAAATTCTCAGATATCTCTGTAGTTCTTCCTTTTGGTGTTTGCCATGTAATATTACCGTAGAAATATAGAAACACAGAAAATAGGAGCAGGGGTAGGCCAATTGGCCTATTGAGCTCACTCCAATATTATTCATGATCTTGGCTGACCTTCTGTCTCAACACCATACTTCATTCTTCCTGCTATGCTGCTTGACATTTTTACCTTCTAGAAGTCTACCTATTTATTTCTTAAATATATCCCTTGACTTTGCCTCCACTGTCTTCTGCGGTAGAGAATTTCACAGGTTCATGACCCTCTAAGAGAAGAAATTTCTCCTCATAACAGTCCAAAATAGCTTAGCTGAGATTGTGACCTATTATCCTAGTTTCCCCGTCAGGGGAGACATCATCCCTGTATCTATTCTGCTGACAGCCGCCAGAGTTTCATACGTTTCAATGAGATCATCTCTCAAACTTCTAAACTCCCAGTGAATACAGACCCAGGCCCTAACTGTTCACAGTATTAGTTTAAAATTGGCTGAAGAGTAAATAAAGGATGACGTGCACTCATGTAGCACCTTTCACAGTGCCCCAAAACGCTATACGGCCAATTAAATACCTTTGAACTGTGGCCACTGTTGCAACGGAGGAAGTGTGGCAGCTGATTTGTGGACAGCAAGCTCCCAGAAGCAGTAATGTGATAATGGCCAGATAAGCTGTTTTGGTGGTGATGACTGTGGGGTATATATTGGCCAGAACTCCAGGAGTAGCTCCCCTGCGTTTCAGAATAGTATCATGGGATCTTTTTACACCTAGCTGAGAGGGCAAGCCCAAACTTGATCTAAAATCTCCGATGAAAGACAGCTGTTCCGACAGTGCACCACCTCCACAACGTTCCATTGGAGGGACAGCCTCGATTTTTCGAGTCCTGAGTGGAACTTTCGAGAGTGCTACAAACTGAGCATCAACTGGCGCAAGTTGACTGACAAGCTGTGGGATGAATTTGTGATCCTGAAATAAAACTATTAAACTATTGAGTCAAAAACACTGCATTTTTATAACATGATATAATTTCACACACTGTAAAAGCACAAAGCTTTAGAAAGATCTAGGATGACGTATTGACAGTGTGTTGCAACCCTCTGCAGGCAGTAGCTTTTATAGTGTACCTGACTTTTTAAAAGAATTGCAGAGTTGTAGAAAAATAATATGTGGCCCATATGCAACTTTTCACTCTGTTTTATGTGGCTGGTTGGCTTTCTAAACTCAGTCCAAGCGGTGAGTAATACACACGTAACTCTTAGGTGCTCAGCACAATAATACAATTCATCAGGATGTTTTTCGATATGTGTGCCACTGAGAAAAGTAGACCACTAAGATCTTAGCCTTAATCCCTGGTCATTGCTGCTGTCGGTTCAGATTAAACCTGGGCCACTCATGTGGCAGGGTAAACAAGGGGGAAACCTTCCTATTGGGTGGCTTCAACCCATGGGCACAAAGCTAATAATATGCATGATCCTCATACATGAAGAGTTAAACGCTGTGCACGATCAGAGTGCAGCTATAATCTGGCAATAGCCAGTGACTTCAGGCGATGTTGAAGTAGGGGTGCAAGGAACTGTCACTTTAGCGAAAGCAGAAATTGTTGGAGAAACTCAGCAGGCCTGGCGGCATCAGTGGAGAGAAAGCACAGTTAAAATTTTAGGACCAGTGAGCCGCCTTCAATATGACATGCAGGAGTCCAGCATCTTTCACCATGGAGGTGGTTAAGGGCTCCATATTCTGTGGAAATATTTGGAGAGGACCCAACTATCTGAAAGATGTTTTTTATTATTAGTGGAATTAGAAAAGCAGTTCTGTTTAGTGTCTGAACTCCGTGCTGCAATGACTGAAAGTTATGGTGATCTTTGAATATTTGAATCTTATTGCATTGTTATTTTTAAACCTTAACTTGCTACTTGCTTTAATATAGTTCACTTTTAACTCCATTTTCATCCCTGGAGCCAAAAGCAGGTAGGAAAATTCCACGGTTAGAGATCTCATAGACACTAACATGCAAACTACTGCATTCTATTTCTCTAATGTAAGTGTTTGTTCATTAGCACTTGTATGTAAAATAGCAATTCCAACATTTCAAAGGCAAGGCCTACACTTCTATATCATACCTTTCACAACCCCAGAATGTCCCAAAGTATTTTTTTTTGACATACACCATCATTGTCAAATTGTAGAATATAAGATTGCTAATTGTGCAACCTGACTGTGTACAAATCAGTAATGAGTTAAATAACAAGAAAATTGTTCATTGCTAATTGGGGGATAAGTGTTGGCCAGTGTGGTTTCTTAATTGGAGTGTAAACACTATCTTCAGGGTTTGAGTGAACACTATCTGCCACTTTTTAAATAAAGGCTTGTACTGAACCTCAGTATGCTCTATAAAAGATGATCAGTGTAGAGAAATTGGCAAAGTTACAGTCAATCTTTACTGCAGCAATGCAATGTCAAAAGAAACACAATGATGTACTTATTTTAATATCTTTTATGCCTTGTAAAAGAATAGTGCCTGACATTAATAGTGACCATTGGAATGTGTTATGGTCATAATAAAGGAAATACCTACTAATGTTTTAAAGTGCAGTCTGATGAAATATTATAAATTTTCACAGCAGTGGAGTAAATGGCTGACTGCAAAGCCAAACCAGCAAGCAGCAATATGGACCAACTATCCACCAAGATTCAGAATGACCGGATACAGGAGAAAGCAGCCAAACGACGTGTGTCCAATTCAAATGGCACTAATGGTGGGGCTACCACACCTGATGAGCTCAGTGACCTCGAAGAGACCTTTAGAAAATTTGCCATTCATGGAGACACGAGAGCCACAGGAAGAGAGATGAATGGCAAAAATTGGTCAAAACTATGTAAAGACTGTAACATCATTGACGGGAAGAATGTGACGATCACCGACGTTGACATTGTGTTTTCCAAAGTCAAGTATGTCCTTTATCTTCTGTTCGGTCAGTGGGCAGTTGTTCTTTCTTTGAATTATCATTTTCATCTCCAATTGTTCTCACCTGATGTAATCTTTTTCTTTAACTAAGCAAAATATTTTAATGTTATGATTAATATAATGTAGCACAGTGATGGACCTTAGTTAGGAGTTACTGAAATTACTATGATCTGTTAAAAGGATTTAAGTATGATTCACCAAAGGAAATGAAAGGGACAGAAAATCATATGATAATTTATACTCTCTTTTAGGATCTGGTGCAAATTTGTAGGAAAATTGCTGGACTTGGCTGTAATGTCTTTGTATAGACCCTACTCCGTCCAGAAATGAACTGCCATCTCGGTCACATTGGCTGAAGTAGGATTTAAGACAGCAGACCCCAAGTTTCACAACCCATGGATAAGAGATAATAGGAACTGCAGATGCTGGAGAATTCGAGATAACAAGGTGTAGAACTGGATGAACACAGCAGGCCAAGCAGCATCATAGGAGCAGGAAAGCTTGATGTTTCGGGCCTAGAAGGGTCTAGGCCCAAAACGTCAAGCTTTCCTGCTCCTATGATGCT
>JAHRHZ010000029.1:16735911-16792542 GCA_024137785.1 Ginglymostoma cirratum
CCAAGCAGCATCATAGGAGCAGGAAAGCTTGATGTTTCGGGCCTAGAAGGGTCTAGGCCCAAAACGTCAAGCTTTCCTGCTCCTATGATGCTGCTTGGCCTGCTGTGTTCACAACCCATGGAGTTCAGTCTTATGAAGCCTAGGGATTACAATGTATAACAGCAGCAGACAGGAACCAAACTGCTTTAGTGACTATGTATATATTTAGAGATATATTTATGAATAAAGTATATTTTTGAAATTGAGAAAAAGCAAGTGACAGGAAGTGTTCATAACCAGGGGCCATAGTTTAAGGAAAAGGAGTAGACCTTGTACAACTGAGATGAGGAGAAATTTCTTCACCCAGAGGATGGTGAGCCTGTGCAATTCACTACCGCAGAAAGTGGTTAGGGCAAAACATAGTGTTTTCAAGAAGGAGGTAGATCTAGCTCTTGTGGCTAAAGGGATCAAGGGTGGTGGTGGGGGAGGGGAGATTAGGATGTTGAGTTCAACGAGCAGCCATGATCGTATTGAATGGCAGAGCAGACTTTTTCTGTTTTTTTTTAAAGAATCTTGTATTACAAACTAGTCTTTATTACACAATTCTCAATTTGTCAGGCCGAGGTCATAAAATTTATCCCATTATGCAATGGAACGATAGTTGACTATTATCTGTTGGGGAAAGAAACCTACATCCTTAACAACTAAATAGAGCAGTAGTTATAATCTAAATCTGTTGAACTGAATGTTATTGAAGGTAGAATCTTAATCAAAATACGAGGTGCTGCTCCTTGAGCTTCCACTTAACTTTGTTGGAACAGTCTAGGAGGCTGAAGACAGAAGGATGGAAGTGGGAAAGGTCGTGCACCAATCCACAGTGTGAATCAAATAGCTCCTGTCTGTAGGGTAAAACTGGATAAGTAAATGGAACTCTTAGTTTACTGAGTAGACTACCCAGAATGTCAGTAATATGGTACAGTGTCTTAGTTTGTAATCTACCTAAAATATTCCAAAGGGATTTCTTTTTTTTTTTTGCAACAGGGTCCATCAGTAAATGCTTTTAAAGAAGGTCCACCACTTTAAAGATGTTTAGGAATATTTTAATTTCCCAATCTCACATGCCACCTTGCTGAGGTTGGACGTGGAAGAAATGGCCATTGAATTTCTGCCTTATTTTGCGTTAAAGCCTGCTCTCCAAATTCTGACATTTTATATTCTAGGTCAGGACAAGAAAAAGTAAAACTTTGCATTTATATAGCATCTTACATGTTTCTCAAATCATTTTGCATCCAATGAGATGTTTCATAAACTTAGTCACTGTTATAATGCAGGGAAACATGGCAGCTAATTGACACCCAGAAAGGTCTCACAAACAGCAGTGTGACTTAGACTGTTTTTAGGTGTTTGTCAGGAGGGTTTGGGCTCAGTATCTGTGTCCTTGAAAATAATGTACACTGGTTCATGTAAGGAAGCCACATCAATCTTTGGTTGCTGACAGGTGGCAATAGAACAGGAACAACCATCTACTGAGGCATAACTCAATCTTTTGACCTCTATGAATTGGATTCAAACTGTGCAAACAGCTGTAGTTGTTACTGAAGGTTTATACTGAAACAGATATTGTCAGCAGATCTTGGTCCATTATTTTTCAGGTTACTGATCCTTAATTTTTTTTTTCATTCATAACATGTGGAGGTGACTATCTGGACCAGTGTTTATTGGCTATCCCTAATTGGTCTGGAGAAAGTGAGCTGCCACCTTGAACTGTTATTCATTGAGGACACCCACAGTGCTGTTAGGAAGGGAGGATCCAGGATTTGACCCATCGATAGAGAAGGAGTGGTGGTTATAGCTCCAAGCCATGATGTTTTGTGGCTTTTAGGGGAACTTGCTGGCAGTAATACTGCCAAGAATCTGCTTCCCTTTTCCTTCTAGGTAGTGGTGAGTTACTGCAGTGCATCTTGTAGATGGTACGCACTGCTGCCACTCTGTGTCAGTGATAAAGGGAGTGTATGTTAAAGGTGATGAATGTGGAAAGCTGATAAAGTGGGATGTTTGCTCTGGGTGGCGTCAATTTTTTTTTTTTGCGTGCTGTTTGAGTTGGTGTCATGGTCTTATTACATTCCTAACTTGTACCTTGTAAATGATAGATAGGTATCGGGGAGATAGGAAGTGAGTTATTCACTGCAGACTCTGTCCTGCTCTTGCAGCCATTTATGTAGCTGGTTCAGTTCGGTTTCTGGTTGATGGTTACCCCTGAGGTGTTGACAGTGGATGATTCAGCAATGCCATTGAACATTAAGGGGCAATGGTTAGATTCTCTTTTGTTGGGGATGGTCATTACCTGGCACTCGTGTGGCATGAATGTAACTGGCAACATTTGAACAATTGCGCTTAACAGTTGCAAAAGCCACTTCCAAATGCTCACTGTGCATTTAACAAATGCATTTATATAGCATTTTGCATAACATCAATGTTTCTCAAATCATTTTGCATCCAGTGAGATGTTTTATAAACATAGTCATTGTTATAATGCATTCTGTTTAGTTTAATGCTTTTTAGACTGTTGATTTTTAAAAATGAGACGTCCTTTGGAGTCATCAACAATTGGCTGAAAGATCCAATCATCACTTCCTTATAATCGCACTGTACAATTGAAGATTCTCCCCATAAGAGCTTCATGTGGGATATTGTATTCTGATTTATCCCTTTGCCTTCTCCTGTTCTAACTCAGAACGTTAGGGCTGGTATACAGAGTCATTTGATTCCTTGAGCCTGTTCCACTATTCAGTTAAATGACGGTCGATCAATATCTAAGTCCCATTTAATCAACTTCCCTTCATATCCAATTTTTACCCTTATCTAACAAAAATCTATTGTTCTCTACATTAAGAAGTCTACTTGCCAAACTTCCACAGGAAACTGGGATCATGGTCTGGGGGGTTTGGGGAACAAGAATTTACCTGTTTTTTTGAGGAACAAATGCTTCCTGAATTTAATTCTAAAGTCCCCGCTCTTCTTTTAAGATTATGTTGCCTTGTTCTGTAATTTTCTGCACCCCCTCACTGCACCAGTAAACCCAGTTTTTCTATATCTACCTTATCAAATCCCTGCCTCATTTTAAAGATTTCAGTAAGATTGCCACTCAATCTTCCACAGGTAAGGGAATACAACCCAAGCAATCTGTCGTCAGAATTTACAATGGAAGCTTTGATGGGGTAGGCGTTGAACCAAATGACTAAGCCTAGAGAGATATTAACATGTAACTGTGAAACAAACAGGCAGTCATTGCCATATTACCGGGTGTCATCCAGTGTTTATATTAATGGCTCTGTGTACTAAAAGGCTCCCTAAGACACACTTCTAAATTTTCACATTGAAGCTATAGTCTAACAAAGAAATCCCACCATCTTGTAACTATACCTTGATTGAACTGCTACATTGGAGGAATTTAACTATACTTTGTTTATAAAACATGAATGCTGTTCCCTTTGGATGACTGTTGGAGCCAAGATTCTGAAAGGAAAGTTAGATCAATGGTAAATAAAGTTTTTCCTAAGCTAGGCAGTGTCTGATAAATTGCTGTTTCCAGAGAGATGCTTCCTGAGTACGGTTAACTGAATACTTTCCATTAACAGCTGAATGGCAGGAGGATAATGGAGTGCAAGTTTTCTGACTGTCTTCTGTTTTACGGAGAATTTAATAAATGCGAGTTTTTACTCACTTTGCATGAGCACGGATCTAAATGGTCCCTTTTCTAAATGACAGTACATACCTTAGCAAAGACATCATAGTTTCTTACTTGCTGTATGCTGATTATGCTTATGGTGGTCCTAAGATACCATATGAGAACAGATGAGTGCTTGTAGGTTCTGCAATTCAACATTCTACAATATTTGTGCAAAATGCAAACATTTGTTTTCTTTAAAGAAATCTTTAAGCTTTCTAAAGATTGTCCTTTATACAGAGCCTTTTACTACCCCAGGACAATGGCCAATGACTACTAGAAACGTTACTGCTGTTAAAATAAAGAAATGCTCATTTCGCTGATATTGGAATTTATTGAATATAATTACTAACAATGAAAGGAAGACCATGGAGTGATATAACACCTTTTCTTAACATCATGGTACAGTGCTTACCAAACTTTCCTACCCTGAGCACATTTTGATGCTTGAGAGTTGCCAAGACCCCAGACCTCTGGGTGAGGGAGATGCCTCTGAGAGAAATGGGGAGAAAATGCCTGTGCGAGTGAGTGGGGTGAATGCCTGTTGGCGGTCAGGGGAGTTCCAATGTGTGGGGAATGGGAACAGATGCCCATGGGGAGGGGAGGAAGATGCTTGTGGGGAGAGGGGTTATATGCCTAGGGAGAGGACAATGCCTAGGGAAGGGGTAAGCAGGGGAGGAGTTGAGAGACCTCTGAAAGCAGCAGGAGGGAAAGCTGCTTTATCCACAGGGTTTAAAAAGACACCACTTTCTCATTAGCATTTTAAGATGGGATTCGAGCCAACTATGAGGCAGTTGGTTCCCCCCAACTCCCGACATTGTTTAAAAAAGACTGCAATTTAAGAAGACCTCAAGGCAGGTAAAACTTGGTTGGAGGTCCAAGCAGCCATTGCAAAGGCATTCTTGCTAAATGTTCTACCCTGCAACAAAATAAGTTTATTCTTTGAACAAAAATGTAAACAAAGCACATGACTTTGATAATGTTTGAATTTATAAAGCAGTCGTCCATGCTGTGGAGTTTCCAGCTCTTCCTCTTGTTTGTGTTGGATACTTTTAAAGCTCCATCATTGCATATTTATCCTCCTCAGTGGGTCAGTGCCAAACCAACAAGTGCCTTGACTGGTCTGTAGTTACACGGAAATCCAACAATTGTATCCTCCTGCAAGCTGTTTTATTCCACTGTCTTTTAGATGAGACACTCCATGCCCATGGTTATCTGCTTAGATAGGTGGATAAGATCCCACAACAGTGGGGGAGTTCTCCTTGTATCCTACACCAATATTTATCCCTCAGCCACCATCCCTTTTGATACAATTGCTGTATCTCATTTGTGGTGGTTTGCTGAGTACAGTGTTTCCTTATGTTAACAGCAGTAATGTCTCAAGTAGTCCATTGGCCATTGTGCTGAGGTAATAAAAGGCACTGTATAAAAGTCAATCATTGGGAAACTTCGAGATTTCTCTAAAGAATACAGATGTTTGAATTTTGCACAAATATTGTAGAATATTCAATCTCCTTTTGCTTTGTGCACGGAAAATAGAGATCAAGTGCAGTAACTGGATAATATAAGGTTTGGTGGTGGGGACAAATGGACCAGAATATTGAATTTACATTATAAATCTCTATATCCACATGTATAAAGAAAACTGACTTTGAAATCTTGCCATGTCTTATTGGTAATAACGCTGTAGGACTTTCACTGGTGGATGGTTATAATTATCGTGTGACTGCCTACATAGGCACTTCCCATTTTAAATGTGGACATGGGAACATATAATGACAAAAAAAGGACAGGAAGTGCGCACAAAACTAGGACCATTAGCAACAGAAGGATCAGATGATACAATATTTACTATGATTACTGTAGAATAGCAAATAAATATCTATATTGATTTTTCACAGATATGGTTATGAGTTGACAGAAGGGAATGTGCAGTGAGATCTGACTATCCTCGTGCACGCTGGTAGCTGAAGGTAAGCTTGCAGGTGCAGCAGGCCATAAAGAATGGAAATGTATGGTCTCTTGGTGTTTCTAGCGAGAGGATTGGAGTACAGCAGCAGGGATGTCTTGCCGCAATCAGACAGGGCTTTGGTGAGACCACACCTGGAATTTTGTGTGCTATTTTGGTCTCCTTATCCAAGGGAGGATGTTCTTCTTCCAGGCAGAGTTCAGGGAAGGTTTACCAGACTGATTCCTAGGATGGCAGGATCGGTGAATAAGGAGAGGTTGAATCAGTTAGGAGTATGTTTGCTGGAGTTCAGAAGAATGCAGGTGGATTGTCATAGAAAGCTATAAAATTCTAACAGGACTAGACAGGGTAGATGGAGGAAGGATGTTCCTGGTGGCTGGGAAGTCCAGAATCAAGGGTCACAGTCTAAGAAAACAAGGTAAAACACTTATGACTGAGATGTGGAGAAATGAGATAGTGTTGAGCCAGTCAAATTCACTGAAAGTTGTTGAGGCCAAGTTGTTGAATGATTTCCAGAAGACATAGATACAGCACTTGGGGCTAAAGGAATCAAAGGTTATGGTGGAAAATCAGGAACAGGCTACTGAGTTGGATGATCATAATGAATGCAGAGCGGCCTTGATGCACTGGATGGCCTATTCCAGCTCCTATCTTCTTTGTTTCTGTTGCAAAGAGTAATGAGTTCCCAATGAATATAACCACAACATACATTTTCAAGGGAGCGAAAAGCCTCATCTCCTTCACAAGACATTGTCAGACAGTATCTCACATCAGGCACTTCAGGGGATATTAGGACAAAGTTTAACCAAAGGGATAAGAAGTACGTGAAAGGTAGGAGATGTCAAGACAGGGAATTTCAGAGGTTAGGGCACAAACAGCTGAGGACGTGGCTGCCAATGGTGGATTGACGGAAACAGGAGATGACAGGAAGGCCAGAATCGGTGGAACCAGCCATCGTAGAGGGTTCTAGGTTCCAGAAGGTTGAAGATGGGGTGGAGCAAGACCAAGGAAAGAATTGAAAACAAAAATGAGAATTTAAAGCTAGAGATATCACTGGGCGAAGAGCCAATGTAAGTTATTAAGTTCTCATCAAATAAAAGTTAGTGCAAATCTAGATAGATATGGCAGAGATTTGAAAGAGCTGAAGTATAACTCAAGGTAGTGCTGACCATAAGGCATTAATTCCATCTCCAGTTTATGTAAGTCCTGGTAGAAGTTAAAAAAATCTGCTTTTATCTAAATTTTGGAACCTTTAACTTTTGTATATGTAATCTGACTTTTTATTTGGAAAATATATTCCAGCATGCGGCTGCACAGTATATTAACTGCAAATATTTATCTATGAAGACAGCTTTGTGAAGAATTTACAGCTTAAAGTGACACATAGTGAGTTAGAGGTCTACTCGCTGGACTCTGGGTTCAGTCCATCTCCAAACAGCTTGGATCGAAACCTTCCTCTGTTGAAGATGGGAATAATGTGGTATATAATATTTTTAGACTATAGTTCTATTCCCTGTGCTTTCCCACTCATTTTCCTGCCTCTGATCATTGACTCAAGAACCAGAAAGAAATCAAGGAGCACTTATTTTATGCAATGTGTTGTTATGATCTGGAATGCACGACCTGAAACGATGGTGAGAACGGAATCAACATCAAGTTTTCAGACCGTAATAGGAGAATGAACAGATGGGCCAATGGGTCGAGGAGTGGCAGACGGAATTTAATTTAGATGAATGTGAAGTGCTGCATTTTGGAAAGGCAAATCAGCGCAGGACCTATACACTTAATGGTAAGGTCCTGAGGTCCACTTTTGGATTACTGCATGCAATTCTGGTCTCCCTGCTATTGGAAAGATGTTGTGAAACTTGAAAGGGTTCAGAAGAGATTTACAAGGATGTTGCCAGGCTTGGAGAGTTTGAACTGTAGGGAGAGGCTGAATAGGCTGGGGCTATTTTCCCTGAAGCATCAGAGCTGAGGGGTGACCTTATAGAGGTTTATAAATCATGAGGGGCATAAATAGGGTGAATAGCCAAGGTCTTTTCCAGGGGTGTGGAAGACCAAAAATAGAGGGCATTGGTTTAAGGTTAGAGAGAAAAGATTTTAAAGGGACCTAAGGGGGGGCAACTTTTTCACACAGAGTGTGGTGCATGTATGGAATGAGCTGCCAGAGGACAGCTAATTTGGTACAAATTCAACATTTAAAAGACATCTGGATGGGCGTATGAATAGGAAGGGTTTAGAGGGATATGGGCCAAATGCTGGCAAATGAGACTAGATTAATTTCGGATATCTGGTCAGCATGGATGAGCTGGACCAAAGGGTCTGTTTCCGTGCTGTACAGTTCTATAACTCTAAGTTTTAAAAAGGGAATTGAATGAATACTTTTTAAAACAAAACCCCAAGAACAAAGCAGAGAAATGGCCAAAATATTCAACCGTTGGGCTTTTGGGGCAGGGGGAGAATGAGAAACTTTCTCCATCTTGAGATACTCTCTGATGTGATGAAGTTTAAATGAAGACAATCTCTGCCCACAGCTGTGTGAAGCTACCTCTCTAGGATGGCTGGTAGCAGCTGCTACAGCCCATTGTGGCTTTGGCAGGTTGGGTGGTGGGTGACGGACTCTCAGAGGAAGCCTCGCGAGTCTCCCAAACTAATCTACCTTCAGGCGCCCACTGGCTTGACCCCCGTTCGTGCGAGGGACTGTCTGTTCTAGCAATAGCCTCAATCCGGTCCACGACTGGACCTTGTCTTCAGCCAAGTTTAGCTGAAGTTAAGCCTCTGGGTCTCATGCCTCAAGTGCCAAATGTCCTGCCTGGAAACCTGCCGCCATGGGACTAGGAAGATCCCACCCTTAAAGACCAGGCATGTGCTGAAGAGTCTTGCTGTGTGTTGCAAGATTCAATGAAACTCAAGTGAGCTTTTTCAACATCAATGCCTCGCAGCACCCATTTCGGATTGTGCTGCCTGGCACTTTCTATCGATAGTATCTCATGCTTTGTTTGTATTGCTGTGTTTTGGCTTTGATTTGTTTTGCCATCCAAGGTCTCACAGGGAACAACATGCTTTTTTGACTGGCCATGTTTAATGGCCCCACTCCTGACTTTTAGACACTTCTTGGCTGGCACTTTAGTGCTGTACTGAAGGAGGGCTCTGTTGTGATAAGTGATCTCTTTCTGATGAGAGGTAAGACTGAGATCCTGTTTTCCCTCTCAGTTGGACATAAATGATCCCACAATAGCATTTCAATAAAGACCACGTGATTCTGCTTGATGGCCTGGCCAGTATTTACTCCTCAATCAATGCTGCTGAGGCAGATTGTCTGATCATTTACATTCCTGCTAATCCCTAGAATATATTACCATTCCAATACACATAGGGGTTGCTAACCCCAGGCAAAATAGACAGCTCCAATACACAGGAGCTGTTAATTCTTGGAATATATGATAGCTACAATACACATAGGCATTGATTAATCCCTGGAATGTGTGACAGTTCTGATACACAGGGGCCATGAATTGTTGGAATATATGACAGCTCTAATACACAGGGGCTGCTAATACCTTGAATATAACACAGCTCTAATGCACGCAAGCATTGATAATCTCCGAAACGAACAGTGGCCGCTAACTCTTGGAGCTAATCCTGAACTAAAACCTGGGGTTACTAAAGATCAAATCATTTAAAGAAAGCAGTTGAGTTAAAGGCATAAAATTAGATTGCAGAAGGCTGAAACTCATTACTTTCTACTTGGTTTAGGAGAGGGAAGGGGTTCTGCCAGGAATGGGCTCATCAACTTGGACTCAGCAACTCAAAACATGTAGGACAGGAAGTGCTGCATGTTCCGGATATGGTTGTCCATTGACTCCTCTTGTTTGCTGACTCCTCCGCCTATTGACTCGTCCCAGATTGTGTCTTCATTTCACAAACTGCGTCGTAAATCTTGTCATCATTTCATTGCTGTTTGTGGGATCTTGCTGTGTAAAAATTGACCACCATATTTCCTCCTGACGGTGACAACCGTGATCACAGTTCAAGCACACATTGTTGGCTGTACTACTGGAAAACCTAGAGGTTTTATTCTTTCCGTTCGTTGAGGAGCTTTAGAGTGAGGTAAATTTTGTAAGAGATTGCACGTGGTCAGTGCAATCACAGGAAAATCACAGGAGCAGGTTCAAAAAGAAACGTTCTTTACAGTGTGTTTTTGATAGCTGTGATTTTGTGTTCCAGGGCGAAGTCTTTTAGGACTATTACCTTTCACCAGTTCAAGGACGCCCTTGAAGAGCTCGCACAGAAGAGGTTTAAAGGAAAGATCAAGGAAGAAGCAATCCAGGAGATTCACAAGTTAATTGAAGGGAAGTCCCCTGTCATTTCAGGGATAACAGTATGTTTTCTCATTTCTACTTAACACAACCATCCACTACATGGTAGGCAGTGTCCTGTTTAAAAAGGAATTAACCCAGCCACTGGATTAGGAGTGGCCTGTGCTCTGGGAGGTTTAGTAGCAACGGTTGTCCTGCAAAAGTTATTGAAATAGTGGGTCAATGTGTGACAGCAGGATTTCACAGCTTTTACTTTGGTTGAATACATTAAAAACACTAAGACTATGAGTTAATTGAAACTGAGATCAAAGAGATTTCATCCCCATATGTTGCAATTTTCAGAAAAAAAGTCTCTTCCTGTTTGAATTTACCCATTCCAATTAATTGTGCACCCCTAATTGCCCTGAGAAGGTCTTGCAACAGTTTGATGACAACTGTTGGATGACTTCAAAGGGCAGTCCATATTGGATTGGGACTGGAGTCGCGTATATCTCAGATGGGTTGGGGGAAGCACGTTTCCTTCCTGAAACTAGCTGAGGTTTTATAACGCTCTTCGTGGTCATTTTTACTGATTTGAAACTTCTTTCTTTTTAAACTGAATACAAGTCATCCAAGTTGCCATGGAGACATTTGAACTGTTGTTATCTGTTATTAAGCAGGGCCTTTGGATCGCTAGTCCAAAATCAGAATCACTTCCACAACACCAACCCCTTATCCAGGCTGACATGTCAGTAAAGTACAGAATGAGTCCTGTATTGTCAGAAGTATCTCTTCCAGAAAACATGTCAGGCTGGGATCCTGCCTATCTGCTCAGATGGATGGAGACATTCCTGTGAAACTGTTTAAAGAAGAGTGGGCATTAATCTTCTTGCTATTTGTGCAATCTCACTGAGCATTAATCAGTTATGTTTGCCTGCATAATGACAGTGAATACACTTCACAAAGTAATTAGTTGGTTACGAAGAATTCTGGGTCATCACAAATGCTTGATTGGTGCTATATGGTGTGAGCTCTTTGTATGCTTAACACTTGGGTTAAGTTACAGGGATTTGTGTAAATATTCAAGCTCAAGCTCCCTGCATTATCAAAGTGTTATTGTGCATGTCTAGTTTATCTCTATAGATGCAGCAGCACATTTTCTGTAGCTATTATTAATGCTATCCAGATTTAACACAAAGCTTGCCAAAAGTGTTAATTTGTTGTCCACAAACAGACCCCTCATCATAAATCTTGCACGATTTGTTTTGATGCACTGTCCTGCAAGGTGTTCTTATATAGACATCTATTTGAGCTTATTGACAGCTGGACCAAGCAAAGTCCAAATGCTGGATAGATTCCTAGTGACAAACCACTGGGACAGTTAGCTGTTTTTGAACATCAAACTAAAAGAAGAAAGATCTGCATGTATATAGCTTTTTCTTTGTCCTTAGGATGCTCTCAAACAATTTAAAATCAATTCTGTACTAATGAAATGTAGTCACTGATGTAATGTGGAAGAAACATAGCAGCTATTTATGCTCAGCCAGATCCTCGAATGAACAATGAGATAGTGGGCCAGATAATCTATTTGTGATGTTGGTTGAGGGGTGAATATTGACTATCAGGACACCAGAGAGAACTAGCCCTTCTGCTTTGGCCTAGTGCTGTCATCTGAGAGAGCAGAAGGAGCCTCAATTGAATGTCTCATCTGAAACACAGAGGGTCTCCATAGAAGCAACAGCTTTGATTATGTGCTTAATTGATTGGTGTGGGACTTAAATCTGCAATCTCCTAACTCAATGGCAGTACTGCCCACTGAGGCAAGGTGACACCCTTATATAATTTTGTAAGATCCTAAATTTGCTTCTTTATGAACTTTTATGTATGTAAAAGTAATTTTATCAAGTGTAATGTTGTTTTAATTAATTGTTTTCTCTGCAGAAAACTGTGCTATCTCCCACATTATCACGACTTACTGATACCTCAAAGTTCACTGGTTCCCACAAGGAAAGGTTTGATCAAAGCGGAAAAGGCCGAGGAAGAGAAGGCAGAGAGTACTTGGTTCAAAATACTGGCTACGTAGTGGGATACAAACACGCTGGCACATATGACCAGAAAGTAAAAGGGAGTAAACATGATTAGATTCTTTTCCAACATATATATCACCATCACTGTGAATGCATCTACTTCCAATGCGCCTTGGCAGAACAAATCAGAAGTAGGAATTCAAATCGTTATTGTTTATTTCAAAGCATTTCTAGTTGGTTTGAAAAATCATTCACATTTATTTCAGAAAGGCCATAACCCCACCCATACTCCCAAGACCCTGCCAGCATCATTGACCAACTGTGGAAATTATTGTCACTTTTGAATGGCTCTCGATAATCAAGTGCAGTCCAGCCTTCATTGGCCCTTGACACTTAAGCAGAGGACCAAGCTTTGAATGGGCAACTCTGAATAGCTCAATGTCATAAGCATTTGAACAGGTTCATCTTGGTGCATTACTGTCATTTCTTTGGATGGCTTTCAACTAATTATGTCTTAAGAACTGGAACTTACGTTCGGTCCAAAGATCCCTCCGTTACAAGATGCCTCTTCCTACAGCAATTGACGAGACAGAGACAGGTGGCCAAGTACTCTGTTTCTTAAAATCCTCATCCAAAGTTGGTAACGAAACATCAAGCTATATCTTGTAAGACTGGGTTCTCATTCAAAATGCTGAATGGACATGAAGACAAAGGAAACATGCCAAAATGGAAGAGGCGAAGAAGTGTCAGTCTCAACATGTCAGGTATAAATGTGTGTCCTCTTTGATAGTCCTGTTGTACAAAATGTCCTTCTGATTTAGGTGGTCAGTGGGAAAAGAAAAGTCTCACCACAAAATTGTGAAAATTGCATTATGGCAAAGAACCTGTTGGTGAGAACGCACCTGCAGGCATCACTTTAGCAATACGCAGTTTTCTAATACAGATAAACAGTTGTGTTCCTGAAAGATGAGTTCGACATGAATGAGATGGGATCCTTTGACTGAGCTGCCACAAATAGCATTTTGCCAGCCCAAACAAAAACTTCAGTAATACCTTAAAGTATAAAGAATCACCAGGATCAGCCTTTTGTGGAAAGCAGGATGGGAGCTAACGAAACAAGTGAGCTTGAAAGGTGACTCGCAGGCACCAAAGAACTGCTGTGACTGAATGGTTTTTGTTGTTGGTGGCAGGGACAGGCAGCATGTTGAAGTAATGCATGAAGGACATTGTTCAATCTGAAGGTACTGATCAGTCAGTGATGGGTTAACCAACAAGGATGGTGCAGATGAATCGCACCCTCAGTAGCATCACAGACTTGCCAAAATCCTAATACCTTTCAGCCAATGGAATTGGGATAAAAGACGTTCGACAGTTGTAATGTTCTCAGCTGGATCCTGAAACGTTTACTCGGAAAGAAAATAAGAGTGGAGATTGATGTTTCTGTCTCCTTGCAGAAGTGAAAGTGACTAAGCTGACATAACATCATCCTCTGTCAAAACAATTACACTGTTTTGTTGTGCAACATAGATAGGAATTGTATTACTCTTTTTCTCTAGACCCAGTTCAGTTTTGATTGTAACAATGTAGAATCTGTTAAATACTGAACTCGATTCTACTTCTAAAAATGTACAATTGGCACACTTCCTTAGGTTTCAAGAGAGACATTTATCGACTGATGATTCTGTTCAAGGGAATAGAATGTATAACTGCCATTATGAATGTGGTAGTGGTGGACCTTGTATAATGCATTCTTGCCTCACTCTGCTGTAATTAGGGATTGGAAACTGGCACTTAGTCACCTTCTTTGTTCCCAGCACATTCCATTCCACTTTTATTGTATTCCAGTAAAGCTGCCTTCTATTCTTAAGCTAAGAGCTGCTTGAGAGTATCTCAGTGAATTATACTCTCTGTACACTTCAGAAGATTGATTTTGCATTGTGTGGAATGGGCCTGCCATAGCTGCAAAGACAACAAGTGAATGAATGAAAGTTTTAGCTGATTCCCTTCTGAAGACTTCACCTTTGATATCATGTAAGTGCAAAGGCAGAGCCCAGTTTATCAATGAGCTATCGGGGGGAGCATTGAATGAAGAGTTATATATGCAAAGACTTTAATTGACACTTTAATAACAAGGAATCATGGCTATGATTTCAAAGTTTTATGTTGGGTTGGTCAAAGTCTAACCAGTTGGCTTCCGTGCTGCATGAACTGCTCATAATATGTACAAAAGAGCAAGCAGCCAGTATTCCTTATCAGCTGAAAATAAGTTTTATTGTGATACTGAGAGTTTGCAGAAGTGGACTACACATTCCATCACACATAGCTTGGGAGCACTTCTTATCTAACCACCGTTCTTTGACATTTCCAAAGATGAAGGTTATCCTTTTGAACCATGGCCCAAAATTTTAAATATTAGTTAAAATGAAGTATGATGTTCTGCTCAGTCAGATGTCTTCTTTCAATCTCCTATTTTCTCTTACATCTACTGTTTTTTGTCCTCAATCTTCTATGGATGACACATTCAATCCATGAGTTTTTCCATAGCTGTTACTATTCCTCCAACAGTTGCCTGGGAGGAATTAAAGGTCTCGTTGCCAAAAGGCAAGTTTCCTCTGCAGTGGAGGTATCGCAGTTTTGAAGAACTGGCTCAACTTGTCCCAGTGTGGCAGGAATTTCTGGGCTACCATTTAATCGAGTAACAGGGGGTCTATGGTGCTAACACGATACAAAATATCTTCAAAATTTTTATTGTACAGAAGAAAATTCAGCACGCAGGGTAAAAAGAATGAAATGCAGCAGAAATATAGAGATTTCAGTGTGTTGTGATACATCGTAAAAGGCTTCAAACATTGTTCTTCGTTGATTAGTTATGCTGAAATCAAATATATAATTTGTATGTAAATAGCCAATCTCAGCAATGCACAGGCCTACAATGCTGTAGTAACTGCATTAAAAATTCCAAGTTGAATAATCCTCCGTATTGATCATTGTTCCATTAAAACTGACATCTTTATCATTAATTGGATCACACTCTAAAATTAATTACTTAACGTATACCTTTAAGCTTAGTCAACTTTTAACCTAACAAATCCTGACTTCTACCAATATATAAATATAGTTCAGATTGTGCACTTTACTATAAGGTTGTTACTATCCACAGCACAGCTAATTGCTGCTTCTTCAATGGTTACCAAGGGGCACTTAGGATATACTGCTGATCTTTGCGGTTTTGTTGAATTTGGGTTAGTTTCTGACTTGTGGTCTAATATGCACTGTAGAGATGCTCAGATTTAATTTGCTGTTTTATTACAATCCAACCATCTAAATATCTCTCAATTAATGCTTGATAACAAATCAAGAATTGCAATTGTAGCCTTAAGCTTTCCATTGTACATATTGCCCGAGGCCAAGCACTTTAATCAGTATTCTGTTCCTCCTTCACTAAACTGCAGTGGAAAGGACATATGTGGTCTGAAGGTCAAGAGGGCTCAGAGGAAGCTATGGGTGTTGTGAATAGTTCTTTCTCTATAGAATTACACTCTTATTTTTCTACATTGCTCGCTCCATCTATGTATCAGAGGCTGTCAAATATTGTCACATTGTAAAGCTAGACTTACTAAATTTTGTAAAAATGATCATGAAATAAAATCCAATTGCAAAGCGATGAGGGTGCTATGTAATTATTTTCATCAACTGTATTCTCGGCATAACTATAATAATTTAGAAGTAGAACAGTATTCTATCCATTTATATTTGTATAGATTTGCTTTTCAATTTTTAAAAAATCAATCCTGGAAGAAAATAAAGGCAAAATTCTCATAGTTTTAACCTGTTATGACGCATGCAGTATCTGTTTAGTAGGGTTGGTACGGTAATCTGGAGATTTGGTAGTTTAATTCATATTGGCAGCAATCTGAGAGTATATTTTACAGGTGTGCATTGAAGTGGGAAAGCAAGACAAGTGAATCTGCTCTTCTTAGCCTCTCAGGATCAAGGGTGACTTTCTTCCACTTGAATTCCCTGGGTTCTCAGATGCCTGTCAAGTTCCAACGCATGATCTACAGGCTTGGCAACATGAATTACAGGTGCTTGATTTGTTGGGTGGTAGGTGAGGTGTTTGGAAGGTTGTGCACTTTCTCCAATGCCTATGCATGCTCACAATTTCAATGTGTTTGCTGCTTTTCTGAATGAGCCTTCTCCAGTTTGGTCTTTCAAAAGGTAGAGAATTATATAGGTTGGGGATATATGATCTCTTTGGGGATACTTTGAGGACACCCTTAAAAGTCTTTTCACTGTCCCATTGTGAGTCATCTCTGAGATAAAGTTCTGAATTGGACAGTTGCTTCAGCACACTACACGTTAAACAGTGGGATACAGAAAAGTGTAGGTAAGTAGCAAACGTAGAGTGCATGTCCATTGATCCCCAAACATAGCAGGACATGTAGTTAACAAGGCATATTTTTCTTTATTAGCTGAGACAAAGTATGGAGGAGCAGGAAGGATATGCACAAATATGTGTAAGACACTGGTTAGGCCTTGGCCAGGGTACTACACCAATGTACTCACCACATTACACCACAAGATGTGATCACACCAGAGAAGTTACAGGTAAATTTATGAAGGCATTGTCAGAACAGGAGAATTCTATTCAGGAGGAAAGATTGGATAATCTTGTAGGATTGAATTATTTTTCAATAATTAATAATTTTGACTTGATTAGAGAGGAATTACATTATACTTTTTAAATTGTTGGATAGTTGTGAAATGCTTTCTGTAAGGACAAAAGCCATATGACCTGGTTAACAGTAAGGTCATTAGTTCAGTTCTTTGATGTTTAATGGCTCAAGTTAACATAAATATTGCACTGAAGAGATGTAGGTTACAGTTTACTGATCACAGGACAAATGAACAGGTGCTTGTAAAGAAGAGCCAAATTTTACTTGACACACAGCTATGTTTTAAAAGCTTTGCTTCATAACAAACTATGTAACAGGCCTGTGTATATTTATCTCGGGGTTATTTTTAGCCTTAATTTGGTTTAGGTGTTAATTATTATGGAGTCACACAGCGTTCTTTTATTTTGGAATTTTCCTGATTGCAGTATTTAGTTGGCATGTTTGAAATGATATTAAATCACCAAGGAGTGACATTATGTATCCTAGGTGGACACCTAAATGGTTTCACTGGTACCACATCATCCAGATGAAGATCTATGGAGTTAGTAAGTTAAGAGAGACAAGCTGTTTTACAAAGGATGAATCGAAAAAGTGATGGACATTTTAAGAAATGAATTAGGAGCCAAGAGAAAGGGATGCCACTGAGATGACCAATACTTTTAAAGAAACCAATAGGGATTTGGGAACATACTGTTAAGCTAGTCAGAGACTGATCATGTGCTGACCAAGCCAATAGAGTTCAGGTTGTCTCTGATCATGCACATGGGGCTAGTGCGTAGCAAGTCTTAGTAGCAATTCTTAGTGGTTCGGTGAGCAAGAAGGAAGACCAAAGACACATGGAGAATGTCAACCAACCTTTGTCGAGATCTGATGTTCTGAAGTGGATCAACTCAACAAAAAAATCACTGCTTTTCTTAAGTTAAGTTTTGGTTCTTTAGTACTTGTGATAAATTTAATACAAACTGGAAATCTTGTGATAATATACTTTATACCTGGCAACTTTCTTATCATTAATCAGGAGTGGTAGTCAATGTTTAGATTTGCTCTTTCAAACACAATCTATAATTGTAATTGGGGATCTTATGCAACAGAGGTTCCAGCCCAGGAGACCCAGGTTCAAGTCCCACCTGCTCCACAAGTGTGTTTTAATATCTCTGTTATAATGGTGATGCAGAGACCTCCCAGTGCCAACAACTAAGACTGATTGATTGATTGTGTTGTGCTGTACTGGTCTCCATTGAAGCTGTCACCCTTACCAACACATAAACACACAGGCATTGTTTGTCTGGCAGGTTTGTCTGAGGCACTTGGTAAACTTGATGGAGGCTTGGAGTAGTCCACATTATCAGTACCATGTTGGCTTGGTATGTGTGTCTCTGGCTGGCTGTCAGCATGGAAACATTGGCAGCTGCCACAGAAAGCTAAATCCAGCTTAAAACCCAATGGCTGTCAGAGTCACATGTACCTGCACTTCAATACTTTATCCTTTTGTGTTTCTTGGCAAGGCAACCAGAGAATGAAGGAACTTGACCTTATTCCCAGATGTCCTTTCCTCTCAAGGAGACAGGGTGGTGCCTACAGGCATCTAAAAGGTAGAGGAACCCCACACACAGCCTCCCAGAAGTCTCCTCTCAGGACTGTCCCATGGTGCCCAGCTCCTCCATCTCCACCCAGACAGTGAGCACCAACCCTGTGCAAGTTACAGGCAAGGAGGGCGAGCCTGCATCTGTCCAGGACATGCTCACCATGACTGGGCCCTTGAGCCATAAAAACTCCATGAGGCCATCCATCGAAACCTTCAAAGTCAACAGGGCAACCTTGTACAGGTAATGAGAACTTTGAAATGTCTTTTGCGAATTAGGAATTTGGCTGACATCCTGAACTGAGATCAGCAGATGCCCTGAATTAAATATGGCAGCACCCCTGACCATTAACCTTGACCAGTTTAAGGCCTACTCCCTGTATACCTTGAGACATGGTCAGCTGGTTGAAGAAAATTCAGTGTTTACTGAGTAAACTGCTGGAACATGCAGTAGATGTGACATTGATGTAGTACTGCACTGTAAAACAAACAAGCAAAGAACAGCGAATACTGGAAATCTGAAACAAAAAGAAATTGCTGGTCTGACACCATCATTGGAGAGAAAACCATTAATGTTGACCCTTCAGAACAACATGTCTTCTTCCTTGACTGTCCAAAGCAAGACAGAACTACTGTAAGCTTGTAGATGCTAAATGAAATAATGTTTTCAAAGGCAAGGCAAAGAGACTGTAAGCACCTAAGGAAACACAGGACTGAATATAATTATAATTTAGCCCATGATGTGGGGAGACTGATCATTTGCCAATGCCAATGTCTATAAATAGACGGCACATGCAGTTGCCACCCAAGGACTGATGCTGGAGAATGTTGGCCAACATAATGGCCGTGAAAAGATCTGGCGAGCTGTAGCCACTATTCTGTTGGGAATAAGCACTATCTAGTTTCTCACTGGTACCTGGGAGAAATAACAACCTGCACTTAAATGAGGTAAAATTGGGTACTAATAAGATGTTAATGCATACAAATAGGCCCCACACTGCTCGTGAGAGATTTAAAATTCTTTAATGGGCTTTATGAAATGTTTTTCAATATCATTGTGTATGACTGGGTTCATTTTCTTTTCATCTTCACATAGATACTGATTGGTTGGCTATGAAAGTCAAATGGGGAATATGAGGTGGCATTAGAGAGGGATGGTGACTAGAGGCCCCAACAGCAGTTTATACTAACAAGTCTAAGTCTCCGAGAAGCAGCAGATTTGCTAACTGGGGCCCTTGACATTTGCCTGCCTCTGTAGTCATCTCCACCCTCTGCAGTGAAAATCATGCACGCAGTTTCTATGGAGATCAGTCTGCCAAGTCAGAGTATTTCCTGACTTGAGGTTTCTGCTTTGATGGCAAAAAATCCAGCCATGTTCTTTGTTCTAGATTTCCCCATCAGTATCTACCCTATTTTTCAAGGAGATCATTCTTCTAAATTCTAGGGAATATAGATTCAACCTTTCCTCAAAGGGCAATCCTTTCATCCCGAATAGATATCTATCTTGTATTACAGTATCCAATTGAGGGGTAGCACAGGCAGAGCTTCCAGATATTTGGAGTGGGGAAACCTGTGAAGTGGATAAAATTAACCTGAAAACCTTACAGTGGCTCTTAGCTACACCAAAGCCTGGAGGTGGAGACTGGTGTGTGCTGTTGTATTACAGCTTGGCCAGTCAAAATGTGTAACTAGGTGCTCCTTTAATGCAGCAGCTCAATCTCTCCGCTTGGGTTTGACTCAGAGGTGTCAATGAATAGATTTGGGATGAATCAAACACTTAATATCATAAATACCATTCCATAAGAACATTTAATTTAGTTTATAAAAACGTACATATCTCAGTCAAAACGATATTCATAAACTTAAAAAAATCAATATGTTTACAAATATAAATAGTAATTAATTATTTCTTTTATTATAGAAAGGAAACAACTTGTGAATACTTAGAGATGTACCCTCTATGTTCATCTGCTGGCTAAGTGTCTTTCTGACGTATAAATATGTGATTACATTAACAGTCTCACTGTCCTCTGTTAGTCGGCTACTGGAAGCATCAAGAAGTCCTAATGGATCTGAGATCAAGACAGGCATTCAAGTTATCCTGACTTTGAAACAGCTACATGTGGATGTGGCCAGTTTTCCAAATTTGCTGCTCTTGCGCTGAGAACCAGAGAAAATGCTCAAGTTCCCCAGTTATTTTTTAAAAAATGAAGCTTTCCCAATGGAGGCACTAAGGAGCTTTGAACATACATTTCGTAATCTAACCCTAACCATCTTATTTCATGGTATAAATGGATTCTGAATTGGGCTTCAGGGGACCGAGGTTCTTGCAAATGAGATTTACAACAAAAGTTTCAAACTGTTTTAGCAAAACAATTAGGTGAGTCATTTATAGATTCATTTCTCAGGTCAATCCTTAACCAATCCAACTCAATCACCTGGTTTAACATTTAAACTATGTTGATGTTAATTGTAAATCATCATTGATTGGTGCATTTTTAATGCCAAAGGCTCGATTAATCAGAACCCACTCGGCAACCAATCAGCACTCTCCTCTTATGCAATATAAATTGGGTTTTTCCTCTAACTTGTACTCTTGTCAGTTATCCTGATAAGTGCAAAATGAAAAGCTTTGGCAAAATGTGTACTTTTTCAACAATAAAGTTCTGTACTGCTGAACAATTAAAAGGGAAACTCCTGGAACTTTACAATTAACAATCTCAAAGTAGCTCCAATGTTAAGACAGCTTTTAAAACAATGCTAGGGCAGGTAATAGTAATTAATAGTTATAGTAATTTATTGTCAGTAGGTGCATCATTTATCTGAGGCTGCTTTTGGTATTGTGGCTCAGTTGTTGGTGCCCCTATCTCTGATCTAGAAATTCTAGCTTCAAAGATCTATTCCAGGACTGGTTGATTAAGGAAAGAGACTCACAATGAGATTCAATTGATTGATCCTCAGCCAGCTAACTTTTTCAATGCTTGCCCAGTATTTCTCAAAAGACAAATGTGTGCAAAAATATGAAACAAATAATTTAAAAACCCTGTATTTGCCCAGCAAATCTTAGCCAGTAGTACCAGTACTCTCTTTATTATAACAGTTCAATGTTGCAAAGCTTTCCGAATTTGTATAGACAATGGTCAAGCCTTTTGAATTTTACCCCGGGGTAGAAACAGTTAATCTACTAACTATGATTCAACACATTAAAATTCCATACTTATAAAAGAGGGCCCTAAATGACTGGATTGTAAATTCCTTGAAACTGGAATCTGCTCTCCCACAGATTTTCTAAGCACAGATTCAAATTATTTTCATCACACTGAAAAGCAAACATCACAGATCCTTCACCCCAATACAAATCTCACAGCAATACTCTTACATTATTTCAACTGTTGACAAATTAATCATTGGGGAAAAAAAACCATTAGATAAACAAATACAAAACAGCTACTTCCAAAGTCTTTAGGCTAGGTGGAAATTTGTTGAAAAAATATCGAGCCATTTTTCAATTTACCAAAATTGTATCCAATCCAGAACTAGATATGTAACACCTGGAACAAGTGGAAGATGAATGTGATTTATTTGTATCATTAGATCAGGATGCTTCAGTGCATCCAAAGTGAACAACACAACATTGCAGGAAAGGGATTTATAAACAATAACTAGCTCATAGTGGTTTTACTGTAATAGTGACTTTCAGAAACTTTTCCACAATGATATATTCAAATTGAAATGCTCGACTTTGGAATGACATTTCTGTAAGAATAACATTTTGGGAATTATTTTATGGCGTTGCTTTTAAATACCATTGGGTAGCTGAATGCTGGACTCAATTAAACAGAGACAGGTTTCAGAATAAGGGCTAGTTTTTGTTAGAAATATACATGTCATCAAATGAAAAGCAGAGAGGTGGAAGCGAGTGGATGTGGCTTGACAACTAGTTTGTTGGGAAAAATACATGCATGGCAACGGCATGATTTTTAACTTAGAGGTAATTCTCTGACCACATTTCTTTTCCCTGCAAGCTTGTATTGGATTATTCCCTGCACTCTATATCCAACCCACGTACGAATTTAGTAGGTGCACTGACTTCTATTGATAGCGCATTATAATTAGCCATTGAGAATTGGATGAAAACAGGAGAAGACCAGCTCTTAGTTTCTCTCTATCTCTTAAGCAGTCCATGTTGTCTGTTCACACAATCTACAGTAATTACAGAGAAGGAATTTGATGTGCATAAACTATAACAGCATACGACAGCTGTGGCACATCATTCTTTGCTGCTACTCCTATGATCTCCCTCACATCAATCAGCTTATTTGCTTGCAGAAAGGAAGCAAATAAAAGTAGCAATAAGAGCCAAACGCAACTTGTGGGCTGCCAGTTCCATTCCTTAATTGACCTTTGGGCTTTCTGTCATGGTGATGACAGTTAGGCAGAAGCTTTAATAGGAATGTTGGAAGTTAGCTAGTGGCTCATGTGAAAAGATGGTGAGAGTGAACTAGAAAACTTTAAACAGTGATGAATTAGTTGGAATTTCCTACAAGAGTAACATATAAGGTAACTTAAACATAAAACATCTCAAGTAACATCACAGGAGCTTTATAAAACAAAAAAAAGACATCAGCCACATAAAATATTGGGAACACATGTTCAAAAGCTTGGTCAAAATGGTAGGTTTTCAGGAGAATTCTAAATGAGGAATGGGATGTAGAGAGGCAGGAAAGATGTAAGGAGGGAATTCCAAGGCTCGGGGCTTAGGCAGCTGAAAGCACTGCATCCAAATGTGGAGCAATTAACATCGGGGATGCTCAAGAGGCCCAAACTGATGAACATAGATATCTCAAAGAGGTGTGGAGCTGGAGGAGGCTGCAGATAAACAGCAATGAGATCCTGTAGGATTTAAAAAAAAGGTTCACAATTTTAACACCAAAACATTGCGTAAGCAGGATCTGATCGATAGAAGTAGCAACAACAGGGGTGACAGGTGAATGAGACTTGGTTGAGTTGTCAAGGGTGCAGATTTTTGGATGACTTCGTGTTTACATAGGGTAGATGTAGGAGATCTGCCAGGATGTGTTGGACTAGCCATGTCTAGAGGTAATAAATGAGGTTTTCAGTTGCACATAAACTGAGGCAGGGATCATTGACCTAGATTAACGGTGGAAATAAGCACTTTTAACTGTGTCTTCAGAAACTTACCTCTTGGTCAAATGTGACACCAAGGTTGAGAACAGAATGTCTTTTAAACTTACACCGTTTCCCGGGAGAAAGGTTGGTTTGATAGATGGAGAATAGAGTTTGGATGGGGAACCGAAAGCAATGGCTTTGGTATTCCAAATATTTAGTTGGAGAAAATTTCTGTTCATCTAGTGATGGTTGCCAGATAAGCAGTCTCATTATTAAACAGTGGAGCAGATGACAGAGAAAGGCAGAGCAAAGAGTTAATTGGAAACTCCTACTGTAAACAAATTTGAGTCAAGGGGAGGCGTAATGAGAGTTTGCTACAAACGCCTTTAGGAAAGTAATATGTTAGCTAGAAACTGCTGCAGGAGCATAAGAACAGCAGGACTCATAGGAAGATTAACTGAGTTAGCTAGGATGTTGCCATAGAAAGGGGGTTTGCTTAACCTCAGTATTTATGCTTTGCGTGGTTTTGACAAAAGTGTGGAACCAGAGGCGGAGCCATCTGTCATTGGCTGTAGATGGTCCACCAAAGAGGAAAGCCACCATAGACAGGGAAATAAAAATTTTAAGAACATTAGTTTACATCTCAAAAGTACAAGAATAGGAGCTTCTATTTTATAGTTAGAATGCACATCAAAAAATTCTCAAACTGCCTGTTCCACCTGCCCTTTAATATTAACACAAATCTTTGAGTTTTCTCGCTTCTCTTAAAAATGCATATCTTCATACAAGTGCATAATTGAATAAAACAGTGGAATTTAGGAAGAAGCTATCAGCTCATTTCTGCAAACTAACAACCTACCTAAACTGCGTGAATACCCACATATACATTGAAATACCCAGTGAATTGTAAAATATTAATATTTGTCTTGCAATTCAAGACACAGAATTGTTCTTTCATATTGTACATAGTTAGTAGTAAATTTTCTTAATGCTGACCTATTTTAAAATGTTTAGTAGTCTTAATAAAAGCAGAGATTTTTCCAAACAAAGGTTTCAACTTACTAATGCCATAGATTAACTTCCTAACTCTAGATTCAAATGTGCAGGCTGCAGAAAATGAATGCAATGTAACATTGCACATCGAGGGAAACCAAATACAGGGAAAGTTACGTGGCACGATTTCAAACTATTTGTTTGTTTAGTGAACTATTAGAAGCCCAGACTGAGAGATTCTGCACTTGCTTATTCAGGGAGAGACAAGTAAAAGTATATTTTAAGCAATCAAATATGTAATTGGCTTCTGGAGGACTACTTGCAAACTTCAGGGCATTTGGAACTAAGTGGAGGGGAAAACTGGCAAAAGAATTGAGAAATTGCAAAATGCTGAACCGGACCTAAACCGACATTAAATATGTTAAAATTGTAAAAATACTATCGTTTGCACAGACAGCAGACAAGTTTGACACATCTCTATTCATCAGTAAGTCTTGTGTTGATAGAAAAAGAGTGGTGCTTTCAATAAACAGCATGAAATCACGCAGGGTTTTTGTCATTTGTTCTTTGTAAGACATTTCAGTTTTTCTGGGAAATTTCCTTCAGCGTTTTTGATGTTCTAACTCCATGTGGCTTTTAATCTCTCTGCCCAATGGCATGCAGCCAGATGTTGAAGCAGTCATACTGTGGGGAGATGGCTCCATGGTTTTTTTCAGTTGAATGTAGCTCCAATGCAACTGGTCGACTTCTGCTTTGTGTCTTGCTCGCGTTTCATTCAGCTCCCTCAACAAGTGCTCATTTGTGCATACCAGCACCCTGCAATTAAGACAGCAATTGTTGCCTTGGCTTTGCTCAATTGAATTAAGGTTGCAAATACCAGACAGCAGTATTATTTTAACATACATATTCATGTTAGTTATCAATTTAAAAAAAAACCAAGCTAATGATCAGAGCCTGCTACTATGTACAACACATCCACAATTACCATGCAGAATTCATGACTCAAAAATAACTTGAACTGAAAAGTTGGCTGTGGCAGATTAAAACAAAGAATGTGTGGGACACTACTTCACAGTACCATTTACAGTGTGACTGTGAGCTAATATTATGAAAGGTTGCTTGGAGACAGCTAAACAATAACAGATTTTTTATAATCCTGTATAACCCACATCTATGCGATCCTGATACCAGTGAATTCCTAGCAATGCAACGACATGCAAAATTTTATCAAGTCTCTTGATTTGGTTCCTTACATTGCAACTAACAGCGTAGTCCACCTTGTTCTATACAAACCTTGATATACCTTATTCTACCCAATCTGATACTATCCAAGCCAATAAAACCTTCAATGTTCAATCATTGCAATTTACACATTTACCATTAGCTTACATGAATGCAATTTAGTTCATTATTTATATGGAGTAACATTCCTCAGCATTTAGGATAAATATAACTGATGTTATATACTAAAATAAAACAAAGGACTGTGGATGTAGTTCTGAAGAGGTCACTGGCCTCAAAATGTTAACTCCACTTCTCTCTACACAGATGCTGCCAGACTTGCTGAGTTTCTCCAGCCACTTACAGAGAATAGAATCCCTACAGTGTGGAAGCAGGCCATTCAGCTCATTGAGTCCACACCAATCCTCCAAACAGCATCCCACCAAGACCCAGACCCACACCCACACCCCCTACCCTATTACTGTAACCCTGTATTTCCCATAGCTAACCCACCTAACCTGCACATTCCTGGACACAATGTGAATTTAACACGGCCAATCCACCTAACCTGCACATCTTTGGACTGTGGGAGGGAACTGGAGCACCTGGAGGAAACCCACGAGGAGAATGTGCAAACTCCACACCGTTGCCCAAAGCTGGAATCGAACCCAGGTCCCTGGCACTGAGAGAGAAATTACATTTCTGTTTATGTAATATACTAGTTGATTTCAGGGCAGTAAAGTATGCACTTTTCCTGAAATTGTTTCTATTCTTCCTTTCCCTTCATTCCTTTTCTATTTCTTTCCGTTTGTTTTCCACATTTTTCTTGTTTCTCTCTTGCTGACTCAGCAATTCATTCTTTCTGGATCACATTCACGGTGTCCTCCTCCATCTACATCTCTCCCAATATTCTGACTCTTTGCTGTTGTACAGGTACTTAATTTCTTTCTTCAATTTTCCAATTGAATTATTCAAAGACAGAGGTCAAAATATTTTGGAAGTGGTTGCTAGCATTAGGAGGGAGGACGTGACGTGGAAGGTACTGTAACATGTGCTGCTAAGAAAGGAACTTTGGAGTGGACATAAGTGCAGGTTTCGTGGGAGGAAGTAGGCAGATGATGTCTTGTGTTGGATCGAAAAGGAGATATGGGATACAGTGTGGATGGGTTTGGTAGGGAAAAGGGCGCAGCGCCTTGGAAGCATTCTGCTAGATCTTGTAGATTTTTGGGAGGAGGTTGGCTTTCTAATTTGTACTTATGGATTCCAGTCTATTGGAGGATGAGGATGAAGTAACCTTCATAACATGCACATAATCAAAAACTCAATACAATTACCACCATTATATTTCTAGTATACACACTGAATGAAAACATGCACCAGTTCAGTGAGTGTTTATTTACATCTATCCCAACTGTATTTTTTAGCTATTTTATCATAGATGAAATAATCTACTTAGATGATATCATATTTTCTGGAACAGGTAAGTGTGCAATTACCATTGCTCATTGAGCAGCCAATTGTGAGTAGAGTACTCAGGAGCTAAGAGAAAGGCTTGCAATGCACTTTTAACAATCTCAGAATGTCTAAACCACTTCACAGCCAATGAGGTATTTACTGTAGTCGTCACTGTTGTAAACACAGGAAACACAGCAGCCAATTTGTGTACAAGTTTGCAAACAGCTGATAATAATCAGATGGTCTATTTCAGAGTTGGGTTAAGAAGGGCTCCTGTGGTACAGTGGTAGTGTCCCTATCCATGGATGGGGAGGCCCGGGTTCAAGTCCCACCTGCTCCAGAGGTGTGTAATAACATCACTAAACAGGTTTATTAGGAAAAAAAAACTAAAAGAGTTGGGTTAAGAAGGGCTCTTGTGGTCCAGTGATAGTGTCCCTACCTCTGAGCCAGCAGACCTGGGTTTCAAGACCCACCTGCTCCTGTGTTGTGTCATAACTTCTCTGAATAGGTTGATTAGGAAAATACACATATATAAGAAAGAAAAAAGTGAATTTGGGGAAGTGATGGCCTACTGGTTTAACGCTGGCTTGTTAATCCAGAGCTCCAGTTGTATTCTGGGGGCCTGAGTTCGATTCCCACCTTGCTGGAATTCACATTCATTTTGGGGCCCTCTTGTGGCAGAGTGGTAGTACCACTGGACCAGATAGGCCTGGCTTCAAGTCCCACCTGCTCCAGACATGTGTAATAACATCACCAAACGGATTGATCAGAAAGATCGGTTAATTAAATTTAAAAAAGTAGGATTAAGGGATAAATGTTCACCAGGACACTGGGGAGAACTCCCTTTTTCTTCTTTGAAAGTGCAATGAGATTTTTCAGAAAACACAGTTTAAAATCTCACTGGAGAGATAGGCCTCACCTGTGTGGCTGCTTCATTCAATTCAAAGTTTCGTAATGGGTTGTTCTCACTTTCTTTCTGCTTAGTTAAGGCAAGGTTATCAATTCTGAGAACTGTACTTTTACATTGAACAGAGGGTAATGATTGGAGGAGTTTTATTATATTTACCTTGGCAACGTATGATTTGTTCAAAGTTTGTGCCTATTACTATTAATTCCTGGCTGAGTCCTTGCAAATTAACTGAGATTAAAAACGACAACAGCAGATTTAGAAGGGACTGGATAGAGGTATATAAAATATCAAGAAGGTTACTGATAGATAATTTTACAGAGTAGGGAGGGCCAACGGGCACATTGGTAAACTACACATGAGGGAAAAGGTTTGTGTTTCTATGATGCCTTTCATGACTTTAGAATGCTCCAAAGTTCTTTACAGACATGTGAATATTTTTGAAGTGTGGTCACTGTTGTAATTGAAACCAGGCAGCTAATTTCTGAACAGTGAGCTGTCACAAAAGCAATATGATGGTGTCCAGATCATCTGTTTTTGTAATATTTGTTGATAGACATATATTGGCTAGAACACTAGTGATAACTTCCATGCTCTTCTTCAAAATATTGGGATCTTTTATGTCCACCTCAGAAAGTACATAGAACTAAAGTCCAACAGCTCATCTGAAAAATGACACCTCCAATAATGCGGTAGTCCTTCAGTACTAGAATATGAGCCTGGATACTTGTGTTCAGGTCAGGAGGACTCCTCAAATCCACAATCTTGTAACTCAAAGGTAAAGTGATTCCAAGTGAGCCATGACTGACAAGAGCAGGAATAAGGTAGATGATAGACAGTTCCTACTTTGCCCAGAGAAGAGTGAACCTCTGGATTGCCTGAAGAGCTTTTATTGTTAGTGACAGTAAACTTTGTGACTCAAAAGGGAAATGAAGTAGTTGTTGACTGGGCCAGTGAGCGCAAAAATAATTTAATGATTAATTTAAGCATGATCAATGTGGTCTTCTGAACTAGGTTGTGACCACCTGAAGAGGTTAGAGATGAATTTTTGCGTCTTCACCACCACTACCACCTTTCCATATCTTGGAAAAGGAGTCAGGGTGGAGGGAAGGAATAAAAGGAGGGAGGCACAGTTTCAGGCGATGGGATCTTAGAGAAAGGCAGGAAAAGATGAAGATAAAATTCGAGAGGATTAACAGCATAATCTGAAAAAATGCATTCGTTAAATGAAAGCCAGGCATTTATTTACTTGATAATTGTCTTTTTAAGATCAAAATAACCTTTGTCAGTGATGGACTATGCAGAATGACTTAGTACCAAGCAAAAAGTTATGGGAGGTTCAGTATTAACATCATGTCTTACAGATTGGTAGGTAACAGACTGGTGCCTACAATTTTCTAATTGGCATATCTGGAGTCAGAAGCTCAGAGCAAAGAAATTGGCTGGAATTAGATTGCTTGTCTATTCCCCTGGTTAAGAATTTTTTTTCTTTATTCTTGCATAGGACACACATAGGTCACTGGCAAAGCCAGCGTTTGTCATCTGTCCCGTGTTGCCCTTGAACCGATTTGTCTCAATGCCATTTCAGAGGCAGCAGGCTCTCAACCACATTCACTATGGGTCTGCAATTGCCAAACCAGGTGAAGACAGATGTCCTTCCCTAATGGATATTAGTGAACCACATGCTTTTTAGGACAACTGACATGGTTTCATGGTGACCATTAGGTTAGTTTTTAATTCCAGATCTTTTACTGAATTCAAATTTCACCATCTGACATGGTGGGATTCGAACCTATGTCCTCTAGTAGGCTGGAGTTCTGCATTACCACTATGTCACTGTCTTGGTTGTTGTGAGGAGGGAATGCAGGAGAAATTACTGGTATCGTTTCTTTAATACAAGAAAAATTATCAGAATTAGTAAGATGGAACAGATCAATTAGAAAATAGCTGTTTCCATGGCAGAGGTCCTATAAGTTATCATAAACAGGTTACTCTTGACTCCTAGTAATAATCATGTACAACATCTACTACTGGGTTATTCTATGCAGGGTACTGAATTAGCTTACTGCAAATGGTAATGTGAGAGCTGACGCAAATTTATCCATCAATGGTATTAAAAGCATGAAGAGTCATTAGCACTTCAATACTGAATTAGCACACTGAAGTGCATTTTCAGCATTCTTTGGAACTAACTCTCTAAGCACATAGCAATTCTAAAACATTGTGAAAGAAGCCCCGGATACTGCAAACAAATTGTTGAGCGTTCATAACATCTACTTGCCTAGTTCTACATGATTCAAAGCCATTGCTGCTCTTAGACAATCATCAAGAGCACTGCCACATGAAAATCTTAACTTCAGTGTGCAAGTATCGATAAATAAAAAGGATCTTGCTGGGTTCAACACTTTCAGATTTGTATATCTATTGCGTATTGGCAGTTTACTGGAAAAGTGCTCACTTACGCACTCTATTAACAATGCTAAATCTGTTCTCAAAATACTCAATGGACTATACCAATTGGTTTTTGCAAGGTGTAGCCGTGTAAATATATGGTACTTATTCTGATAGAATTTTTATGAATCTAGATTTCAATTTCTAATCTATTATTTTTCAATATCTGTATTTTAAAGATATCAGTTCGCTGCATAATTTCCCTCAATTGCTATGTGAAGTGCAGCCACAGAGAGGAAAGATGGTCAGAACGTCAGGAAAATACTAAGTGTTCCATTGGCAATCCCACGTGAATGTTTATACTCCTCCAAATGGGTCCTCAGATTAAAATCTCACTGATAAGACTTGTAGATAAGCAGAGGAACCTGGGGATCTTAGAGAATGAAACACTGAGTTCAGAAGCATTCAGTTGAGGCCACAGAACTGTACAGAACAGGAACAGGCCCTTCAGCACAGTATGTCTGTGCTGACCATGATGCCATTCTAAACTAACCCCATCTGCTTCCACATAGTCTATATCCCTCTATTGCCTGCCTATTCACGAGTCTCAATGCCTCTTAAACATTGTTATCACATTTGCTTCTACCACCTCAACTGGTAGTGCATTCCAGGCACCTGTAAATAAAAAAACTTTCCTTGCACATCTTGTTTAAATTTTTCCCCTCTCACTGTAAACCTATTATTTAGTGTTTAATACTAGTATTTAATATTTCCTAGTATTTAATATTTCCACCCTGGGGGAAAGACTCCGAATCCACCCTCTCCGTGACTCTCATCATTTTAAATCCTGCTAACAGGTCACCCCTCAACCTTCAAAGCGCTAACGAAAACAATCCAAGTTTGTCCAACCTCTCCTTATAGCTTATATGATTTTGAAGGAAAGGGCATATAAAACCTAATGGGCACTGTGCATGCCACTTACCTGCCTGTTTTAATTTTACCAGTGGCAGGAAGAGTCTCATGTCTTTGGTCCACATGATGCCATTGTAAGACAACTAATGGTTTCACCATTGGAATTTAGCTAAAGGCAGCAGAGGCCCAAGCCAAATATCCAACCTGGCAGCCGTCCTTGGTGGGTTGGTGGTGATGGTTTCTGGGTAGGATGGGGTTAGGGGGTTTCTTTCCTCAACCAGACTCTTTAAGCCCAATTAAGGGGCCTCCCACCTCACGGTCAAATCTATTTCCCACCAGGATTCTATTTGCTCCCACCATCCCCTCTACGCCAGCCTTAGAGCAACGCCTTGATCGATTATAGTCAGCTTGCCTGGTTAAAATTTAAACTAGCTTGGCAATTACCTGTAAGTTATCAGTTAATTGGCACATTTTCCACAGCAACAATTCTACCAGAGTCCATTTGGCAAGCAAACAGCACTCTCCTCTCACATAACATAAATATTGTTTTATCTTTACGTTGGGACTCTTGTGATTTTAAGAAAATGCATTTGTGCTATATGGGCTTTGTCGACTAGGCCAGCATTTACTTCCCATCCTTAATTGCCCTTGAGAAGATGGCAATGAGATGTTTTCTTGAATTGCTGCAGCCCATTTAGTGCAGGTACACCCACAGTACTGATAGGGAGGGAGCTTCAGGATTTTGACCCAGAAACACTTATGGAACAGCAATATGCTTTCAAGTTAGGATAGTGAGTAGCAGAGGGGAACTTGCGGGTGGTGATGTCCCCAGTTAACTGCTGCCCTTGTCCTTCTGGGTTGTAATGGTTGTGGTTTTGAAAGGTGCACTCCAAGGATCATTTATGAATTGCTGCAGTGCATCTTGTAGATGGTACACACTGTTGCTACTGTGCATTGGTGTTGGAGTAAGTAAATGTTTATGGATATGGTGCAAATCAAGTGGCCTTCTTTCTCTGGGTTGCTGTGAAGCTTCTTGAGTGCTGTTAGATCAGCATTCATCCAGGTAAATGAAGGACATTTGATCTCAATCCTAACTTCTGCCTTATAGATTGTGGACAGGCTTTGGGGAGTCAAGATGGTGAGTTATTTGATGCAGGCTTTCTAGCCTCTGACTACTTATCTGGCCACGGTATTTATGTGACTAGTTCAGTTCAATTTCTGGTCAATGGTAGCCTCCACGATGTCATTGTAAGGTGTTTGGCAATGGCGATGCCACCGAATGTCAATGGACGATGGTTAGATTCTCTCTCACTAGATGATCATTCATTCAATTTATGTGCATCCCTCAGAGAGTACAACAGCCACATCTCCTGGGGCAGGGGCATGGGATGGGATGGAGGTGTGGGTGGAGAAGACAAAAAACAAATGGATAACCTTAAGGTGGTGAAATATTTGGGAACAACACAATGGAGTGCCCGCTGCAGAGAGTGAAATGCTGGTGGTTGAGGTGAGTGTGGGAATTGAGAGAAGTTGGGGAGGGAGACATTGCTGTTTCCCTTACTACTTCCACAGGTCCAGTGGGGGCAGGATTAGACCAGGTGTAACAGTTCTGACAGTGAGCGGGACCAATGGGAATAGCTGATTGGTGAGCAAGTCCCGGTGGATATTTCCAAATTATTACATTGTAAGTATTTGTTCAAGCAAGGGTAGGGACTTATTTGGTTTATTTATTTAAAAAAAATGTCTCTTAAAGTTTCTAACCCTTAATGATTCAGTTTAAAAAAATACAAAGTCAGTGGAGTGGTATGCTCCCCCCTGTCACATGTTGGAGATGAGGGAGCAACTGAACATCCCTGGTGACTACATCTGCTGGAAATATGTCCTGCTGCAGCTCCTCTCAGACTGCATTAATCAGTTGGAGCAGAAATTGTACATGGTTAGGAGGTATAGATTGTATAGACAGTAGCTTCAGGAAGATGGTCACACCACAGGTTCAGCCAGGTAGGTAATCACCAGGAGAGGCAGGCAGGTAGCGCAGGTGTCTCCTGTGGCTATCCCCCTCTTAAATAAGTATACTGCTTTAGATACTGTTGAGGGAGATAACTTCTCAGGGGAAAATAGCAGCAGCAGTCAGGTCTGTGGCACCATGACCGTTTCTGCTGCAAAGCAAGGTATCGCAATGTCCAAGCGAGCAATTATAATCGGGGACACCAGTCAGGAGCACAGACAGGTATTTCTGTGGCACTGAGAGAGTCTCCAGGAAGGTGTGATGCCTCCCTGGTGCCAGGGTCTAGGACGTCACGGAATGGTCGCCGCAAATTCTTAAAGGGGAGCACGAGCAGCCGGTGGTCATTGTACACATTGGTACCAAGGACAGATAGAAAAAAGGGCTGAGTCCTGCAGAGTGTATGTAGGAAGTTAGGCAGGAGTTTAATTTGCAGGACCTCAAGGATAGTAATCTCTGGATTACTCCCAGTGCCATGTATTAGTGAGAGTAGGAAAAGGAGTATGGTGCAGATGAATGCATGGCGAGGGGCTGGTGCAGGGGGCAGGGATTCAGATAATTTGGATAATTGAGATCTTTTCTGGGGCAGCAGTGACTGTATAAGAGGAACGAGCTGCACCTGAACTGGGGGAGGAACCAATATCCTGGCGGGGAGATTTGCTAGAGATACTTGGCAGGATTTAAATTAGTCTGGCAGGGATTTGGGACCCTAAACAATTGTGAAATAAAACAGAAGGTTGAGGCTAGCACAAAACCTAAAGAAAGCAAGTTCAGTAAACAAGGCAGGTAGGTAACAGCACAGCAGGGAACGAGGGAAGACCAGTGAATTATGCTGCATTTATTTCAATACAAGAGGCCTCTCAGGTAAGGCAGGTGAACTCAGGGCACGGATGGGTACATGGGGACTGGAGTGTCATAGCTATTACAGAAACATGGTTGAGGGGGGGATAGGACTGGCAACTCAATGTTCCATGGTACAGATGCCATACGAAGGATAGAGGGGAGGCAAGAGAGGAGGGGAGTGGTGTTTTTGATTAGGGAAAATATCACGGCAGTACTTAGAGAGGATATTCCTGGTGGATCGTCCAATGAGGCTAAACAGGTGAAACTGAGAAAGGAGAAGTGGGTGATCACTTGGATGGAATTGTACTATAGGCTCCTCAATAGTCAGTGGGAAATTGAGGAGCAAGTATGGAGGGAGATCACAGCTGTAAGATTAATAGGTTTGTAATAATAGGGGATTTTAACTTTACAAATATAGAGTGGCACTGCCATAGGTCAAAGGGTTGGATGGGTACAATTTGTTAGATGTGTTCAGAAAAAAATTCTCAATCATTACGTAGATGGCCCTACTCAAGAAGGGGCAAAACTCGACCTCCTCTTGGGAAATAGGGCAGGTCAAGTGGCTGAGATGTTAGTGGGACAACACTTTGGGACCAGTGACCATAACTCTATTAGTTTCAAAATAGTTATGGAAAAGGATAGGTGTGGTCCACAAGTTAAAGTTCCAACTGGGGCAAGGCCAGTTTGATGGTATTAGACAAGAACTTCCAAAAGTTGATTGGGGGCAGGCTATTCACAGATAAAGGTCATTTCATAAGTGGGAGGCTTTCCAAAGCAAGATAATGAGAATTCAGGGCCAGCATGTGCCTGTTAGTATGAAGGGCAAGTTTGGCAGGAATAGAGAACACTGGATGACTAGAAATAGACAGGCTTTAGTCAAGAAAAAGAAGGAAGCATATGTCAAGTATAGGTAGCTGGGATTAACTGAATCTCGAGCATTGGGGGTGTAGGAGTACACTTAAGAGGGAAGCCAAGAGGGCTCAAAGGGGATATGAGATAGCTTTGGCAGACAAGGTAACGCAAAATCCAAAGGAGATTTTGCAAGTACATTAAGGGCAAAAGAGTAATGAGAGAGAAAATAGGGCCCCTTAAAGGTCAACGGGTTCACTGTGTGTGGAGTTACAGGGGATGGGTGAGGCCCTAAATGAACACTTCTCACCAGTATTTACTGTGGAGAAAGACATGGAATGATAGGGAACTTGGTGAAGTAAATAATGATATCTTGAGAGAAGTCCACATTATGGAAAAGGGGGTCTTAAAACATATGATGGTAGATAAATCCCTGGGCCTGATCTAGTGTATCCCAGGACATTGTCGGAAACTAGAGAAGAAATTGCGGGGAGCCTAGCGGAGATATTTGTACCATCAGCAGTCACTGGTGATTTGCTGGAAGACTGGAGGGTGGCTAATGTGCCATTATTTAAGAAAGGCTGCATGGAAAAGCCAGGGAATTACAGACTGGTGAGGCTAACATCAGTGGTGGGTAAGTTGTTGGAAGGGATTCTGAGAGACAGGATCTTCATGCATTTGGGAAAAAAAGGACTGATTACGGATAGTCAGCATAGCTTCATGCATGGAAAATCATGTCTCACAAATTTGATTGAGTTTTTTGAAGAGGTGACAAAGAAGATAAATGAAGGCACTGTAGTAGACATTGTCTACATGGACTTTAGCAAGATACCGCATGGTAGACTGGTTAGTAAGATTAAATCACATGGGATCCAGGGAGAAATCGCCACTTGGATACATAATTGGCTTGACAGTAGGAGACGTGGTGGTGGAAGGTTATTTCTCAGACTGGAGGCCTGTAATCAGCGGTGTGCCACAAGGATCGATGCTAGGTCTACTGTTGTTTGTCATTTGTATAAATGATTCAGTTGAGAATATAGGGGTCATGATTAGTAAGTTTGTGGATGACACCAAAATCGGTGGTATAATGGACAGTGAAGAAAGTTACCTAAGAATACAATGCGATCCTGACCAAATGGGCCTGTTGACTGAGGAATGGCAGATGGAGTTTAATTCAGATAAATGCAAGATGTAGCATTTTGGTGAGATAAACCAGGGCAGGACTTACACAGTCAATGGTAGACCGCTAGGGAGTGTTGTCAAACAGAGAGATTTTGGGATGCAGATACATGGTTCCTGGAAAGTGGCATCACAGGTGGAAGGTGGTGAAGAAGACGTTTGGCACACATGCCTTCATTGGTCAGAGAGTTGGGGTGTCATGTTACAGCTGTACAAGACATTGGCAAAGCCACATTTGGAGTACTGTGCACAATTCTGGTTACCCTGCTACAGGAAGGATATTACTAAACTGGAGGGGGTGCAAAAAGGACTTACAAGGATGTTATCAAGACTGGAAGGTTTGAGTTATAAGGAGAGGCTGGTTAGGCTGGGACTTTTTTCCCTGAACAGGAGGAGGCTGAGGGGCGACCTTATCGAGGTTTATAAAATCACAAGTGTCACAAATGAGGTGAATAGCCAAAGTCTTTTCCCCAGAGTATGGGAGTCCAAAACAAGAGGACATAGGTTTAAAGCGAGAGTGGAAAGATTTAAAAGGGACCTAAGGGGCAACTTCTTCACACAGAGGGTGGTGCATAAATGGAGTGAGCTACCAGAGGAAATGGAGGATGCAGGTACAATTACAATATTTAAAAGACATTTGGAAGGGAAAATGGATGGGAAAACTTTAAAGGAATATGGGATAAATGCCATACATGTTGCACACCTGTATGGCTCTATGACCTATGGGAATCCCTCTGTGTCACCACTTGCCTGTCTCCATATAATGGATTAGACCTTATTTTGCTCCTGGAAAGAAGGCACTAGATTAAATATTTATAATCCCGTCAAGGCTTGAGGGATCTAATTGGGATTGAGGCAGACGCTCATTAAGAGGAACTCTTCCACATGTCATGATGGGGAGGCGGAGCACTGGTCCCTAGAGAAAATTGGATGACGCACTGATGTTTAAGGACATAGTGAAGAGTGGGAAAGTTAGTGTCAAGATGTTGTCGCAAAAGGCGAGCCATCATATTGTGCAAATTTCCCCAAGACAAAGGATGCACTCCGATGCACACTTTTGGAAAAGATTTGAAAATGGTCACTTTCCTTCGGTACGTTAACAGGATTCAAAATAGTTGTGATTGCAAATGAATGCCCTGCTCAAACTGCAGTTACCTGTGGCTTTCCTGGAGCTTGTCAACCAGTTCCTGGACTTTGGTGTAACACTGGGCTTTGTGCTGCAGATTATCGATCTCACATTGCAACTTCTGGTTGTGGTTCTGCAGCTCTAAATATGCAAAAACAGAAATTACACGTTACAGTTTAATACATCGTCTGGAACATGCCACTTCCGTTGGTGCGGCACTGGATTATGGGGAGTTCTGGACTTGAGCTCAAGATTGACTGATTCAAGAATAAGAGTCTGGTCAATTGACCATAGATTAGTCAGGATGCACAAAGATTAGGAACATTTAACGATCGCAAAGGACTCTTCTGCTAGTTACAAAACCTCCAATAAAGCCACCTGAGGTCACCTGAATTCTCTGGATGGAAGGAAAAGGTTACCTGATCCCTGTGAACCAGTGTTAATACATTTGTTACATTTGAATTCTTTTCCTAACTTTTTGGTGCAGCAAGGTCAAGGTTTAGGCACTGCGCAGTTTGCAAACTGGGTAGTTTTTAATCATAAAACAAGCTTTCCCTTTCAAAGTACACATTATTTCACAAAGTCTACACATTCAAAGCATACTAATTTACTGAGTTAACAAAAGGCTCACACAGATCAACTCACCTTCAACTTGCTGGTTTTTGGAACTGGATGTGTTAAGTGCTTTTTGTTCAAGTTTTATCAGGTGGCTCTGCAAATGATTTTTCTCATCCAAAGTCTGACCTAAACAATCCTTCAGCATTTCCTGTTAAAGCAAAGCTAGGGTAAATCAGAACACATGGAAAAGTTGGTGACAAGGGTAAAACAGCCAAAAAACATTTACTTATGCAACAACTCTCCAAGATCTTATTAAATCATATTCACCAGTAGAAAGTTGCAGATAATGTTTCACATGGTGCAGTTTAAGAGACAGAGCAATCATCATTTATGACACCATCAGGCTGCTTGGTCTACCACAAAAAAAATTCAAAAATTTGCCAATATTAAACCATGGCTCTGTCCAATAATATTTCTACCGAGGTTAATTCAATTCTGAGGAAGGGTCACTGGACCCGAAACGTTAACTCTGAATTTTTCTTCACAGATGCTGCCAGACCTGCTGAGCTTTTCCAGCAATTTCTGTTTTTGTTCCTGCTTTACAGCATCCGCAGTTCTTTCGGTTTTTAATTCAATTTCTTGTTTTTTGTCTTGATACATATTCTTTACACTCTTATAAGTTTAAAAAAAAAGAGAAATCTCAACATTACCAGGTATTGTTACCCTTCTTTTGTCAATAATACACCCAATACTTTTCTGCACATGCCCAGGCATCCTTTTATTTGTTCAAGCCTCTTACCAATAACATCTAGGAAAACAGTGCTATCGTTGTGGAGTGATGTTACCGGTAAGACTGCAACACTAGTGTACAATTATATAATGTCTTTAACTTTCTAAACTGTCACAAAGCACCACTTAGGAGAATAATCAGACAGAATTTGCAAGAAAGGAGATAATAGGAGAGTGACTTAAAAACTTGATTAAAGAGTTAACAATATCTTACACGAAAGGAGGTAGGAGAGTAAAATAGGTTTGAGGATGGATTTCCAGATCTTATGATCTGGTCAGTTGAAAGTAACAACTACCAATGGTGGATTGAATGGAATGGGAGATATACAACAGGCTAGAACTGGAGGAACACAGTTCTGGAGGGTTGTTAGGCTACAGAAGGTTAATGACTTATTGAGGACTAAGACTTTGGAAGGCTTTAAACACAAGTATGAGAATTTTAAATGTGTGGATGGAACAGCACACAGGGCTCAAGGGTGATAAGAAACAAGGACTTGGTCTCGGACTTTCATTTCTAGGCCTGGAGCACAGGGACATGACACTTCATGACCCCTCACATCTGATCTGTGAAAACATGGCCCAGAAAGTCAGATTTTGTTCTGGGAGTGTGGTGGGGTACCCTGGAAGGTAGGTGGGGCGAATTTAACAAGGGTAGAACATGGAAGAGCAGTCAGGACAGTGATGGAGTAGTTGTATTTGAAAATTAGATAAGAATGGATGAGAACTTCAGCAGAAGATAGGGCTAGGCAGAGGTCTAAGATATTAGTGGATGAACTTGCTCTTATGAATCGGGTCAGAATCCCGGATTACTGTGGAGATTTTTGATTTGTAATTCCAACAGGTGTTTTTTAAAAAGAAGGCACATACAGCCAAATACAGCTATGAATGTAAATTAAATGACTGTCTGGAGAGAGAGAGCAACCCACAGGCTGTCACACCTACAGGTCCAAGGGCAACATCAAACAACAACCCTTCAAGGCAGCTAGCAGTGGCATCAGTGGGGTGCAGCAGACTGGACTGTGATCTTGAGAGATTACAAAGATAATGAGGGGCTGATGACTCGTTGCTCAATAGCAAGCCACCCCTTGTGGATTATGTCCCAAACTGCAGACATTTTGCATTTTCCTCTTTTGAAGAACACACAAGAACAGATGTTAAAAATAAAAATAAAAGGACTGTAGGTGCTGTAAATCAGAAACAGAAACAGAAATTGCTGGAAAAGCTCAGCAGGTCTGGAAGCATCAGTGGAGAGAGATCAGAGTTAACATTTTAACACTGGGTCAGGTGACAGTTTCAACTATATGCAAGTGTGCTAGGAGGGCTGAACACTTTAATATGCGCCAGCCTGGGTTAGAGTATTAGAATGCTGTAAAGGTCACAGTCAAAAAACTATCCTCTGGGAACACCTGTTTTGCAGGTAAAAACCCTCTCTAACTCTGGGCACTGGAACTTAGCTAGCTAGCAGCTACATGGATGGAAAACAGGATAACGAAACTCCCTCAGTCTGGATACTGAAATTCAATCACAGTTGAAAGGAATCAGAACTACAGAATCTCCACAAATTTGAAAAGCTAAGGTTTGTGAAAGCAACTGTTCAATTAGTAAAGTCAACACTACTGGCAACCTCCACTTTAATCACAGCAAAGTTCAACAATTTTCTCTTTCCAAACAATTCAAAGTCAGACCTGTATATCTTAATTTTTTTTAATCTTTGTGGACTCACATTTTAGTTTCAATCTGTGTTAATCTTTTAATTTCCCAATTTGCAAGGAATACTGACTTCATTAATAAACTTCCTTCTGTTATCAGCCACTAATTCACAACTCTTTCTGGGCCTAGGTGAATCTCACTAGAGATGAATCTTAGGACTGTTGGCAATTCTGCTACAGCGATAATTGTTTGTATCATAAAAACGTTAATACTGACACCAATTGGATATTTGTGTGCAATTTTCTTTTAGGTTGTGTTTTTCTGAATCAAACTCTAAATTGTTCAACTAACAGTACCCATCAATATCTTTAATGCGGCTATATTTGCGAGGCGCTAAAGGGGATACATTGAAGATAGGTATTATACACTAAGTTCAAATTCCCCTGAACATGGAAAATCAAAAGTTCATTGAATTGACATGCTAAAGATGATTAATGGAATTAATGCAATTGGTTGAGATAAACTATTTCCTTTTGTGGAGGATTCCAGAACAAGGGTGTTTACCCTTAAAATCAGAGCTTGGCTGTTCAGGGGTTCTGAATGAAGTATCTCATCACATAATGAATAGTGGAAATGTGAAACATTCTCCTGAAAAAAAACTGTTGAAACTAGGCTAAAACTGAGACTAATTACTTTTGTTAGGAAAGGATATGAACAGTTACTGAACCAAGACAGGCACATGGATTTAAGTACAAACCAGCTATGTACTAATTGAATGGAAGAACAAGCTCAACAGGCTGCATGGCTTCTGCCTAATCTCATGATGTTCTGCAAAGTGGACCAATTCAATCCAAAGAAAATTCAATAATTAGAAAAGTGGTCTAAAAACTTGAAACGTAATCTCAATACCTAAAAATTACATGCTCCAGGTCCTGTTGAAAAAAATTCCTCTTTACACAATCTGTCTTTCACAGGTGTTGGTTGAATTAATGAATGACCTGTTCCTACCATGTCTCTTTGAGCTTGAGAGAGTTGCACAGACAGCTTTTGGAATTCTTCCGTATACTGTTGTTTCTGCTGACAAAGGCAGTTTTCCAAAGTCACATTCTTCGCTTTCAAATCGTTTATTCCCTCCTGAAGTTTCTTGGTTTCTTTTGGCTGGTTTTCGAGCGCCACTTGCTGTTGAATGTCACACATCATTCTTCTTGCTTGTTCTATTTAAACAATATCATTAATGTCAATAGCAAAACATACTACTTTAAACTGCCTGTCTTCCATACAGCAGAAAGCATAAAATAAATATATAATTTATGCTGCTTATCCTATATAACAGTTTCTAATGAACTGCACAGTTAAAAACCTCTGTGTGAAATAGATTCCTGGAAATGAGAAACACTTCTTTTCAAAATAGTATTACTCTAAAAAGATGGGTTCTATTGGAAGAGGTAGGTCAGACTGTTGATTTAGATTGTGAAGGCAATACTAAATGACACTAAGATGCTCTGGACCATAGGGAGGTATGAAAGAAGTGAGAAGAGAGTAGAGAAAAAGAGGAGGGGAAGGGGTTCCAAATGCTTTGATGAAGCTACTTGATAGAGCATCAGAATGCAGCTTCACAATGAATCTTGTAGATTGACATTTCATCTCAACCTGGTGACTGAATCAAAGAAACTTGGCACTGCATAACACTGTGCAAACTACTGTTTCTTAATTGCAGATCTTGTAACTGACGTGAAAGCTATGACAACAAAGCCACTTCATAATTAATTACTGATCAATGTCACTGGGTTGGCTTCCTACAGTAATGCAAAGCCTAAAATAGAAACTCACCAAACAACTGAAAACCAATAAGATATTCTGTTTATTCTTTTTAACTCATTATGTCAACAAGGAAGAGTTCTCATTTACCCTCATTGTGAAAAATGAGAAAGATATTGGTTTCATTCCTGGACTATACGCAATACTCCTTAAGATTCTGTTTCAAAAGAAATTTATGATAAGTAGGATTTGCATTTATATACAGTTTTTCATGATTTCTGCACATCCCAGTGTGCTTCACATATAGTGAAGCATCTTTGAAACATCATGATTGAGTTGTGGAATAAATACTGGCCAAAACACCAGGGAGGCCTCTCCTGATCTTCCTCAAAATCGTACCATTGGATCTCTTCCGTTCTACCGAGGGCAGATATCTAACCTAAATGATGGCACGTCCAAAAGTAAAGCATTCCCTTAAGTACTGCACTCAAGCACCAGGCTATGCCCAAGTATCTGGAGTGGAACTGGAGCCCAAAATACTCTGACTGAGAGTTGGGAGTGCTGCTCACTGAACTACAGCTGACTCTGAAGGTAACCGGAGAAAATAGGCTCACAAACATCTTATTATTAAACAACAACACATTCATCCTTTGAAATATCTGTACATTTATGAAAGAAAACTGCAAAGTACTCACTCAGAAATTTTTCATTACGATGAAGAGACTTAAATCCATTCCAATATCTGTCAACTAGATCTAGAAAAGTATCCATGAGGTTTGGACTTGAGATTTTGGCATCAACTGCATCACACTCATTAGGCAGTAAGTCAGTGGACATGGATTGAAATGTCTGTAAAATGGAAATCATACACCAGATAGAAAAAGTGAAAATTTGAGATTTGACTGTTTTCACACAATCCCACAAAATACATCAGCTGCTGTCAAGCATATTGCAGCATTTGCTCAAGCTTCCAAATGGCAAAATAAAGCGTCCGTTGCTGACAATAATAGTCTGTTTTTGTTAAAGGAAGAAAATTATCCTCAAAGCATTTACTGAAAACTTTAAGTCAATCCATTGCCAGTTATCACCCCCATAATGTGGGAAAAAAAGACATTCAGTATCATCTGCAAAGGACAGATTTACTATGATTATGTATTTCTCTCTCATTCAGGAAAAGTCTTCACATAGGACAAACTTGAGCAAGATGGACATGTCAGGGTTTGCATCAGGCTGCACTGTGTTAGATGGACACCACCATTCAATGTCACTGTAGCGAGCTATGATATTTAGTGCATCCTGCCTACCCGTAAATAATGTACAGTTCTGTCTGTCCAAATGCAGGATTTCCCCTTTGACACAGGTAGGATGCCAACAACAGAGTGGATAACTGTTTTCAAGCATGCACTTGAATGATATGCCTCACGCTGGAAGTTTTAAAATAACAACTATTTTCTGAATTAGCTTTTCCCTGCAGTAGAAAAACACTGGTGTCCCTTAGATAGCTGTGTTGGAAGCTGTATCTTTTTCTAAAAAAGGCAAAATGCTGCAAAAATGTGATTGGAAAGTTTTAAGCCAGTAACCTTGACAAAATTAAATCAGGAGCATCTGATGAGTTCAGCACCTCGATTCTACTAATCAATAATATTTAAAACAGAAATAGAAAATGCTAGAAGACACTCAGGAACTGATGTAGCATCTGTGGAGGGAGAGAAACAGAGTTAACTTTTCAGTCTATAGTTGAGCCTTATCTACTGACAGTTTCCCAGCATTTTCTGTTTCTTTTTTTCCTCAGGCTTCTGGTATCCACAGCAGTTTTCCTTTGTTTAAATTCACAAGACTATCAGTTTACCCTCCACTTGCCCTCTCCTTCACTCATCTCTTGTGTTGAGTACAGCAACTCACCTCACAGCCTCCAGGGGCAATAGCGTTTCTCTTTCTGTCATCACAACCAGGTTTCAGAGGTGTAGGATGCCTTCTGATACGTGGTTCCCCTGTTCGATTGGAATGAGAGGCTGGCACTGTCGGGGCTACTGCGGATTGTCCACCCAGTAGTTTTAGCATCTCTGTAGCATAACCATGTGCCAACCTGATGGGTTGGTCCCCAGCTTTTTCCTTCTCTCCATTCACCTCATTGGCCGGAAAGGAACCAGTGAAAGTGCAATATGCCATCGAATTGGCTAAGTGATGTCCTGGTATCTGTGAGGTGCCTGTAGGGAATATCACACATTACAAAGAACTTCCATTTCATTAATACTTTAGGATGGTCTAAAACCCAGTTCAGAGTTGTCTTTAATTCATTGTTGAACTGTAGTCAAATGCAGCATCACTAATTCTCATGAACCAAGTCCTGATGACCCTAACAAGATAAATGACAACATTTTTTGATGCTGGCTGAAGGACAAATGTTGACTAGGACAGCACAGAGAACTCACCTACTCTTCATTCAATAGTGCGACGGGATCTTCCACATCCACCTGAGAAGGAAGCTGGGTCTAGAGTTTCATGAAAAATTTGTAATGGAGGGAAAAATGACATGATGCAGGTGAAAATGGGCAGCCTCCATGGCGGAGATGATATGCAGTCAGTAAGTTCAAGGTTTTGAAGTAAATTGTTCACCCTGTAGCAGTGTTAGGGAAGCAAACTGAATTACTCGCAAAATGCAATAAATAAGGTTAGTATTTAGCTGGAGGAAATCATAGCTCAATTGAAACAAGTCATAAGGTATCACAGGCAGTGGAGAGGTCAACAGGGTTGGTGGAGGTAGAGCTAGGTGTGATCAGCTTAATGTGGAAGGTAACACAGAAGAACAACAGATAGTGCCCTTGTTATTGAATGAATTCCCTGAATGAAATCTACGGGCAGCAGAAAGACATGTATACATTGCAATATATCTTTCCAACATTACAGTTAAAAAAGGTGAGAATACTGCAGTACATTGTTCCCAGCAGGAGGATCAATGTATTGTGAGGCCATCAAAAGCCAGCAGGGGGCGCTCTTGTACAGCTAGCCTTTTGTGTAAGCATGGCCTCAATATTAGTTGTATTCCATTCTAATCATTAGAAACCCGAGGGGACCTTTGTGACTTCTCTCTGCCCTCCAACTTAAGTCTGCAAAAGCCAACCACTATTATGTACCTTAGCACAGAAAATGCAACAGGAAGGCAACAGAAGAGTGGGAATGGGTCTGAATTTCTGTAAAAAAGAGCCATCATGGCTGAACAATCTGCTTTTGTCTTGCAAACATCTGTGTTCAAACTGACCTCGGGGATTAAAAGTATCAACTGATTGCTGCCCTTTTAAGGTCCACCATATTTACAGATGTTAAAGTCTGATGAGGAAATATAGCACTTTTGCTGCTTGTGGCAAAGTGGCAATGTCCCTACCTCTGGGGCAGAAAATCTGGGTTCCACTTGCCGTGGTGGTAGAAGTGACCAAGCAGGTTGATTAAATTAAATTTTAATTGGTGGAAATTATTTCTAATCTGCGAGTTGTTAAGTCAGAGTACCCATATGGGCTGTTTTTAATTTTGTCCAATTTGATTTTATGATTTTGCCAAAACAGTATAGCACTTTTGACTCTATAACTCAAACAGCTGTCCAAGAGTTTTGTTTTATACTGCAGTTTACAAATTATCACACAAAAGCAAACTGCTGTGGACTCTCAGAATTAAAAATGAAAACAGAAAATGTTGAAAATAATCAGCAGGTCAGACAGCATCGGTAGAAAGAAAAAGAAAACATAATGTTTCCAGCTTCAACTTCCATCAGAATTGGAAAATGTTAGGGATTTAACAGGTTTTAAGCAAGTACAGAGACAAGGAAAGGCAAGGAAGAGGATCGGGAGGAAGACCAAAATGGTGGGGGGGTGTGGTCTGTGACAGCGTAGAAGGCAGGAGAGGTTCAATGACAAAACGAATGATGGTGCAAGACAAAGAGACCAAGCAACATCACTCAATTTGTCAATCTCTAATGCCTTCAACCATGTCACATACCTTTCTTTTGTTCTCTTTGCCCCTCCCTCCTTCACCACCCTTGTACACGCTTAAAACCTGTTAAGTCTCTAACTTTCCCCAGCTGTAGAAAAAGATCTTTCATTTGAAACATTAACTCTCTTTTCTTCTCCACAGATACTGCCTGACCTCCTGAGTATTTCTTAACTTTTGTGATTCTTCTGTAGATTAATAAAAACATGAATCCTGAGATGGTGCGATGTACCGTTTAAACTTTACACAGCTCTCTCTCGAAAAAGCTCGACTAACAATGCACAATCACAGTGACGGTCTAACTCAGTACATCTCTTTCAGCCATTTATTATTCAATGACAATGATGTCTCACTCAATAGATGAATGATCCGAATACACCTGGAGACAATATGAGGACTAGGTAAAAGATTCTGTGTCTCTTATCGCCTGTGTCATTTCGTACAGAGCTTGTGATATCAGAACAGTACACTACCTGGGTGTGGAGTGAAGTGTGCACGGGAGGTGACCCTATGATAAGCCTCAGCTTCATCTTGAAACTTCAAGTTGGGATCCACTGCAGGGGACTCCTGCGTTTTACCTTCCGCAAAGGTTACTCGGCCACATCTTGTGGTGATCTCTGTGCCACACGGTAGGGCATGAGATCGTGGAGGGGAAGCACTGGGTAATGCTGAATGTTCTGGGTAAAAATGTACAAAATGAAAATCCTCAGTTAGAGCATACAGGGTAAAATTCATTGTCCACTGTAAAGACATGAATAGGCCATCATAATAACATTCAAATTGCAAGCAGCAGTAGACTATTTGGACCCTCGAGCCTGCTCTGCCATTCACTAACATTCCTATTCAACCCCAAATCCCCTGTCTAACAGGAGTCTACCTACCTCTGTCTTACAAACTTCAATGACCCTCCTCCATCATTTTCCGAGGGAGAGTTTAAAGTCGCTCAACCATCTGAGAGAAAAGAATTCTCCTCATTTCTGTCTTAAAAGAGATTCCTTCAATCCCTAATTCCAACTCACCCATTAAAGAAACATCTTTGCCATGACCATTCGGGATCTTGTACAATTCAATCATGTCATCTCTCGCTCTGTTAAACTGCAATAGAAACAAGCCCAGCCTGTCCAGTCTATCATCATATGACAACTACATCATTCTAGGTATCAATCTAGTAAACCTCCTCCGAAATACTTTTGATGCTTTCATATTCTTCCTTCAATAAGGAGACAAAAATGAACAATAGATCGGTACAAGTGAAGCAGAACATCCTTACCTTCATGTTCAATTCCTCTCATAATATAATTTAACATCCCATTAGCTTTTTTGATCATGCGGTGTACCTGCATACTAATTTTCTGTGACTTGTGCACCAGAACACCTAAACCCCTCATTATTCTGCAGTCATTCTCTATTGAAGTAATATTCTGCTTTTTTATTTATCCTGTCAAAGTGAATAACTTCACATTTTGCCACATAACACTCCATCTGCTAGACTGTCTGCAACTTTCTTATGTCTTCTTCGTAATATTACTTTCCCACCTACCTTGGTGTCATCTGCAAAGATATCACGTCCACTTCAAGTCTGTCTAATCAATTAAGTTATGGCTGACATATACCTAAACTCTATTTACTTACCTGCATGTACCTCCTAAGCCCTACAAACGAAGATCTATCAATTTCACGTTTGCAAATGTGAAAGTTTTAATTAACTCAGCCACTTTTCTGGTCGTCCGGAATTCCCTAGTACTCTGTATGAAATACTGCTTCCGAATTTCACTACAATGTGGACAAATTCTAGATTTCGGATATCTCGACAATAGCTTTCATTAGCCATTGCCAATAACAAACCAAACTGCGACAATGCAACATATCAGGCCTTAAGTGCATGAACTCTTCATTCTCACTCTTGGAATCCAAAGCAGTTAATACTTTAAAAAAAAAGTTTACATTGCTGGTTCCCAAATAATAGCATAATTTTCAGAATAGAAACTCAGCATTTGAATTCCATCAGAGGGCACTTGAGCATAATTTCAATCATAATATTTGTGTGTAGCTCCTTTCTGTTCATAAATGCAGTGAAGCAACATTATTACTGAAATGGGATTAAGGGTGGGATTCACTACACAATATTTGAGCAAATCTTCAAATGTTCAACCACTTTAGTCACCGTGTCCAAAACTGAAGGAAAAATTTCAAGTCACACTCAGGAATCTGAAACACAATTTCCTTTTGAATGTTAGCATCCTTTTAGTTAGATAAGGGTGACAGAAGTAATAATAAGTCTCTCTTTTAAGTGCCCATTACATCATGAACCAAATTTGATCAATCTGATGCTATGTTACACTAGCGCAGCAAAATCTCTCCTGGGAATGTTTCAATACAAGTTCAAAATGATTGAGATGTTAAAATAATTTATTCATTAGTTTGGTTTAGACTAAGTACAGGGCAATCGACTGAACTAGGAATAACTGCTAACTTAAGCCCTTTGGGCATCTTCTGCCACTCAAATAGACCACAGATGATCTGCATCTCAACTCCTTTTACTCACCTTTGGTTCATAGCTTACAATCTGATTGACAGCTCCAACTGTCCGAGCATTTTGAAGAAAGAGTTCCAGATATGTGCTCAAGTATGAAGAAAATATTCCTTTCCAAATGGCTGGCTCTGACTTCTGATGCCTTCTCATCTGGATTCCACCCAGAAGAAACTGTCCTTGTGTCAACCTTAACAAATCATTTTAAATACCTCGGCCAAGTCAAACACAATTTTATGTACTCAAGGCAATAAAAGTCAAGTTTAGGCAACTTGTTCTCATATTTCAACCCTCTAAACCTGGCATTCTTCTGGGGAACCAACAGTGCTCCTAGAGAAGGCCCTAAGAGCCAGAACTCTTCTTCCTCTCCACAGCTACTGCCAGACCAGCTGGACCTTGACACCACTTTGTTTTTATTTCAAATTTCCAGCATCCGTAGCATTTTACTTTTATCATTATATCCTCCTTATGTTGTGGTTCCTGACACTGAATGTAGTAATGCACTTACAAACTGCAAGCACCATTACAATAGATCTCAAGATTAAAATTACACTAGAACATTGAATACTGATTTTTGAATCAATTTTGACATCTAAACTGTACACCGCTGAGCTTACATAAACCAGAAAACCCAGGCTTACTACGTTAAATTATCCAGGCTGCAGGGAAGAGAATAGTGAGAGGGAAAACACTGTCAAGCTAGGGCTTATTAAAAGGGGACAAAATTAAAATAAATTTGCTTTAAGTGGCAGGACTGGAGAAACTGGGACTGTACTCCTGAGGGCATAGAAGGTTAAGGGAAGATTTAATAGGCGTTTCATTTTGATATGAAACCACAGTTAAATCAATTCTAGATCTAGCACAAGTGAAGTAATATGTGGTAAACTGAGGGATGTACTAAAAATTGATTAGGTTTTGGTTTGAAGAGGGGAGCAGAGTGTTAATTTACAATCTGGATTTACATTTTGCAATTAACATCTGGCGTGCGATTCAGAGATTTTCTGACATGCTTTGCATGCTTCTCAGTTAGATCAACAAGTGCTTTGGCTGAGAGTGTACCTGTTAACAACAAGAGACTCCTACACCCCCACGTCCCAAATTGCAGAGACGTCACAGAAGAACCAGGACGACTGCTTAAGGGAGACAGACCGGACTGCGGGTCTCCTGGAATAGGGCAGTATCAAAGGTGAAACAAACAAGAGAAAGTAAGGAGATAGCCTGATGGAATGTAGAGATGTTGGATGGAGAATGACTGTGTACAAAAGTGTGACATTTCTCAAAGAGCACAAGCATCAAGACTGACAAGCAATAATTCTTCAGAACATCAAGAGCGATCACAGTCTTGAGGAGGCAGAAACTCATTTAACCATCTCTCCTTTAACTCCTCCTTAGAAAATCAATTTCTTCTTATTTGCATTTTGGTCAACTTCACAGAAAGATAAACTTATTGAAAGCTAATAAACTGTCAAACAAAGCTAGGATTTCCCCTTTGTGTAAACAACCCCTACAGGGTTGAATCAATGAGAGAGTTTTGGAGCTTAGTTAAGCCCAGTCATTTGTCCAGCTTTTTCTTGTTGATACAGTTGCGAGTGACCTCCTTTTGAATGCTTGTCAGAGCTCCAAGATTACTATGTCTGTGTCCTTAAAGCACAACTTCCAGTGGTAGATTAGGTAATTCTGCAGACTTTCTTTAATGCTAACGGAAAGTATTTTAAATCCTCCAAAACATCAGTGGTAAATGAACTATATAATACAGGAAACTACATCCTATTTCACAATTAAACAAATTAACAATAGAACAGCATACAGCAGCAATACTTGTTGCTAACATTTTGCTGGGATAAATTTCAAAGTCACTGATCTGCAATCTCCAGATATGCCCAATGTTTCGAAAATTAACATTTAATGACGGGGTGATTCATATCCTGTATGTTAAAAATCAACTTTAATGACATTACAGTTTTGCGTAACTTTTAATGATTGAAGGTTCGGACTGTAGCTTTTCAACAGCTATAGAGAGTCATACAGCATGGAAACAGTTCGTTTCGTCCAACTTGTCCAAGCTGAACAGGTATCCTAAATTATTCTGCGCTTTTCCTGCGCTTGGCCGATATTCCTCTAAACCTTTCCTATTCATATGCCTATTCAAATGTTTTTGAAATGTTGTAATCGTACCTGCCTCTATCACTTCCTCTGGCTGCTCATTCCATACATGCACCATCATTTGTGTGAAAAAGTTGCCCCTCAAGGCCCTTTTAAAGGCCCTCTCACGTTAAACCTATGCCCTCTAGTTTTGGACTGCCCACCTTGGCTATTCAACTTATCCATGCCCCTGATGATTTTTAATAAATCTCTTTAAGGTCAAACCTCAGCCTCCGACACTCCATGGAGGCAAGTCCCAGCCTATCGTTATAACATAAATCCTCCAGGCCGGGTAACATCCTTGTGAATTTTTTCTGTATCCTTTCTAGTGTCACTACATCCTTTCTATAACAGAGCAACTAGAATTGCACACAGTGTACCAAAATGGCCTCACCATTGCCTTGTACAGCCACAATATGATATCTCAATTCCTAAACTCAATGCTCTGACCAATGAAAGAAAGCATGCCAAATGCCTTCACTACCCTGTCAACCTGTAATGCCACTTTTAAGGAACTATGAACCTGCACCCCAAGGTGTCTTTGTTTGGCAACACTCCCCAAGGCCCTACCATTAACCATGCCCTTGTGTGCCTTACCAAAATGTAACACCTCGCACTTATCTAAATTAAACTCCATCTGCTACTTCTTGGCCCATCTGATCAAGATCTCGTTGCACTCTTAGATAACTTTCTTCACAGTCCACTATACCACCAATTTTGGTGTCATCTGCAATCTTACCAACGATACCTCCTATATTGTCATATAAATCATTGATATAAATGTTGAACAGTGGACCCATCCAATCTTCCAGCACCTCACTCATGGATGTCAATGATACAAATATCTCCTGAAGGCCTGGAATGCCTAATTTTGTTCATGGCATAAGGGCGTGCTGGCTGTGCCAGCATTTTTTGGCCATTCATAATTGTGGTGATTAGCCACCTTCTGGAAATGCATCAATCTGAGTAGTGTAAGTTCACCTACTGATAGATAGACAGTTCCAGGATTCTGATCCAGACATTATACCGTCCAATGCTAGTGGTCAAATCAGTTTAACATTAATATGTTTAATTTACAAGGTGCAAACTGTATTTGATAATACTGTAAACATCTGTAATTTAAATCTTCATGCTGAATCCTTCCACAAATTAATCAATTTGACTCGGTTCTGCGGCGTATTCAGTTCCAAGCAATATTTTGTACTTTGCTGAAGTCAGCAGATTCACTTCTGGCTACTCCAACCTACAGCACATGGACTGCAGCAGCTCATGTAGGCATCTCATCACCACATTCTCAAGGGCAACTGGGGCAGACATAAATGCTGGCCAGCCCATGTCCCACATCCGCACAAGTGAACAACAAAAAAATTTCCAACTGTACGGAATATAAGAACACTGTCCCTATGCCAAAGCTTAATGAGTAATGATGGTTGCAAAGCAACTCTGCTGGGTTTTTTTTAAAAATCCTTTGCAGTGGCTAACACTAGAGAAGCATTTATTCACTATCTCCAGTCATCCTGAGGGTACTAAGAGTTTTGTGTCGCATGCAAGTCAGATTGCCGAAAGTCTTTTCCTGAAGGACATTGGAAATAGATTTTTATGATCTGTCAGTTGTCACAATTAAATTTCCTGAAGTAAGTTTACAAGATACAGACTGGATTAATTCAACTTCACAAGTTGCCATAGTAGGATCTCTGAATTACTAGTCCAGGACCCTAACCCTGGGATCACTATTCTATCTTATCAAGATATTAATACCCACAATTTCCACCACTCCACACAGGGATCCATCAACTCACCACAGGCAACATGTCAGACCTGAAATAAAACAAAGAACTGCAGATGCCAGAGGTCTAAAACAAAAACACAAGTTGTCAGCAAAACTCAGCAGGTCTGGCCACATCTGGGGAGAGAGAAACAGTGTTAACATTTCAAGTCCAATGACCCCTCTTCAGCACTGCCAGATCAGGGTGGCATGGTGGCTCAGTGGTTAGCACTGCTGCCTCACAGTGCCAGGGACCTGGACTCGATTCCACCCTTGGGTGACTGTGTGGAGTTTTACGTTCTCCCCATGCCTGCGTGGGTTTCCTCTGGGTGCCCTGGTTTCCTCCCACAGTCCAAAGATGTGCACGCTGGGTGGATTGGCCATGCTAAATTGCCCATAGTGTTCAGGATGTGTAGATTAGATGGGTTATAGGGGGATGGGTCTGGGTGGGATGCTCTGAGGGTCAGTGTGGACTTGATGGGCTGAAGGGCTGTTTCCACACTGTAGAGATTCTATGAAATCTATGTTGCCAGACCTGCTGAGGTTCACCAGCAATTTCTGTTTTAGTATATGTCAGAACTGAAACTTTTGCTGCTGTGAATTGCTTGGCATCAGATCTTAGTGATGTGATTTTTATGGGCAAATTGGGGCTGAAAATGGCTGAAGGGTGACATGGAGATCCTGATATTTACAGTATTACTCTTGAAATAGACATAGAAAATACTATTCAGTTCAACTACAGCAGCTAGATCACATTCACATCAATTTGGGTAGTGGTTTCTTTGGAATCACAGAACTGTTTCAGTGCAGGAGGCCTGTGCTGTGCTTTCTGAGCATTTTAATATTTTTTTACGTAAATACAAAGGACGTGGGTATTGTTGGTGATGCCAGAATATATTGCCTAACACTAATTGCCCTTGAGAAAGTCGGGATGAGCTGTCTTCCTGAACCACTGACAACCATTTGGAGTAGGTACATCCACACTGCTGTTAGGGAGGAAAATCCAGGATTTTGGCCAAAGACACTGAAGGAATAGCAATAGGCTTCCAAGTCAGGGTGGTGAGTGGCTTGCAAGGAATATGCAGGTGGTAATGTTCACATGCATCTGTTGCTCAATGATCTTCTAAGTGGTAGAAGTCATGGATTTGGAAAGCGCAGTCTCAGGATCTGTGGTGAGTTTCTGCAGTGCATCTTGTAAGTGGTGCCAATTCCCTCCCTTTTCCCACAACCCTGTCCATTGTTTCTATTTAAATAATCATCTAAACGCCCTCTTGAATATCTCATTTGAGTGTGCCTCCACCAAACAGGCAATGCATTCCAGACTGTGGCCACTCACTGTGTGAAAATATTGTATCTGCACATTTTGAAGAACACTTTAAAATTATGCTCTATAGGATTTATTTTGGGTAACTATCTTGTATTGATAGCCTCCAGTTGTGCTCTTCCCCATATGAGGAAACTCTCAGAGATCATTATTAATTTTGCAGACATGTCTGCACGGTGAAAATCCATGTTTTAATGTTTTAATATCCAATTTGACTCCAGCCGGATTCACAACAAAGATGGACACACCAGGTACACAGGATGGCATGTAGCCCTGGCACTAGCAAGTTCTAATGATCATGTTACATTATTTCTCAAAGAAATAAGAACTAGTTGTTATTAGAATGTACATTTGGGGTGCCACATTTTATTCTGCGTCACTGGAGTCATTTGCCCAGTAACAATGCATCTATTCACCAGCAACAGGGAGAAGTAAAAGAGATTAGTTCAACCAAGTTCCAGCTTTTTGAGCCTAACTTGGAAAGTAGAAGACATAACTTGATGGAAGGGCTGTTTGTAAGTAAATCCCGAATACGTTAACCAAATTTAATGTTGAATTAGATTGAAAATCAACTTGATTTAGTGCTAGTGAAGGAGAAAATCTGAGAGAATTATTCAAAATTAAAACAGCTACTGCGGCAACCAAGACAGTTTCATCTGATGCAATTAGTTGAGAGGCTGGTGATTTATTGTTGTCACATGTACTGAGATACAGTGAAAAGTGTTTTTTTATGCTATACAGGCATTTCGTACCATACGAAGTGAATCAGGGTAAGAGAACAGAGTGTAGAATACAGTGTTACAACCACAGATTCAGTTGGGGGGCCGGGGTTGGGGGGGGGGGGCGGGGAGAGAGAGAGGGAGGGAGAGAGAGAGAGAGAGAGAGAGAGAGAGAGAAAGAAAAAGAAATTATCATCTGAGAGGTCCATTCAAAAGTCTGATAACAGCAGGGGTAGGAGTGGTCTATGATTATGTTGGTTGCTTTCCCAAGGTAGTTGAAAGTATAGATGGAGTCAATGGATGGAAGGCTGGTTTGCGGGATGGATTGGGCTGCGTTCACAAATTTCTGCAGTTTCTTGTGGTTTTGGGAACAGCAGTTGCCATACCATGTTGTGATGCATCCAGATAGGATGCTTTCTATGGTGCATCTACAAAAACTGGCATGAGTCCTTGTGGACACGCCAAATTTCCTTAGCCTCCTGAGGAAGTAGACATGTTGTTATGCTCTCTTGACCATCACAGCGACTTGGTGGACCTGGACAGATTGTTAGTGATCATTGTTCCCAGGAACTTGACGCTCTTGACCATCTCCACCGCAGACAGGGATGTGCTCCCATTCTGCGTCCTGAAGTCAATGACCAGGTCCTTCATTTTGCTGACACTGATGGAGAGATTGTCTTTACACCATGCCACTGAGTGCTCAATTTCTTTCCTATATTTTGTCTTGTTTGAGATCAGACCTACAATGGTGGTGTCGTCAGTAAACTTGTAAATGGAGTTGATGTGGAATTTGGCCACACAGTCCTAAGTGCATAAGAAGCATAGTAGAGTGCTGAATATGCAGCCCTGCGGGGCACCAATGTTGAGGATTATTGTGGAGGTGGTGTTGTCACCTATGGTCTATGGGTCAAGAAATCATGAATCCAGTTACAAAGTAGGAAATCAAGGCCTCGGTCTCGGAGCTTATAGATTAGTTTTTTTGAAATTATGGTGTTGAAGATGAAACTGTAGTCAATAAGCAGGAGCCTGATGTAGGTATCCTTGCGATCAAGATGCTCCAGGAATGAGTGTAGGGCAAGGGAGATGGCGTCTGCTATGGACCTGTTGGGCCGGTAGGCAAATTGCAAAGGATCAAGGCGATCTGGCAGGCTGGAGTTGATGTGAGCCATGACTAACCTCTCCAAGCACTTCATAATTCTTTTCATTGAGGCATTCTACGCGATTCTTCTTTGGCATCGGGATGATGGTAGTCTTCTTAAAGCACCATCAAGAAGATGGGGACTTCATATATCATGACTGTCATACAGTGACCGTAAGAAGTAGTAAGTAGATTGTGGCAAGATGTCATAGAAGTTTAAACAAAAGTGCAGACTAACATTGAATAACTTTCTAAAAGACACAAATGATGAGGAAATGGTCAGCTACCTGCTTTTGTGGACAGAAGAAAAAGGGTTAGATTTGTGTAACAGCTGGGAGTTGAGTGAAGCCGACAGCAGAAACTCAGAAAACTTTTGGAAGTTTCAGCATACATCTCCAGCTAAAATCAAAATAGTTGGATCCACAGGTATGAATTTCAAGGCTTGAGGTGGGATTTAGGTGAGCCTGTTGACAATTTCATAACAAGATTCAAAGATTAAATGAGAAAATACAAATTCAAGGACACAGTTGAAAGGCTGTCAGACCAACTACTTTAAAGTTCTACACATCATGAAGTTCAAACATAAATTTGGAAAGTTCACAATACCACTGGCTGTAGATACTGCCACAGCACATAAGACGTAACTTAACAGAATAGGAGGATGATTACTCAAAAGGCTGGTTTTCAGTTGAGTCAAGAGAAAGGCAGCATGGTTGAAGCAGGACCAAAAAAATGCACAACACAGAGAGAAAGATTTTGATCTTGTGCAAAATCACAAGATACAACCTCCAAGTAACTAGAAGAAAATAAGAAACAAATTGTTGATGCACAGGTAGATGGAAACACTTCAACAAGCATGTGCATCCCTATTTGAAGGTGTTGAAATGACAAATTATATTTTTACAGGGTTCAGTCATGATAACCTAGAACTAACAAAGGTTGTTTCAGAGATAGTAGAACTACAGATGCTGGAGAATCTGAGATAACAAGGTGTAGAGCTGGATGAAC
>JAHRHZ010000029.1:16792942-16893910 GCA_024137785.1 Ginglymostoma cirratum
GTCCGTCCTCCCTGGACTGACCTATCTCCTCCCTACCCCCCCACCTACACTCACCTTTTACTGGCTCCATGCCCGCCTCTTCGACTTGTCTGCCTCCTCTCCACCTATCCTCTCCTCTATCCATCCTCTATCCGCCTCCACCTCTCTCCTTATTTATTTCAGAACCCTCTTCCCCTCCCCCATTTCTGAAGAAGGGTCTAGGCCCGAATCGTCAAGCTTTCCTGCTCCTATGATGCTGCTTGGCCTGCTGTGTTCATCCAGCTCCACAACTTGTTATCTCGGATTCTCCAGCATCTGCAGTACCTATTATCTCTGATACAATTGGAACACTGTGTGGATATACAGGTTTTTTTAAGAAAAAGAGATGTTATAACTTTTCAACTAAACCCTGTCAATGTTTAAACTTTAAACTAGAGTGGCAGGGTACTGGGAAGCAGAGCAGCAGGTCAGCGAGCAGACGGGAAGTAAATCAAAAAGCAAAGACAGGCAGTAAATGGATATAATGGTACTAATGGGTTGAAGCAAGGAGTATTATAGGTAAGGCAGATGAGCTTAGAGCCCGGATCAGTGTATGGAACTATGTTGTTGTGGCCATTACAGAGACTTGGTTGACAGAGGGACAGGACTGGCTACTCAATGTTGCAGGGTTTCATTGTTTTTCACGAGATAGAGATGAAGGTAAAAGAGGTAGAGAAGTTGCATTACCAATCAGACAGAATGTTACATTTGCACTCAGAGGGAACATGTTGGAGGGGTCATCCACTGACGCAAATATGGGTACAGCTCAAAAATAAGATGGGCGCAATCACTCTGACAGGATCTTACTATAGGCCCCCCAACAGCCACAGAGACATTGAGGAACAAATACGTAGGCAGATCATAGAAAAGTGCAATAAAAACAGAGCTGTCATCGTGGGTGACTTTAACTTCCCCAATATTGACTGGGACTCCCTTAGAACAAGAGGCTTAGATGGGGTGGAATTTGTTAAGTGCATCTAAGAAGGCATCTTGAAAAAGTATGTGGATAGCCCAAATAGAGAAGGGGCCATACCGGACCTTGTATTGGCTAATGAACCTGGCCAAGTGAATGACTTTTCAGTAGGAGAGCATTTTGGAACCAGTGATCACAACTCCTTAAGTTTTAAGATACCTATGAACAAGCATAAGTCAGGACGTTGTGGGAAGGTATTAAATTGAGGGAAGGCAAATTACATCAGTATTAGTCAGGATCTAGGGAGTGTTAATTAGGAGCAGCTGTAATTAGGCAAGGTCACATTTGACACATGGGGACTGTTTAAAGACCTGCTGGGGGGAGTTCAAGACTGGCATGTTCCAGTAAGGAGAAAGGACAAGAATGGCAAGATAAGGGAGATCCTTGGATAATGATTGAGGTTGCGAATTTAGTCAAAAGGGAAAAAGAACCATAGGTAAGGTTTAGGAAGCTAAACTTGGACAGGGCCCATGTGGATTATAAGGAAAACAGGAAAGTACTCAAGCAGGGAATTAGGAGAGCAAGAGGGGGCCATGAAATGATCTGGGCAAACAGGGTCAAAGAGAATCCCAAGGCATTCTATAAATACATTAAAAACAAAAGGATCAAAGAGAGAACTTGTGTTTGGAGGCAGAGGATGAGGGTGAGATCCTAAATGAGTATTTTTCATTGGTATTCACCCAGGAAAAGGATTTTGAGGATAGTGAAATTTGTGTGGAACATGCTAATATGCTAGCACATTTTGAGATCAAGAAAGAAATGGTGTTGGATCTCTTGAACAACATTAAGGTGGATAGGTCCCCAGAGCCCGATGGTATCTATCCCAGTTTATTGAGAGAGGCAAGAGAGGAGATTGCTGGGGCCTTGACCAAGATCTCTGTATCTTTACTAACCACTGGAGAGGTCCCGGAGGACTGGTAAGTAACTAACGTTGTTCCTTTGTTCAAGAAGGGAAGAACGTATAATCCAGGAAACAATAGACTGGCGAGTCTCACATCAGTGGTTGGGAAGCTATGGAGAGAATTCTTATGGATAGGATTGATGCACATTTGGAAAAGCATGGCCTAATTAGGGACAGTCAGCATGGCTTCCTACAGGGCAGGTCATGTGTTATGAACTTGATTGAATTTTTCGAGAAGGTGACGAAGGTGATCGACGAAGGTAGAGCAGCAGATGTTGTTCAGATGGATTTTAGTAAGGCTTTCGACAAGGTCCCTCATAGTAGGCTCATCCAGAAAATTAAGATGCACGGGATCCATGGTGACTTGGCCACGTGGATTCAGAATTGGCTTGCCCTTAGAAGATGGAGGGTAGTAATGGAAGGGTGTTTTTCAGGCTAGCGGTCCGTGACTGGTGGTGTTCTGCAGGGATCCGTACTGCAACGTCTACTGTTTGTGATATATATAAATGATGAGAATCTAGATGAGTGAGTTAACAAGTTTGCAGATAATACAAAGATCAGTTGGGTTGTAGATAGTGTAGAAGGCTGGCAAAGGACACAGCGAGATATAGATCAGTTGCAGATATGGGCGGAGAAATGGCAGATGGCATTTAATCCAGTCAGTGTGAAGTGCTGCACTTTGTTAGATGAAATGTCAAGGAAAAGTGTACAGTTAATGGCAGGAACCCGAACAGCATTGATGTACAGAGGATCTTGGGGTTCAAGTCCACAGCTCCCTGAAAGTGGCCACACAAATAGATAGGGTGGCGAAGAAGGCGTATGGTATGTTTGCCTTTATTGGTCGGGGAATTGAGCACAATATTCAAGATATCATGTTGCAGCTTTATAAGACTTTGGTTAGGCAGCACTGAGAGTATTGCGTTCAATTCTGGTCGCCACATTACAGGAAGGATGTGGAGGCTTTGTAGAGGGCACAGAAGAGGTTTACCAAGATGTTGCCTGGTTTAGAGAGTATGAGCTATCAGGAGAGGCTAGAAAAACTCAGATTGTCTTCTTGAGAGGTGGAGACTGAGGGGAGATATGATAGAACTTTATAAAATTATGAGATGCATAGATAGGGTTGACAGTCAGAATCTTTTTCCCAGAGTTGAAATGTCTAATACTAGTGGGCATACATTTAAGGTGAAAGGGGGCAAATTCAAAGGAGATGTGAGCGGCAGAGTTTTTTAAAAAACACAGAGTGGTAGGAGTCTGGAATGCATTGCCAAAGGTGGTGGTGAAGGCAGATATGATAAGGGAATTTTAGATAAGCACATGAATATGCAAGTAATGGAAGAATATGGACCAAGGGCAGGCAGAAGGGATTAGGTTCATTTGGCATCATGTTCTGCACAACATAGTGGGCTGAAGGGCCCGTTCCTGTACTGTACAGTTCTATGTTCCAAAATTATATTGCTCATAACAAAATAAGAACTAATTATTACAAGGACTTATATCTGGGTGCCACATTTTATCACACACTGGAATCATGTATAAGCTACATGTACAAGTCCTCCAGCCACACAGAAAGTCTCAAGTATTTTGATTTTATACTCACAGAAACCATAAGATATTACAGATAGATTTCTGAAGCTCAAAGGATTATAGGCATTGAAAGCAGTCGAGCCAGTGTTGATAACCTTATTTGGAAAAATGTTGGAGAAAGCCATTGTGCAGGGAATTGTAAACTGGATGAAGGAACATGTCACATTTTATTACTCCTCCTGAAAACAGAATCCACCACAGAAAATTATAACCTATTCTTGATGGAACACTTAAGCATTATTTATATGCTCTGCTAAACTGTCATGTTCTTAGCCTTTCCCCAAATAATTCAAGCGCCACTCCCATGAATAAATAGATACTCCCTATGAAGTGTGACCTTACTTAAACAGAGTCTGGCATTGCCCAGAAATCAATTAGTAGAGAACAGCCATCAATGGTCAATGCAAATTCACATTTAAAAATCCCACTGGCAAAGTACTATACATCCAAAATTTGTGGAACCGTACATAGTATGCTATGAAATACAGACTAAATGAGATAAAACTGAGAGTGCCTTGTGGATCGCAGAGTAATGTGACTTATTTTTAAACTTACAGTTCAATGGTTCTCAGAGCAGAATCAAAGGAGACTGGAGATTATTGTGATGTCACTGATACATTCGGTTTTGTTTTAAACTTTCTGGAGACAGCGATGGTAATGAACTCAAATTTAGTTCACAAGTCCTATTCCTAAGACTTACAGTAAAGCTAGAATCTAACTGCTAAGAACAACATGCTTCAAAATTGATGTTAAAAGTAGCAGTTAGTTCTTAGGGGAGAATCAAGCAGACCCTTGTCAGGATAATAAAGGGGTGATTCTGCATTCTTGCTGATAGATAAGTTCTGATGGTTGGCTGTCTGCTAATCCATGCCACACTGTACCGCCACCCTCCAACGATCAGCAAAGTGGTGAATAAACTGTGCCGGCGTATTTTCTGCCCACCTTTAATATTGAAAGACATAATCAGCGATCAGCACTGATTTTGCTTCTAGTTTTACTCAGATCTTGCAGTGAATAAGTATTTTTACTGTTGAAAATTGCATATTTCTGCGTTTTATATTTGTCTCTCTTTTCGTTAAACTTTTTTTATTGAACAATATTCACCTCTATGTTGCGCTTCTCTGATGAGCACTGTGATGAGCTGTATCACAGTCTTCAGAAAATAAAACAAGGGAAAGGAAAATAAAGAACTGACAAAGTGGGAAAAAATTACATTTGTGTAACACATTTCATGACCTCAGGAAGTCCCAAAGTATTATACTGCCAATTCAGTACTTCAATACTTAGTCACTGTTACAATGCAGAAATTACATTTAGGGGGATTTTAATCTACCAGTTGAAATCAGAGTTAACTCTCATGCGCAAAGGCCAAGAATGGACATGGTACTGTAAGAAAAGCACTATTCCCATATTGTAGTACCTGTATGATGGCAGTCGATACAGACAGGAGATAGAAAGAATGCGAAATAAAAGCAAAACAGGAAAGATGCATATGAACGCTCAAACATGCTATGTTGAAACATGGGCTCTTGCTTCAAATTTCCAAATATTAAATATTAATATTAGTTTATTAGAAATGCTGAGCTAAAGAATACAGAAATTTTCCACACAGAAGTGAAACAAAAGGAACTGTAAGCATTTAGCTAATCCAGTTAAATCTATTGTGTCGAAAGACAAGGTGGCGTGAACAATGATAACAGTTAAAATGAATTTCAATACTGACTATTAAAAGCAGTCAATTTTACACAGAGAACAGCATGGTGCATGCTGAAGAAACAGACATACCCAATGCCTCTTTGCATGTCATTTAACTGAGTGCTTTGAGACTTTATACACATTGTAATGTAGCTAAAATATATAATCATGCAAGACCGCATTGAAATTAGCAGCGAAAAGGCCACAATACCTTTTTGGTATTGTTAACATAAGCCACAACTCCCCCCGCCTCTAAACAGCATAAGCAACATGAGTAATTTGGGGAAATAAGACACAATTGGAAAAAGTTGGAAGATTCTTGATGCCCGGAAATAAAATGTCCAATTAACCACCCAAGGTCTGACCCTCACTAGTAAGAGGCAACAGGCCTATTTGCAAACATTATCTTCTTACCGGTACCTAATCTCAGCTCATTTTTCAGGAAAAGACCCAAAGTATTGGAAAACTGCTAACTGTAGCACCCTTATTCAAAAATGGAAAGAGAAATAAAACAAAAAAATCAGGTACTAGGTCAGTGACCTTAACATCTGTCCGTGGGAACATGCTAGATTCTGTTACAAAGAATGTAACAGTAGAGCATTTAAAAGCATGTAATAAAACAAGCAAAGTCAGTTTGGCTTCACGAAGGAGAAATCATGCATGACAAATTTATTACAGTTCTTTGAAGAGGTAACAAGAAGCTAGATGAAGGGTAAGTGGTAGACGTAATAAATTTGGAAATCGAGAGACCGCACATAAGGCTAGTTAATGAAAGCCAGTGGTGTTTGGAGTAGTATATTACCATGGATGGAGGACTGGCTAATTAAAGGGCAGAGCACTGGGAGGGTGTGGGGCCCTAATTATTTATAATACATAGGAATGATTTTATGAGAAAGTGAATGAACTATCAGCTGTTTGCAGATGAATCAAAAATAGGTGAGAAAGCAAATAATTAGGATGACACAATGAACTTACATTGTGCGGCACAGTGGCTCAGTGGTTAGCACTGTTGCTCACAGCACGAGGACCGGGGTTCGATTCCAGCCTCGGGTGACTGTCCGTGTGGAGTTTGCATATTCTCTCCATATCTGCATGGGTTTCCTCCCACAGTCCAAAAGATGCGTGGGTTAGGTGGATCGGCTATGCCAAATTGCCCATACTGTCTAGGGTGGGAGATGCAAAGATGGGGTGGGTCTGGGTGGGATGTTCTTCAGAGGGTTGAAGAAGATTTGATGGGCTGAATGGCCTGCTTCCCAACTGTGGGGATTCTATGAACTTCTGTACAGGAGGATACAGACAGGATAGGATTCTTTTATTTACTGGTGGGATATGGGCATCATTGACTGGCAAGCATTTATTGCATATCCCATTTTGCCCTTGATGATGTGGTGGTGAGCTGACTTTTTGAAATGCTGTAGTTTGACCCAAAATGCCCTTACAGAGTGAATTACAGGATTGTGACCCAGTGGCCAGCCGAATGATCTGCAGTTTAGGTGGACTGGCCATGATAAACTGCTCTGTAACGTGCAAGCTAGGTGAATTAGCCATGACAAATGCAGGGTTACTTGGATGAGGCTGGGATTCAGTAGGGGTGGGATGCTCTTTGGAGCATCCACACAGACTCAATGGGGCGAATGGCCTCTTTCTGCACTTTCCTATGACAGCAAAGGAACAACAATTTATTTCCAAGTCAGGATGGTGCGTGGCTTAGAGAGGAACTGGCAGGCGCTGTCTATAGGTGAGAGGCTGGAAAAGCACAGCTGGACAGACAGCATCCGAGCTGCAGCTAAGTCAACACAAAACAGTCCTGACAAAGGGTTTCAGCCCAAAATGTTGATTTACCTGATCCTTGGTTGCTGTCTGACCTGCTGACTGTGCTTCTCCAGCCTCACACCTATTGACTCTGGCTTCTAGGATCTACGGTTTTTATTGTCTCCAACTTGCAGGTGGTGGTATTCCCATGTATCTATTACTCTTGTCCTTTTAGATGGAAGTGGTCGTGGGTTTGCAGCGTGCTGTCTGAGGATCTTTGGTGAATTTATCAGTTCACCTTGTAGACAGCACATACTGCTGCAGCTGAAATGTCGGTGGTGGAGGGAGTGGATGTGGTGCAAAGAAGTAGGCTGCTACAACCTGGATGGTGCCAAACTTCGAGTATTACTGCAGCCTCACCCATCCAGGCAAGTAGTGAGTATTCCATCAGCCTCCTCACCCGTGCCTTGTGGATGATGGACCAGCTCTGAGGAGTCAGGTGGTGAGTTATTTGCCACAGTATTCCTAGCATCTGTCGACTGTTGTGGCAACTGTATTTATATAACAAGTCCTGTTCAGTTGCTGGTCAATGGTGACTGCAAGTATGTTGGGATTGGGAGATTCAATGATGGTAACACTACTGAATGTCAAGGGAAGGTGGTTAGATTATCTCATATTCGAGATGGTCATTGCCTGGTATTTGCGTGGCACAAATACTACTTGCCACCTGTCAGCCCAAACCTGAATATTGTCCAGATCTTGTTGCATTTTTAGTAAAATAGAGCAGAGTGCAAGAGTATTTTTTAAGATATTTAAAAAGTAAGAAAGAAGTGAGAGTGACATTGGATGACTCAAAAGTGAGGTTGTAGTAGTAGTAATGAGGAACAAAGAAATGGCAACGGAACTGAAGAGGTAATTTGTATCAGTTTTCCCAGTGGAAGGCACCAGTAGCGTACCAGAACTTCAAGGGAGTCAAGGAGCAGAGCTGAGTACAGTGGCCATCACAAAGGAGAAGGAGCTAAGAAGCGGAAAGGTCTGAAGGTGGATAAATCACCCGGACGAGATGGACTACACCCTAGAATTCTGAAGAAGATAGCAGAGGAGATCGTGGAGGCATTTGTAATGGAATCACTGGAATCAGAGAGGGTTCCAGACGACTGGAAAACGGCAAATGTAACTCTCCTGTTTAAGAAGGGAGGGAGTCAGTAGGCAGAAAACTATAGGCCAGTTAGCTTAACCTCAGTCATTGGGGTAAGATTCTAAGAGTCCATTATTAAGGATGAGATTGTGGAGTACTTGGAAATGCATGGTAAAATAAGGCTGAGTCAACGCAGCTTCATCAAGGGGAGGTCAAGCCTGACAAATCTGTTAGAATTCTTTGAAGAAGCACTGAGCAAATGAGACAAAGGAAAGCTTTGGATTTATTTGGATTTCCAGAAGGTCTTTGACAAGGCACCACATAGTAGGCTGCTAAATAAGATAAGCACTCATGGTGGTAGGGGTAGGTACTGGTATGGATTGGGGATTGGCTGAGTGGCAGAAGGCGAGAGTAGGAATAAAGGGATCTTTTTCAGGATGGCAGCTGGTAACTAGTGGAACTCCACAGGGATCCAAGGTGGAACTACAACTATTCACATTGTACATGAACTATCTGGCATTGTTACTAAGTTTGCAGATGACACAAATCTAAATTCAATTTTAGTATTCATTTCAAGGGGGTTAGAAAGCAAAAGCAGAAATATACTGCTGAGGCTGTATAAGGCTTTGGTCAGACTGCATTTGGAATATTGTGAGCAGCTTTGGACCCTATATCTAAGGAGGTTTGGTCTGGCATTAGGTTTTCTGAGAAGGTTTACAAGAATGAAGGGCTTGAGGACTCTGAGTCCGGACTCGATGGAGTTTAGAAGGATGATCATCTGATTGAAACTGACAGCATACTGAGACGCCTAGATAGAATGGATGTAGAGATATGTTTCCACTAGTAGGACAGGCTGGGACCCAAGGGCACAGCCTCAGAGTGAAGGGATGCCATTTAAAACTGACATGAGGAAGAATTTCTTCAGCAAGAGGGTGGTTAATCTATGGAACTCATTGAGGACTGTGGAGGCCAAGTCATTGAGTATATTTAGACAGAGATAGATGGCAAGGGGATCAAGGGCTAAGGAAGAAAGCAGGAGACTGGGATGTCAAACACATCAGCCAAGACACTCAATTATCTGAATGGCCTAATTCTGCTCCTTTATCTTATGGTCATTTGAACATGCTTCAGTATCTGAGGAGGCACGAATGGTGCTGAACATTGTGCAATCATCAGCAAACATCCCCACTTATGACATTATGATGGAGGGAAAGTCATCAATGAAGCAGTTGAAGATGGTTGGGCCTAGGACATTATCCTGAGGAACTCCTGCAGTGGTGTCCTGGAGCTGACTGACTTCCAACAACCTCTAACATTTTCCTATATGCCAGGTATGATTCCAATCAGCAAACAGTTTGCTCTCTGATACCTACTGATTCCAGTTTTACTGAGGCTCCTTGAAGGTGGAATCAGTTGATGGCAAGGGCTCTCACTCTCACCTCACCACTGGAATTTAATTGTTTTGTCCATGTTTGACCCAATGCTGTAATGAGGTCAGGAGCTGAGTGGCCCCGGCGGAACCCAAACTGGGCATCAATGAGCAGATTATTGCTAAGCATCTGCTCCTTCATACCACTTCCCATCACTTTATTGACGAAGAAGAATAGACTGATGAGCAGTAATTGGCCAGGTTGGACTTGTTTTGTTTTTTGCGTACAGGACATACCCGAGCAATTTGCTACATTGTCGACTCGATATCGGCTAACTGTACTGGAAGCCCTTGGCTAGGGGAGCAACTAGTTCAGGAGCATGCCTTTTCAGTAATACTGTCATGATCTTTGCAGCAATCAGTGCCTCTAACTGTTTCTTGATATTATGTAGAGTGAATCAAATTGGCTGAAGGCTGGTATCTGTGATGCTGGAGACCACTGGAGGAGACCTAGACTAATCAAGCAGTTGGCTGAAGATTGTTGCAAATGTTTCAGCCTTATTTTTGCACTGATGTGTTGGGCTTTTCCATCGAGGATGGAGATAGTTGTGGAGCTTCATCCTCCAGTGAGCAAAAGTCTTGACAGATGGAATATTGTGGGAAATGTGACAGCAATCAGTTTGGCAGGAAGAATAGAAGAATTGAATAATATTTAAATGAGGAAAGTCTGCAACACAGATGGATTGGGGGTCCTTGTGTATGAATCACAAAAAACTAGCATCCAAGTTCAGCTTATAATAGGAAACACAAATGGACAATTGACCTTTATTTCAAAAGGAATGGAGTAAAGAAAAAGGATGACTTGCTAAAATCGTACAAGGCACTGGTCAGACCATACTTGGAATACTGTGAACAGTTTTGGTCAGATATGACCAGAGGGCACCTTTCAGAACATGGGGTTGCCCATTTAAGACTGAGGTGAGGAAGATGCTTCTCTCTATTTCTCAGGGTATGCAATCTGTGAAATTCTTCACTAACAGCTGTTGAGACTGGGTCATTAACTGTATTCAAAATTGAGATGGGCAGATTTTGGATGATTAAGGGAAACAAGCTTTTTGGGATAAAGCAGGAAAGTGTAGTTGAAGATTATCAGATCAGCCATATCACATTGAATGGAAGCGCAGATTTGAAGGGCCGAATGGCCTAATTCTGTACTTATATAGAACACAGAACATCGAACAGTGCAGCTTCAGCCCACAATGTTGTGCTGAACTTTTACCCTAATCCTAAGGTCTATATAACCTCCACCCCCACCTTATACTATCATCCAAATGCCTATCTAATTGCCGCTTAAATGCCCCTAATGAGGCCAACTCCACCACCCTCTCCGGCAACGTATTCCACACCCCTACCACTCTCTGAGTAAAGAACCTACCTCTGACGTCTCCCCTATAGCTACCTCCACCCTAGGAAAATGTCTCTGGCTGTCCACTCTATGATCATTTTGATCATTTGATCATTTTGTACACCTCTATCAAGTCACCTCTCATCCTTCGTCGTTCGAAAGAGAAAAGCCCTAGCTGTCTCAACCTTTCCTCATAAGACCTTCCCTCCATTCCAGGCAACATTCTGGTAAATCTCCTCTGCACCTTTCCCAACGCTTCCACATCTTTCCTGTAATGAGGCGACCAGAACTGGACACAATACTCTAGATGTGGCCGAACCAGGCTTTTGTATAGCTGGAGCATAACCTCATGGCTCTTGAACTTAATCCCTCTATTAATGAAAGCTAACACACCATACACCTTCTTAACAACTCTATATAGTTTTCAGCGAACTGTGGACATGCACCCTAAGATCCCTCTGCTCCTCCACACTGCCAAGAATCTTTCCCTTAACTCTGTATTCTGCTTTTAAGTTTGTCCTTCCAAAATGAATCACCTCACACTTTTCAGGATTAAACTCCATCTGCCACTTCTCAGCCCAGCTCTGCATCCTATCAATGTCCCTTTGTAACCTAGAACAGCCCTCCGCACTATCCACAACTCGACCCACCTTCGTATTGTCTGTGAACTTACTAATCCACCCTTCCACTCCTACATCCAAATCATTTACAAAATCTCAACAACCTGTCTTACAGTCTTCTTTGAATGCTATTTTTTGCATGCAGTAGAGTGAAACAAGATGGTGCTAATTTCTGAAATTTAAGTTAGAGTGATTAGCTGGCAGGTCTAGATTGCTGCTTGCTTCTCCAGGCCTCTATCTGGGCCAGCAATCCCCATCGACACACTATGGGCAGCGACCACTTCCACACCCTGTCCAGAGTTTGGCATTGGACATGCAACAAAACCTTAGTACAGCATCATGACAAACAGCCAACAGTTATGCTGCATTTTGGAGCACTTCGACAACTTGCTACTTTGCACACAGGAAAAGGAACGCAGTTCAAGAATTGCAGCAGGGTGCACTCAAGCTTCTTCGTTATCTTTGTCAATGCTCACTCACTTTGCACCTACTCAGACACTCACAGGATCTTTGCCTTGTCTTTTTGCACTTTACCAAACTCAGTATATCAGCATTGTACTGCATTTTTGCGCAGACACAAAGCCAGCCAGCTAGTCACTGCTGTCAGCAGTGATCAGTCAAGGAGTGGACATCAATGTCACACCTACAGAATGTGTCAGCAACTTATGTGGCAAACACACTGCTGCGCTTTAACCAAGTAATGATATCTCAAAGTCTAAGTGGGAGTTGTCCTAGGTCAACTACAGGGACATTGCCATCAGTCAGGGAGCACTAGCACAATACGTCAAGGGCAGTGCCTGATGCCAGTCCAGGGGTTTGGACACAGTCAGTTGGTCACTTGGGATGGTCAGGGGTTCAGCATTAGTCTGTGGCCAGTCCTGCAAGTCCAGTACAACCAACCCAAGGATTTATGGTGAATAAGTTGGGGAGCTGTAGAGATCGGTCAGAGATCTGATCCCACATCAGTTGGAGCTTTTCAAGTGGGTCAGGGGTTTGCGCCAAATCATTCCTAGGCGCTTGTTCATAAAAGTCAAGGTGGGGGGAGGCAGGGAGGATTATCAAGGACCACTGCTGTCATATAGAAATTGACAAAGTCTATTAAAGGGATTGGAGGTAGCATGCTAGTCTGCACAGGAATCAATCATTGGTGACAGGAGGCAACTCAAAGGTTGGAGAAGATAGTGAATTGGTAATATAGGTTTTTGTGAAGTGGGGGTAGGACCAGGGATTCATCGACGGTCATCACCATCCTGGCTTCGATTGTGTGCGTGCTTGCATGTGCGCTGTTCAGGGCTTCCCAACCTCCAATTTGGTATTTTTCTTCTAATTTTGAGCATGTTGAAGTTAGAATAAAACTGGACTTATGGGGTAACGGTTTTCTACACAACATTTTAGTCACGCAATGCAGTTAATTGCTTGATGGAGGTTGGTGGGGATGTCTATGGATATTGTTTATATGGATTTCTGGAAGCATTTGATAAAAGTTCTGCATAAGAGACTGCTAAACCCAGGTAGACGTCCATAGAATTGGCGCCAAATTACTGACATGGCTGGGAAATTGGTTGAGTGGCAGGTGATAGAAAGTAGGGATAACGGGTTGGTACTCAAATTGGCAGGATGTGACTAGTGGTGTCCTATAAGGACCTGTGCTAGGGTCAATTTTTAGCATAATTCATTAACGATTTGGATAATAGCATAGTGGGGGTCATATATCCAAATTTACTGATCACACAAAATTAGGTGGCACTGCAGACATTGTTGATGATCGCATAAAAGTACACAGGGATATTGATACATGAGGTGAATGGCCAAAACTGTGATAGAGTTCAATGTAAGCAAGTGTGAGGTTATCCATTTTGGTCTGGAAAAGAATAGACCACAGTACTTTTTAGATGGCATTAAGTTAAATACAGTGTATTAAATAAATTTGGAGGTGCAGGAGCACAGACCTTTAAAATGCAGCAAATAGGTGCGGAAAATAATCAAGAATGCTAATGGAATGCTGGCCTTTATATCTACAGGACTGAAGTAGAAGGGCACAGAAGTTATACTGCAGCTATACAAGACTCCACTTGGGAGTACTGTGAGGATATCTGGGCACCATACCTTAGAAAATATACATTGGCAGTGAAGGTAGTACAACGTACGTTCACAAGAATGATACTTGGATTTCAGGGGTTAAGTTATGAGGTGAGATTATACAAATTAGATTTGTTTTCAATAGAATTTAGAATTTAGTTAAGTGGTGATCTATTTGAAGTCTTCAAGGTATTAACAGGAAAAGTTAGGGTAAATAAAGATAAACTATTTCCGCTGGTTTGAGATTATAGAACTGGGGGTATAGTCGGAGAATTAGGGCTAGACCATTCAGGAGAGATGTTAAGAAGCAGTTCTACACATAAACGGTGGTCTCTTCTAAAAATGGCAATTGATGCCAAATCAGCTATTACTTTTTTAATCCGTTACAAAGTTTATACTGGTAAAGGTATTAAGTGATACGGGTCAAAGGCAGGTATATGGAGTTAGGCTACAGATCAGCCGTGATCTCATTGATGGCAGAATAGGCTTGAGGGGCCAAACAGACTACTTCTGTTCCTAAGTTCCCTGTCTTTGTTAGGCTGCTGTTTTCAACATTGGAAGATTATCTTCATTGTACAGTTTTCCATAAGCAGTGAATAAGAAACTGGCAGCCTGCTCCTTTCACTTTGTATAAACCTACCAACAATTAACTTTATTCTCAGTCCAGGAGTTTACCACTGGAATCTTATTCAAGTCAAATTGCTGATCACCCAATTACCCAGTCCACGCTGTCTTTAAATGGTTCCACACCACATGATACAGTGAGTCTTAAAATTCTCATCTTTTCATTTGGAAATCTGCCATAGACCACCTGATTCTGTACCCCATCCCAAACCCATTGTCATTTGAAGCTGAACAGTTTTACCTTGCTCCCTTTGGTCTGTTCCACCATATGTGGTAGAGCAAGTTAATTATCACAGACTTCCTGAACTTCTCCAATTTAACATCTCCACATCTTCAGAAGCTATTTATATTTCTCTAATTTGTTGCTCATGTGCCAGCTTCAAAACCTAACTGATCACTCCTTTTCTACCCCAGCTCCCTTAAGCTGCTCCTTGTTCCTATGTAGTGTTCAATTTATATCTGGTAATATCTAAGATACAAATGTTTGAAATGCTCAAGTTATTTCATGTTTCCTTCAGGATTGTACTATTGCTGTGAAAACTATTTTAAGGCTCTGTTTACAATTCTTTCTTAATGTTTATTGTATTCTTTTGATATTACAACCTGAAGCACATGTACAGGATCTGTACAGCAAATTATACCAGTAAACTGCATGGCATTTAAAATCAGTACTTTTGAAGTAATTTCTAAATCCTTAGACAAAAATGTAGTAGGTACTCGGAACTGCACAGGGCCCACTAAATTTGCATCCCCTTTACTGATTTAACCCCAGCCCAATTTGAATCACCCTCCATCTTGAATGCTATCATGCAACGGCGTCAGCACAACCTGACCTGTTCCTCCAAACATGACATGGCCCTGTGCCTTTTAACAGCTTTCTGTTCCACCAATCTCATTAAACAGTGTGCATCAATTTCATGCATAGTAGCCCCACCCCAATCAACAGCAGCACATGTAGCTGGAAACTGGCATTTCATCAGGCAGGATCCTCACTCTCATTTTAATGAATGCCCCCTACTCCTAAACTTGAGTCAGGGGAGTGTATTTAGTTCTACCCTCTGAGTCTAATGGATTAAAGACACATTCCAGAGGATTTAACACCTTATCAAGGCTGAATTCCCAGTGCAATAATGAAGAGAAATTGCACTGCCAGAGGTTCTGCCTTTTAAATGAGAGATTAAGCAGATGGCCTGGCTGCCTCCACTGGATGTCAAACATCCTGTGACATTAGTTGAAGAGGAGCACAGCAGATCTTCATGATGTCATGACTAATACTTAACCATCATTAAAATAGGTTATCCAGTCATTATCGTCCGGGACATTGCCACAAATCCTGATTACCACTGCAAATGTATTTAAGCAGTTGTGAAGTCAGCTGAGATATCCTGAGGTACCCATGCAAGTTAATTTCATCTTTGACAAAACAGCACTGTCTCAGCACTATATTAAACTGAACTGTTAGCTCAGAACATATGCTAAATCCTATGGGGGATGTTTAAACCCATAACTCAAACGGTAAGGTAAAAGCACTGTGTTGTAAATATTGTCACACATATTCAAGTCCATGAGCCAGGTTTACTTAATACAGAACTTACCAGAAACTCATTTTTTAAGATTCTGAAAGTGTTCAGATATTTTGACTTTTTTGTAATGTCATAAATACTCAATGTGTTAACGTCATATGAGATACACTTGACAAAAAAAAAGCAATTTCTACTGCAGTTGATGTCACATAGTACAATAACACTTCGTTCGAAGGCAGTCATCAAAGCTGCAAAAACCGGCTGACCCTCATATCCCTCATGACACCTGCGATCAGTCAAGGTAGAGATACTGAAACTGGAAGAAGCCAGAGTCATTTACGCCAGAACAATGCAGGTTGTCTTACCCGGCAGTAACACACCTTGTTTATTCCAAAATTGTAATGCATTAGGGCTTGCAGAACACTGCAGACTCTATTCTTAGATCTTGCAAACAAGTTGCATTTCCATAGTATTAAACTTCAAGTCACATTAGTTTGAGTCATCTGGTTATAGCTGCAATTTCAACTTTGACCTTTATTTTAAAAGGAACTGCATAATTTAGTTATCTATTTTAATCACTTCTCAAGTCATTCAATTTGCAACACAGATGTACTTTTAAGACTTATGTCATCTGAATATGTCACTTGGCTGCCTTGTAACGCACTTCTATATAGACGTTAAACCTGTGTTTGTATGGTAATTTACTTTCTTCAATTTATGAAGTATAACTTTCATGGACCTAATAACATGCTGTGGCAAACATTGTTTATTTTTTACTATTTTCTTGATTTTCTTACAATCAATACCTCCAGTAAAACCCTTTACACGAGATAAGAAAAGACATTATTATTTGCTTGCTGGATAAATAGCCAAGTATTGCTATGTGTATTCCCTTCATGAGAGGAATACCGTTCCTTGGAGGTGGTACATCAATATTTCCTGACGATGATGAAGAGGGTTGTCACATGATAAGAGACTGAGTAAACTAGACTGATACTTGTTTGTGTTTAGAAGAATGAAAGGTGATCATCTTATTTTCTCATTAGTTGGGGAAACTAGAATATGGAAGGATATTCTCAGGATAAGAGGTTGATTATTGATTAGGAGAAATTTCTTTATAGTCAGTTATAGTTAGTAGTTACAATATAGTCAGCATGGATTTGTGAGGGGTAGATCATGCCTCACAAACCTTATTGAATTCTTTGAAGAGGTCACCAAACACGTGGATGAAGGTAGAGCACTGGATGTGGTATACATGGATTTAAGTAAGGCGTTTGATAAGATTCCCCATGGTAGGCTCATGCAGAAGGTAAGGAGGCAAGGGATAGGGGGAAATGTGGCAGATTGGATTCAGAATTGGCTGACCCTTAGAAGACAAAGGATGGTAGTGGATGGAAAATATTCAACATGGTGCCTAGTTACGAGTGGTGTACCACAAGGATCTGTTCTGGGTCCTCTTCCATTTGTGATTTTTGTCAATGATTTGGATGAAGGAGTGGGAGGGTGGATTAGCAAGTTTGCAGACGATACAAAGGTGGGTTGCGTTGTGGACAGTGCGAAGGGCTGTTCTAGGTTACAAAGGGACATTGATAGGATGCAGAGCTGGGCTGAGAAGTGGCAGATGGAGTTTAATCCTGAAAAGTGTGAGATGATTCATTTTGGAAGGACAAACTTAAAAGCAGAATACAGAGTTAAGGGAAAGATTCTTGGCAGTGTGGAGGAGCAGAGGGATCTTAGGGTGCATGTCCACAGTTCGCTGAAAACTGCCACCCAGATGGATAGAGTTGTTAAGAAGGTGTATGGTGTGTTAGCTTTCATTAATAGAGGGATTAAGTTCAAGAGCCGTGAGGTTACGCTCCAGCTATACAAAAGCCTGGTTCGGCCACATCTAGAGTATTGTGTCCAGTTCTGGTCACCTCATTACAGGAAAGATGTGGAAGCGTTGGAAAAGGTGCAGAGGAGATTTACCAGAATGTTGCCTGGAATGGAGGGAAGGTCTTATGAGGAAAGGTTGAGACAGCTAGGGCTTTTCTCTTTAGAACGACGAAGGATGAGAGGTGACTTGATAGAGGTGTACAAAATGATCACAGGTATAGATAGAGTGGATAGCCAGAGAATTTTTCCTAGGGTGAAGGTAGCTATTACGAGGGGGCATAGTTTTAGAGTGAGTGGAGGTAGATACAGGGAAGACGTCAGAGGTAGGTTCTTTACTCAGAGAGTGGTCGAGGCGTGGAATGCATTGCCGGAGAGGGTGGTGGATTCGGCTACATTAGGGGCATTTAAGCGACTATTAGATAGGCATAAGGATGATAGTATAAGGTAGGGGTGGAGGTTAGATAGAACTCAGGATTAGGGTAAAAGTTCGGCACAACATCATGGGTTGAAGGGCCTGTACTGTGTTGTACTGTTCTATGTTCTTCATTTAAAGACATGTGAATCATTAGAATTGTCTACCATGTGGAGTTGTGAATGCTCTATAATTGCGTGTATACAGTAGAATCGGAATCCCCTCCAATTGTATTTTATCTGGACTTGATGGATAAACCAGAAGGACACAAATACAATAAGTGAAAACCAGGCTTTAACACAAACATAGAGGTAGGCTACATTTCAGACACTGCATCACAGATATAATATGAATACAAAGACTGGAATTTGTGATATTATCACAACAAGGACCTGAGATAAGCACCATTATGAAACCACATTAAGGAAGAGGACGCCATTGTCATAACCAATTGCTCCAGACAATATGCAGTTACCCCTTTCACTGAAGAAAGGAACCCTTCCATATAATGATCAGCTTTGCTGGAATGGACTGTTTTCAGTTGTAGAAATAACATCAGCACTGATCAAGTCTGTCTAGAGCAACCCTGAAGGGTCAAAAAAGGCGCTAACCATTGACTATCCAGCAAGATAACTGCAGGAAATGTTTTTATGATAGTTCAACAAAGATAACCATAAAAAGAACAAGAGTGAAGGGTTTAGCACTGCAGTCACAGCCAAACTGGTTTGTGGACGGACAATTCTCACCACAATTATCAACTGTGTGGAGGACTGTAAATTATCAGCCTAATCAGCAGAGAACTGGGGTTGAGAGATTAAGATAACAGAATCATATTTCATAGAATCCTTGTAGTGTGGAAACAGGCCATTTAGCCCAACAAGTCCATGCTGACCCTCCAATGGGCATCACAGACAAGAGACCCATGCCTAACTCAATACTTCCCATGGCTATCCCCTCTGACCTGCACATCCCTGGACACCATGGGGCAATTTAGCATAGCCAACCTGCCTAACTTGCACATCTCTGGACTATGGGAGGAAGCCAGAGCACCCGGGTGAAACCCATGCAGATACAGGGAGATTGTGCAAACTCCACACAGACAGTTGCCCAAGGGTGGAATCAAATCCAGGTCCCTGGCACTGTGAGGCAGCAGTGCTAACCAGTGAGCCACCGTGCCATCCTTTTTTTCCCCTTCTGGAATGTAATTTGTATCCAGAGAGGGTAACAACCAAAACCAGAGGGTTTGGGTCTGAATTAACTAAAGTTTGGCAGAAACATGGTTTTACCTGTGACTTGTCAGTTAAACATTTCTTTAACCTAATAAGTTGTGGCGGCTCTGTAAGTTTGGAGGTGAGGGCTGCCGAGGAAGGGGAGAGGACTGAGGTTAAAATATAGGGGGATTTAATTGGATAAACTGCTGTTGTTTCATTTAGACCAGCTTGAGTTTTATTTAGTGCTCTGGTGGTATAATGGTTGGGTCTTCAACTCTGGCTTGAAGTCTCACCTGCTTTGCTGATGTGTAATAAAATCTATGGCAGGCTGCTTAGAAAAAAAATCTAGAAGTATTATTTGTATCAGGGTGTCAGGTGGGTTTTGTCTTAATGAACAACAAATTTGTACCCAAACCAAATCTTGTATTTGATGACTATAAAATCCTGAAGTCCAAGAATTATTAGAACGTTAGGGCCATTACAAGAGTTGGTGGTGGTGGTGGTGACGGCAACAGTGATTGGGGGTGTTGGGGGTGCAGTGTTCGGTGGAGACTGTTTACAATACACAAGGATGAAAAAGACAGACTTTTGCTTTCGGTGTATTAACGGAAATGAGAAGTATGCAGGGAAATTGAGCTAAAGCTTAAGGTCAGCCGTGACTATAGTGAATGGCAGAGGAAGACTGGGGGATCATATGTCTACACCTGCTCATATTTCTTATGTTCTTATATTAAACGTCTAAAATGCATTTACACAGTAGCCTAGATTTTATGCAAATATGCAAACATTGAAATAGTTCAGAGCCAGAGATGTTTTTCAGCAGTAATTATGATTTGCACACTTAAAAACTAGTTACAAGTCACTAACAGGATGTAACCTTACCTAAAAGCAATATGGTTGTATAAAGGAGAGAAACATAATCAGTTCAGCTATTTCCAAAGAGAGTTATCTGTGGAGTATTTAACAGCATGTCCAATGAAAGGGCAATATCTGAATTTACACAATTAACTGCACATATGCATATGCCATAAGTTTCCGTCAGTTTCACGTGTTTATGATGTAATTGCTTAGAATTTTGTCCTAATTTGGATCATTATTATATTCTGCTAGGACCTTAACATAGTAACCATTTATTGACATTTTAACAGAGGTTGCAACCCATCACTGTCATTGGGACAAAATCCTGTAACTCCTTCCATCAAAACATTGTAGTATACCTATGTCACATGGACTGCAGTGGTTCAAGAAGGCACAGCATCATCTTCAAGGGCTGTTACGGATGGGAAATCCATAGAGACATGCAGATCCCATTCATGTTAGAGGCAGGCATATCCCATGAATGAATAAAGAGGTAGTTGAAAAAATGAACAGATCCAGCCCCCTGTCATTTTTAAGTGGGTAATGATGGCAATTTTGAAAGCAGAAGAGTGATGCCTGAACAAAGGAAGCTACCATCAATGTTGTCATGTACAGGAGCAAGGATAGGGAGTGAAGTTGTCAGAAGTTGTTAGAAAACAGGAACAAGGAAATAGAAACTGGAATTCAGGTAAAAGATGAGTATCGAAAAGATATAGGAAACAGAAAAGCAAAGTGGAAAGAGGGTAGGAGAAAAACTGCAGAATCATATTAGACTTGAGTAAAAGTACATAGGAGACAGAGAAAGAGGCGAAGAGCAGGGAAGAGAAGATGAAATAGAGGTCCTAACAGAAACCAAGGTTTAGAAACAATTAACTTTTCAAAGTGAAGAAACTACGGGCTCTACATACTTAATTCTGGAGTAAATGATGAGAACAGTGAGGTAAAGAGCTTTGAAAAAGCAGTTAATTGTGAAGAAACGTGTAGCATCACTGAAGTTGGAAACAAGTTCTTGGACTACTAATAATAATAACGAAGACCTCAGCTCATTCACTTCACAAGTCCCTTGCCTACAGAAATATTCAATAGTATTTTATGATCATTTTGTAAAGGAAATGAATTACCTTCAGTAAATGCTTGAAACTGTGCAGAACGTTTCTTTTGTGAATTTGCAATTGCCTAAATGGAATTAAGAAACAAACCAAAGAGTAACACATTACTAATGACTGCATGGGAACACAGAAAAAAGTATTCCAGTCCCTGCACCCATTCCTATTGGCAGGTCATAAATACTTCAATGACGTTAAACTTATTTTCAGAGGAAACTGCCATTGTCATCCTGCAAGACGATAGAGTAATAATCTAACATTACAATCCAACATCACACCCATAATTTAGTGCATTCCACAAGTGAAATTTTAATGTCAGAGTGATGCACACACGTAGTTTTAATAAAGTTGGCAAATGATTGAAAATATCAATTGAAGTAAAAGCAGTTAAAAAAAACAGGCCTTCAAAGTAAAGAATTTCATCATCTTCAGCTGTGGAATTTGCTACGAAAGATCTACAAACAAACCTATACTGTTCTAGGTTATGGGAAAAAACACACAGGATGCACTCTGAAGCAAATGTTACATTGTTAGCTTATGGTGAGCCATTAAATCTAAAATAGAACAGTACTGTAACAATATAAAGGTGAAGGAGCCAAGAAATGAAAGGAAAGAGTCCAATGTTCCTGACCGTTTTCTTTAACTACCTTAAAAATATAGTAATATTAATAGGAACCAGTTCTCTTTGTTTTGTTAGAAGTCCTCCAGGACAATTCAACAAAATTGACTGGGGCTCCCTAGGTACCAGGGGTTTGGACAGGGAGCAATTTGTTACATGTCTGCAGGAGGGTTTTTTGAAATAGCTTGTAGAAAGTCCAAGGAAAGGGCCATACTGGATCTGGTATTGCAAAATGAGTCCGGCTAAGTGATCAAAGTATCAGTGAAGAAGCATTTTGGGAATAGTGACCATAATTCAGTAAGTTTTCAGACACTGATAGAAAAGGACAATAGTGGACCTTGGCTGAAGACGTTAAATTGGAGGAAGGCTAACTATAACTAAATCAAACAAGAATTGGAGAATCTGAGATAAAAAGTTGTGGAGCTAGATGAACACAGCAGGCCAAGCAGCATCAGAGGAGCAGGAAAGTTGACGTTTTGGGTCGAGACCCTTCTTCAGAAAATCTACTATCTCTGTAAGAATTGGAGAATGTAGATTGGGAGCGGCTGTTTGAGGGTAAATCTGGCATATGGGAGTCTTTTAAGGGCCAATTCTTTACAGTGCAGGACAGGCATGTTCCTGTGAAAATGAGGGACAGGAATGGCAGGATTTGGGAGCCTTGGATGACAGGGGAAATTATCAGCTTAGTCAACTAAAAGTGAAGCATACCTAAGACCTACACAACTAAAAACAAAGTCCTTAAAGAATATAGAGAAAATAGGAAGGAACTCAAGCAGGAAGTTAAGAGGGCTAAAAGGGGCTTTGAAATGTTCTTTGCCATCAATGTTAAGGAGAATTCCAAGGCATTTTATACATACATTAGGAGCAAGAAGGTAGCTAGAGAACGATTAGGCCCATTCAAGGATAAAAAGGAGAGAATTTGTGTGGAGCCAGAGAAAATGGGTGAGATCCTTAATGAGTACTTTACATCAGTATTCACCAAATAGAAGGATGTGAGGAATGCTGAGGTTAGGAAAAGGCACTTGAATACTTTTCGGCAGGTCAACATAATGAAGGAGGACATCCCAGTGCCAGACGGGATCTATCCCAGGATACAGTGAGAGGCAAGGGAGGAAACAGATGGGGCCTTAACTGATATCTCTGCATCCTCTTTGGCCTCAGGACAGGTTCCAGAGTCTGGAGCTTGGTCAATATTGTTCCTTTGTTTAGGAAGGAAAATGGATATAAAAATCCATTTATATAAGGCCAGTGAGCCTGACGTCAGTGGGGGGAAGCAGTTGGAGAAGATTCTGATAGAAAGGATTTATTCACATTTGAAAGCGATGATCTTGTTCGTGATAGGAAGCATGCATTTGTGCGGGGAAGTTCATATCTCACCAACTTTAAGTTTTTTGAGAGAGTGACAAGAATGATTGATGAGGGAAGGGCAGTGGATGTGGTCTACATGGACTTCAGTAAGCCATTTGATAAGCTACCTAATATCAGGCTGTCACAGAAGATACAGTCTCATGGGAAACTGTACAAAATTTTCACAGAGGGTGCTGGGTGCCTGGAACTAACTGCTAGTGGAGGTGGTGGAAGTAGGCACATTAGCAACGTTTAAGGTGCACCTTGATAGACTTACAAACAGGAGGTGAACAGAGTGATAGATATCCCACATAGGCGATAAGTAGCAGGTCTAAATAAGGATTGGGAATCGGCACAGACTTGATAGGCAGAACAGCCTGTTCCTGTGCTGTGTTTTATTGGAATGTAGAAGTTGTAGTTTATACTTGTGCCTGAATTTTAATGTTTTCCTCCCACAGTAGGGAAAACCTCCTCTGTCCTAACTCCATCTTTTGCACTGTTTTTTAAAACACATTTCAACAAGGAACACGATATTCTGAAGTGAAACTGCATAGTCTTTTGCTGCAATTCTGATTTGGCCTGTATTTACCTTTACAAAGAAAGGACTGCAAACACTGAAGATTTTAAATAAAAGCAAACTGGAGAAACTCAGCAGGTCTGGAAGCAGGTCTCCTTCAATTCCTCCCACTTCGTACAGACAAAGGGGGTGGCCATGGGTACCCGCACGGGCCCAAGCTATGCCTGCCCCTTTGTAGGATACGTGGAACAATCCCTCTCCCGAAGCTACACTGGCCCCATCCCCCACCTCTTCCTCCGCTGCATCGATGACCATATTGGCGCCGCCTCGTGCTCCCACGAGGAGCTCGAACAGTTCATCCACTTCACTAACACCTTCCACCACAACCTTAAGTTCACCTGGACCATCTCTGGTACCTCTCTCTCCTTCCTGGACCTCTGTTTCCATCTCTGGCAACCACCTGGAAACCGATATCCATTTCAAGCCTACCGACTCCCACAGCTACCTAGAATACACCTCCTCTCACCCACCTTCCTGAAAAAATGCCATCCCCTATTCCCAATTTCTTCACCTCCGCCACATCTGCTCCCGAGATGAGGCATTCCACTCCCGGACATCCTAGACGTCCTCATTTTTCAAGGACCGCAACTTCCCCTCCAGTGGTCGAAAACACCCTTGACCGTGTCTCTCACATTTCCCGCAACTCATCCCTCACACCCCATCCCCGCAATAACAACCAAAACAGAATCCCACTCGTCCTCACATACCACCCCACCAACCTCCGGATCCAACGCATCATCCCTCAGCACTTCTGCCATCTGCAATCTGACCCCACTACCAAAGACATTTTTCCCTCCCCACCCTTGTCTGCTTTCTGGAGGGACCACTCTCGCCGTGACTCCCTTGTCCACTCCACACTCCCCGCCAGCCCCATCACCCCCGGCACTTTTCCCTGCATCTGCTGGAAGTGCTACACCTGCCCCTACACCTCCCCCTTCACAGCCATCCCAGGCCCCAAGAAAACATTCCACATCAAACAGACGTTCACCTGCACATCTGCTAATGTGGTACACTGTATCCACTGTTCCTGATGTGGCCTCCTCTACATTGGGGAAATCAAGCAGAGGCTTGGTGACCACTTTGTGGAATACCTATGCTCAGTTCGCGACAAACGTTGCACCTCCCAGTCACGAATAATTTCAACTCCCCCTCCCACTTCTTGGACAACATGTCCATCCTGGGCCTCCTGCAGTGCCACAACGATACCACCCAAAGGTTGCAGGAACAGCATCTCATATTTCGCTTGGGAACCCTGCAGTCCAATGATATCTATGTGGACTTCACAAGCTTCAAAATCTCCCCTTCCCCAACTGCATCCCAAAACCAGCCCAGCTCGTCCCCGCCTCCCTAACCTGTCCTTCCTTCCACCTATCCATTCCTCCCACCTCAAGCCCCACCCCCATCTCCTATCTACCAGCTTCATCCCGCCTCCTCGACCTGTCCATCCTCCCTGGACTGGCCTACCCCACACTAACTCTCTACCTTTACTGGCTGCATCCCCGCCTCTTTGACCTGTCTGTCTCCCCTGCACCTATCTTCTCCTTTATCCATCTTCTATCCACCTACCCCTCTCTCCCTATTTATTTCAGAATCCCCTTCCCCTCCCCCATTTCTGAAGAAAGGTCTAGACCCGAATCGTCAGTTTTCCTGCTCCTCTGATGCTGCTTGGCCTGCTGTGTTCATCCAGCTCTATACCTTGTTATCTCAGATTCTCTAGCATTGGCAGTTCCTATCTCTAGGTCTGGAAGCATCCTTGGGGAGAAAGCAGAATTAACGTTTTGAGTCCAGTGACTTCTTATCAGTTCTGATGAACAAAATATATATTGATTGTTAACTCAATGCAACTGAGCACAATGCAACTTTGAACAGAGTGCTACGTATTGGGTGACTAAGAGTATTAGGCGAAGTGAGAAAGGGTTTTCTAACTTTCTCATCTTGGAAGGAATGATTCTTACTCTTCTACAAGGGAAGAAGCTAGTCTTTTCGTGAGCATCTGAAAAGTGGTTAAGGCTGATTCTATTATTAAGGTTTAAATTAGTATAGGATCTGAGAGAAAAATCAACGTATAAAAAGGAAAATTAAAAACTGAATAATACAATTAACCAATTAATTAAAACACATTAAGGATGGCAGGAAGCTTGTAGGATCTGGAAGACACTGGATGTCAGTATGATTTAGGGTGAACAGAATGCACAAACTATTTGCGCAAGAGGAGCTTCAGCTTGAAGCTGTTAAGCTGGAGGCCAAGTTACACATACTACGACAGAACAAGGTGAGGAAGAGTTTTGTACTGAGCACAGTCACACCCCTGAGGATGGTTCTTTAATTTTTCAGTGGTCATCGACAGAGGAATGTGGCTACAGTTAGCAAGCTAGGTGATAGAGTCAATAGAGACAGCTAACAATAGATGCATTCACGCGTTTGTCAAATTAAAACCAACTTCCCTAGATATGGGGAGGGGTCCATTAGACTGGAAAATAGAAAAAATGTCTTTTATCCAAAAAAGCAGGAAGACAGAAAGCAGGGAGCTACAGGTCAGTTAATTTAACTTCTGTCATCAGGAAATATGCTTTTATCAAAAATGTTACAGCAGGGCACTTACAGCAATTCAAGGCAACCAAACAGAGTCAACATGGTCAAAAGGAAATTATGTTTAACTGATTTTTGGAGTTTTTTGAAGTAATAATATATGCTATGAAAATGGCACAGGCAGACGTGTTGTACTTTGATTTCAAGAATATGTCAAATAAGATGCCACAACAAGACGGGCTAGCTAACAAGACAAAGGGAATAAGCAATGTGTCCGTTAGGCCCGAAACGTCAAGTTTTCCTGCTCCTATGATGCTGCTTGACCTGCTGTGTTCATCCAGGCCCACGCTTGTTATCAAGCAATGTGTCCTTTTCTGGTTGGCAAAATGTAACGGGTGAAGTACCACAGGGATTAGTACTGGAGCCTCAACATTTTACTTTTTTTTAAATTGATATCAATGACTTGGATGAAGGGATAGAAGGTTCGGTTGCTAAATTTGCTCGTGACACTAAGGTAGGTAGGGATTTAAACTCTGAACAGTCTAAGGAGACTGCAAAAGAATATTGATAGGTCAAGCGAGTGGCAAGGATAGAGCATAAGTTGGGATGATGTGAAACAGTCCATGTCATCTGTAAGAATAAAAAGGATGCAGATTATCTAAATAGTGAGAGAATCCAGAGCTCTGAGATATAGAGGGTTCTGGGTGCATGAATCATGAAGAGTTGGCACGCAGGAAGTAATTAGGAAAGCTGACAAAATATCACCTATTGCACGTGGAGAGACTTGGGGAGACTATATCTGTGTATATGATTGGTCTTGTAATTGAAGGAAGGATGCAAATGCATTTGAAGAAGTTCAGATAAGAATAGACTCACACCTGGAATGGGCGGGTTGTCATATGAGGAAAGGTTCGACAGGCTAGGTTTGCATCTACTGGAGTTCAGAAGAGTCAGAAGCAAATTGATTGAAACACAAGAATCTGGAGGGTTCTTGACAAGCTGCTTGTTTTCTTTTGTAGGAGAAACTAGAACTAGGGGAACTGTTTTAAAATAAATGATGGCCCATTTAAGATAGATGATTTTGCTTTGACACAGAAGGTCAAGAATCTTTGGAACTCCATCTCAGTCTTTCAAGGCACAGTCTTGAAATATTTTTTTAAGACAGAGGTAGGCTGAATGGTTACTGGGGTAGACAGGAATTTGGAGCAATCAAATCTAATTGAATGCAGAGTGTGTTCAAAGGCCTGAGTGGCCTACTTCAGCTCTGAATTCAGATGCTCGCATGTAACAGTTGTTGAGGTATTTAAATTTAGTTAGCTAAATAAAATCTTATCTAAAACTCAACTATCAGTGATACGGACCATGAAACTACTGAATTGTCACAAATTGTCATCTTCTTCACTTATATCCTTTGGGAAAGGAAAACCGATATCCTGACCCAGTTCTGCATAAGTGGCATCTGAACCACAGCATTGTGGTTGACTCTTAATTGTCCAATGAATTGGACTATCAAATCATTCAGCTGAATTAGCTGTATTCAAGGAGGTGGCACACCAGAACATTCTCATAATCCGAGATTGGCAATTAAATGCAAGTCTTGTCAATGACAGCAATATCCAATGAATGAATGTAAAAAATTATGAGGCGTGAACACACAACCTTCTGACTTAAGAGAAAGTGAGCTTCTATTCATAATGGAGCAGGTATTAAGTAAACGTTTTTTATCATAGAAAAGATTAAAATGCCTTGTTTTTATGCTGTCAGAATTAACTTTAACCCGAGTACTGAATCTTAATATTGTCATTGGCACTCTTCTTGGCACATCATGACAAGGGAAGCTTCTTGACAGCAACACAAGTTTGATTCCTGGCTGTGTTGAGATAGAAAATATTAGTAACAGTAACTGGTATAGAGAACTGTGGGTAGTAGGAGTAATACCAGCAAATGTCTGGACATTGGTTAAGTACGTGGTCCAGACTGGCTGGACAATTGCCAACATAAAATGGCCTGATGAATGGACACTTGATCAAGACACTAAGACCTCTAGCAAACATATGGCTTGTAGGATGAGTATGAAAACAATTGGAAGAAAAATCATGACTAAATTTCATGTCTTTAACATTGTTATGTAAACACATCTAAAATAATCATTTTCTAACCTTAATCCAATTAATTGTTCTCTGAACATGTGAGTATATATATTATGTATACACATATATAATATATATAAAATATATATTTTATATCAATTTTTTTTTGGAATTTGGATTTCAAATTAGAAGCAGGTAGGTGACAGCTACTTCTGCGAAGGCTTTCCTTTTACAAAAAGAAAGGTCGGGGAGTGCTTCCAGAGTAGCAAGTAAATTAAATCCAACTTTTGTCAAAAGACAATTGATTGCAGATACCTTTGAAGTTAATGGCAAGATATTTACACTGTTGGGTCAACGACAGGTAACACAAATATGTAAAACCATTAGATTCGTTGTCAGTTCAGCAGAATCTGGGATTGAGCAATTTTTTTACCTCAGTTCAGAAGTAACCTGGGTTCAGTTTAGATCAAATTTACTTTCTCTTCTGAAGGATTTCAGGGAACAAGTCACCACAGCAGAAGGGTTTAGTTAGAAGAGTTTGGCTAGAAATCTGCACGTTATTAGAATTGAGAACATTTAGGTTCTCAGATTTTTGATAAGTTCACATCAGCAGACTTGGAAAGGACACATCAAATTGTCTCCACGAAACTAGAGCAACAGAACTGTAAGTGTCAGTTAAGCAGAAACTTTAAGTTGAGATAAAGGTATAATTTCTCTGGGCTCGAGTGTCTGTAATGATAGTGCCAGGAAAAAGGTTGGAACTTTGTTTTGCTTTAACCTCATTCATGCCATGACTAAGGCTGTCTATTTCCACTTCCAAATCAGCTGCCTTTGTCACTATCTCAGCTCACCTGGTGCTGAACCATCAATTATGCCTATGTTACCCCTAGATTAGGTTATTCTGATATACTCCTGGATGGTGTTCCACATTCTACTCCTCTTAAATTGAAGGTCATCTAAATCCTTGCTTTCCCCATCTTAATTTGCAGCAAGTCCAGTTCCACTGTCGCTCTTGTGCCTGCTGAATGGTTACTTCCTTGTCAAGCAACAACTTAATTCTTAAATTCTCATCATTCTTTTGAAATCCTCCAGGATATCCACTCCTTAGTCTTTGTACTGTCTTCTAGCCACACAGCCCTATGAGAGATCAGTGGGCTTCTAAATCTGGTGTCTTGTGCATCCCTGCTTTAATTGCTCCAATATAAGTGGCCAGGCCTTCAGTTATCTACACCTTCATTTCTGGCATGCTCTATCCACACTCCTCCTTGGTTTCTGCCTTTGAAGGTTTAAGGCTCAAGTCCTTAAAATATACCATCTGATCAAGCTACTTTGCATCTGATCTAAATATGCCATGTGTCTCATGTGTCATACTTTGTTTTTAATCTTCCTGCAAAGTGCCTTGGGACATTTCATTATATGAAACGTGCTATAAAATTAAAAATCAATGCAGCCATGTTAGCAAAGAAACCCACTGCTTATAGTTGTTACAAAACAATCAATCAATCAAAAGCCAACTTCACAGCAAACATGCCTTCTGCATGATCAGTACAAATTTGTTTCCTATTTTAACTTCTAAAAAAGATAATTAAGGTTGTTCTCTTCTGTAGTGCTTATAAATATGGCAGCATTAAGATTTGGAAAGTAATTATAAAAGGAGAGAGCAGGAATGACAGGGCAAGCAGAACCAAAGCATATAAAATGTTTTAAAATACTGAATTAAAGTCTAAATTCTTACGTTGGAAAGAGTGAACTTTCCAGTTATGAACCTCTTCCAGAAATTCAAGGTTTACAATACAAGCCTAATGTTTGAGTGCCAAATGTATGACCTATTCTGTTGCAAGTTCTGCACCCCAAGGTTGGCTGATTAGTTAGAGAAGAAATGGGAAATATATATTTGGAGGTTACATTTAAGCAGCGTAATGTTTTTAAGTAAGAACAAGCAAAATGACCTGCAAGCTCTTTGAGGTGTCAGAAAGGCATGGGTTAAAGTACAAGAATATATATGGAAACGAACAGGAGAGTCAACAGGAAACAATGCACAGCGAGCACAAGTAGTACATTTTTTGTTAACCTGGAGCCAATTTCACAATTTGACTAATTAGCAATTTTGGGGAGGGGAGACGAGGTAATTGCATTTCCAATAAAACTTCTTGCGAAATGTTCTTAAAACATCAAGAAGAACACTAAATGTCACAGTAATGTGATATTACAAAATTATGTACCGTAACACTACACTTCATTTATTTTCAATAGTAAGGATCAGGCTTAAAACCTTAGGAATGTTGATGGACAGCGATCTGGTCGATTGTAAGGTATTTCTTGCCACAGGTTCCTGGTTTTCTGAAGCACCATCAATCTCACGAATGCCTTAAGGGGAACGGAATTAAGACAGAACGGGAAACCATTATTATTACACCAAGAATTTGGTGCAACATAAACACACTCAATTCCAGTTCTACAGTTAAGTTAAAAAGACACTCCAAAGAATTAATGCAAATTATAGTAAAGGACAGAAACAAATTCCAATGAAAAAGGGTTTGAGTTATAAAGAAAAGCTGGATAGGCTGGGACTTTTTTCACTGGAGCGTAGGAGGTTGACAGGCGACCTGATAGAAGTTTATAAAATACGGTGGCTAAGTGGTTAGCACTTCTGCCTCACAGCGCCAGGGACCCAGTCCACCCTCAGGTAACTGTCTGTGTGGAGTTTGCACATTCTCCCAGTGTCTGCGCGGGTTTCCTCTGGGTGCTCTGGTTTCCTCCCATAGTCCAAAAATGTGCAGACCAGGTGGATTGGCCATGAAAAATTGCCCGTAGTGTTGAGGGCTGTGTAGATTAGGTGGATGATAGGGGGATGGGTCTCGGCGGGATGCTCTGAGAGTCGGTGTGGACTTGTTGGGCCAAAGTGCCTGTTTCCACACTGTAGGGATTCTATTCTATGAGAAATATAGATAGAGTTCGTGGTAGTTATCTGTTCCCTATGATGGGGGATTTCAAGACTAGGGGACATATTTTTAAGGTGAGAAGAGAGATTTAAAAAAGACATGAGGCAATTTTTTTTGTGTGTGGAATGACCTTCCTGAGGAAGTGGTGGATGTGGGTACAATTACAACATTTAAAAAAATTTGGGTAGATACATGAATGGAAAAGGTTTGGATGGATATGGGCCACGAGCAGGCAGGCGGGATAAGTTTAGTTTGGGATTATGTTCAGCATGGACTGGTTGGACCGAAGGGTCTGTTTCTGTGAATTTGCATGTCAAACAACCAACAGTATAACCAACAAAAGTATCAAATTTGCTAATTACCTGACTGTGACTATGAAAGACTTCGAATGAGAATTAATTATTCATGCTGGAACTTGAAATCTGCACACAAAACCCTGTGCTGAAAGTAAAGCTGGCAAGAATTTTGAAAAAAAGAGCTCAAATATGTCTGTAACATGAAAGTCACCAGCTGGAGTACTTAAGCCTCCAGCTAACCTGGGAGAAGGACTTCTTCATTCTTTAATGAGATGTGAACGTTATCTTATAAGCTTGCAAAGCTATTCCAGAGAGGAGCTAAGAATCATTCCACTGCTATGTGACGTGGTTTCTTGGGTCAAACACCCAATCATATGGTTTAATGTTCTCTATATGAAGAGTCCTTATAACATACCTCATGAAGACTGTTGAGACAGACAATGTTGATTAACTGTTACAAGATCACAGACTTACACATACACTGGATTAGAAATTATTTTTCATCAACCTGTGTGCTCACATTGAGACATACCTCCAAGGGCAGGTGAGCCTTGAATCTGGACTTTCTAGACCAGAGTTAGGCACAATACCATTGTACCATAAGAACTGCATAGTCTGGGATCTATGCTTACAGATGTTATGGCTATATTACGTGACTGTAACAGTACACATGACACCGACTACTGAAATTGAGACAAGGAACTTTACACTGGAACTGCACATGTTCTGATGTCATCGTGTCATCATAAAGGCATGCTGCCTTTCTGAGAATATTCAATAATACACTACTGTGGGTCTGACATCACGTGTAGAACCAGGTAAACATAGCAGATTTCCTTCCCTAAAGGAAATTATTGGAACAGTTGAGCTTTTATAACAATCTATGGCAGTATCATGCACCTGGAATGCATTGCGTGTAGTTGAAACAGGTCCAATTAATGCATTCAAGAGGATGTTTGACTGTTGTGCATGTAGAAACAAAGTACAGAGTTAGAATTAGAAACTATTCGCACGTGTACTCAAGTACGGGAATGTAGGAGCACAGTGAAATGTGTACAAAGTCACCATTCTACGGCACCATCTTAAAATACAAAACCAGAATTTTAAAAAAAGCAGGAGATTGGTGCTTAGTCAAAATACTCAGACAGCCTGGGGTCAAAATGCCTCAGTCTATACCATAACAATTATTTAATTCATGAGTCTAGGTTACAATGCCAGATTTATGAATTGAATTCAAACATTACAAGTTGCCGTGTGGGATGTGAACCCATGTCCTCAAAGCATTAGCCCGAGCCTCTGGATTACTAGGACATTGACACTACAACTGCATCTATGTCTTTCCCTAAACTCTTCTAGTATGCAAAGTATGCAGGAAAATTAAAAAATATGTTGATGATTTCTCTCTAGAAGTGGAAAACCATATGCCTTTGTGGCCATTTATTCAACTCATCATTCCTTATTTACAGATCAGTTCTTCATTGTAAGATACATCTAAGTACACTGCTACTGGCAAGCCACAAGATCAGAAATATAGAATGTAGCCACAATGATAACTTGTACAGGCTTCACTCATCATCACTCAGTTTAAAAAAAAAACTAAATCTGTGTATTTGCATGTCAAACAACCAACAAAAGTATCAAATTTGCTAATTACCTGACTACATAAACTAATTAGGTATAAGATAATTTCCCAGAAGTCACAGTTTTGCTGTTCCACAGGAAATATAGTTGCCAATTTCAGTTCCAGATGTATAGAAGCCACAGTTGTCAGCAGGCCTAAGTCCAGTCAAGGGGGATAGTCTTCACTCAGGAGATACCGACACCAGTAAGTCAGGGAAGTCTCCAATACCAATCCAGACACTGCTTGGGGTGGTCAGATTCAGGATCCTCACAAGATTTGAGAATCTGAAAGACAGATTGCCCAACAAGGAAGTTTTCACTCTTTCTGTCCTATTGTGAGTTCTGATCCTCCTAGAATGAGAGACAAGTAGGCATCACGGAAGATCAAAGTGGGTCAGCACTAAGACTGTGCTAATGCTGTGTTTTGAGCAAAGTGTGTTATTTTCTCAGGCAGGTTTCTGATACCATGACTGGCTCTACTGTAATGAGGGGCATGTCAGGTTCCAAGAAATTGACTGTAATAGGGGACTCTCTAGTCTGGGGCACAGACAGATATTTCTGCAGCCATCAGCGAGACATCAAGATGATGTGTGGCCTCCCTGGTGCCAGAATCAAAAGATGCCTGAGAGATGGTGTAGAATATTGTCAAAAGGGAGAGTGGCCAGCAAGAGGTCATTGTGCGCATTGGTACAAAAAAAACATAGGTAGGGAAAGGGATGAAGTTCTGAAGAGAAAATATAGGAAACTAGGTAGGAGGTTAAAAGTAGGTCCTTTAAGATAGTAATATCTGGACTACTACCAGTGCACCATGCTAGTGAGAATAAGAATAGGAGGTTAGAGTAGATAAATGCGTGGCTGAGGAACTGATGCAGGAGACAAGGATTCGCAATTTTGGAGCACTAGGATCTCTTCAGGGGTAGAAATGATCTGTAGAAGGGGAATGGGACCCCAATAACTTTGCAGGGAAATTTGCGAGTGCTACTTGGGAAGCTTTAAACTAGTGGGGAGAACCAGAGTAATAGTGAGAAAAGAGAAAAGGCTGAAACTGGTACAGTGGACAAGGGTAGCAAGTCAAGGCAGACAAGAGCTTGGCAGAGAATGAGGTAAGACTGATAAACTAAACTGCATTTACTTCAATGTCAGAGGCCTGACAGGTAAGGTATATGAACTTAGGGCATGGTCGAGTGTATGGGACTGAAATATCATAGCTATTTCCGAAACATGGCTCAGGGATGGGCAGGACCAGCATCTTAATGTTCCAGGGTACGGATGTTATAGGAGGGCTAGAGAGGGAGGAAAGAGAGGAGGGGGAGTGGTATTTTTGATCAGGGAAAACATTATGGCTGTACTTAGGGATGCTACTCCTGGGAGATCGTCCATTGAAGTTACATGGATGGTACTTAGAAATAATAAAGAAGTGATCAACTTGTTGGGACCGTATAATAGGCCCCCAGTTTTTGAGAAATTTCAAAGCAGATATGAAAGGAGATCTCATATCTGTAAGAAAAAAAAAGAGCTGTAATGATAGGGGGTTTTCACTTTCCAAACATAGGCTTAGACTGTCATAGTGTTAAGGGCTTGGATGGAGAGGAGTTTGTTAAGTGTGTGCAAGAAAACTTTCTCATTCAATACCAGCGAAGGAGCAATACTGGACCTTCTGTTGGCAAATAAGTTAGGGCAAGTGACTGAGGTGTCAGTTGGGGAGCACTCTGGGGCAAGTGATCATAATTCTATTAGTTTTAAAATAGTGATGGAAAAGGATAGAACTGATCAAAAATTTACTCCAATTTATACTGTAAGGCCACTTTTGACAGAACTTTCAAAAGTTGATTGGGAGAAGTTATTCACAGATAAAGGGACAGTTAGGAAGTGGGAGGCCTTTAATAATGAGTTAGAGAGTTCAGAGATAGTATGTTCCTGTTAGCGTGAAGGGCAAAGCTGGCAGGTGTAAGAAATGCTGGATGACTAGAGAAATTGAGGGTCTGGTCAAGAAAAAGGAAGAGGCATATGTCAGGTATAGACAGTTGGGATCAAGTGAATCCCTAGAACAGTATAAAGGCAACAGGAATATACTTAAGTGGGAGATCATAAGGGCAAAAAGGGACATGAGACAGCTTTGGCAAATAGAGTTAAGGAGAATCCAAAGTAATTCTATTAATACATTAAGGGCAAAAAGGGTAACTATAGAGAGGATAGAGCCCCTTAAAGATTAACCAAAGGAGATGGGTGAGATATTAAACAAATATTTTGCGCCAGTATTTACTGAGAAGGACATGGAACCGAGGGAATTTGGGAAAATAAATAGCGATATCTTGAAAACTGTCAATATTACAGAAGAGGTGGTGCTGGAGGTCTTAAAATGCAGAAAGGTAGATAAATCCCTGGAAGTTGATCAGGCGTTTCCTAGAACTTTGTGGGAAATTAAGGAAACAATTGCTTGGCCCATTGCTGAGATAATTGTCTCATCGAAAGCCACAGGTGTGGTGCCAGAGGACTGGTGATTGGCTAAAGTGGTGCCATTATTTAAGAAAGGCTGTTAAAAAAGACGAGGATCTATCGACCAGTAGGCCTTACGTCAGTGGTGGGTAAGTTGTTGGAGGGGATTCTGAAGGACAGGATTTACAAGTATTGGAAAGGCAAGGACGATTAGGGATAGTCAACATAGTTTTGTGCATGAGAAATTGTATCTTACAAAGAAGATTAATGAAGGCAGAGGAGTCGACATTGTCTATGCGGACTTCAGTAAAGCATTTGACAAGGTTTCACATGGTGGACTAGTTAGTAAGATTAGATCACTTGGGGTTCAGACGGAGCTAGCCAATTGGGTACAAAGTTGCCTTGAAGGGAGGTGACAGTGGGCGGTGGTGAAGAGTTGTTTTTTTGGACTGGAGGCCTGTGACCAGTGGTGTGTCACAAGGATCAGTGCCGTGTCCCCAGCTTTTTGTCATTTCTATAATGAATTTGGATGTTATAGCAGGTACGGTTAGTTAAGTTTGCAGATGACACCAAAATTGGTGTAGTGGACAGTGAAGAAAATTATCTCCGAGTACAAGGGGACCTTGATCAGATGGGCCAATGGGCCGACGAGTGGCAGAGGGAGTTTAGTTGAGATAAATGTGAGGAAGGCAAACTAAGGCAGGACTTGTACACTTAATGATAGGGTCCTTGTCAATGTGACCAAAAAGAGACGTAGGGATGTAAGTGTATAATTCCTTGAAAGTGGAGTCCCAGGTAGACAGGGTGGTTGAAGAAGGCATTTAGCACGGTTGCGTTCATTGGTCATAACATTTGAGTATAGGAGTTAGGATGTCATGTTGCACCTTTACAGGGCATTGGTGAGACCACTTTTGGAATAGTGCAATTCTGGTTGTCCTTTTATAGGAAGGATGTTGTTGAACTTGAGTGGGTGCAGAAAAAATTTACAAGATCACTGAGGGGAATGGAATGGAAGGTTTGAGATATAACAATATACAGAGAATGGTTCATGAGTGGAATCAACTACCAGAGAAAGTGGTGGAGGCAGGTACAGTTACAACGCTTAAAAAAAAACTTGGATAAGTTCATGAATAGGAAAGGTTTAGAGAAATATGGGCCAAGCACAGGCAGGTGAAACTAGTTTAGTTTGGGAACATGGTCGGCATGGACTAATTGGACAGAAGGTTCTGTTTCCATGCTGTATGGCTCTTGCATTTGGCCCCTCACACCCCACTCCACTGTCTCTGCCACTCTCAAATCCCCAGAAGCCCTCCCCCTAAAAAACTTGTATGTGTATATACACCAAGCAAAATGGACATTCTTATTTAGAAGAGGTTCATGAGGGTACTGTGGTGGATGTGGTCAATGTGGACTGCCAAAAAGTTCTTGACATACTGCCACATGACAGAAGTGGCAGTAAAAAAGACAGTAGAAATTTGGAGGTGGAATGGCGGAGTAGGAAACACAGAGTAATGGTTAATTGATATTTTTTCTCCAGGCTCTTGAAAGCATTGGAGTGGAGTTCGCCAGAGGTCAGTATTGGAACCCTTACTTTTTGAAATGCATATTCATGATCTGGATCTTGAACTGCTGGGGACAATTTCAATTTCTGAAGATGATACACAGAAAATAGGAGCAGGCCATTCAGCCCTTTGAGCCTGCTCCGCCACTTACGATGGCACGGCTGATCATCCGACTCAAAAGCCTGTTTCTACTCTTCCCCTTTGATCCCTTTAGCCCAAAGTGCGATATTCAAGTCCTCCCTGAAATTGTGTTGTGGAAATTTGGAGCATTGTAAACTGGGAGCAGACCAGTGTAAAGACTTTGAAAAGCTCGGTGGAGTGGGCAGAGAGGGGCCCGACATAGGTCAGTACAGAGAAGTGTGAGGTGATGCAATTTGGTAGGAAGAACATTGAAAGCCATTCTAAAATAGAGGGTACAATTCTAAAGGGAGTGCAGCAGGAGCAGAGGGAGCTGGGGATATAGGTGCCCAAATCATGGAAGTTGTCAGGACAGGTAGGGGGAACAGTTAATAAAACATACACAGTGTCCTTAGTTTTATTAATAGGGACACAGAATACAAAAGCAAGGAAGTATTATTGAACTTTTTTTTTTTAGCAGAGTTAGATAGTTTGAGCTATAGAGAGATGCCGAATAGGCTAGTGAGAAAATACTTTTTCACACGAGTGGTTCTGGTTTTGAATGCAGTGCCTGGAAGTGTGGTTGAGGCAAGTTAAATTGAGGCATTTCAAGAGGTCATTAGATGATTATTTCAATAGAGATAAATACAGGGTTAGTCAGAAAAGACAGTTGTTTGGCTCAGAGAACTAATGCAGATGAGATGGGCTGAATGGCCTCTTTATGAATGGCCTCTTTATGCACTGTAACAATGCTGGAATTCTATGAAATTGTGAATTGTGATTCCAATTCAAGCAAGAACAGTATATGGTAAGCATGCAACAGTATTATGTTACTGACGGTTGTTACTGCTGGAATTAAAGATTAACCTTAAAATACTAACCTTTACATGACTGTGAATACAGAGGAGCTCAGGTTTTCAGGAGACTTATTCTGATTACTGTAATTGCCAGTTGCCAATAAACAGGAGAACAAGTGCTGATAAGAGGCAGAACTGTAACAGCCACTTCAAACTAAAGCTTTACAGCTATGTTATTATTCAAAATTAAAGCTTTGGAGTTATTCAGTCACCCTTCATTCATCATTCTCACTTCTAAGAAACCTGGGCAATGCAACACAGATAGATAGAAGAGACATGATCTACTAGGATCTGGCTACTTTTACAAATGTAAAATGTCTTTAATCTGGAAACTTTAGCCAGTGATCAGTGAACAAAGTCTGCTGAAGATTACAGGACTGTTATTGCCATTTGCAAATGGCGATATGTTTGTGATGCCACTGGGCCACACTAGTTACAATTTGGGCAGGCCTGACTGTTCTCTCACTGGTTGGAGCATCCAAAATTTTTCAAGGAGGAAAGGACATTGACAACAGATTGAAGCAGGTGTTATGCAGTGGTATAGAAGGCATTGAGAGAGAGAAAAGAATAAAATTTGCATTTATTTAGAATTGAACGATATCAGGCATGAATGAAATTCAAGCAAGCGTTACCAACATGCTCATCATCCCACAAGTTCTAACCTTTAACAAAGAGTTTCCGGAGAAAAGCCATAAGATATTCATGACAACAAGGTGTGGAGCTGGATGAACACAGCAGGCCAAGCAGCATCAGAGGAGCAGGAAAGCTGAAGTTTCGAGTCTAGACCCTTCTTCAGAAAATATCCATGAACCGAGTCTACCAGCGGCTCTCTCAAGTGATTTTCAGAGTTAAGCCTCAAGTAGATGGGGACACAGCACTTAAAACCAACTTTGATTACAATTCTTTAGGGCAACTAAGTGGTGAAGATGGGTGAAAAATTCAGCAAAAACCCTCAAGAAATTACTCAAATTATATTTTCTGCCATGGATAAATTTAATGCACTACAAGGTCAGGAGCCATAGAAATGATATGTCTCTTTTGGAACACTATATTGAATTAACATAAAGCTACTTTTCTGTATGTTAGAAATTGCAGAGGCAAATGGAATCAAGAAGTGTGTATAATTCAAACACAGGTAGGACAAACGAATATAGCTGTGCTAAACATGTTCTCAAAGCTTCACTGTAAAATTTGCTGATGCTCATGTCAGACATCTAAAATTTAACCACCCTGTAACAGCATGTAAACATTCTACGTTTATTTCTAAAATACATAAAGAATAGCAGCAATAAAATTTCCTATGTCTCTTCCGCATGATTGTTGTTCCCTGGAACTGGTACTCTATCTTTGTATGTTTTTCTGTCATTCAAATACAAGAATCTCTACTTGCTAAACGTCCTGTGTTACAGTAAACCAATGACACAACTACATTTCTCAGAAGTTAATTGTGTTTTTGTGTCAAATTCTCAGTATAATCACTGCTATGAGCTTGGTCCAGACTAGTAACTCCTCAAAAAGAGAAATCCAAACTCCTGGCTATTTTACTGAAAGAAGAATGAAGCCATAAGACTCCATGTTATAAATAAAAGAAATTTTGCTATACAAAAGTCAAACAAAGCAAACACAAAATGCTATCCTAGGTAATCACTTATACAATTTATACATTAGTTGACAGATATAACTAAGACTTCTCTTATTGATTGGCTCAGTAGTTCCCTCAGAATGTGGGTCAGTCAATCTCAGTCACAAAGTTCTTCAAAACTTCCTCATAAGAGTTTCAGCTCCTCTAAGATTCGGCTTAATTCCTTGCTGATAGGAGCATACAACTAACCCAAGGCACAGTTTTTACCAACTGTTCAGATTAGAATAGACTAGTACGTTTCCAGTTGAGAAACCACTGCTTTTTAAAATCATTTTGCACCTGCAACTAAAAACACTAGGTTTACTACATGGATCCTGAAGCAGTGCAATCGATTCAAGATCTCTACAAGGAATACCATATAGTGATTGCAATTTTCATAACAATCGCAAAAACTTTCTTTTTAATGTAAGAGATCACTTGTAATAGTCACAACAGATCCAGACATATTTCTGCTAACTTCTAAACAACAGGGTCATTTATTCTAATGAAACCATGAGTCATCTAATAAAAAAGACGATCCAAGAAAAAAATTCCATATGCAAAACAATAGTAAACAAATGACTAAAAACTCACAAACTGAACAAAAGGCAATCTAAGGGGCGATTTATGATATTGAACACTTCTCTTGGATCAAGCAATCCCACCATTCAATAACATTCTTAACCCAAATACAACACTAGAGATCCTGTGATGCTCCTTACATCCTGCATCAATACTAACAATTCAGAAGGTCAGCAACTATAAAACGTTACCCATCTGGGGACCTCACTCCAAGACAGTGGCATGGAATTCTAATTCGTATAGGTAAAATTCTGAATACACAGACACGCCACAATCAAAGGCTGGAGCATTCATCAGGCCATGCAAAATAGGGATTTCTGAACAGCACAAAAATGGCATGGGGAAACTTCCCAGTTTATTAAGAAATAGGCTGTCAGCAAAAAATGAAAATAACTTTATAAATAAATGCTAGCACTGATTGAAATTGAGAGGTTTGTCTTTATTTATTTCCTTTTGCTTCTTTCATATTTTGCTTTAGTTGCAACAACAGAACTTGTATATCATACAGAAAAACCGAAGAGCTGCAGATGCTGGAAATTCGAAACAATAAAAGAAATTGCTGGCAGCATCTGTGGAGAAAAAGCAGAGTTAACGTTTCAGGTCCATTAAGTCCAGACCTGCTGAGTTTTGCCAGCAATTTCTGTTATTGTACTTATACAGACCTTCTCACTTTATCTCAGATATTCTAAAATCACAGCCAAGGAATTTGTTTTGTAACTATTAATGTCTTTCAGCAAATGCAAACTATTGGATCACAGCAAAATTGTATCAGGACTTATTTTGCACCAAGAATAAACAGGGCCAGGGAATGGATACTGCACGCGCCGCCAGATGTGAAACAAAAAGGGTGCAATTACATTGCTCGGTATAGTCTACAGGCTGTCAACTAGCCGGAAGGATGTAGAGGTAGGAATCATAGAGTGGTTATGGGGGTTGGGGGGGGGGGGGTGCGTGTTACTTGAACTACCAGTATCCCAGTCTACATCTGAGTAAGCAGCACTGAAGGCTACTGTTCCAAGATTATATTCAAGCTAATTCACTGCAGACAAATGTATCCAGTCTAACTAGAAAGGAAGAACTTTTGGACCGGTCCTTGGAAATGAGGTGGACCAAGGAGATCAAGTGTCAGTGGGGATCATTGTCAGTTGGGATCATTTAGGGGATAGTGATCATTGTATTTTAAGGCTTAGAATGATGGTGGAGAATAACAATCGTATTTCCAGATTTAGAGAGAAAAAAAATCAAATTGGCAAAGAGCTCGCTTCGTCGGGACAAGAATGGAGCTGGGCAAGATAGACTGCACTGGAAGGCTGGCTGGAAAAACTGTAACTGAACAATGGGCTACCTTGAAAGAGAAGATAGTTTAGATACAGATGACATATAGTCCTTCAAAAGGAAAAGATAGGTCTGATTTGCTTGTCCTATCTGGATGACAAAGGAAACAGAAATTAAGATAAGAAAGGGTATGTCTCTGACAGATGTAAAGTAGAAAATACAACTGAAAACCAAGAGGAATACAGAAAGTTCAGAGGGGAAGTGAAAAAGCATATTAGATATGCAAAGAGGGATTCTGAGAAAAGACTGGCATTCAACGTAAAGGAATCAAAGTGCTTGCTGACACTAACAATCATCCAATAATTGTTGACTGCATATGCTCACCACAGATTTACTCCCTCTACAATAAAAAATGCCAGTTTAAAAAGAAAACCAAAAAAATCAACTTTGCTTGACACATTTTTTATATTTACTAACATTTAGTTTCATTCAATTCTTTTCATTTTTATGCTTTTTATTGTTTATTTTATTTTGTGTCTTGAGTGTCAGCGGACACTACCACACACTATATATTCACATACACAGACAGTAACCCTGATTTAATAAGGCCATCAACCATAAGAAATAACTTTCAGCATCACAGATGCGCCACAATATCTCCAGCCACCACTCGAGCTTCAAAACCTGGAGTTCAAGTTTCTGCAACAGTTAGTACTTCATGCACGTGGTCATGTACGACACCAATAAGATCCATGACTGCCTACACATTACAGGCCACACATTTGACTTGACCAAGTTATTCTTCCACGTCTTAGTTTTATTTCGCTTATATCAATTTTATTCTGTTTGGATTATTTATTTAACTTTATTATATTGGCCCTGACTTTCTTAGTCCTAGCATACTTCTCAGTTAAGTCAAAGTAGAGCTACTTCTTTAAAAGTAATATTTTTTTCTAATTTGCAACTATTCAGAGACAGTCCTTTCCAATAATTTCTTAAATTACTGAAAACAAACAGTAGATAATTATAGTATAAAGGGTTTGGAGAGGACGGATTTCTTGAAATATATTCAGGAGACTTTCATGTATTAAAATGTAGATGGTCCTACAAGGGACTGAAATACTGGGCTTAATTCTGGGGAACGAAGCACGACAGATAGTAGATGTGGCAATGGGAGAGCATTTTAGTGGTAGTGATCACAATGTTGTACTTTACTTTTTAAAGTATGTTATGCTAAAGGAGAAAGATGGTCTTCACAAAAGGGGTTTGGATTGGAGGAAGAGATAACACAGCGTGGAGCGGGAGGAACACAGCAGGTCAGGCAGCATCAGAGGAGCAAGAAAGTTGATGTTTCGGGTCAGGACTCTTCTTCAGAAATGGGGGCCAAAGAGATTACCAGAGGGTTGCAGTGGGAGAGAGATCTACTGAGGTCTTTCTGCAGAGAGAAGGATAACTTCTTCAAGGTGGTCATCCCTAGAATAGGCTTCGCAGTGGAGTTATAACTCACTCGGAGATAGTAAGAACTGCTGATGCTGGAGTCAGCGATAACACAGAGTGGAGCTGGAGGAACACAGCAGGCCAGGCAGTATCAGAGAAGCAGGAAAGTTGACGTTTCGGGTCGGGAACTTTCTCCAAGAGTCTAATTTTCTGAATAAATGTCCCGACCCGAAACGTCTGTCCATTGTGGGTATGGGTTTTTAGCTCGAGTTAGCAGTTGGCGTAGGATTGACTTAGGTTTGTGTGCCACTCTGATGCCCAATGATTGTAGGATTCTTGTGGTCAGTTCTTTATGTTCTTGATGTACGGTAATGTGACGAGTGTGTCAGGGTGTACTGTATTTTCCTGTTGTTGTTTGTGCGATAGGCATTATTGGACCCAGCTGTTAGGGTATCTGTTGTCCTTATATACTTGGTAGAGGTATTCTTCTTCATTTTGGTGTAGTTCTGGGTTGCTGTAGTGTGCAGTCACTCGTTTAAATAGTGTCCGCACCCAACTTCATTTGCGGGTGTTGGGGGTAGTTACTGTTGAAATTCAGGATCTGAGCCACATGTGTGGCCTTCTGTGTACCTTTGTCAGAAATTCCCCATTGGCCCTGCATTCTACCATGACATGTAGGTATGAGAGCTGTTCATTCTTTTCTTTTTCCCTGATGAATTTGATGCCGGCAAGAGTATTGTTTATTAGTTGGTACGTCTCCTCTAGTTTAGTCCGTTTGATAGTGACGAAAGTGTCGTCCATGTATTGGATCCATAGTCTACGTGCGGAAGGGCCATGCTTTCAAGTCTCTGCATCACCACTGCTGCTATTAGTCCAGAGACAAGTGACCCCATGGGTGTCCTGTTCATTTGTTCACAGATTTGGCCATTAAAGGTGAAGTGGGTCGTAAGGTATAGGTCCAGCAGTTTCAGCATGTTGACTGTGGAGATGGTGTTATTTGGGTCTCATTCTTTTATTGGTGTTGCTTGTGCTTCTCTTGCCAGTGGTATGTCAATCAATGTGAATAGGGCGGTAATTTCAAAGGAAACCATGGTCTCATCCTCGTCTAATAAAAAAGTCTTTAAGGGAATTGAGGAACTCCTAGGCTGAGTGGATTGAGTGGGGTGACTTGCTGACGAGGTGCTTTAGTCTTCATTGTAACTCCTTGGCTAACCTGTGTGTTGGTGTGCCTGCAAGGGAGACTATAATTCTGAGGGGTACTTCCACTTTGTGTACCTTTGGGAGGCTGTAGAATCAGGGTGTGTACCCCTTCAGGTTTCATTTTTAGGTAGTCTGCTTTGTTGATTTGTCTGGTCTGTTTGAGTCTCTTCAGTGTGTTGATTATTTTGTTACCCAGTTGTGGTGTTGGGTCTATTTGCGCTTGCTGGTATGTATTCATGTCTGCTAGTAGCATCAGTGCTTTAGTGAGGTCGTCCCGTTTGTCCACTGGTAGGATTATGATGTTTTTGACTTTTTTTAGTCCTTCTAGGGCATTCTTTTCTGATGTGTTGAGTGTGTTAATTTCACTCCTTCTGGTCAGCATCGGGACCACTGACTGTCTTATGGCTTGTTGTGTTTCCTCATCAATGCCGTTGGTCTTCAGTGTGGATTCTAGTGTGGCTGGGAACTCTGTCCTGTTAGCATCTCTGTGGTCGCCGTCGAGTCCACATATTAGAACAGCTTTCTCTGTTTCTGTTAGTTTCCTGTCTGAAAGGTTTCTTATCCAAGTGTCTGACCTTTGGTTGTCGTTTTGGTGGGTTAGTTTGGCTAGTTTTTCTTGTAGGATCTGTCTTGGTTCTTGTTGTTTGTCGACTGATTTTAATGGCTCATTCTAAGTCTGTTGTCCACTCTAGGTTAGTTGTGTCTAGGAATAGGGATTTTTGGCACGATTTCCCTGTCATGTCTGTGGAGCTGGTTGTGCGTGTCATTAATCATTACCTTCACCATTCTGTGGCCATTGTGTTCTGCCGTCATCTGTGCATGTGGGTTATTGATGGGAGGCTATCTCACACTGTGGTAATACCTGGTTCCTGAGGCATCCGTGTAGGAAGTAGAGTTGCAAAGACTGCGGCAAACATTACAGTAGACAGACAGGAAGTAAACTGGCCACAAGAATACATTAACACCAACAAGCAACAAAATGACATGACCAGTACTCACTCATTGCCATTCACACGGATAAGGAGGAGAACCACCAGTTCAATTGGGACAACATCAAGATCCTATGACAGGCTAAACAGAGACAAATATGGGAATTTCTAGAGGCCTGGTTCTCCACCAAGGTGACCATCAATAAACACAGAATTAGACCCTACATATATACCACAGTGAAGAAAAAACTGGAAATGAGGTAATCAACTCCAATGGATCCCAGAGTTTAAATATCAGGTGGGAAAATATAACAGCACTTCATCAGAGCCTGCATCAACGATGTTACCCAGCAGGGTACTGAAAATGTCTGTGAATTAACAAACCAGCTCGGCAAGTGAACAACCAAAACAAAAATACTAAATGAACTAGTCCTGTACAGTAAATTCTATGGAAACTGATTAATTGATCACTTCTCCCATGTTTGACAGTGAGCTAAATAAAGCATCGTTTTTACATCACACCATAACTCTACACTACAGGGTAACACCTCAGCCAAACGACCATTTTCACTTTTGTCAACTGGGCAGTAAACGGTCAGCACATACTGGTCCCAAAATAAGCTCCTCCCCAATTTGTTTCCCACTTTTGCCTGCCAAGGCATGACATTTGTCAGATTATTGTTTCTTTAGAATGGTATTTCGCAGTTGTATGGGAATGCAAGGTCAAAAGACACAGGTTTTGTAAGTTGAAATACGCGTCAACTTTGGCTCGGCTGTAACATGACGTTTAGAAAAGTTGTGGATTCAAACCTCAACAGGATTGAGCAAATTCATTGAGAAGCACAAGCAGTTTCAAACCCTCGTTCTCTCAAATTTCCAACCCCACTCAGCCAAATTCCATTAGCAACATAGATCAACTGCGGGGAAAAGTCAGTTTCAGGATAATCAAGTTAGGAGTGATTAGATAACAATATTGATCCTTCAACTATAATTGAGTTTTTGTGCTACTCCCAATGTGGCAATTTGCAGCTAAATATTTTATGGGTTGAACTGTGTATTGTTTGAATACTATGTTTGCTGTGAACCTTATTCAGGACATATTTTCACTGAATAAAAAGATATCTGTGGAATTTCAGAAGTCAGTCAGGCTGTTGATCTTTTGTTGTTAAGTCAAAGTCTGCACAAAGTTCATTCCAGTTGTAATCAGTAAAATTATTACTTTTTTCCACAATGGCCTCTGCAATTAATCACTTTTCACTAATCAAAGGTACCAAATTATTCATCAACCCACAAACCTCATTTTTATGATGGTCCTGCTCATAACAAATTATGAGCACCTAAAAAACGGGCAGCAACATAGTCTTGAAGACACTATAATTTAAGCCCTGCTGGCCTAGTCACAAACCATATACCTGGAAAGTTCTAGGAGTGACCTAAAGGGCAAAGTTATACACCAATTCTTACAACAAGCGCTGTAACATAATCTGCTCAGTAATCGACACAATGATATTCAGAATACCAGAGGTCACAGAAATAACAGAGAAACCTAATAAGTTTCCTGCTGGAAGCTGCATTGAAAAGAAAGATAGCTTTGAGTTTGGTGCCTATATGGGTGAGAACCTTGACTATCAATCTGATTTCTGACTCAGATGGTTGAATATTCAAAGGCATCACACCAAGGAGGTTGGCATGTATTTCACTTCAGGACTGAGGGCGTGCTACACAGTTCAAGATACCGACTCTCCTCCAGCAAATATCCCTTAACTAAACTAAGGAGATGGACTCCTTGTGTCCAAATGATTGTCACAATTTCTGACATTACAATAATAATTACACTTTAAATGGTAGTGCAGTAGGGCATTCTAAATAATTTTTCATTTCTACTATAGCTGGAAAAGTCTTCTCATGTGTGTCATCTCCAATGCTTTTGAATTCACCTGTGGAGTACATGTTTCCCATATGTAGAGCCCTTTGCTGCTTGATGGGAAAAATCCAGTGACCAAAATCAAAGTTTCAAGTTGATTATTGCTAGTACTGGGTAAAGTGTTATCAACAGTAGTGGTGTTTTCAGGCCTTCAAACAAAGCTGATCAGATTGAACTTTTTATCAGTTGTCAATTTCAAATTATACGAGATAACAAATTGATTGATCTGATAAATTGATGGGGTGTAGCTATTTAAATATGATGTAAGGTATGGGGAAATCCGGTTTAATAAGTGAAGTAGAAAGCTGATACTTTTGTGATAAATGCCTCTGGTAACTCCTGATAGCAAGAGAAACACTGATGCAATGAGTGGAATCTTATATGACCTGAATGACATGGGCCACTGCGGGAATGGTAGGAATCACAAGGGAAGTCAGGCTAGGCTTTTCCTGATGTTGGAAGCAATTGGATACATTTTCAAAGAGAGTTCTGGGTGTCGAGATGTGATTCTCACTTGGGACATGTACAATGCCTGCAAGTGGATACTATTGCTTATTAACAGCCTCATTAACAGATTATTTTCCCTCATTTATATGCAGCTACCACGTGCTGCGAGAAAACAAGACACCGATAATTCTCAAAATGAAAGTCAGAGTGGGTACCAGAGACTTCAGCTTGTAGGTTGCTCCTCCAGGCCACCATCTTAGATATTGGGCAACGATGTCTCAATGCACAGTCCAGGGCCCAGCTGCACAAACCCGACCATCCGTGGATGCTGGCATTGAACAACCTGCCTCCCAGAACCTTTAAAGCACCTCACCGATCTCCTTGCAGGATGTTCTGAACTTTAAAGCACACTGGCAACTAGCTACATTATACAGTCATAGTCATAGAAATATACAGCACGGAAACAGCTCCTTTGGTCCAACTCATCCATGCTGACCAGATATCCTAAATAACTCTAGTCCCATTCGCCAGCATTTGGCCTAAATCCCTCAACCCTTTCTATTCGGAGACCCATGCAGATGCCTTTTAAATGTTGTAACTATACCAGTCTCCACTACTTCCTCTGGCAGCTCATTTCCATACACGGACCACCCTCTGTGTGGAAAAAGTTGCCCCTTAGGTCCCCTTTAAATCTTTCTCCTCTCACCTTAAACCTATGCCCTCTAGTTTTGGACTCCCCTCACCCTCGGGAAAAGACTTTGCCTATTTACCCTATCTATGCCCCTCACGATTTTATAAACCTCTATAAAGGTCACCCCTCAGCCTCTGATGTTCCAGGGAAAATAGCCCCAGGCTATTCATCCTCTCCCTATAGTTCAAACCCTCCAACCCTGGCAACATCCTCGTAAATCTCTTCTGAACCTTTTGCTGCAGAATATTTCGTGTACCCTGAGGCAGGCACACAGTTTGTGAATTGGTTAGGCTACCATAGAATCATGCAGTACTGGACAGGCCATTCAGCCCATCGAGACTGTGCAGGCAAAGCTACTCAATCTACATTGGTCCCATTTCCAGCATTTGGCCTGTAAGCTTTGAATGTGATGACGTTGAGTGGTCAACTAAGTACTTTTTTAAAAGATTGAGGGGTTTCCTGCTTCAACTACCCTCATATGCATTACATTCCAGATTCTCACCATCATCTGGGTGAGAAAGATTTTCTTCAAAGCCCCTTCAAAACCCCAGCCTTTGACCTTTAAATTATGCCCAATGTTACTAACCTTTCAACTAAGGGGAACTGCTGCTTTCCATCCATCCTCCTTAAAATATTGCACACTTCAGTCATGTCCCCATTCAGCCTCCTCTGCTCCAAAGAAAATATCTAGTCTCTTCCTAACTAAACTGCTTCATTCCAGGCAACTTCCTGGTGAACCCTCTCTGCACCCCTCCAGTGCAATCATAGCCTTCCAATAGGGGTGTCCAAAATTGCACACAGTACTCTAACTGTAGCCTAATCAAAGCTTTGTACAGCTCCAACATAACCTTTTTATCCTTACAACCTGTGCCACAGCCAATGAAGGCAAATGTACTATTTTATTTCCTAACTACCCTATTAACCTGTCCTGCTGGCTTCATGGGTTAATTGGACAAGAACCCCAAATCCCTCTGTTCCTCCAAGCTTCCTAGTGTCCTGTAATTCGTTCGGTACTCCCTTGTCTTGACACTTTTTCCAAAAGGTAATACCTCAAATTTTTATGTTTCAATTCCATTTGCCACTGATCTGCCCAATCCATCTAGATCTTCCTTTAATCCAAGACATTCGTCCTCACTATCAACCACTTGGCCAACTTTTGTGCCATCCACAAACTTACTTATCATTCACCCCACATTTTCATCTATACTGTTTATACATATATAACAATAGGGACATAGCACTAATTCCGATGATACGCCACTAGATGCCAGTCATACAAACAACCTTCTACAACCACCATCTGTTTCTTGCCAGTAAGCCAATCTTGTGTCCAACTTGGTAAGTTACTCTGGATCCCATGTGCTTTTACCTTATCAGTTTCCCATGTGAGACATTGTCAAAGGTTTCGCTGAAATCCACATAAACTACATTAACCACACTACCCCCATCTACAGACCTGGTCACCTCTTGAAAAATTGTCAAATTTGTTAGGCATGGCCTCCCTCTGACTAAGCCACATTGACTATCACTTATCAAACCTTGTCTCTTCACATGGGGATGAATTCTCTCCTTCAGAATTTTTTCCAATAGTTTCCGAACCACCGATGAGAGACTTACTGGTCTGTAATCCCTGGTTTATCTCAACCTCTGTTCTTAAAAGTGGAAGTACATCAGCTGTGCTCTAGTGTTCAGATACCTCCCATGTGGCCACAGAAATTAAAGATTTGGATCAGAGCCCCTGTAATTTCCTCCCTCATCTTCCATAGCACCCTGGAATACAACTCTTTTGGGCCTTTGGAACTGTTCACTTTTAAAACCTGTCAAAACGTTCACATCTTCTTCACTCTCTATGTTAAACTGCTCAAGAACCTCCTCAGCCCTCATCCTGAATTCTGTCCCCTCATGCTTCTTCTCCAAATGACAGATGTGAAGTACTTATTTAACACCCTACTAATGTCTTCTGGCTCTGTATACAGATTGCCCTGCTGGTTCCTAATGGGCCCTACTCTTTCCCTGGTTCTTCTCTCTCCCTTGATATACTTCGAGAATATAAAGGCTCTCCCTAATCTTACCTGCCAGTCTTCTCATCCCCCCTCTTTGCTCTCAGCATTTTTTTCCACTTTCCCTCCCTATACTTTCTACACCCCATTCCGGCCTCCATTGATTTGTTCCTTTTGTATATACTAAAAGCTTCCAGACTCTATCCAGTCCTGAACAGCCTTAGTCATTCAGGGTTCTCTGTGCTTGTTGCTCCTACATTTCACCCTAAAGGGAACATGCTGGGCCTGTACTCTCACCAATTCCATTTTGAATGCCTCCATGTACTTTTCTGCTGTAGAATTACCCAAAAATAACTGTTCCCAGTCTACTTTGGCTAGATCATGGCTTAGTTTCATAAAACCTGCCTTCCCCAATTCCATTACCTCCTAAACCCGTTACACTCTGGATATCCCAATCAATGTTGACAAGTTGAAATCCCCTGATGCAATACCCCTCTTGTCTTACACCCATCGGTGGATTGTCTATATATCTGCTCCACTGTTGCCTAGTGACTGTTTGAGGGTCTATTATACAGTCCCTGCCCAATTTTATTCCTCAGCTCTATCCACAAAGCTCATTTGAAGACCATTCCATTCTCATGGCAGTAACTGACTCTTTGATTAATAATATGATTCTTTTACACCTACCCCTGTTCTTCCTGAAGATCATGTACCCTGAAATATTGAGCAGCCGGTCCAGCCCCTCCCTCAACTACATCTCTAATGGCAACATCATCACAATTCCGTGCGTCAAACCAGCCCTTAACTTATCTGTCTTATCTATAAGTACTTCTAGCATTGAAGTAGAAGCCATCCAACCTCACACTAGTCTCTTCAAACTCAACATGGCTGAACTCCCTCTACCCTGATTCCTTTACTTAAGTTTGCTATGTCCTGTCTGTACTTACACTGTCTCCTCCCCTGCTGATCTAGTAAATTCCTCCAAACAGCATTAGATAATCCGCCTACAAAGAATGTTAGACCCATCCTGGTTCAGGTGATGTCCAGGTCCCACCATCCCCAGAAATGGTCTCAGGTGATCCAGGAATCTAAACCCTCCCTCCTGCACTAATTCTTGAACAACACGTTCAGCTGTCCTATTCTCCTATTTCTGTTCTTACTAGCATGTGGAATCAGGAGTAATCTAGAGAATACAACCTTTGAGGTCCTGCTTTTCAGTCCACTCCCTAGCTCCCCAAAATTCTTGATGCAAGACCTCATCCCTTATTCTACCTATATCATTGGTGCCAATATGTACCATGACCTCTGTCTAATCACCCTCCTCCTTCAGGATATCCTACAGCCACCCAGTGACATCCCCATCCCTGACACCAGGGAGGCAACACACCATCCTGGAGTATTCCTGTGGCCATAGAAATGTCTATCTGTTCCCCTAACTAATGAATCCATCATCACTACTATAGCTCCTGCTTTCTTCTTCCTCACCTCCTGTGCAGGCAGGGTGCACACAGTGCCAGAAGCCTGGCACGCTCATCAATTTCCAAAATGGAAAATTGATTCAACCACTTTGGGCTACTCACGTACTCTTAGTGCTCACTCACTTAGTGCCTACCTGAATGTTCATAGCACCTCTACCTTTACCTGCCGTGCCACGCCATTTAGAAACATAGAAACAACGAGGGGTAGGTCTTTTGGCCCTTTGTGCCTGCTCCATCACTCAATATGATCATGTTTGATCCTCTATCTCAATGCCATATTCCTGCTTTCTCCCCATACCCCCTGATGTCTTTATTATCTATAGAATTATTTTCTTGATTGTATTCAGTGACTTGGTCTCGCAGCCTTCCATGGTGAATTCCACAGCTTCACTATTCTTTGAGCGAATAATGTTTTCCTCATCTCAGTCCTAAATGTTCTGTCCCCACACTGTGATCCCTTGTTCAAGAGTCCTCAAGCAGGAAAATATCCTCCTTGTATCAAATCTGTCCAGCGCTTTTTGAATCCTGTACATTTCAATCAGATCTCTTTCACTCTTCTAAAAGTCAAACAAATCCAAAATACATTGCGATAGCAAGAACTGTAGATGCTAGAGTCAGAGTCAATACAGTGTGGAGCTGGAGGAACAGAGGTCAGGCAGCATCAGAGGAGCAGGAAAGTAGTGCTACATCTGTAGTGTTACAGCATTAAGGAATAAAAAACATTATATCCCTTACATCAGTGGGTTTTTTTGTGTGTTTTTAGAAAGTATAATATAGAAAACAAATTTCAGAACATCCTTACTTTGCAAGTTGTGCAACTTGGCTTCAGGAACACTTTTGGCTGACCCTGTAATTCCGGAGCGTTTGTTCAAATCCCAGTCACATTTTGCAATGAGGTTCAAAACAGCTTCATCATCCTCATCAAGTTCTGTACATTTCTTTGTCAATGAGTTTACAAATTCTGCTCTGGGATGTCTGGATCTACAATACAAAAGAAATGACCAAATGTATTTGCACCACATTGACTACATTAAAATATCGCAAGAAGTGGCACCAATAACTTCCTATTCAGGAATGCATTACTGCTGAAAAAATGGTTAGAATTCAAATTACATTGACAAAGGCATACCTGGAACTCAGCCTGGAATTTGACTTTCACCTATATCGAGACAGCTGATCTAATATTATGGCACATAAGTAATCCCAATGAATTGGATTGGAGAGCATAGCAAGAACATTCAGCCTTGGTCTTAATTTTTATTTAATCATCTCCGTAGGACTGACAAAATTAGTCAGATCTCCTCGAAAAGAGCAAAAGCATATGGGAAGACTCTTATCCTAGGATCACAAGGGGAAAAAATGTGCTTGGGGAAAATACTGATGAACAACTGTGCCAATGACCTCTGCAAGAATTAGAAGCTGCAAGGTGAGCAAGAAGTGAAAAAGGGAGTGAAGAAAGTTTTAAACAATGAACAAAGTGCTCCTGACCACAATGGATCTGATTCTGCTGATACAGCAGTCCAGTAACCTCTAAATAGGGCCATTCTTTATCATTGTGATAAAACAGTTCATGATGATTCAACCATGTCTTCATCCAGTGCCCAAATACAGGTATCTAAACATTCATCAGGAATGGAAGCCCCAGTTTACTTATACTCATTTTAATCAGTTTGTTAGAGCAAAGGTAAGCATCCAAGTTGCTATTCTGAAGAAGTTCCAAAGTCATCATAATGGATTCAAATTACTAATTGTTTCTCTTTCTACAGATGCTGCCAGACCTGCTGATTTTCTCTAAAACGTTCTGATCTTATTTAAGATTTCCAGCATTTGCAATATTTTGCTTTTGCCACCATGAGCAAAAGCTGAGCTCCATCTAGCACACTCACCTCTTTACAATATTAGAGCAGAATCACAGAATTATTACACACTTTAAAAAAAAATCAATAATTGCCTACATTGTAAGGTATATTTATAAAATTGGTTGAATTATTCATACTCTGAAAACAATGGAGAGAAACTGCTATAGGTAGAATTACAAGGTGCCATTAATGACCAATTTTAAACTTCACATTGTACCTAACATAAGCCATGACGGAATAAAAATTCAGAGGAACCGATGCTGACAGATTTCCTTAATCAGATTACAACATCAACAACTTGTACTTACATGATACTCTCAACAATGAAATACCCCAAGTCAAATAAATTTGACATTGGACCACATAAGGAAATATTACAGTAGATGATCAGAACGTTGAATAGTGATGCTCAAGAGGCCAAAATTGGAGAAGCACAGATTTCTCAGAAGGTTGTAGGGCTCCAGGAAGTTACAGAAATAGGGAGCAATAAAGTCATGGAGAGGTTTGAAAACAAGAATGAGATTTTTGATGATCGAGGAGCCAGTGATGTACTAATGAGGCAATGTAGGTTAGTGAGCACAAGAAGGATGGATGATTGACACTTAGTACGAGGTAAAACAGAGGCTGCAGAATGTTGGCTGAACTCAACTTTATGTAGCGTAGAATCTGGAAGCCCAGGTGTAGGTATGTCGGGATGGTCAAGTCTGAAGATAATAGACGACAAAACAATATATAATAATTCGATTTGAAGGAGGAAGTAATAGTGGTGAAAGAAATGGAAAACAAAAATTCAACAGTGTAAGTGAACTGTCACATATCTGACACAAACAGCACCAGTAAGGACAACTTGATGTTTACATATTTTCATCTGTTAATCTCTTGTTTATGTTATGCTACAATTTGGCATGGCAAGTGCCATTGAAGAACATAAAACAGAAGATAACACAAGTGTTTCAGATAAAATAACACCTGGTCAGCTCATTCATGTGGAGCTGAATCTTACAAACTAGAAAAGTCTAGCATTTAATCCTAAGATTGCGCTGAATTGTTTTCAAGTTTATTGTTACTGATTTTGTACCCAGCTAATGTTCCTGGGGCTGATAAAATAAGTAATTATTTGCATCTCTCTCATGATCATGACTTCTATTGTAGTGTGCACTTGTTGTTCAAGGATGTTATTAAACCCCTCTAGGACAGGTGGTACTTGAACCTAGTCCATCTGGCTTAGAGAAAGGGGTATTACCACTGCACAGTAAGAATCCTCGCATGTAGGGAATTTTAAGTGAAGAGATAATTGGGTTCAACTGCGGTCTCTGGATGATTCAATAACATGGTGATAGCCACTATTCAAGATCAAATATGCAAAACAACATGGCGAAAAATGTCACAGTGCTGGGTGGTGAGAATAAAGATGACAAATCTTAATTAGCTTCAGGAAAGGAAAATACAATAGTTCTACTCATATCATCACATAAAACAAGATGCAAATATCTCAATAGAAAAGCACGTTAAAGCATCTTCAACAAAACTTCACATTGCATATCCCTAGATATCAAGACATACGTTACAAACTTTTAATATAGTTGAGAACCAGCAGAATCTGCTATGAACAAAACAGTTTTCAGTTGTCAGAAATTCAGATGCTTTAAAAGGGGCATTGATTTAAAGTAACAGATGAAAGGATTGAGGGGTGTTCAGGAAAAACGTTTTCGGCCAGAGGGTTTTGGAGGTGAGTTAGAGAAATTAATCTGCATAGCATTTAAACACTTGTATCTGCTGTTGAGGTGCTGTAACCTACAGGGTACAAGCCAACAGCTTGTAGTTAGGAGAATACTTGATAGCACTTTCTTGACTGAAAAGGGTACAATAGACCAAACTGACTATTGCTCTGCAGTAAAGCTTTCCTTTATTCTGGACAGCGAATTAGAATTAGGTTTTATTGTCACGTGTACAGGGATACAGGTATACGAAAAAAACTGTACAAAGGCATCATTCTCCAGTGCCATCTTGGCTACAAAGGTACCTAGGTATAAACATCTTAAGTATAAATTGGAACATGATGACATCACCACCATGAAACCACTGAGCTGATCTTGGCAAAGCAGCCGTCTGAAGCTGCCAGGTGCTCTCCACTGAAGGTAAGTAAGGTTAAAGGGTAAAACAAAAAAGAGCAGAGAAAAAAAAAAAAAAGAGGTAAAAGCACATGGAGCAGCCAAGTCTGCACTGGGCTTCACCTCAACTCGTCGCCACCAATGCCATCAGTAGAAAGGGAAAAAAAGGAGATAAAGAAAAGAAACAGATGGAGAGGATGAGCTCTGGCTCAGCAGCCCTATTCTGCCACCATCTTAAAGCACACCTTCATGTTTTGCCAGGTCAGACGGGTAACTGAACCCCTTCCCACAGTCCTCATTTCGAAGGCATCTCCCTGTTATGACTGCATTTGTGTCTCGCCAGACCAACTGACTGACTGAAGCATCATTCACACACAGAACATGGTTCTCTTCACTGTGGACGATGCCTTTTACTTCCATGTTCAAAGGCCGACAATATTCAGCTCCTGAGAATTAAGTGTTGCTGGCAGTTCTTGATTTAATGTTTGACTTGAGCTTCCTGTTTGTAAATTTGCCCTTTCAAATTCGCCGCTCCGGCCTACATCTGACTCCAGCCCCACAGCAATGCAGTTGGCTCTTAACAGATCTCTGGGCAATAAAGATTGGGCAATAAATTCTGGCTTAGCCAGTGATGGCTACATCCTTGCACAGTGAAAGGCCGATGATAGTGAGGTGCTGGTGAATGAAGTGACTCTGTTAGATCTTGCTGTGATATCTGGTTGGAATTGACAATCTAGAAATGCTTCCCATTGAATGTGTTGGATGAAAGACTCAAGTGAGATAATAAGGATCTTTCTAGATAAGAGAAAAACATAACACCTGCTTTCTATTTGGAGCATATTTTCATATGACACTTGTCTATTCTAAGCCACCTAAACCTCAACGTTCCAGTCTATTTATCCACTTTAAACAGATATCCATTTGAACAAAACCAAAATGAATGAACTCGTACAGAAAGGATAACGCTCAATCTGATTCGTGACCAATAATTGAAGAGATTTTGAAGATAGAGAAATACTTTAGAATCTCTCCAGGCAGGAAGGTAGCTGATGACTGATTGGTCCTTACTAATTCTCAAGTCCGCTGCAAATGCTTGGGGTAGAAATGACAGAAGCGCCAACCAAGATCTCATCATACAAACAGGAATCAAACTCTTAACATTTTTCTCTACTCTGGCCGAGTAACTGCTTTCAGTCTTTGTGTCGAGTTTAAAATGCAGTACTGAAAGACAGCACAACAGGTTTCATTCATTGTCCACCGATGGGATGAATCTGTGGCTATCAATACCACATTTACAAGCAGTTGTGAAAATTGTGACAAAACTGGTTTTGTATTCTTAACTCCTGATGTTAGAACCTACAGCAGAATTTTGCAACCATTTAAACCTGTGTACAGGACATTAAAGCTTATCCATGTACATACTCTCCAATGCCCTTACAAAGTAACCTCCAATTATCAGCAAAGGATCACACACGTTAACATGAGATCATACAGAGATCAGAAGGATACATATAATAAGGGTGGCAAATTTGCATATCTAGTCATCTTTCCAAAGCCACAACCCTTTCATTGCACCATTCAACTGCTTTTGAGACTATTGAGCTTTTGCTTATAAATCCCCACTAAGGCCACTTTGGTGAAGAGGTTATCCCTGGCATGAGACCAGAACTTTGATTTTAGTAGTTCAAAACCATATCTTTTTTCCATAGCGTTTCATTTAGAATATCGATCAGAATGAATATCTTATATTTATCAGCTAAAAAGTAATCCCTAGAAAGTCAAGATTTTATTTTCTAACTTTTGAAAATAGATTCCCTAGAAATTAATTACCTGAAATTGCCCATTTTGAAATTTCAACATTCTTTAAACAGTTAATACTACATGCTTAGATAATTATAGGCTTCGGTTGGAGGATACCCTGTTGAGAAATTACACGTAATTTGCTGATTTGAGTGGGATTGCATTGTTACTTAGCATTTTAAGAAAACAAATGAATAAATTAATTAGTTGCATTCACTGTAGAAACAGGTAATTAGGGTCATAAGTGCTTAAATGATGGAACAGGGTGACGATGGGAGAAAACAGGTCAAGAGTCCTGGATGGTTAAATCATCGGTACAGCAGGCACAGGAGGTCAGTAATGCAACACAGTATGGGGTATCCACCAATTTTCCGACACAAGAGCCTGATTCACCTGGTCAGCAGGAGCTGGCTTTGAATTCCTTTATAGTGTTTTGAGCACCTGTAAAATGTTTTTAGAAGTTTTAAGAGCATTGAATAAACTTGAACTCCACTTCTGCTGACACTGACAACTTGCCAGATACAGTAATTTGAGTCTCTACCCAGAACCATCGAGCTTTTAAATGACAGCCAAGATGACTGTCAACCAAAGGATCCGTGATTAAATGACTTCAGTTATATAGATAACTATGCTGCAGTTACAAAGAAAGGGAGGAAAGGGTGTGTCCACAAACTAAACTATCAAAATTATAGATTTAATCCTTCTGCGTCACATTGGTCCTAACTGTGAGATGGTACAAATGAGTCTGAAACATTTATTTACAAGAAGTATTGTCAACAATACGGTATGTCACAAGGATGTCACAATAGGAGGTTCACTTTCTGGAAGTTTAACTTCCAGAAAGAAAGAAAACCGAGTGCCCCAGCTCACTATCACATTCTCCAGGGCAAACAAAGGGACCGATAATAAATGTTGGCCATATTTCACAAATGCATTAAAAACCAATGACAATGTCAGTGCAGAAACTTGGATTTCCATATAAACATAAGGTAAAAGGACAAGACTGCAACATGCATCCTCAATCACTGTTGCGCATAGTTATCTAATTCACTGCATGTATTATTCTGTCGAAACAGCTGCATCTAAGGAACACACTGTTTGACATCTCCTTCTTGGCGATCTAATCTATTCACTGTATAATGTTAATTTACACAAGAGAAAGAGGTATCAAATGCGCGTAGTTTCTGTTACTTAAACGTTATATGTCTGGATGATTATAATTTGGCTGATTACAGATTTTTTTTTTCAGAAAGTCGGGATTTATGACCAGGTTTTTAAAATGCAGTTTTCCCACACATGTTATTGTTACTTTAACGTTAATTGGTTCTTAATTGGAATGCCTTTAATATATGTAAAATTTCTCACTTTTCTCACAGGTCTGCTTCAACTTAAAAAACAATAACAGGAGTAAATCCAACTGTTCTTCTGAAGAAGAGTCTAAGCCCGAAACGTCAGCCTTCCTGCTCCTCTGATGCTGCTTGGCCTGCTGTGTTCATCCAGCTCTACACCTTGTTATCTCTGTTCTTCTGGCAGAGATGCCTACCCCAAAAAACAGCTACAAAATCTCAGACCTAGTAGCATCCATGCAGAGAGAAACAAAGTTAATGTTGAGTCCGGTATGAATTTTCTTTGGAACTGCAACTGATGCTGCTAAACCTGCAGACTTTCTCCAGCACTTCCAATTGTTATTTTAGATTTCCAATTGTCAGCTTTTATTTGATTGCTCATCAAAGGCACAGAAGACAGCAGCAAGGATTTTGTATCAAAAGAAAACAGTGCAATGATCTGCAAATGAATGGGAGCTAGTGCAGGATGCTAAACAGGTTCATGGAATCTCAGAATCCCTGCAGTGCAGATACAGCCCATTCGGCCCTTCAAGTCTGCTCCGACCCTCCAAATAGCATCACACCCAGACGCTCTTTGGTCTTGCTCCTGGGCATCTCAGAAACCTCATCTTTGTCAAAAGAGTTCCATGGCTCCTGCATTTCTTTTTATCCAGCATGGTTAGCGTTAGTCTAGCTTAGTCTAGTCCATGCCTAGTCTAGACTTTCTGAAGAGGTCGTTTTGATGTTTGAACTGGTTGAGCAGTATCATTCACAACAGCCCAGGCAGGATGAACCTCATCATAAGTTTTCAAGTGGGGACAGAAGACAGAAATGAAGGTGCACAGTATTAATTATGGATATTTCAAAATACTTTGGAATATGTTATGACATACGTCTGGATCAGGTGGGTCTCGAGACCAGGCCTCCTAGTCCGGAGATAGGAATCCTACCACTGCAAGTCCTCACCACATTCCAGCTCTTAACGTTTAGATATTTTAATCAACCTGTTCAGATGTGATATGAAACACCTCTGGAGCAAGTGGGATTTGAACCCAGACCTTCTGCCTCAGAGGAAGAGACACTACCACCATTCCTTAAGAGCCCTTTAGCCTTCACTGTACCCTTGCATCTTTATGACAGCACTTATACAGCAAAGGGCTGTGATGTGTCCACCGACTTTCTCCACAGCATTGTGCAATAAGGGAAATGAAACATTGGAGTTGCCCCATTGGTCATCATAAATGCTACAGCATTCTTCTGAGAAACACAGATATAGTATAAAGCTTTCCCTCATGAGTTATATTGACTCAAAAATTCCTGATGCATTTTTCCTAAAGGTGCATGTGAAAATATCCCAGGCCCTGGCTCCTCTCCTGCCTTCAGCCTCCGCGTCTCATAGATCCTCAGCTTTCTGACCCACAGACCACAACTGGTAAAGATAGGTAACTGCATCTCCTCTACAATAACACTCAATGCTGGAGGCACCCAAACATGCATCTTCAGCCCCCTACTGTACTCCCTGTACACCCAAGACTGTGTTTTCAAATTCTGAACGAATGCCATCTACAAGTTTGCTGACAACTCCACTGTGGTAAGACAGATATGTAACAATGACCAGTCAAAATACAGAAGGGAGATAGAAGGCTTGGTGACGTGGCTCAATGAGAACAACCTCTCTCTTAATGTTGGCAAAATTAAAGAACTGATCATTGACTTCAAAAAGAAAGGAGGAGAACACGCTCCCATCTACATCAACTCAACTGAGATTGAGATGGTAGAGAGCATCACGTTTCTCAGAGTAATGATAACCGACAATCTGTCCTGGATTTCCCACATAGAAGTGATGGTCAAGGCAGCACAACGTCTCTTCTTCCTCAGGTGGCTCAGGAAATTTGGCATGTCCGTAAGGATCCTCGCCGACTTTTACAAATGCACCATAGAAAGCATACTGTCTGGGTGCATAATGGCATGGTATGGCAACTGCTTTGCCCTGGACCGTAAGAAACTACAGAAGGTGATGTGTACATCCCACACCATCACGGAAGCCAGACTTCCATCCATGGACTCCATTTACACAGCTACTGCTGAAAAGCTGCCAACATCAAAGACCTATTGAACCCCGGTAATGATCTCCAACAATCTCATGTGTCAGGCAGAGGATACAGAAACCAGAACACACGCACCAGCAGATTCAGGAACAGCTTCTTCCCAGCTGTTACTAAACTGATGAATGAACTCTGTAGCCTCAAATAAAGCTGATCTTGCTAACATTGATCTCGCCTAGCATACGCCCTGTGCAACTGAACCTGTATGCCTCTGTCTATGTCTTTTTAGAACCTCTGATCCATACATCCTTGATTAATATGATCTGCCTGTACTGCTCGTAAACAAAGCTTTTCACTATACTTCGGTACTCATGACAATAAATCAATCAATCATCTGTATAATGCTGGCTACAATTCTCAAGTAATGCTTGCGTGGCTCCCTGACAGATGAGACTAAGGCTATCTGCAGTCAGCTACCTTGTTTTTTTAATGAGAGGAACCATATTTGATGATTGTGGCGCAGCGCAATTCTCTGCTGGATGAAAATGTCCCCCATCCTTTCACTTAACCTGATCTTACTGCGATAATAAGACAACAACAGGCATAATAATAAGTATATGTATATAGACTAAAAGTGCTGAACTTACACAACACTTGAATACTCATGCCACCAAAATATTTTCATTTCTTTCTTCTTCTCCCTCGCACTATGTAGTCGTGCTGGCATGACTTCTGTAGTTAGGCTGGAGGTGACTTACTGTGTGGTATGCCCTGATAACTTTGAATAGTTGGGCAGTCGTCTCCTCATAGCTTTCAGCCTGGACAGTCTGGCCTGCTGATAGTTTTCTGCCCAATAATACAGGCTCATCTTATTCACCTTGACCTGCCACAGATATTGGGATCACAGGCAGTGGGGGCAGAGGGGCCGGACACATCTGGAGTATCCAGAGAAGCTGCTGGGTGCTTGTCTGTCACTCCTCCTCCCTGTGGGTAGATGCTGGCAGCACTCAGTCACCTTGGGAGGAAGGAGCAAGTGGAGTGAAGTTAAGGCCCTTAACCCCTTCTGGCCTTGCTGACCACCAATGGCTAAAGAGAAGGAGAGCAGATCCATATGCATATCAAGAAGCCATCAAGTATATTACTGGCATAAACCAATGAACTGTGGATGCTGGAGATCTGACACACACAAAAACAGAAATTGTGGGAAAAGCTCAACAGGTCTGGCTGCATCTGTGGAGAGGAAGCAGACTTAGCATCGAGTCCATTGACACTTCTTCAGAACTAGTATGCATTGTCTCAAGTAGCGTTCACTTGGCCATCAAATATAGCCTCACAAACTTTCAAGCATGGAAGATACCACCAGTGGCAAGAATCTCTGGCTCTTTTGCCATTGCAATTTGCCAACTCACACAACTCGCTTGCATTGATAAGTGAGCTGGGAGGCACCTGATCCAGTGACTAACACATCCTGGGACATGTGGATATCACGCTATCCAATATGCTCAGCCTCTCAACTTCTGACCTGCTCTTGTAGCCATAGTATTTAAATCATTAGTCAAGCTGAGCTTCTGGTTAATGATAACCCCCATGACACTTTTGCCCATGTTTGAACTAAGGCTGTAAGGAGATCAGGTGGTGAGTGGTTGAATCCAAACTGTGCATCTGTAAGCAGGTGACTGCGGTGCATGTGTCACATGATAACACTCCTGAACCCTTCCATCGCTTTTTTGGTCGAGAGTAGCTGGAGGGGCAATAAATAGCTGACTTGGACTAGTCCTGCTTTTCCTGGACAGAATGTAACAGGGGAATTATCCTCATTGGGTAGATGCCAATGTTGTAGCTGTGCTGGAACAACTTAGCTAAGGGGTAGTTAATTCTGGAGCACATGTCTTCATTAGAACATTATCAGGGCATTTGCAGAATCCAGTGCCTTCAGCCACTTCTTGAAATCACATGGAGAGAATAGAACTGGCTGAAATCTGGCATTTGTGATGCTAGAGACTTCAAGATAAAGCAGAGATGGATCATCAACTTGGCTCTCCTGGCTGAAAATTGTTGTAAATGCTTCAGTCTTGCTATTTCCACCGAGGAGCTGGATCCTCCCTCAGTGAGGATGAGGATACTTGCAGAGCCTCATCCTCTTGTTAATCATTTAATTAAATCAATGTTCTCTGGATAATGGCTCAACTGCCACTGGAATCAATTGTTCCTTAATTAATCTATCAAAATTATTTAAGGTTTTGTATATCTCTATCAAATTTCCTCTTACTTTCTCTGCTTGAAGGAAACAAAGTGGAGCATTGAAACTCTGCTGCTAACCGACAAGGCTTCAGGAACAATTACGTACTTGCCCTCCACCCACAGTGTGGTTACCAACATAAATTGAAGTAGTGAACAAGTCAGAATGGCTTTGTACAGGAAATTTCTACACAATTCAGTCAACTCAGTCGACAGATAACAAAATCTTCAATCGCAAGTTTTTTTTTTCTTAAATATTTTAGTCAAAATGACTTTTTTTAACCTACGGTGAAATGCCACAGTTACAATCATATAGTTCTGGTCTCCGAGACTGGTTCTTGCTCAAACTAATTGATTGCGGGGCAAAAAAATCTACTTTGTCATTACAAGAAAGTGACTGTAGACATGGTTAGTCTGAATTGCCACAATAATCTTCCATTAATTCATTTTAATATAAAGGAGGACATTTATAAGATAATCGCCTGCAGAAAAAAAATGCATTATTCAATGACAGAAAGCAGAACTGCACTTAAAACTAACTCTCACTTTCAAAAGTCTGACACTGATACTTCATCTGTACAGAATATGCTTCTCCTCGTATCACGGCACAGATAAACACATCCTAAATGATATCATTCATCCCAGCTGCCATTCTAGTAAATCCATTCTGCATCCTCTTAAAGCGTGATGCGCTGAATTTAACAATACTTTAGCTGTGATCTAGGTCATTTTATTATAAAGGTTAAGTATCAATACTGTTCTTTTATATTACTCACCTCTGTTCATAGAGCTAAGAATTAATTTCTTTTTCCCCAAAAAGCTTTCTCAACTTGTCCTATCAAACGGTCCATTTCAATACCTCCTTTAATAGTTATTTTATATCATGTCTCTTCATTCTTCTCACTAAATTGTATACTCATACCTGTAAATGTTAAAATTTATTGAACACATATCTGGCCATTTTAATAGGAAACTGCATGTTCCAAAAGGTTGCTGGCGTCATAGAAGCAAATTAATGGAAATACAAGTATTTCCAATTGTGATTAGAACTTGTTATTGTATAGCTCTATTAAAGAGTAAAGTCCAAAAAATGATAATTGAGTTAAGAACACCATATAATCATTTATCCATTGGGCAATTTTGTGTTACACTACATTGTGAACCCCTGTTCAGGAAGTTTGCTATAAAAGTAAATCAGTAATTAACAAGCCCTGGGGAAATTCCAACATGAACTACAATATCAGCAAATAGAGTCAGAGATGTATAGCATGGAAACAGACTTTCCGGTTCAACTCGTCCATGTTGATCAGATATCTAAATTAATCTAGTCTCATTTTCCAGCATTTGTCCCATATCCCTCCCGATGGGGTGACACGGTGGCTCAGTGGTTAGCACTGCTGCCTCAGCACCAAGGATCTATATTTGACTCCAGCCTTGGGCAACTGTCTGTGTGGAATTTGCACATTCTCCCCGCGTCTGCATGGGTTTCCTCTGGGTGCTCTGGTTTCTTCCCACAGTCCAAAGATGTGCAGGTTAGGTGGATTGGCCAGGCTAAATTGCCCACAGCGTCCAAGGATGTGCAGGCTGGGTGGATTAGACATGGTAAACGCAGCCTTAGGGTTTTGGAACAGGTCTGAGTGGGATGCTCTTCGGATAGTCAGTGTGGACTCGATGGGCGAATGGCCTAATTCCACACTGTAGGGATTTTATGATTCTAAACCATTCCTATTCGTATACCCATCCAGATGTCTTTTAAATGTTGTAATTGTACCAGCCTCCACCACCTCCTCCAGCAGCTCATTCCATACACGCACCACGCACTGTGTGAAAAAGTTGCCCCTTAGGTCTCTTTTGAATGTTTCTGCGCTCACCTTAAACCTACGCCCTCTAGTTTTGGGCTCCCCTACCTTGAAGATAAGACCTTGGCTATGCGTCTCATGACTTTATAAACCTCTTTAAAGGTCACCCCCTCAGCCTCTTGATGCTCCAGGGAAAATAGCCCCAGCCTATTCAGCCTCTCCCTGTAGCTCATACGCCCCAACCCTGGCAACACCCTTGCAAATCTTTTCTGAATCCTTTCACGTTTCACATCTTTCCCACAGCAGGGAGATTAGAATTGAACACAATATTCCAAAAGTGAATAACAGCTCCCATTTCTTATACAATAAACCAATGAGATTAATAACATTCTTCTTCTTGAATACTTTTCCTCCCAATAAATGCCACTCAAGCCAAATTTACAGCTGCAACCCAAGAAAAACCTGAGGGTAACATAATGCACTAACTCCAATGGTTTTAAGTCAGACATTGCACACAGTAAGGGCATCTGTTTTTCTACACTGACTGAGAACTTATAGTTTGACGCTTGGTGTTTTGTTTAGAGTCGATAAAGACTCCTTAATTTTACATCTTTCATGGTCCTTAGACGTTCCAAAGCATTTTATAGCCAAATCTTCACCGCTGTGGTATAACCACCATGTTTGTGAGGTGTACAAATGCTGCAATCTTGAACATGCACTCAGTGTCATGCTCATCCACCCAACCCTAACTGACCCTCTTTACTTTGATTTCATTTTTTCCCTACCGGTCACTCATTTTGTACAAAGTTGATCCTCTCTTACCGATCTTGATCTCCTGCTCTTGGCCGCCTCCTCATCTGACCTTTCAACTTCGCAGTTGTCACTTTCTCACTGTTTCCCCTTCTGCCTTTTCCCTGAACTCTGTTCTCATCTGCCACAACCGCTCTAACATTTGATGCTGCACGTGGGTCTTGGCTGCTTCTGCTGTGTAAATCATAGCCAAAATAGAAGTATTTATATTAACTAACAATGCTTAAAACCTTCAACCCATAAAATTGGTTCTTAGCAGAACATCCTATTACCTCTTGGCTCTGGTTTCCAAACAAGCCAGCATTACAGATATAAAAGTTACCTTTCTCTGCTGGTTATAGGGGACCTGTATGAACAAGTCAAAGCAAGTCTAAACTAGTTTAACAAATGCAGGTCCCCTCCACGTAAACTAGCAAACTCACTCAGATTAAGCCAGAAGAGCGACTGCTGCGTGAAAAGCAAGGGGCATATTTATGTACTTGGAAATGTTTAGACTGGGAAAGAATAAAAGGGACTTGCTTTAAATTCCATTTGCCATTCTTCAGCCCATCTGACTAGCCTGTTCATAGTTTGCTGTAGTCAAGGCTTTCTCCTTGCTATTTACCACATCACCACCAATTATTGTGTCCCTTTCATTATCTTCATTTAAGTGCAGGTGATTTAGAGGGCACGTGAGGAAGAAATATTTAACCCAAAGGGGTTTGGGTATCTGAAACTCTTTGTCTAAGAGGATAGCAGAGATGGAAACTCTCAAGACATTTAAGAACTATTTAGAAAAACTCGTGAAATGTCATAGTATACAAATCTGTGGGCAAACTGCTGGAAGGTAGGATTAGAACAGACGGATATTTGATGAGTGGCATAGCCACAACAGGCTAAAGAGCATCCTTCTGCACTGTTAAAACTTTATGGCTCTAACTGACCTCATCAAGTCTGCATTAGAAAAGCGTGAAAACAAAGTCACGTATTTTACCCTGAATTTTTAATCAGTAATCCCTTGCTGGAAAACAAGGAAGTGTGGGTATCAAGTAAGGACAGAGTGTGATAAATCTGCAATACTCATGTCCAAATAGTCTACAACACTCATAGCTAAAGGGCAGTCACTTCACAAGATACTTGAGAGCAGCCTACACCTGCTGACTGTTGAGTTCAAACAGATCCCATTTTGCCTGTGTCAGTGCAATAGCTCAGACAGTCAAAATCACAAATTGATGGAATAAACAAACATACACTAGCAAAAGGTAGGTAAGTTTGTATAGCTGTCGTGATCTAACCTTTTTTTTTTAAATTTGCCTGCTTTTTAAAATATGAAAAGCAGGCTACAGTCATCATTGAGTTAAAAAATTATCCCTTTGCTAGGCTGCTTTGATAGACAGGCCAATTGGAACAGGTCAGTAAAATATGAGCATCTGGAGTTTCAATGTTCTTTGTTGGCATTTGCCCAAAGGCTCGTATCATGTCATTATGCATGCTTGGCCGAGTTATCTCAATTTTCTCAGCGAGGGGTGCTGAGGTCACAAAATCATGACCAAGAGCTGTATTAGATTAATTAAGTTTACTTTTTCTTTTCTATATGGGTTCTGAGGCCTACCCGTCATAGATATTAGGTGAGTAGCTATGAAAGTATCACAGGAATATGACAGGGCAAGTAGGCAGCATGAGTTGGTATACACAAAGAGAAAAACTGCACTATAAATGGGTAAGTTTTACCAAGGCAGGGTCTACAAGGGAGAAAATTACCGAGTACTTCAGCAAGATAGAGGCTGCCACGTCAGAGTTCTTGCCATGACACAAAGTTCAAAAAGAAGTGGATAGAGACTGGATTTGCCAGCACGGCACTGACTGGGGAAATCTGTTACACCTTTATGAGTAATGATAAACCAAGATTACCAGCATATCATCAATTACTTAAAACTGCATTAACCACTTCTCTTCTGCCTGTCTCTCTGTAACTCTACGTTCTTCTCTTTGCTTTATTTCTTTCTGAAGTGATGTTCCTATAGCTCGCGTCTGTACTTTGGAAAGGGAATCGCTTGCAGAATTAAATGGGATCCTCTACAGCCCACATTTTAATTTTTCAAACGATCAAACTAAATTCTACCCTACAACCAAATATACTTATCTCCTCCTGGTTTAATAATCACTTAACTCCTCTATCCTCTTCTCTCCATTACCTGGGGGAGGCAATGGCCTAGTGGTATTATTGCTGAACTGTTAATCCAGAGACCCAGATAACATTCTGGGGATCTAGGTTAAAATACTGCCATGGCAGACGGTGGAATTTGAATTCAATAAATATCTGGAATTAAGAATCCAATGATGACCATGAACCCATTGTCAATTGTTGGTAAAACTCACCTGGTTCAGTAATGTCCTTTAGAGAGAGAAACTGCCATGCTTACCTGGTCTGGTCTACATGTGACTCCAGACCTACAGCAATGCGGTTGACTCTCAACTGCCCTTTAGGCAATTAGGGATGGGCAAAAAATGCTGGCCTAGCCAGCGATGCCTTCATCCCGTGAATGAATAAAAAAACTATCTACTCCTATGCATTTTCACAAGGCCAAGTGGTGAAATCCCAGAGGTCTCCTATTTTCAACATTTACCCCTCCTCCCTCATCTACACTTTCATCAAGTAGGTTTTTTTTTTAAATTCAAGTTTCAAAAACGACCACAATACATTGAAGAAAGATACAGCCTGAATCCTAGTATTAACAATTAAAATACTGACATCTTGTAATTATTAGGTAAGGAAAGATATCATTTCATTGGAGGCAGCTCAGAGAAGGTTCACAAGGATGAACCCTGGTCTGGAGGAATTGTCTTTGAGCAAAGGCCAAACAGATTGGGACTCTACTCACTGAAGTTTAGAAGAATTAAAGGTCATCTCATTGAAATATATAGTATTCTTAAGGGGCTTGACAGCATAAGTGGTGATAGGATGTTTCCCCTTGTGGGAGAGTCTAGGACTGGAGAGCATAGTCTCAGAATAAAGAGGTGCCAATTTAAAGACTGAGGTGAGGAGAAATTTCTTCTTACAGAGCTGTGAGAACAGAGTCCTCGTACATGTTTACTGCTGAAATAGGTAGACCCTTGCTCAGTAGGGGAATCAATAGTTATGGGGAAAAGTAGGAAAGTGGATGTAAGCAATATCAGATCAGCAATGATCCTACTGAATAGCAGAGCTGGCTCAAGGGGCTGAATACCTTACTCTTGTTCCTGTTACTTATGGTCTTATGGTTTAATGCTTTTTAATGAATTAGGAAAAAAGAATTAGGACTGTACCAGCTGGCAATCTCAAAAAATGTGTGCTGAACTGTCCCTTTCTCCTGTGCCTGTAACAGACATTGGAAGGGCACATGAGGGAACAAAATTATTTTTCATTCGTTCATCTCAAACAGATAAAGGGTGACTTCAAGCAAGTAGAGGAGGAAGGTAACAAGTGGCTGTACAATAAGATTGCGATTTTTGGAGATCAATGGTTCACAAGAGTCAATGTCTGTTTACGTACTAAGTCTCCTGAGAAATTTCATCTACACAACTATTAGATGCTGCGCCCTCGAATACTATCTGATCTCAAAAACTCACAAGTTTACCAGATTACTCTATCCAAGCTCAAACTCTCCTTCCTCAGGTGAGGCAAAATCCCAATCACTTCCAAATCCCAGGTTCTTCTCTAAGCTTTGAAACCTAGACCCTGTTCTGAGTGCTCCTTGTTATCAGAACTGCACAAATACCCCTAAGTCTTAAAGACATCCATCCCACTTCACATTAAGGTGCCCATGTCCCCATCACTAGTGACCACAGATTCCAAGATCTGCCTCATCCAATGTTGTCTCTTCCAGTGAACTTTCCTTTATCGAAATGCTGTTTGATCACCCCTCCCTACCAAGGTCCATCTCACTGCTAATAAACCCTGTGGACATTCCCAGAGATGCATTGAGAAATCAGTGTTCTAAGCAATTTTATTTGGTACAACACTTCTGTTGATATAATATCTCCAACTCAATGTATGTAGTGTGATGAGAGATCTGGTAACTTAAAAAAAGATATGTTCACATACTCAAGAGTAAAATTATCAACTCATTGGCCCCTTCTCTTCTCACCTTTCATTTTCCGCTTCATCAACCGGATAATCTTGGAACTCATATGCCTGATCTGAAGTGAAGTGCATCAGTGCTGCTTTGCGCTCACTGTCTCTAATTGGTCTATCATCTGCAAGAGAGCACATCGCCATTTAACATAATGGTCAACCGTAAAGTGACAAAGTTACTGAACTACACTTAATAAGGGTGGAGATGCCATTTCATAATTCTTCATGCCAAAATACACCTGAACACAAGTTGTTTATTAGCCAATTTGTCGCAACATCTAATTGATTAAGATTTAATTTTGCTGTAGCCTGTGGCTAAATTAAACTTTGCGATCTGTTTGATCAAAACAGTCAGTAATTGTAGGGTTAGGTAGAAAGAACATTCAATACACACCACAAAATGCACTGTAGAATCACTTCAGGTTTTTTTTTCCTAGAAAGTTTGGGAAAATTACCGTTGACACAGAATCTCACCTCTGTGGATGACCACTGTCAAGATTCTGAATACTTTTGCAGTATCGTTTAAAAGCCATTTTGCATTCATACAATGCCGATTCATGTCTCAGAAGTATCTCACTATCTTCAAATATTGCAAGTTTTTTTTAAAATTAGACCATTTTTCTTCATGCCTAACTTTCTCTGCTCAATTTTGAGGCTGTTGGCTTCACCTACAATCATTTTCTTTTGGTAGTTACTTGTATTGCATATTTATTACGGTATTGAAAATTTTCACCTAGGCTGCCTCTTCGGAAAATCAATTCATCTTAATTTCATTCAAGTAAAACAAATAAAGTATTTGTCCCAGTCTGCAATGTGTCAGACAAAGCAGGAAAATGAGAAGCAAGTCAGCCATAAAGTGGTGGATGATTGTTCCCTGGCCTTCAAAGCACGAAGCTGTAAGTTTAATAGGCTAGAAAACCTAACAAGCGTGCAGAAATATGTCCTGCCATCAACTGCAGATTCCTCTTGGAAGCATCAAGGAGATTTTCCTTCCTTAACGTGATGGAACTTGTCATAACAGCCATTTCCCAGGCAGAAAAACGCACACGGACATAAAAGTTGTCAAAGTCTTCCATGTTTATTCCAGCACTTAGCCCTTTAGCAGTGTTAATTTATCATACAGTAGAGAAGTGAATGAGAACATCTTGAAACTGGAGAATACTTCATGTTGTTGCTTTGCCAGAACTTGTGGCTGCAGTTCTCTTGGTTTTTGCACCATTTGATGCCAAGGAATTATTGTCCTTTCAGTGCCTGATGACACCAAAGATGCAGTGTACTAATGCTCTTATAGTGGCACTAATGTTGACTGGTCCTGATTACAACCAAAGTGGTTTTAGATGTAGATATGCAATACTGGATGGTGTCAAACTTTGGGTGCATTCTTACAATCTCACACCATTATAACATGATGGCTATCAAAAGCATCTTCTAGAATCAATGTTCTGCATGAATTATCTCATGGTCAACCTGACGTACCCTGTTTAAATGAACAAAGCTAAATGAAGAACTGGGAAGGAGGTTAAGTAAGACCAACGGAGAAATCACAGGAATAGAATGCACCATATGCATCACACTGAATTACAGATAAATTACTTTATAAATTATTTCCCAAGAGAGTGAAGATAGTTGAAGACACATATTGGAAGATGATGCTGAGGGGATACGGTAACATTATCTCATTCAAAATGGTCATTGTCATATCAGTACAAACACTGCATTACTTGTAAGTGGCTCTTTTTCCTGCAAATATTGGCTTAAAAGAATCTTACATACTCAGCAATCAAAAATGCTGCAAATGACAATTGGGTGAATGTGTTCGGTGCCAGTTAAACTGTAGCCATTCCAAAGTATAAAATGGAGGAAAGCTCTGAACAGTAAATTGACTATTACCAGTAAGAACAACCTAATACAAAGCAGAGAGGACAAATTACAAAATTGCTGCATAGAAAAATGTGGATTGGTTAATAGCAGGATCCAGCACAGCATCACAGCAATATTACAGACTGCCAACTGACCAGAGATTTGCATTAAAAGGAAACTGGTATTTTTTGCAGCACAAAATCCCAAAGCATTCCAGATCCAAATAAATAATTCTGAAATATGGTATTGCTATAATGTTGGAAAGCAACTTAAAAGATGGGCCAGTGCTATTGAGTATCAGAGTGATACAGTACAAATCCTGGGTCATAGAATCATAGAAATTTCATGGCACATGAAAAGGCCACACGACTGATCACATCTATGCTAGCCAGAAGATGAGTCACCCAGCCCTAATATCACTTTTCAGAATTTGATCCATAACCCAGCAGGACACAACACTTGAAACAAAGACAGGAGCAGGTGTAGGCCATTGGTCCTTTGAGCCTGCTCTGCCATTCATTCTGATCATGGCTGATCATCCAACTCAATAGCCTGTTCCTGACTTTGCCCCACATCCTTTGATCTCCTTAGTCCCAAGCGCTATACCCAAGTCCTACTTGAAATCATGCAATTTTTTGGCCAAATACATTTAAATTAATCAAAGATTTTTGGATCTATTCTCTTTTAGGCACAGAGCTCCAGGCTCCTTCCACCCTCTGGGTAAAAAAGATTTTCCTCATCTTCCCTCTAAACATAGTACGTTGCTTTTGAAATTAAAAATCATTGCTTTGGTATAAATGTAACCTTTTTTAACATCAAAACTTTGTCATTGGTCATATTTATTTAGCTGTAATTTTAATGAAGGAAGCTATAATTACTTGCAAAATTTATAGTACTGTAAAGCTGATGAACGGAATATTTCACTCAAACAGAAAAATTAGAAAAATAGCTACTGTATCATAACCTACAGCATAGTTTCAACACAGCACGTATGAAAGAGACAATGAGGCATTTTTGTATTTACCTTTGATGTAAATCAGTTTTATTCAAGTTACTACATGGACTTTTATATACTGGTATTTCAATACCCATGATATCTTCATGTCACAGTAACAGCTCTGATGTCATAAAGATATATTAATACCAAATCAGTTTAACTGCTGTCAGTACCTCAAATTAAGTTGCTATTTCAAGTGCATCCTAGAGTATTAGTTAATTCAATGTTTATATTCTGATGGGATAAATGGACTGTGTAATAAACAGTTAGTACCAATTTTCCATTCGTGATCTGTGCAACTCAATAAACTGGGATCATCTTGCACATCAAGTGGATGCTTCAGTGCAAACAATTTTAACACAGATCTTTACGCTTGGTGATCTACAAAAGAGAATTTACTTGTATGTACATAATTTTCAAGTTCATATACTGCACAAACTAAGTCTTTTACCCTCAAAAATCATCTATGTTTGAATCATTTGAGCAACTGGTTCTTTATGACTGAATATCAATCTTTTGCAAGCTTAGTTGTATGACAAGCATTAGGTATTTTATACATACTTTGGTATGATGATCTCAAATGGGTTTATATTTCCCTGTTTAATGAAACGTAGCCCTATTTTGTATCTTATGGTGGAAAATCCCTCAAGGAAACTGTACTTATAGCTCTCATGATCGAAGTTATTCTAAAAACCTTTCCAAATTTTAACAGTTCTAATTATTTAGTCAGTAAAGGAAATGAGGCCAAAAAACAAAAATCAGAAAATTCTAGAGATAGTAGGAACTGCAGATGCTGAGAATCTGAGATAACAAGGTGTAGAGCTGGATGAACACAGCAGGCCAAGCAGCATCAGAGGAGCAGGAAAGCTGACGTTTCGGGCCTAGACCCTTCTTCAGAAATGGGGGAGGGGAAAGGGGTTCTGAAAGAAATTGGGATAGAGGGGGAGGCAGATAGAAAATGGATAGAGGAGAAGATAGGTGAAGAGGAGACAGACAGGTCAAAGAGGTGGGGATGAGCCTAGTAGATAGGTGATGGGAGAAAATTCTAGGTTTGATTTCTGGTCTATGATGATCCAACAAATATGACAACAGCAACAATACGTTTAGATTCAATTAGTCTACGCAAGGGAACAGCTAGAATGCAAGAACTTGCCTGCTCTCCAGCAACCCTACCTGAAAATTGTTTGTAAATCTCAAGTGACAGCAGGAAGGCACTTTTACTTTGCTTCAAAAGATAGAAATTGAACTCAGTTTTGGAACATGAAAGCATATCTGAGGTTAGATTTGACCAGATTACTTGTCTGGAAGCCAGTTGTTCAAAGTTTCAGGTAACACTATAAAGTGACCAGAAGCAGCGGAATGAGTTACAAAAAAAGACTAATTGCCCTTTGCACCTTCTGCTGTGAATACCATCTCACGTTCATCACCATCTGTACAAAGTTGTTAAATCTCTACTATCAATGATCAGCACAGTGGCTCAGTGATTAGCACTGCTGCCTCACAGTATCAGGGTTCGATTCCAGCCTTGGGTGACCATGTGGAGTTTGCTCATTCACCCTGTGTCTGCATGGGCTTTTGCTGGCTGCTCCAGTTCCCTCTCACAGTCCAGAGATGTGCAGGCTAGGTGGATTCGCCATGCTAAATTGCCCACAGTGTCCACAGACGCGCAGGCGAGGTAGGTTAGCTATGGTAAATGCAGGGTTACGGGGATAGGGGGAGAGACAGGGATACTGTGGGTGAAGAGATCCTTCATTAGGTAATACAATTTACCATGATTAGTCTTTTTACTGTAGCATAGGGAAGCTAATGGAATCCCTACTCAAAAATGCAATAGAAAAACATCTAGAGATTGCAGTTAGCATGATTTATATGCAAAAGGCCATGTTTGACCAACATTGTTGGATTATTTAAGTAATAGAAATAAACAAATTAGAAACAAAAATAAAAAGAGTAATGCAGCTGATGCAGTATTTGGATTTTGAAACATCCTTTGATAACGTATATTTATGACAGGTCAGAGGATATACAGGACAAGTATCAGAATGAGTAACAAGTTGGCTACATAAAGAAAGACGAAAAAGTTACATTTCAGACAGGCAAAAGGTCAGAAGTGATTTTTCTTCAGTGCTGGGACCAACAGTACAATGTCAAAATGTCAACATCATGCTGGTGTATTTAATACAGATGAGGACCGCTACAGCATACTGGAAAATATCAGTAAATTTGCTTATGGGTGTGCAATTGACAAATTAATTTCAATATAGATAAGCATAAGTTGTGTATTTGGATAGGAAAATTAAGGAGGCCGTAGAATTATTGGGAACTGTGTATTTACTTCAAAGATTTATTAAACTTCAGTTCTCTCTGTCAAACTTTAAATGACACCTCCAATCCCCACAATCCATAACTCAGTTTGGTTTTCCTAAAATTTTAAACCACATCCTCAGATGACATGTCCATCCTGGGCCTCCTGCAATGCCACAGTGATGCCACCCGAAGGCTGCAGGAACAGCAAATCATATTCAGCCTGGGAACCCTGCAGCCCAATGGTATCAATGTGGATTTCACAAGCTTCAAAACCTCCCCTCCCCCTACCGCATCCCAAAACCAGCCCAGCTCATCTCCACCTCCCTAACCTGTTTTTCCTCTCACCTATCCCCTCCTCCCACCTCAAGCCCCACCCCCATCTCCTATCTACTAACATCATCCTGCCCCCTTGACCTGTCCGTCCTCCCTGGACTGACCCATCTCCTCCCTAATCGCCCAACCTACACTCCCCTTTACTGGCTCTATCCCCGCCTCTTCGACTTGTCTGCCTCCTCTCCACCTATCCTCTCCTCTATCCATCCTCTATCTGCACCCCCGCCCCCATTTATTTCAGAACCCTCTTCCCCTCCCACATTTCTGATGAAGGGTCTAGGCCCGAAACGTCAAGTTTTCCTGCTCCTATGATGCTGCTTGGCCTGCTGTGTTCATCCAGCCCCATGCTTGTTATCTCGGATTCTCCAGCATCTGCAGTACCTTTTATCTCTGACCTAAACCCTGTTCAGTTAATAGCCATTCTTATGATGAAGTTTTTGAAATTTTGATACTAAAAAACTGCAATTGCTTGGAGCCCAGAAAATACTCGATGTATTACCCCTACTAATGTAGTCTTTTTCAAACTTTAGTGAATCAAAAGTCTGTGGCAAAATACATTTAACTTCCCCTTTGTCATGACCTAGGTTATTTGAAACTTGCATATTTCATAAAAGATGCACACTCTACGTGTCTAATAGATTGGTTTCTCTTTGGGCCATTGTCCAGTTCTCTTTTGGAACCCAGTTCTCTTTTGGATGGGTCTGCCTCCATCACGCATTCAGATGAAGAATTGTGGATCTCAACCATTCGGTGCGCAACGAGAAAAGATAATTTTCCTCATGTTACCATTGCTTCTCTTAACAATCAACCTGGATCTGTGTCCTCTGGCTCTTGATCCTTTCAATAATGCATACAGTTTCCTTCTGTAAAAATCCTTCAAGATTGTCACACCACCATCAAATCAAACCTCCTTACAGGGCAATAAATGCTAGTCTTGTCAACAACGTCCACATCCTAGAATGTATATAAAAATAAAGTTGACCAGTTCTGTCTTTAATTCCCTGGCATTACATGAACGTAGCAGCATCAAGTAAATAATAACAGAATGCAGCCATTCAGCTTTCCAGACTCTCAACCGTTACCGGCTGGAAGGACAAAGGCAGACGTACGGGAACACCACCATCTGTAAGATCTCCGCCAAACCACACACCATATCTTAAGTTGGAAATATACCACCATTCCTCACAGTTGCTGGGTCTGTGGTTGCAGCCTGGAGCTCAACACCATCTTTCAATGGTAATGATGGATGGGAATTAAATCCTAGTCTAGCAACAATCAAATCCCATGTTCAAATGAGGAAGAAAAGCCGCTCAAATCTGTTCCATCATTCAATTCAGACATGGAGGATCTAGTTTGAGGGATATAGCACAGTCTGTTAATCTTAACTCAGTCCAGAAAACTCCAGTTGTCTGTTTTACACAATTCCTTTGCAAACTTGTGAAACTTTACCGAATCAGTTTGCCTGATTTTAAACCAATACCTGCTGGTTATGTTGCATAGCATGTACATAGGCTTCCATAACCATCAAGTGCCAACATTGCCTAAAGCTATGAATAGAGACAATGCCTAACACAAAACAGCTATTCTAACTTAAAAATATTGCCACAAAATTTAAAAGAGCCTGAACATGACAGCCTGTTGTTGAACAAATACTTCAACAAGTTGAGGTTTCAAAGGAAGCAAGGCCCATAAAAACTTTCAGAAAGGAAGTTGGTAAACAGTTGAATTAAATATTTAAAAGGCCTATGGGAAAAATAAGGCAATGAGTGTAAGTACTATGTATTGTACTGACTCACTTACAAAGTCAAAGGGCTGAATGGTCTCCCTTGGTGCTGTAAAATTCCGAAATCTAAAATTCATACATTTTATGACTTCAATCACAGCAATTTGGCAGTAATTATTTAATCTCTGAACCCATTTAGTTTTCAGCTATTGCATTCATTTTACGCATACAAACACACACATTTCACAGTACACGAGAAAATTGGTATGATTAGATGTCACAAAGTTTAAAAGAAAGTGACAGCACTTTTTCTATACACTCAGCAATAACCTAATTGAATTGACAGAATCTGTAAAAGAACGAACTTGCACAAACCCCTTTTCACAACCCAATAAGATCCCAAAGTACTTTGCAGTCAATTAAGTATATTTTGAATTGTAGTCATGTTGGTAATGTAGAAAACATGTAAACCAAGTTGCACACAGCAAAGCGTCACAACCAACAATGTAATAATAACCAAATAATCTGTTTTAGTGACATTAGTCAAGGGATAGATGTAGGCAAGGATCCAGGGAAAACTCATTTGCTTTTCTTCGAATGGCGCAGCAGAATCTTTTACGTCCAATAGGAGGACAGGGCTTTAGTTTTTAACATCTTAACCAAAAGACTGTCAATGCAGGTAGAGGTAATATCAGTCTAGATTCTGTACTCAATTGTCTCGAGTGGATCTCAAGCTTCTCACTGTTGAAGAGCCACAAATGATGAGCAGCCAAGAAAAGAATGAATGTGACTGTTGTTACCGAAGCCTAACAAGGTACTTACCTAATCGTCTAAGATTGGGGAGCATGTGCACAACAAAAAGTCGATAGTCTGATTCATTTTTGGACACAGGGTTCAGTCTCAGATCAAGTTCTTTCAAACAACCCAGATTACGAAGGAGAAAAATCTCTTTCAAACTTGCTATCTTGTTATAATATAGGTTGAGCTTTTCCAGATGAATCAAATGCTGGATCCCCTGTGTGCACAATATAGAAAGTGAAAATGCATTAAAATCTGTGTAACTGATTTAAGTTTTCACAAATAACTTTTCTCTAAGACATTCAAAATTCAAAATTATTTTTGGAATCAAAAAGGATTTTGCTCTCAAGGGGTACCCTGCTACTCCATAAGGTGAACTGCAACAGTTCTCACTGATACACTTAGTGTACACTGAAGTCAACACAATGCTGTGAAGTCGGCTGCTTCCAAATTAGTTCTCCAGGGCAGAAAACATACATTGGTTTATTTGTGAAGACGGCAATGTTTCAAGGCATCATAACTGATAATTACTGAAGATTCTTTATTGCACTAAAAATATACACTGCAGAGACTTGCTTTTTCAGAAGTTAATTGGTATTAGTGGCTTTCTAAAGTGCAAAATTTTTCCTGACTTTTTCTACATGCAATAAATAAGACCAGGAGTAGGCCACCTGAACACTCAAGTGCGTCCATCATTCAATAAGATCAAGGTCGATCTCTGCTAGGTCTTAAATCCACTTTCGTGCCAGCTCAAGATGGCCATCAACACAGTCATATTTCAAAAAGTCTACCTACCTCCTCTTTAAATCTTTCAGTGATCGACCCTCTACAAGTCTCTGGAGCAGGGAATTTCAGACATCAACTACCCTCTGGGAAAAGAAATTCCTTCACAGCCAATTTTAAATCACTGTCCCTTTATTCTGTCCCCTAATTTAAGACCTCCCCAGGAGTGGAAACATCTTCTCAACATCTACTCTCGTCAAGCTCTCTCAGAATCTTGCATGTTTCAATAAGATAACCTCTCATTTTTCTACTTTTTAATAAATAAAGGCCTAATCTGTTTAGCATTTTTGATGTGCCAACCTCTTTATTCCAGGAATAGCCTAGTGAATCTCTTTTGAACAGCCTCCAATATTACTCTCACTCTTTAGCCCGTAACTTATTCCTCAGTTCAGATTTTGCTTTCCATAAATGATTTAATTCTAATTTATACTTTTGGTTTGAAATCAATGTGCCCAATTTAGAATTTTTCAAAATGATTTGTTCAAGAGCATTTCAGAGCTCGTACAAAAGCGCCACACTGGATCAGACACTGAATTCGAACAATTTTCCATGAAAAGACTGTAAATCATAGGATTCCTACAGTGTGGTAGTAGGCCATTCAGCCCATTGAGTATACAATCACCCCTCCAAAGGGCATCCCACCCAGATCCATACGCTTACCCTATCCCTTAAACCTTGCATTTCCCACGGCTAATCCGACTAGCCTGCACCTTTCTGATCATTATCAGCAACTTAGCATGGCCAACCCACCTAACCTGCACATCTTTGGACTGTGGGAGGAAACCCATACAGACATGGGGAGAATGTGCAAACTCCACACAGACAGTTGCCTGAGGGTGGAATTTAACCCCAGGTCCCTGGCACTGAGAGGCAACAATGCTAACCACTGAGCCACCACGCCTTTGTTGCAGCTGTCAATGAGGTCAACAACAAGCAACGCTCCCTTGCCATTGACTGCAAACTTCAAACTAAAACTTACTGAATGTAATATTGATAACCAACATAGAAATTTACAGCAACACTTAAATGTGCATGTCTATGGCAACCTGCATTTAAAATAAAGAGGGAAAGAGGGCATGGTGTTTCTTAACAATTCATTAACTGTTGAATTGATTTTTAAACTGGAACTCTGCAGGGTGAACAAATTAATGAGGACGGGTTATCTTTCCAGGCTTGGAACAAGATTTTGCCAAACTTGCAACAGATAACAGATTAGTTATTGGATTTTTGTACCAAAATGATTAATGTACAATAACCTGTGCTCTGAAGGAGGGTGTTCGAGGATTTTGATCCAGCAACAATGAAGGAATGGCGATATATTTCCATATCAGGATGGTAAATGGCTTGGTGGGGATCTTGCAGATGGTGATGTTCCCAAGTATCTGCTGCCCTGGTCCTTAAGTGTCAGGTTTGGGGTATCATAACAGTCTCGCCTCAGAACTTGGTTCTAGCCCAAACCTAGATTGCAGCATAAAGCCCAGGCCAACAATCCACCGCAGTACTTAGGGAGTGCAACACAGCTCAAGGTGTGATCATTTGCAGAGGACATAGAGGCCCCCACCTACTCTCTTAGGTGGATGCAAATGATCCCATGGCATTATTTTGAAGGAAGGGAAGAAATTATCCAACTGCCCTAACTAATACTAGAAATTCCATGAGCATCACAAAATAAAATCAGGTCATTATCACAGTTCTTGCAGGACATTGCAAACAAATTGTTTGCAGTATTTGCTACATTACTGCACTGACTACAATTCAAAAAGTGCTTAATTGTCTGCAAAGTTCTTTAGGATATCCTGAGGTCATGATACATGCACAATAAAATGAAGTTATTTCACTCTTTCAAGCACTTGATCCAGTCTGGGGCTGTTTGCACGTGCAAGTTCACTTTTCCATATATAAATAAGAGAAGTCAGTAGGCTGCCTTGTCATGGAGGGTGACCCTTAAGCCTGACACTTTCCCTAATAAAGTCAATCCATTTTTGATTGGAATGAATGGATTGCTATCAGCGAGAAGGGCTAGCTTAATATTTACTAATGAAAGAGCACTGAGTCCAACTGTTGTTAACACCATCACTAGCCAAAATGAAATCATCTAACTCTGTAAAAGTCAAAAGCCAAACCAAAGTCTTTTCTGGTGTACTGGACTAATACAACTATGTACATTTCAACCATTTCTATTCATTGTCCAAAGGGTTAAGCGATCTAGTAATGAGAAACTAAGAGGAGGGGAAGACCTGCTGCCTATCCAGTCTTTAACAGATATTTATGATTTTTCTTGCAGACACACCCCAAACCCCAAACAAAATGTGATCTTCACCAAGATGTAAAAACAAAATTGATGAGGGTAGTTGGGTGTCGAGGTGGGTGGGGGATTCCTATCAGCCTCCTTTGGCAAATCAAACTCACCCAGTGGTCTCAATTTACACCACAGGATATCTAGCTCTTACACCAGATGTTCTCCAACACTGCAATAAACAGGTCCATTTCTGACTTGAAGGAATTCAGTGATTTAGCATTCACTATGTAAACCAGCAACCTGTTTGACAGGTCCATTATTGTCTGTGAAAACAGCGGTGTAATAAGCAGCCTAGTTGTGCCCTTGAGCTATCTGTAAGCATGACCACTGACCCACACTAATGTGCTTACATGAACAACTTGCATTTGCTTAGCACCTTTAAAAGAGTTTAAAACATCCCAAGACACTTCACAATAGGATAACTAAGCCAAACTTGACATTATGTTGCTTCAGGGGATATTGGGACAGCAAAGGAGTAGATTTTAAAGGAAATGCTTAAAAGGGAGAAGAAAGTGGAGGAGATCTTTAGGGATAAACTTCTACAACATCAGCTAGGCATCTGAAAGTGCAACAGCCAAAAATCAGAGAACTGCAAGAGACCAGAACTGAACTCTTCACCATTTTTTTTAAAAATGAGCCTTCATCAAATTTATTTCCATGCCTTTTCCAACACATTGAAAATGTGCCAAGAAAGAATACTGGAAACTCAAATAAAAGCAAAATACTCTAGATACTGGAAATCTGAAACAAACACAAAAAGAATGCTGGTGAAACTCAGCTGGTTAGCATCTTGGAGTGAGAGAAACAGAGTTAATGCTTCAAGTCCAGCATGACTTTTCAAAACTGGAACTCATCTGGATATCACCCTAGATGTACAGAAAATGGGTGTTGACCGCAAAAATTGTAATGCTGATTTCCCACTGTTGTGCCTTTAGTTGGAGTTATGGTGAAAGATTTTAATATATAGTCCTTGCTATTTCTAAACATTACTCTAAATAAATCACAAGTGAACATGTTTCCAAGGTTGCAAACTGATCCAAATCATTTAGATACAAACAAAATTAATTTCTCACACCAGTCATTAACGCATCCTTTATTTATACCCTCTACCGCAGATTGTACTGCAGTAAAAGACAGCAGTAATGCACTCAAAATAAGAGAGATCAAAACAAAAATATGCCATTGCAATCAGTATGAAAGTCTAATAAGGGATACCTTAATAAGTTTGTGAATAAATGTCCTGCAAAGATCAAGATCAGCTTAGATTTTACTTCAATCAGGTTAATAGTGGGAAAGGAGAAGCCAGCTTTTCCCTCAGTATTCCAGAGCTACAAAAAAAAAGGAATAAAAACAGGTGCTTCCCCTAAGAATGCTATTCAGTTACCCATGCTGAAAACAATGTCTGTTGTAGATGCAATAAAAGAATAAACTCTGCTGTGATGTCTTTCGTAGTCAAATATCCTGCCAGAATTTACTGTGCAGATTCACACAAGGAAATGTGGAGGCATTTGAAAGATGAATTCTGTTGAAACACACCCTAATTTCATTCAATACCCTGATAAAAAGAAATCCTGTTCAAGGTCATTTCTGCTAATAGAAAACGTAGCTAACTAGGCTATTTATTTATAAAAATTAACAAATGATAACACATTTGTACATTGAGTAATTTGTCAGCTTTACAACCTTAGTTTATATGGAAGGGGACAGAGAGCACATTGGTTCCAAGTAAAGTTATCAGGAAAGGAATTGTGTAATTTGCATATGAAAGCAGTCTTTTTTAACATAAGTATCATTAACATGTTTTACATTTGTGTACGATATTTTATGCCCTCAGGAAGATTCAAAGTACTCTAGCCAAAGAAAGCACTTTTTTAAAAATGTATTCATTTGTGGGATGTGGACATCGCTGGCTGGCCAGCCAGCATTTCTCGCCCATCCCTAGTTGCCCTTGACAAGGTGGTGGTGAACAGCCTTTTTGAACTGCTGCAGTCCTCCTGCTGTGGGTTGACCCACAATGCTTTTAGGGAGGGAATTCCAGGATTTTGACCCAGCGACAGTGAAGGAATGGCGATACATTTCCAAGTTAGGATAGTGAGTGACTTCGAGGGGAACTTGGAGGTGGTGGTGTTCCATATATCTGCTGCCCTTGTCCTTCTAGATGGAAGTGGTCGTGGGTTTGGAAGGTGCTGTCTGAGGATCTTTGGTGAATTTCTGTAGTGCATCTTGTAGATAAAACACACTACTGCTACTGAGCGTCGGTGGTGGAGGGAGTGAATGCTTGGAGATGTAGTGCCGATCAAACAGGCTGCTTTGTCCTGGATGGTGTCAAGCTTCTTGAGTGTTGTTGGGGCTGCACTCATCCAGGCAAGTGGGGAGTATTCTATCACACTTCTGACTTGTGCCTTGTAGATGGTGGACAGGCTTTGAGGAGTCAGGAGGTAAGTTACTCGCCACAGTATTCCCAGCTTCTGGCCTGCTCTTGTAGCCACTCCGTTAATGTGGTGAGTCCAGTTGAGTTTCTGGTCAATGGTAACCCCCAGGATGTTGATAGTGGGGGATTCAGTGATGGTAACACCATTGAATGTCAAGGGGCGGTGGTTAGATTGTCTCTTATTGGTGATGGTCATAGCCTGGCATTTGTGTGATGCGAATGTCACTTGCTACTTGTCAGCCCAAGCCTGGATACTGTCCGGATCTCGTTGCGTGTGAACATGGGCTGCTTCAGTATCTGAGGTGTCACAAAATGGTGCTGAAAATTGTGCAATCATTGGCAAACATCCCCACTTCTGACCTTATGATGGAGAGAAGGTCATTGGTGAAGTAGCTGAAGATGGTTGTGCCCAGGACACTACCCTGAGGAACTCCTGCAGAGATGTCCTGGAGCTGAGATGATTGACGTCCCACAACCACGACCATCTTCCCATGTGTCAGGTATGACTCCAACCAGCGGAGCGTTTGCCCCCCGATGCCTGGATGAGTGCAGCCCCAACAACACTCAAGAAGCTTGACACGATCCAGGACAAAGCAGCCCACTTGATTGGCACTACATCTACAAGCATTCACTCCCTCCACCACTGATGCTCGGTAGCAGCAGGTTGTTTAGCAGCTGTTTGTCTGCACTGCAGAAATTCGCCAGATTTGCTTTGCTACGGCTCCTTGATGCCACACTTGGTCGAATGCAGTCTTGATATCTAGGGCTGTCACTCTCACTCCACCTCTGGAATTCAGCTCTTTTGTCCATGTTTGAACCAAGGCTGTAATGAGATCAGGAGCTGAGTAGCGCTGACAGAACCCAAACTGGGCATCGCTGAGCAGGCGCGGCTTGATAGCACTGTTGATGACACCTTCCATTTACTGATGATCAAGGGGAGCCTGATGGGGCAGTAATTCGCCGGGTTGGATTTGTCCTGCTTCTTATGTACGGGACATACTTGGGCAATTTACCATGTTGTCAGGTCGATACCAGTGCTGTAACTGTACAGGAACAGCTTGGCTAGGGGAGCGGCAAGTTCTGGAGCACAAGTCTTCAGTACTATTACCAGAATGTTGTCAGGGCCGGTAGCCTTTGCAGTATCCACTGTCTCCAACCGTTTCTTGATATCACGTGGAGTGAATCGAATTGGCTGAAGACTGGTATCTGTAATGCTGGGGACCACTGGAAGAGGCCGAGACGGATCATCCACTCGGCACTTCTGGCTGAAAATTGCTGCGAATACTTCAGCCTTATTTTTTGCACTGATGTGCTGGGTTCCTCCATCAATGAGAACGGAGATATTTGTGGAGCTTCCTCCTCCAGTGAGTTGTTTAATTGTCCACCACCATTCACAACTGGATGTGACAGGACTGCAGGGCTTAGATCTGATCCGTTGGTTGTGGGATCGCTTAGCTCTGCCTATCACTTTCTGCTTTCACTGTTTGGCATGCAAGTGGTCCTTTTTGGTGGCTTCACCAGGTTGATACCTCATCTTCAGGTATGCCTGGTGTTGCTCCTGGCATGCCCTCCTGCACTCTCCACTGAACCAGGGTTGATCCCCTGGCTTGATGGTAATGGTTGAGTGGGGGATATGCCGGGCCATGAGGTTACAGATTGTGCTGGAGTACAATTCTGCTGCTGTTGATGGCCCACAGCGCCTCACGGATGCCCAGTCTTGAGTTGTTAGATCTGTGCGAAGTCTGTCCCATTTCGCACAGTGATAGTGCCACACAATACGATGGAAGTTGCTCTCAATGTGAAGGCGGGACTTCGTCTCCACAATGACTGTGCGATGGTCACTCTCACCAATACAGTCATGGACAGATGCAACTGCAGCTGGCAGATGAGTAAGGATGAGGTCAGGTATGTTTTTCCCTCTTGTTGGTTCCCTCACCATTTGACGCAGACCCAGTCTAGCAGCTATGTTCTGTAGGACCCGACCAACTCGATCAATAGTACTGCTGCCGAGCCACTCTTGGCGGTGGACATTGAAATTCCCCACCCAGAGTGCATTTTGTGTCCTTGCCATCCTCTTTCATCAGCTGAGGGTGGACGGTATATGGTAATCAGCAGAAGGTTTCCTTGCCCATGTTTAACCTGAAGCCGTGAGATTTCATGGGGTCCGGAGTCAATGTTGAGGGCTCCTAGAGCAACTCCCTCCTGACTGTATACCACTATGCTGCCCCCTTTGCTGGGTCTGTCCTACCAGAGAGAGACAGGGCATATCAATGGACGGTGATGGTGGTGTCTGGGACATTGTTTGTAAGGTGTGATTCTGTGAGTATGACTATGTCAGGCTGTTGCTTGACTAATCTGTGAGACAGTTCTACCAGTTTTGGCACTAACTCCAAAATGTTAGTGAGGAGGACTTTGCATGGTCGACAGGGCTGTTTCTGCCGTTGTCTTTTCTAGCGCCTAGGTCGATGCCAGGTGATCCGTCCAGTTCCATTTCTTTGAGTCTTTGTAGCGATTGGTACGTCTGAGTGGCTTGCTGGGCCATTTCAGAGGGCAGTTGAGAGTCAACCATTGCTGTGGGTCTGGAGTCACATGCAGGCCAGACCAGGCGAGGGTGGCAGATTTCCTCCCCGAAGGACATTAGTGAACCAGATGTCTTTTTCCAACAATCGGCAATGATTTCATGGTGATCAGTAGATTCTTAATTCCAGACTTTTTTTTGAATTCCAATTCCACCATCTGCCGTGGTGGGATTCAAACCCAGGTCCCCAGAACATCAGCTGGGTTTCTCGATGAAGAGTCTAGCAATAATACCACTAGGCCATCACCTACCCTTACATTTTGAAGTTATTCATATAGCATAGGAAGAGCATAACATGTAGCAGCTGAACAGTGACAGTCATTTTGTTTGCAAGCTTCCATTAATAGTATGTGAAGTAAGTCTCCAAAGACCTACAGGATCTCCCATTGGAGAGGGGTGTCTGGCAGTGGCTTAACCAGATGGTCAACATTCTTCAGGTGATGAGGCAGGTTAAGAAGGAGAGTCTTTTGTGGTAATCTCAGCTTGTGCAAGAATTGAACCTGTGCGTTTGGAATTTCTCATCACAAGCCAGCCATCCAGTCAACTGAGCTAACTGACAACATTAAACTGGTAGTAAAAACATTTCTTCCTAAAAATGTGATGTTGCCTGAGGTCTAAATATTAGCCAGAAGATGGGAAGAATCTTCTTGCTCTTCTTTGAATAATACTAATGGGATATTTTATTCAAGACAGTCAGGGGCAGAGCTGAATGTGGTGACCAACACTAAGGAGGTCGTGCTGGGGAAGCGGAAAGGTCTTAAGGTGGATAAGTCACCTGGACCAGATGGACTACACCCCAAAGTTCTGATGGAGACAGCTGAGGAGATTGCAGAGGCATTTGTGATGATCTTTCAGAAGTGACTTAAGTCAGGGAAAGATCCAGAGGACTGGAAAATGGCAAATGTAACACCCCTGTTTAAGAAGAGAGGGAGGCAGAAGGTGGTAACCTGATGCTGGTTATTAGTAAGGTTTTAGTGTCTGTTAGTAAGGATGAAATTGTGCAGTACTTGGAAGTACACGGTAAAATAGAGCTAAGTCAGCACTGCTTCGTTTAGGGGAGGTCTAGTCTGACCAATGTGTGAGAATTCTTTGAGGAGGTAATGAGCAAGTTTAGAAAAAGGAGAGCTAGTGGATGTGATCTATTTTGATTTCCAGAAGGTCTTGGACAGGGGGACACATTGTAGGCTGCTAGATAAAAGTAAAAGGTATTAGGAGTAAAGTACCAGCATGGATAGAGGATTTGCTGACTGACAGAAGGCAAAGTGGGGATAACAGGGTCTTTTTCAGGATGGCAATTGGTGTCTAGTGGAGCTCTGCAGGGGGCAGTATTGGGACCAAAACTATTCACTTTATACCTTAACAATCTGGACGAAGGAACTGAGGGCATTGTTGCTAAGTTTGCAGATGACACAAAGATAGGTGGAGGGACAGGTAGTATTGAGGAAGCACTGGGGCTGCAGAAGGACTGGAACAGGCGACGAGAGTAGACAAAGCATTGGCAGGTGGAATACAATGCAGGAAAGTGTGAGGTTATGCATTATGGTAGAACGAATAGAGGCGCAGACTATTTTTTAACTGGGGAAAGGCTATAAATCTTAAGTGCAAAGGACTTAAGAGCCCAAGTTCAGGATTCAAAAAGGTTAACATGCAGGTTCAGCTGGCAGCTAGGAAGGCAAACAGAATGTTAGGATTAATTTTGAAAGGTATAGAATACAAGAGTAGGGATGTACTGCTGAGGGTGTAAGGGGTCTGGTCAGACTGCATCTGCATTATTGTGAACAGTGTGTACTGGCCTTGGAGGTGGTCCAGAGACTGGGAATAACAAGCTTGTCATAGAAGGAGCAGTTGAGGGCTCTAGTTCTGTACTCAATGGAGTTTAGAATGATGAGGGGGGAGTCTCACTGAAACTAACAGAATACTAAGAGGCCTGGATAGGGTGGATGTGAAGAAGACATTTCCATTAGTATGACAGACTTGGACCAGAGGGCATAGCCTCAGAGTGAAGACACAACCTTTAGAACCGAGACGGAAAGGAATTTCTTCAGCCAGAAAGTAATGAATCTGTGGAACCCATTGCCACAGAAAGCTGTGAAAGCCAAGTCGTAGAATGTCTTTAACACATAGGTTCTCGATTAATAAAAGGATCAAAGGTTACAGAGAGAAGCCAGGAGAATGGGGTTGAGAAACATATCAGTCATGATCAAATGACTGAATCAGCATCTGTGCAACCTAAGCATTATGGTTCATTTTCTACTGCAACATTCACAGGTGTCAAGAGAAACTGTCTCAACTTCCGCCACAGCTGAGATTAGTTAACAATGCATGGACAGGGTCTAAGTGAATACGTAGGAATTGAACTTGGGGTTCTCGGTCTATACTGCTGAATATTCACACCAGGCTGTGTTTTTAAACCATGGGCTTTCAGGGAAGCCCTTTTCTAACTCCAATCATCTCAAGCGAAATTAATCCTTTACTTGATGAATAGAGGCTCTCATTTTCACACTGATCTGCAGCCTTTGTCAGTAAGGTGATAGTATACCTCCTGATACAAACCCAAAACACTGTCACATGAAGCCAATCAATTCTTCTTCAATTATCTGGATAAATGGCTCATTGGCACCATGATATATTGCCCATTCCTGGTTGTCCTGAGAAGCTGGGGTGGCCTTCTTTTCTAACTATTACAGTAGTTTGATACAACTGAGTGACCCTATGCTCCATTTTAGAGTATAGGTAAAAGTCAGTTGCAGAGATAAGCAGACAACACATTTCCATCCCTCAAAGGACAATCGTGAGCTAGCTGGGTTTTTAAGACAATTGGAAAGATTTCTGGTCATAGCATTTAATTTTATAATTATTTTTAAGTAAACTTCAAATTCTCAAAACACCATGACAGAATTAGAACTCCCTCACCAGATTATTTACCTAGTATCACAACCTCTGTATGACAAAGCCTCACATTTCACAACTTGGTATTTAATAACAATGAGGCTGTAAGCAAAGCTGAAGACTACTCAAAGATCCACAGCTCCATCTGGACACTTTCAGCACAGTATATTAAAATAAAAACCTGAGAAACCAGCATTTCTGCTTGTTTATTCAAAATATTTTTTACATCAGCTCAGCTGGGAGCAAAACTCTGCTCATGAGGGCAAACAACCATACAGGGATTCATTCAAATAGGGGGCGAAAATAGGAATTTAATGGTGGTAGGGAACCAGATCGTATTCTCTGCAGCCATGAGTGGGAATCCCAAAGGCTGTGTTGCCTACCCAGCACCAGGGTCAAGGGCATCTTCTCAGGGCTAGAAAAGAAATTGGGAGAGGGAAGGGAGGGAACCAATAAGTTGTCATCGACATTGGAGCCAATGACATTAGTTGGACTATGAAGGAGGTTCTGGTGAATAGTCAGGAGCTAAATTAGAAAGCAGAACCTCCAAGATAAGTCTCAGAGTTACTACCCGAGACACAGGCAAACTGGCGTATGGTAAAAAATGTAGTCAAGGAATTACGTGCGTGGTTCAGAGATTGGTGAGAGTGGAATAGGTTTCGGTTTGTGGGGCACCAGTATTGGGATAGAAGGGAGCTGTTCTTCACTCTATGTTGGAATGAGTGTCCTGGCAAATCAATAACTAGGCCTCTAATAAGGGCTTTAAACTAATTGAAACAGTGAGGTGGCTATTTGTTGGGGGTGTATGTAGGCTTACAAAGCAAGAGCATATTGCAGCATTACAGGGCAGGTATTTGGATAATGATTCCCCAAATGGGGAAGAGATAGAGTATACAAATACTGGATGCTCTTGTGATGCAGTGACCATACCCTGACCTGAAAGCCAGGAAACCTGGGCTCAAGTCCTACTTGATCCGGAGACGTGCAATAATACCACCGAACTGGTTGATTTGAAAATATCTATAAACAGTGAAAATCAAAAGTAAACAGAATCAAAGGGGGAAAACAACTGTCAAAAGGCAACATGATTGGCTCTTCACTCGGATGCATTTCAGATTCAGAACAAAATAAATAAACTAATGGCACAAATACAGATTATTAGGGATGATCTTATTGCCATCACAGAGTTACAAGTAAACAAAGTTGGGAACTGGATAAAATATTCAGGGGTGTGTGCCTTTTCTAACAGGGAAGGAAGGAAGAAAAGGGTGATGAGGTAGCATTGTTGGCACAGAATGGAACAAGTACAACAGCAAGAAAGGATCATGGATTGGAAGAGGTAGAAATGGAGGTAAGAAATAAAAATAGGACAGCGACACTATTAGGAGTAGTCTATAGGCCACCTAAGTAGGCATATGGTGGGACAGAGAATAAATCAGGAGATAACAAGGACATGTTACAAAGGCAGCACATTAATCATGGGTGATTTTAATGTTCATGTAGATTCAGATAGGGAGAGGCAGCCATGAGAAAGAATTCATAGAGTATATTAAAGACAGATTACAGAGAGTAATATGTTGTGGTTCCAATCAGGGATCAGACTATTTTGGATCTGGTGACATGTAATGTAGTAAATGATGTCTGAGCAAATGGTCCCATCAGCAACCTATAACATGGTAGAATTTAGCATTCAGTTTTGGAGGGAAGAACCTGTATGTAACCTGTATCAGTCAGAAACAATTGTGCTAAGATTAAATAAGGGCAACTAAAGGAACTGGGGCAAAGCTGTTTAGAGTGAAATGGAAATGAGTTTACCAGTAAAGATGGTTCAGGAGCAATGGCAAATGATTAAGAAAATAGTTCATGCCTCACAGCAAAGATATATCCCAGTGAGAAAGAAGGATTCCAGGACGGAGATAAAGCAACTACGGTAAACCATGATAACATCACTTTGAAAGAAAAAGCATACAATTTGACAAAGTAAGCCAGAAGATTGGGAAAGTTTTAAAAATGAACACAAGCAAAAAAAAAATGTAGAAGATAAACTTTGACGGTAAGATTGCAAATAATATCAATATGGATAGCAAGACGTACCTTAAATATATAAAAAGGAAGAGACAAGCCAAAGTGAACAAAGGCTCCTTAGAGAAGGAGGCTGGGGAAATTACAACAGGGAACCAGAAAATGCCAGAGTAGTTGAATAAATACTTCAATCAGTCTTCACAGTAGGAGGCACAGATAGCATTTCAAAATTACTAAATAATCAAGGGGCAAAAGAAGGAGAGGAAATAAGAACAATAACTGACTGGAGAAAAACTGTAAGAGATATTAATGGGTCGAAAGACCAATACATCCTGGATGTGATAGGATACGTGCTAGAATATTAAAAGGTAGCAGATACAGAGATGATTGATGCACTAGAAGATTCAGGAAATGTTTCAGCTGATTGCAAAATTGCCGATATAAAACCTTCAGGTAAAAAGGGAAGGAGAAAAAACATAACTACAGGCCAGTTACACTAATGGGAAAATGTTAGCGTCATAAAGGATATAAAAGCACAGCATTTAGAAACAAACTGTATGATCAAGCAGAGTCAACATGAGAAGAATACATTCCTGACAATGTTTCTAGACTTCACAGATGCACAGAGAAGTATGACAGATAGAAGGACGAGCTGTGGATGCAATAAATTTGGATTTTTAGAAAGCTTTTGCTAAGGTATCACACATTAGGCTCCTTGATAAGCTAAGAGCCCATGTTGTGGGAGGTAGTATAATAGCATGGATCAAGGATTGGCTAGCTAACAGAAGGCAGAGACTGAAGACAAAGGGGGTATTTTCAGGATGGCAACCTATAACTAATAGAGTCACACGGGATCAGTGCTGGGACCATAATTATTTACAATATATATTAATGATTTGGATGAGCAAAGTGAATATACTACAGCTAAGTTTTCAAATAACACAAAAATAGGTGGAAAGGCAAGAGGTGAAAATGACAGACAGTCTGCAGAACGATACATACAGGTTAAGCGAGTAGGCAAAAAATTGGCAGATGGAATATCAACGTCAGAAAGTGTGAGGTTATGCTGCTTGGCCGGAGGAATAACAGAGCTGAGCATTATCTAAATGGGGAAAGACTACAGAACAGAAGGGCCTGGGAGTCCTCATCCGTAAATCTGAGATAACAGGGAAGGCAAATGGAATGTTGGCTGTTATTCCTGGAGTAAAAGAGAATGGAGCATAAAAATAAGGAGGTTTTGCTTAAATTATACAAGGTGCCAGTCAGGCCTCAGCTGGAATACAGTGAACAGTTTTGCGTCACTTAAGTAAAGATTACTGAAATTGGAGACAGTTAAGAGAAGGCTCACTAGATTGACACCAGGTATGGAGAAACTGTCTTATGAGTAGAGGTTGAGTAGATTGGGCCTGTGCTCATTAGAATGTAGTAGAATGAATGAGAGGCAACCTTATTGAAACATAAAAGATTCTTAGGGGACTTGACAGGGTAGTTAGAGAAAGGTAATTTCCCATTGTGGGAGAGTTTAGGACCAGACAGCAGAGTGTCAGAATTTCAAATTTAAGACAGAGGAGGGAATTCTTCTCCCAGAGGGTAGTAAATCTGTGGAATTCTTTACCACAGAGGGCTGTCAAGGCTGGGCCACTGAATGTAATCAAGATTGAGATCAGCAGTTTTTAAATCAGTAAGGGAATCAATGGTTACAAGGAAAAGGCAGGAAGTGGGGTTTAAGATTATCAGTTCGATCATGACATCATTGAAAGGCAAAACAGATCATTGGGTCACTTCTGCTCCTGTGTCTTATGGTCTTGTAGACAGATTTCCTCTGATGATTTAAGAAACATGATTCACAACATCATGGGACTCTGACAGCTGTGAAACTTTAGAGCAAATCTCTGACACTAGGACCAAAGCAGTTTTATTCAAAAACAGGCAAAAGTACTGTTGCAGGAAATAAATATGTCACATTGAAATAAGACAAACCTTATTCCAGTTTAAATAGATAAAACTTGACCTTGGGTCACTATCTAGGGTCTTTCATTCACTGTGCATCAAGGGACTAGACACTTTGTAATGCTGCAGCTAGCTGTAATGACACTAATGACACTAGCTGTAATGCTCGACACAGAATTGACATTGCACTTTAAATTTTCTTTATCCTCACAATGAAGTGCCTCAATGCTGCCTGGAGAAAAGTTTAATTTCATTGTACATACTGTAATTTTCAATTCAAGTCCTTTTTTTGGCTGTGTGCCCAAAATGGAATGTGTACTGTAAATATCAAGAATATTAGTTTGCACTTTGCAATGTATACATAACATGGAGGAAAACTGAATTTTGTCACCCTGTTATATTCAATTCATAATGTTTTGCAAATTTTTTTCTTTGAAAATGTTATGAAAAGCAAGCATATTTTTGGGTAAAAATGTTACCTTGCGACACATTCATACTACAACTACCAATTGAGCAACTATTGCTTGATCAAAACAAATATGGATATGGTGATTGTCACAACGAAACATAACAGGAATTACTACATAGGAGATTTCCAGCTCTTTGGCATTTGTGAGAAGGTTTTAGAGGTCCACCGTAAATGATTTCTAAGATCTGAAAAAAAGTCAGGTTAAAAAAGAACAAGTGCTTTCAAGCTTAGCAAACATCCAGGCCCCAACTCGTTTCTCTGTTTGTCCTCTTCCAAAACATCTGTGCAATGACAGCTTCTGCTGCACCCAGGCTATCACTCAAAGAAAAGGCAGTAATTACTTGTCACTAGTTGCAAATCCATCAGTTTGAGTTCCCGATTTTCCAGTCTTCACTCAAACTCCCGCTGCATGTTGCTGTACACCCACATCCTTCAATGTCCTACGCCCAACAAATATTTGTCCACTCTATGTGAGTTGTTGCTTCTATCTCAGTCAAGATTAACTGAAGCATGTTGCTCTTCCACTATCACTCCTTGTTCCCAGAAACCCTCCCAATGGTATACAATTGCCATTGATGGTACATGGAATACAAATCAATTATACCCAAACTACTGGGATCAGATTATATTAACAGTGTGTGCGTATTCAGCTCAACTTCAGATCTGAATTTCTTTGTCCTGTTTTCGTTACCTGCATAATCAAGATTGTTATTCAATTAAAAAGCGAAGGAGGAAATAGGAGCTGCAAGGACAAAACAAACTACTGCAATAAAAACAGTAGGTTGCTGTGTTTGCAGAGGAGGAAGTGTACAATATGACAACATTTGGAAACTATGAGGATTCAAACGTACTACCTGTGAACTAAAATAGTCTGCAAACGTATTTAAACATTCCACACTATTTTGTGCTGATCCTGCACCCAACCCCATTTTCTTTCCAGCTAATATTAAGAAGAAACACAATTATAAAGTTACAACAGCTGGCTTCCCTTTGATACCCAACCTCATTGATTCTTCACCTCCGAGCCTATATAGGAATAGCCTTTCCACTCCAAAAGCTGTCAAGGAGCTATAGAAATTGAACATATGTTCTAACAAAGACCTCTGAAAGTCAACAGAAATCCTAATAGACAAAGTAGATATCATCACCGTACTTCTGTATTGCTGAGAGACCTGGACTCATGAAGAGAGATGTCATCCATGTAATATATTTTAAAGAATTATATGGGCTCATATAAACATACCTTGAATGTTTACACAAAGGACACTTCACTGTGGAAGAGGCAGTGTGCAACAGCAATGTTGCACCTGCACAGAGTTTAGACAAAGTCATTCAGTCAGGAGTTCTTTCAGAGAGAGTCTTAAAATGTTGGCAAAACTCCTGCAAAAATCAATTACAAAGGACTGGCACAATATCTGTACGGCTGAAAAGTACTTTTGACCCATCCTGTTCTCCGACTTCGCAAATGGTCAACATTACAGGAAAGGGCAAAGAAAACACTTCCATGATACTTTGAAGCATTCCTTGACATGCAGCAACATTGATATTAATGACTAGGAGGAACTTGCCAACAATTGAACAGAACAGTGACAACTTGCCCATCAAGCTGCAAAATGTTTTGAGCCAAAACAAGTTAATGACGAGGCAGAGCAGCAGGAGAGAAGGGAAGAAAGGGAAGTCTTGTCTTAGATGCCCATCAATCTGCAGATCAAGAATTGATTGTTGGTGGAAACATGTGACTGTGCGAGCATTCAGCCCTTCAAGCACGCTCTGCCATTCAATATAATCACGGCCGATCGTCCAACTCAGTACCCTGTTCCTACTTTCTCACCACCCGTTTTGAATCTTTTAGTCCCAAAAACTATACTTAACTCCTTGAAAGTGCTCAATGCTTTGGCCTCAACAACTTTCTGTGGCAGAGCTTCCATAGGCTAGAACAGTAGTGTGGACCAATGCTGGTAGGATTTGAACCTCCTCAAGAATACGCCCAACTTGATTGCCAATCTATTGTCTAACTACTCAGCTACAACTACAGAAACTCTCTGAAGACATAAGAAAATCGCCTGATTGAATATGCAGCTAATGCAGGTAACCTGAGGAGAAGATTTTTGACAAATCTGTTAAAATTCTTCGAGGAGGTAATGTGTAAATTAGTAAAAGGAGAGTCAGTGGACATGATCTACTTGGACTTCCAGAATACTTTTCACAAGGTGATGCAAAGGAGGTGACTAAATAAGGTGACGGCCGAGCCATTAAATGTATTTAAAACAGAGATAGATAGGTTCTGATTAGTAAGGGGATCAAGGGTTAAGGGGAGAAGGCAGGAGAATGGGGTAGAGAAACATATCAGCCATGATCAGAGCAGACTTGATGGGCCGAATGGTCTAATTCTGCTCCTTTTTCTTATGGTCTTAAAATTTTTTTACAAGTACAATAAACAAATTTTCATGAATACCAAACTGTAATAAATATTTCACTACAGGGATTTCTTTGATCACATGCATTTGTATCTACTGCAGGAAGTTCTTAGGCAATGTCTGCATCACTGAACCGAATAAAATATTTAACAGTAATACTACAAAGCAAAATAGGCTAGAAATTGACACAAAACATGTATGAAACTGACCTCTAATGTAACGAGAGAATTACGAGATAGGTCTAATGTTTTAAGACGGGTGAAATTCTTAAGGGATTTTCCAAGATGTGTGATCTTTTCTTCATAACTTCCTGGAAGAAACAAAGAACGTACATCTGCTGGAAGACAAAAACAAAGTCAGTTTTCATTGCATTCACAAACTGAGTTACATAACAATTCATTAGTCAATTATGACTTTGTTCCTACTTAGTTAAAAAAAAAAACAATATGGCAAATAATTTCCAGTTAATCTACAAGCAATTCCTTTAGCAATTAACTGTAATGTTGCTTTGAAAAAGCTTTCCTTCCCCAATAGCAAAAAATCCCCACAGCCTCACTATCCATTTTTCCAGGAAATGATCCTTGCAAGGACACAGACTCCACAAGCACCCACAGAATCCCACTGTTCAAATGTGATTCTTCACATTGAAAAAGAAGAGTACATTCATTTGCAGAAGGCCACCTAATTTATGCTCCACATTTACAGATGTTCCAGGACAGGTCACTGGTTAGCTCGAGGGACCAATAGCATTTATTTTCCCCCATTTCATGGTACCAATTCTGACTGTCGTCCTAACATCACCATGATTAACAGACTCCGTACTTTGTTCTACAATTCAGACTTTTGTTTTGACTTGTGGATGGTCATAGACTGTACTTAAGATGTCCAACATGCAGCATGCACACCCTAACTTTCCAGCTTGAGATATCCATGTTTTCTATTTGCTATTTGGCTTCCTAGATTTGCAGCACTCTGTTCTCCTAATTGATATAAACGTTACAAAGCTGACTCAACACATTTGCAATGCTGCTTCCCAACTGATAAATCAACTCTAAATCCCATATCATTTAACACACAAAAGGTAAAAGAGGTGAACCCAGCTAAGTGCAAATCAATAAACTATCAGGAGGAAGTCAGAGCATAGGGGCAAATGACAATTTAGCACAGAGTGAGCACATAGTGTGCCAGTCCAACAGCTCAGACAGACTGAGGCCAAAAATGCAAAGAGAGTTAGGAGGTGATGGACTGAACTAGGCATACTGGAAAGAAACTAACTGTTTCACATGGGAAAAAAACATTTGGTAAGAATCTTTTCTGAACAATTTAAATGCATATATCCATTTGTTACTTGAACTATTATTCATGTTTTCATACGAGTGTACTAACTCAATAGCAAAATCGACTTTCATGGCAAGCATGCAATTTCAATGAGCTGATGTTTGCCTGCACATGGTCAAAATGGTCACCCTCAATACTCCTTCTAAAACGCATATCTGAACAGCAATCTGGAAGATAACATGCAGATTACTCTCAAATTGTCCTATTAAAGAAATTAGTCATACACAGCCACATAACCAGAAGCATGTGGATGTTTTGGAGAGGGTAGAGAAAAAAAAAATACCAGCATTTTGCCTGGTAAGGGGGATTTTAGCTATGAGGACATGTTGGATGGACTGGGTTTGTTTTCACTGGAATGCAGGAGGTTGAGGGGCAACCTCATAGAAGTTTATTAGTTTGTGAATGACATGGGTAGAGTGGAAAATATGAGGCTTTTTCTCAGGGTGGAGGGATCAATTACTAGGTGGCACAGGTTCAAGGTGCAAGGGAGGAAGTTTAAAAGAGATGTGCGAGACACGTTTTTCACACAAAGGGTGGTGAGTGCCTGGAACGCATTGCCAGAGGTGGTGGTAGAAGCTGACGCAATAGCAGCATTCAAGAAGCACCCGCCCAAATACATGAAAAGGAAAGGAATAGAGGGAGACAGATCCTCTAAGTGAAGACAGTTTTAGTATGAAACGGCAAAATACATCATCGCATGGAGGGCCAAAGGGCCTGTTCCTGTGCTGTATTGTCCCTTGTACAATAACATTCAAAAGGTCCTAGCATTGAAATGAACTGGTCACGTACAACATCAAATTTAAAGGGGTACATTGACAAAAACAGAAACCGCTGAAGAAACTCAGCACATTTGACAGAATCTGCAGGGAGAAAACAGAGTTAACATTTCAAGTCCAGTGACCTTTCTTTGGAACCGATAACAGCTAGGAAAAGATTGGATTCATGGTAATGGAATTAGGGGAAAAAGAAGTGAGTGGAAATGTGGAGATGGAGCCAGAGACAGATAAACAAAATTAGGTAGACAAACGAGATGGTTAATAGTAAGCCAGGGAAGAAGATAGCTGATTATGGGAATAAATCAGGAGGAGTAAATGGTTTGGCAGGGCTGAAAGAAGCCCATGGCATAACAGGACATGCAGCATAGGGGTGGGCAAAGGACACGGAAGGAGGTGTTCAGGTTCTAAAATTATTGAACTCAGTACTGAGTCCTGAAGTCTGCACAACGTCAAAGTGGAAAATGAAAGTTGTTCTTCCAGCTCACACTGAGCCTCGCTGGTACATTGCAGCTGGCCCCAGACAAAAATGTTGGTCGGGGAACACTGGTGTTAGAATCGCAGACAAGTTGAAGCTCCGCGCCATTTTTATGGACAGAACGTAGATGTTGAGAAGACCACATTGTGAGCAGTGAATAATAGACTGGATTGAGTGAAGAGCAGGTAAATCACTGCTTCACTTGGAAAGTGTGCCTGCACCCTTGGATAGTGAGGAGGAACAGGGTAAATGGGAAAGTCTTGTAGCTTTTGCAATGGCATGGTCAGGTGCCACAGGGGCATGGGAAGATATTGAGAATTGGGGAAGACCAGTCCCTGCAAAATGCTGACAAGGGAAGGGAGGGGAGCATGTGTCTGGTGGTGGCATCCCCTTGAAGCTGGCAAAAATGGTGGCTTATGATCCTATGGATATGGATACAGGTGAGGTGCAAACCGAGTCCCAGGAGGACCATATCTGTGTTTTGGGATGGAGGAAAACGGTTGAAGGCTGAAGTGCAGCAAATGAGTTGGCCATGAATAATGATTCTGTCAATGGGGAGGCAGTGGCCCGGTTGTGTTAATCCAGAGACCCAGTTAATGTTTGGGGACGCGGGTTCAAATTCTACCGTGGAAGATGGCAGAATTTGATTTCAATAAAAATCTGGAATGAAGAATCCAATGATGGCCATGAATTCACTATCAATTGTTGGAAAAACCCATCTGGTCTATTAATGTCCTTTAGGGAAGAAAGTTAGCATCCTTACCTGAGCTTTCTTGCATGTGACTCCAGTGCTATAAAGTGTTTGACATTGACTGCCCTCTGACTAATTTGAAATGGGCAGTGAATGCTTGGCCTAGCCAGCGACACTTTCACCCCATGAATGAATAATAAAAAAACAACAGGGTGGATAACAATCCACAGTTCAGAAAAAAGGTATACATTTCTGAAGCCACCCAACCCTGCAACAGGTGGAATCATCGAAACAGGTACAATGGAAATGGAGAAACTGGGAAAATGGTATGGAATCTTTACATGAATCAGGGTGAGAGGATATATAGTTCAGGTAAGTGTGGGAACCAGTGGGTTTGTAGTGGATATTTGCGGCCAGTCAATCCCCAGAAAGAAACAGAAATGTTGAGGCAGGGAGGGGAGGAATCAGAGTTAGGTCAGGTGAAGGTGAGAGCATGGAGGGGTTTTGGAAGTGAAATTGATTTTTTTTCCCACTTTTGAACAACAGAAGGAAGCAGAAGCAGTGATGTCATTGATGTATGAAAGGAAGAATTATAGGAGGGACCCAAGTAGGAGGAGAACAAGGAATGTAGCCCACAAAGAGATTGGCACAATTGGGGTTCATGCAGATAACTGTGGTCACACCTCTGATTTGAGAAAATAAGAGGAGTTAAGGGAGAAATTGTTCAAAGAGAAAAGAAGCTCAGCTAGGAGGAGGAGGGCGATGGTGGATGGGGAAGGTTCAAGCCTTCTTTCCAGTAAGAAGCAGATAGCTCTACAACCATCCTCTTGGTGATGGACGTGTTAAGGGATTGCACATTCAAGGAGGAGAGGAGGAAGCAGAAAGAATAATTTCTTTTACTAATGGTGTGACAATGAACCATTTTAACCATCAAGATACACTGGACACAGAATGGGTTATCATCAATAATAGCAGTTAGTATTTACATCATACCTATAAAGGAGCAAAATACTCCAAGTAGTTCAGAAGAACGTTATCAAGCAAAGTACAAAACCAAGCCAAATAAAGATGATGTTAGGATGTGTGACCAAAAGTGGTGTCAAAGAAATAGGTTTTAAGAACCATCTTGAAGTAGCAAAAGGCAGATAGATTTAGGAACGGGATTCCAGAGGTTAATTTGTAGACAGCTGCAAGATAGCCACCAATGGTGGAGCAATGAAAACTGGGATGAACGAGGCCAAAATTGGAGGAGCAGGGGGGTTTTCAGAGGGTTGCAAGATGGAGAAAGTTACCAAGCTAGAGATGGGCATATACTACAACTGATGAAAAACACCCTCCTTAAATAACACACATTTTGTTCTAGAACTTGCTAAGTTGTGTTCAGCAAGCAACAGAAGCAAGAATCGACTGAACCCCAAAATAAATTTAAGATTAAAAACAAATAAAAGCTCAACATGTTTTACAGTTCTTTATAATAACATTGTACCATTCATCCAAAGTGAAATGTTTATTTCAAAAGTGCAGTCTCACTCACAAGCATCAAACTTGTTCAGATTATTCTAGGGTTTCTGCCAGCCCAACCCTACCCAGAGGCTCATGTCAAGAAATGATGACTCATATAGAATATGTTTTATATATTAGTTATGAACGGCCTCTCAGTTCTTGGAACCTGTGCCAACTTTGTCCTACTAATGAACCTTTAAATAGTCAGAAGTAAAAGCACTATGACACAGTAAATTGCTATTTCCCAATTTTCTTTACTTTGTTTAACTCCAATTAGAGTTTGATAAGGTGAAATCGTAAAGTTGAAAACTGTATTAAGAAGGTGAACAGCGATGCAAAGAATTGCTGTAATACTGCATCATAGTTGCAGCTAGGTGAAACAGGAATATAATTCAGTATCCAAAGAAGAAAGGCAGTTAGATGAAGTAAGGACATAAGAGAAGCAAGAGGTCAAGCAGTATCATAAGAGCAGGAAAACTTGACGTTTCGGGCCTAGACCCTTCATCAGAAATGAAGGGTCTAGGCCCGAA